>JACEFO010001953.1:0-600000 GCA_015342445.1 Digitaria exilis
AAAATGGCGATTTTTCACTGCCCAGATTATTTTTAATGATTTCTGCACTGCAAAAAAGACAGAAAACGGCTATTTAATTCATAACAGGAAGCTGTAGTTCATATTTTAATCTTTGGACACAAGCTGTCAAAGTCACTACAAACATGTCAGATCAAAGCTCAACCCTAGCGTAGCCTGGGATTTGAAGATGGTGCACAACTTTTAGATTTTCATAGTTTGAAATTTAATTCAAAAAACAGTTCGTCAAAAGTATAAACATGTCTCAATAGAGATTGTATTTTAGACTCTCATAAATCCAAAAAGTATTGTTGTGCATTTTCTGATTTTTTGTATGAGTTTTTAACGGATTTTACAAGATTCGGGAAAAAATCAAACCTAGACTTAAGAATCTTTTTACGCAGAGAACCCTAGATCTTTCAAAACTTCGCGAACCAGTCCTGCACTTTTGCACAGAGGCCCCTAAAACAAAGGTAGACGATGAAGAAAGGTCCCTGGGACCTCGCCGGAGTTGCGCCGGGGCAAACTACGGCGAACTAGGCACGGGGAAGTGGGGGAAATGATCCTGGCTCACCACGCATCGTTTTGAGGACGGTTTGGAGGCTGGGGGAGGTCGGAGTTGTGCCGCGACAGAGGAGGTGGCGGCGCGGGCCGCCGCGGCTTCTACGCCGGCGAGCTCGGGGTCGTTGCGGAGGGGAGAAGGTCCTGAGCACCAGCCAAGCTTGGGGAAGCTAATGGCGTGCTCGAGGAAGCTCGGGGACGGCTCGGAGTAGGGTCTCGACGTGCGGGTGCTCCGGCGGCCGAAATCGCCGATTTGGGGGAATTCACGAATTCTCGTCGGAGAAGGGACAATGCTGGGGAAAATGGGGAAAATGGAGCTGGAGTAGAGGGCTAGCTTTGTGCGGGAACGAACTTGGGAAGAAGCTGCGAGGGTGCATTCTTCGAGAAGGCTCGCGCGGCGCGGAGGAGAAAGAAGACCGAGCGAGCGCGGGGAAAGTGGAAAATGGCACTGAGCGAGTGAGAGGAAGGGGTGTGAGTGGATAAGGTGGAGTGATTGAGCACGCAAGGGAGGCACTGTGTGCTCGGGAGCGTGGCGAGCGTGGGTGGCCTGTCGCGGTCGCCCATTGGATGGCGCGGCGAACTCGACAGAGCGCACAACGCGCGGTTGGGCGTCAAGAATCATCGCGTGATGAAGTTGGAGATCCTCAGCAGAGCTTGGCCGCGACGCGAATGGACTCATACCGCCTGCAGTCGGCGCGCGGCGCGAGCGCGGCGTGCGGCCACGGCGGCGCGCGACCGTCATGATGGCGCTCCGGCGCGCGAGGCGAGGCGAGGCGACACGGCGAAGTGATGGCTCGGATGGCCGACAAGAGCTAGGCGACAAAGCGGCCGGCGTCCGCCGCGCTTGGCCAGCTCAGCGCCGCCTGCGCCGCTCGCCGGCACGTGGCGGCCGAGCTCCGGCCAGCGCCGCGCGCGCCAGGGGCACTGTAGCATGCCCGTGGAGCTCCAATTTCCAAATTCGAATTTTCTCCAAAAATTCGAACTGAACTTCGAAACGGGTAAAATTAAAAGTTGGGGTCTGAGGGTGTGGGACACAACTTTCGAGCTTGGACCAGGCACTTCGACCAGGGCGCTACGGCGCTTCGAGCTTGGACCGCAAGCTCGAGCTTGCGAGCCTCGAATGGTCCGGAAACGCCACTCGAGGGTGAGTGCCCCCCTCGAGCTTGGCTGCGAAGCCTCGAGCGTGACGGAACGTCGCTCGAGGGTAAGTTGCCCCTCGAGCTTGCTGCGGAGCCTCGAGCGTGACGGAAACTCGCTCGAGGGTAAGTGCTCGAGCTTGGCTGCGGACTCGGAGGTGACGGAACGTCGCTCGAGGGTAAGTGCCCCCTCGAGCTTGGCTGCGGAGCCTCGAGCGTGCCGGAACGTCGGGGCCTCGAGGGTCCTATCGTGCGGCCTCGAATCGTGACGGAAACTACTGCTAGGCTCGATCGTGACGGACATAGCTCGATCGTCACGGACATAGCTCGATCGTTCACGGACAATACTGACTAGGCTCGATCGTCACGGACATCCCCGCTCGAGGGTTATCGAGCGGAACGAACGCCGTGGCGAGGTTGTCGCGAAGGGCTGTAGGTGATGACAACTACTCTTTTGGTCCGAGATTTTTAAGTTCAGCAACCCAAGTCTTGAGATTTCAGTTGGGTCTCCAAACAACCCTTGTTTTTGAATTATAATTGAATTTTTGACGAATTTTTTGAATTTCAACCCAATTCCCTGTTGCATTGATTTTAATTGCACTTTTAATTCTTTTGACATCAGAGATGTCACAGCCTACCCCCCTTAAAAGGAATCTCGTCCCGAGATTCGATTAAACCTAGAGATAGAGAGGGGAAAAGAAATACCTCGGCTTATGAAAGTATGTCGGAGAAATTCTTCCTAAGATAGTCCTCGGTTTCCCACGTGGCTTCATCTTCGGAGTTGATGACTCCCACTGAACTTTGTACATTTTAACTCCCTTCCTCGTGTTTGTCGCTCTTTCTCGTCGAGGATCTTAACGGGATGCTCATCATAAGAGAGATCCGGTTCAACCGAGAGTTCCTCTTGTTCAACAACCTCGGTCGGAACACGAAGACACCTCTTGAGTTGAGAAACATGAAATACATTGTGTACCGCTGAAAGTTTCTCGGGAAGCTTCACTTGATAAGCTACCGGCCCACATTGCTGAGTAATTTCATACGGGCCGATAAAGCGAGTGCAAGCTTTCCTTGAGTCTAAATCTTGTACACCCTTGGTCGGGGAAACTTTAAGATACACGTGATCACCAACTTCGAACTGAAGTGGCTTCCGCCGCTGATCGAAGTAGCTCTTTTGCCGTGACTGGGCGGTCTTTAAATTCTCCCGAATGATCCTAACCTTTTCTTCTGCTTCCATCACAAGGTCAGGGCCATAAGTGTACCTCTCGCCTGCCTGGGACCAACACAACGGGGTCCGACATCTTCTACCATATAAGGCTTCGAAAGGTGCCATTTTAAGGCTCGCTTGGTAGCTGTTGTTATAGGAGAATTCAGCCAGAGACAAACATTTCTCCCAATTCTTCCCATAATGGATAACACAAGCTCGAAGCATATCCTCAAGTATTTGATTTACCCTTTCCGTCTGCCCATCGGTCTGTGGGTGATATGCCGAACTACGGATCAGTTTGGTGCCTAGGGACAATTGCAATTGCTCCCAAAAGCGGGCTACGAACGGAGCACCACGATCTGAAATTATCGTCTTGGGTACCCCATGTAGGCAACGATCCGCTCCAAATTAAATTTCTGCGTACCTCTTAGCAGCATAGTGGTATTGACTGGAATGAAATGCGCGGTCTTGGTAAGGCGATCCACAATCACCCAAATAGAATCGTGCCCCTGAGGGGTCCGGGGAAGTCCAACAATAAATCCATACTATATTTCCCACTTCCATGAGGGAATAGGTAGAGGTTGAAGCGTGCCTGCTACCTTCAAGTGGCTGGCCTTAACCCGCTGGCATGTGTCACATTCCGACACATACGTGGCAATTTCTCGCTTCATTCGAGTCCACCAAAAGTTTTGTTTCAAATCTTGTACATTTTGGTGCTGCCGGGATGGATAGAAAATTTAGCAGAGATGTGCCTCATCCATAATCTTCCTCCGGAGTTCCGTGTTTTTGGGCACCACGAGGCGAGGCCCAAACCACATCACTCCCTGCCCATCCAATCGGAAACACTTGTATTTCTCTTTTACCTTCTCCTTAGACAATTTCCTTCTAAGGATTTTAATGCTCGCGTCATTTAATTGGGCTATAACAATCTGATCGTGCAAGGTTGGTTCCACTGCAATATGGTTGAAGTACCCGTGTGGAACAATCTCTAAATTGAGCTTTGCCATTCGTGACACAGGGTGTCGGCATAGGACTCCACGGAAAGACAATGACAACGAGCCTTGCGGCTTAGCGCATCCGCAACTACATAGCCTTCCCGGGGTGATAATGCACACTAAGGTCATAGTCCTTTGCTAACTCCAAACCATCTTCGCTGCCTCATATTCAAATGTGCCTGAGTGAAAACATATTTGAGGCTCTTGTGGTCTGTGTATATGTTGCAGGGAACACCCATCAAATAGTGTCTCCACATCTTGAGAGCATGAATAACCGCTGCTAACTCAAGATCATGCGTGGGGTAGTTTTGCTCATGAGGCCGAAGTGCTCGAGAAGCATAAGCAATCACTCGGTTTTCTTGCATGAGAACACAGCCAAGACCGGTGCCTGATGCATCGCAATAGACATTCATAAGGCTTGGTGCAATCGGGCTGAGCCAAAACTGGGGCTGAAGTTAAATGTCTTCGCAAGGTGTGGAAGGCTTCCTCACATTTGTCATTCCACTCAAATTTAACTCCCTTCTTCAAGAGTTCGGTCATGGGCTTTGCTATCCGAGAGAAATCCGGAATAAAACGACGGTAATAACCGGCTAAACCCAGGAAAACTCCGAATCTCGTGGACAGAGGTAGGTGGTTGCCAATCTAGCACCTCTTGTACCTTGGTTGGATCCACGGATATGCCATTCTTGGAAACCGTGTGACCTAAAAACTTCACGCTCTCTAACCAGAATTCACACTTGGAGAACTTGGCGTAGAGCTGGTGATCTCTCAGCCTTTGAAGAACAATGCGAAGGTGCTCAGCATGCTCTTCCTCATTCTTAGAATATATAAGAATGTCGTCAATGAAAACCACCACAAACTTGTCTAGTTCAGACATGAAGACCGAATTCATGAGGTACATGAAGTAGGCTGGGGCATTGGTGAGTCCAAAAGACATAACCAAAAATTCATAAAGCCCGTAACGTGTGGAAAAGGCAGTCTTTGGAATGTCACAAGGCCTGATTTTGATTTGATGATAGCCAGAGCGTAGGTCAATCTTGGAGAATACTCTGGCGCCAGCTAATTGGTCAAACAAGATGTCAATACGGGGAAGCGGATACTTGTTCTTGATGGTTACCGCATTGAGAGACCGGTAATCAATACACAACCTCAAGGAATGGTCCTTCTTTTTCACAAGATAGCGGGACATCCCCAAGGTGAAACACTTGGACGAATAAAACCCTTATCTAGCAATTCTTGGAGTTGAATTTTCAATTCAGCCAATTCATTGGGCGGCATTCTATATGGTCTCTTTGATATAGGTGCTGTGCCAGGTTGAAGTTCAATCACGAATTCAATGTCTCTATCCGGCGGCATCCCAGGTAAGTCATCCGGAAATACATCGGCATACTCACATACCACCGGAATGTCCTTTAGTTGGGTTTCTACCATTGTGTAAGCACACGCATCGACGCGAGTCCGTTGTGGCAGATATAGCACACTCGGGCCCTGCGTAGGCGAGTTTATCTCAACAACTCGTTCCGCAACATCTAGGACAACCTTATGTTGAGTCATCCAATTGGCTCCTAACACAATGTCAATTCCTTCCATTCCAAGCAGAATCAAATCAGTAGGAAATGTTTTACTTCCCAGCCTGATTGGAACCTTGTGGGTGACTTGGTTGGATGCAATTTTACCTCCCGCAGTTGATATCACGTATGATGATTTGGTATGGTAAGATTTTAATCCGCATTTCACATGAAACCTTGTGCTTATAAAACTATGTGTTGCCCCGGAATCAAACAATATCACAGCAGGTTGAGTGCAGATAGGGAAGGTACCAGTCATGTCTGGGCTCCCTCGGGTAAGTCGGCCAAGGTGGTGTAGTTGAGCCGTCCTTGCCGAACTTGCACACGCTGCTGCTGCTTGCCCTTGCCTTGCTGATTTCCCGGGCGCTGGTTTTGCTGCATGTTCTGCGGGCAATCCTTGATAAAATGATCTTTGCTTCCACACTTGAAGCACTGATAGCCGGCTCCAGGGCGAGCTGGCTGCTGTGCATTTTGCCTTGGTGCTTGCTGCTGCTGCGGCGGTGGAGGGAAACGAGGCGCGTTAGGCTGTGGCGGCCTAGCAACCCATCCACCTCCCTGAGGTGCCCTGGACTGTCCCTGCGGTGCAGCCGGGGAACCAAGCGGAACCTCTGCGGCTGCGCGCTCGACGGTCCAGCGGGAGTCTTCCTCTTCTTCTCCGCCTTGTGCACCACATTGGCGTCTTCCTGGGTGATGGCAAGGTTCACGAGATCGCCGTACGTGGCAGCACGGGTGGTGGCCAACTGTGCCTTCAACTTGGTGTTAAGGCCACGTCGGAACCTCTCTAGCTTCTTCTCGTCGGAGTCGGCGTGATGACCCGCATAAGGGCACAGACCATTGAAGGCCTGGGAGTACTGGAGCACTATGCGGGTACCCTGGGTCAGCGCCAAAACTCATTCAGCTTTCGCTCTACTAGACCGGCCGGAATGTGATGAGCTTTGAATGCAGCTTTGAACTCATCCCACTCAACTACATGACCCTCCTGCTGCAGGGCCAGGTAGTTCTCCCACCAAAGGAGAGCTGGGCCGCGGAGCTGCTGCGCCGCGAACACGACCTTGCGGTTGGAGGTGCAAGGCGTTGCCAAAATGGTGAACTTGGACTCGATGGCTCGAATCCAGGTGTCGGCCTCCAAAGGCTCATCAGCTCGAGAGAAAATCGGCGGGTGCGTTGCCAGAAAATCTTCGTATCTGGCCACCTGAGGCTGAGGGGCCCGTTGACCTCCCTGCTGAAGCATCTGCTGCTGCATCATCTGCTGCTGATGCTGCAGGTTCCGGAGAATCTCCGTTTGCGTGGCATAAAGCTGCTGCCACGTCGGAGGTTGCTGCGGAGGAGGAGGTGGCGGTGGCTGTTGCTGCCCCTCTGGCCCCTGCTGGTTAGCGTTGGAGCCACTAGCGTCGTGACCGCTGCGGGTGATTGCCATCTGCAGTAGGTACTTGTATTAGCCACATTCCATAAGCTTGCATAATGAATGACAAGATAGAACGTGACAATATATTAAAGTGTACTGCGCAGAATGGCAAGTCAGCACGCAGTTCGGAAGAAAAATCATATCTCCCGACAGGAAACAAGTCAAATGCTCCCATTCGGTCAGTAGCTCGGAAATTTTCTGCTCTACAACTTTCATGTTGGGCTCGGAATCAAATTCGGACTGGAACTAAGCCGAAAAATTCAATCTTTAGCTCTCTGCATTTGCTGTTTTTCAGCAGGCCGAGCTATAGTGTTTTGGTTGCCATTTTTATTTCGCTTAACCAATGGGGTTGCAATTTGGTGATCATTTTGTTTGACAAATTCCAAACAACTTTGTAGTTCACATCACAGCCCAGAAATGAATGGAAAACCCATCAATAATTAAAACAAGGTCAGCTGCAGAATGTTTTCAACACAGCTGTAACAACATCATCAAGTTTTACACCACAACCACACCATTAATTTACATTGCCACCAAATAGGAGGAGCTCAACTCCATCTAGCCTATTATAACATGAAGCCAAAATCTAGGCCTAGCGGAGGAGTAAACTTGCTACTACCACTCTAAAAATCATCCAAGTTGTTAGCGGTAGCCTCGCTGCCCATAGGTGAAGGTGGAGCTGGAAGGGGCGGCACGTCATCCTCGGTGTCCATGTCGGAATCGGGGGCCTCTCCTTCACCATTCCCTCCTTCTTGCTCAAGAAGGTGTTGAGCGTCATGGGCGGCAAGCATAGCATTTGCATGCTCCAAGGTACCATGTACCTCCTCAAGCTCATCTCTAGTTTGTGCTAACTCATTCTGGGTGTTGTTGTGTGCAATCTGGAGGTCATTCAATTGCCTCTCCAAGTCAGCAATCATGGCATCTCTAGTGGTCACCTCAATGGACAAAGAGGTCCTCTCAACCCCTATGTCACGGGCGCGAGCGGACATGTCCATAGCAATGTTGAGCATCTCGCTCTGCGACCGTCCAAGAAGTGCCTGCAAACGGTGATACGCCCGTATCCACCTCATCATCAAAGCGGCTGCTGCGACGGGGTTCTCCGCCATCCTCAAAGGAGAGCTAAGGTAGCGCCTCATCCAGTGGGGATCATTCGGCTGAGTCGGTGGAAACAGCCCAAGCAACTGGTGCTCTACCAAGCTTTGGTTCTGAGCAGAAAAAGAACTGATGCCATTCAAAGCAGCTAGCACGCAAGTCGTCTCCATGTGGTGTCCATGAACTTCCACCGTCCAGGTGGGGGAACTAGGACACGGCGGGTGACGGTGTACCACCAAACGCACACGGGAACGAGTCACACCACGGTCTCGGATGAGGATTCTCTCATATTGTGGCGGTGTAGGGTAGCCAAGTGCCTGTAGAACCGACCACAAGATGCTAGGGAAGCCTTCCCATCCCAAGCAATCAGAGAAAGACACGTCGTTGGGGTGGCTAGCCAGGTCAGCGAGGGCGTCCATCTGAACCAAAAGGAAAAGGGGCAAGGGTGAGAACCGGTTAGTGCCAAAGAGCAAAAACAGATTCTGTGCAGGGTGGTAAAAATTACAAAACTCGAAATCTACAAGCTCAAAAATTCCCAAATTTGGCCAGGACATTGTTTAAATAATTCCTAACAAGTTTCATGTTGGAGGTTTGAGCAGAAACTGTCGTTAAGATGGTGTAAAAATTCAATTTTTATCTCACTGTCCCCAGAAATTTCCAGCAGACAGGGGGTTACCATTTTTAGCATAACTCCAATTTTACTGAACCATTTTCGTTGAAATTTCTCCAGCATTTACTTCATAATATTTATGACAACTTTCATGTTGAACACTTTTTCATTTGGCAACGTTTTCAGTTTCGATTTAAAGTTGCAAACAGACTGTTCTCAGCAGCATTTTTTTGGGTTGTAAATTTCAATTTCTTTGACGGCGGTTTGATTTGGCCAAGGGTTAAAATTGATATTAATTCAGTGAGAATGCAATGCATGAGCGGCCTATTCGTTCTCACCAACACACATGCCAATAACTTTTGGCTTACGAAGTTAGTGCCGGTGGCTAGGCAATATCCGTCTCTCCCTATATTAACTAGTCGAATTTCTCTAACCGTTTCAACATACGGATTCGCGGTTAGTGTACCTGCAGAAAATTCCATTCCAGAGCATGTATAATCAACCTTTCGTGCCAGCACTCACGAAAGCGTCTCCATTCATTACCACCCACTATAGAGGTGGCACCCGATCGTTTAACATTGAACGGGCAATGTTCATATGTCACCAAGGCAACATATTGACAGTTTCATACGCTATTGGAATAGCGTATTGACTTTGTGCCGCCATCATATTTGCATATGATGCCGTGGTACGCTACAGCAATCGCCGTACCTTGCGCCCACCATCCTATTCTAGTTTCATACGCCATCACAGCGTATTGACTATGTGCCGCCACTATATTTTCATATAGTGCCGTGGTACGTTACAGCAATCGCCGTACCTTGCGCCCACCATTGCGGAAAGTAAATGACAGAATGAAATGTGCTGGAAGTCAGTATAATATACTATTTGCCACCTATCATACCGTGATCCCTTAACCCACATAGGCTTCACGCTCTAGGTAACATCCTTAGCGGTCCTAACAACAACCTTCCACCGAAAAGCACGGCGGAAGTACGAGTTGGCAAATTTTATTCCAAAAATATTTATTTAAGGTTTGTTGGTCTCTCTGGTGCGCTGTTTCGGCTCTGATGCCAGCTGTGGCGGACCACTCCAAAATTATTCCAAGTTAAGTACCTAGGGACCACTAATCACGTAGTCAGGCACTTAATCCGGAATAAGCTGGAGCGCCGTCGGATTAAACCCGATTAAACCACGTACTTTTCTCGATCGAAACAACAGCACGCCCACACGAAGGTGAGTTCCAGAGATTACAACATTCCACAAATTAATTTACACACATAGATATCACAAGTTATTACAAACCGAGTTCGAATTTAAATCAGAGTACAAGTCTTGCAGCGGAAATAAAAGCTTCATTACAGCGGAATTTAAAAGTTCAAAACAACTGAATTTAGAGGTTCATTGCAGCGGAAGTAAAACAATCTAACGACGATACAAAATAACTCCGTGCTGAAGCCTGCCACGAAGCTACTCCTCCCGATCCTCGCCAGAGGACGGAACCCATTCGATGTGCCAGCCAGGTGGAACCTGGGCAGGCCAAGACAAAGCATCCACATCCAAAGGTATACCTGTAAAATATTGCCACAAGCAAGGCTGAGTATACTAATACTCAGCAAGGCTTACCCGTCTGGTGAAACTACATCACCGACATCTAGACAATGAGAGGCTTTTGGCTGGTGGGTTTGTTTGCCAAAAAGCAACTAAAGGTAGATCCTTGCTTTCAAGTTTTAGCATCAGTTTCTAGTTTATTTAACCATTCTAGATTAGCATCCTCTCTAAGCATGCAAGTGGAGCAATACAAATTAATTCATAGAACAAATTCATAATCTCATAATTCCACTTATTACTCAATGTAGCAAGGCGGTCAAGCAGTCTCATTAACCGCGAGAAGCGGACAGTTCGAACCGAATTTGTGCTACCTGGCCAGGGAAAACCCAACACACACGGATACTCTGCCTGCTATAAAAGGTACAAGCATTTCCCAACCTTTCCCATCGATCCACAATTCGGAACCGGGTCCATTTCCTTAGGATAAAGGTTTACTGCTTCACTCACAGCATCACGCATATATCCACAAGTGTACGGCAGGGGAAACAAGTTTCCAAGGAGAGATGGCTATCGGCCCTAGCTGCTTCAATCTGGTACCGGGCTTACCGGCTCCCATATACCGGTATGCATGTGGTACGTTCAAAAACTTGACACACTCTACCACACATTTCGACCTTAACCAATTATCATACACGGACGGGAGATCTACATCTATCATCCCGCCCGTCAATCCTTATGATTCCAACATAAGTAAAGACAAGCAATCCCTATGTCTCGCGAGTGACAGGAAATCACTCGACTTGTAACGGACCTATAGCAATGCACTATCGATCCCTTTCAAACTAGTATTGCAAGTCATAGGTACTAGGAAATGTGCAGCTAAGGTATTCAATCAACTCCTTGAACGTAAATGCACAAACATAGAGAATTCAAAGTGCATAATTTGGTAAAGTTAGGTTATGCTCCGGGGCTTGCCTTCTTGCTTGAATTGAGAGTTAGCCTCCGGGTTGGTCACTTCTGTACCGGCACCGTGCTCCGGGACTCCTTCCTCGTCTGCGGGGATGAGGGTGTAGTCGCCGTCCGGGATAGCGCCGTCTACATGAGATGCATATTTTAAGGCGGCTGCCTATAGATGCTAAGATTAAGGCCTTGAAGGCCATATTCACCTAGACATGCTTAAGCATTTCTATTTTCTTCACAAAAACAAGTGTAGGTGTGGAAAAAGTTTCATCGATTTCGATGGTGATTGTGTACATATATAAGAGATTTCTTTTTATTTCTTCTCAAGGTTGGGTGCTGTTCTGGAATTTCAGATTCTATCCATTCTATATTAACCAATTAACCAAAAAGGTTTATTCTTTTATATAAATCAATTTCCATCTAGATCCCTTCTCATTTTTGTTCCTCCATTTCTGTTTATCAATTTTAGCTATAAACTTTATGACAGCTACTGGAGTATAAGAGCTAAGCTCACTCCAAAATTTAGCTAATTTTGAGCTACACATAATTTATAAAAATTATATCAAGTTGCTGCCAGCAGAATTGAAATTAATTCATATAAAATTGAAAATTCATTCATTTCAGGAGATTTTCCTACCAAAGCTAGGCATAAGCATGAGGAGGGCTCTGGCCAAGTGATGGCTCAAAATAACCCTTGGGTAGTCCTCAATAATTTTCCATCCAAAAACACATATTTAATTATTTACCATCCTAAACAGAGCAAAAATTAAGTTCCTCACTTTTCACAGGTGTGCTAACAAGTTTTTAGTCCTCTGGAGCAAAATGGCGATTTTTCACTGCCCAGATTATTTTTAATGATTTCTGCACTGCAAAAAGACAGAAAACCTATTTTAATTCATAACAGGAGCTGTAGTTCATATTTTTAAGTCCCCTTTGGACACAAGCTGTCCAAAGTCACTACAAACAACATATCCAAAGCTCAACCCTAGCGTAGCTCTGGATTTGAAATGGTGCACAACTTTAGATTTTCATAGTTTGAATTTTAATTCAAAAACAGTTCGTCAAAAGTATAAACATGTCTAATAGAGATTGTATTTTAGACTCTCATAAATCCAAAAAGTATTTTTGTGCATTTTTCTGATTTTTGTATGATTTTTAACGGATTTTACAAGATTCGGGAAAAATCAAACCTAGACTTAAGAATCTTTTTACGCAGAGAACCCTAGATCTTTCAAAACTTCGCGAACCAGTCCTGCACTTTTGCACAGAGGCCCCTAAACAAAGGTAGACGATGAAGAAAGGTCCCTGGGACCTCGCCGGAGTTGCGCCGGGCAAACTACGGCGAACTAGGCACGGGGAAGTGGGGGGAAATGATCCTGGGCTCACCACGAGTCGTTTGAGGACGGTTTGGAGGCTGGGGGAGGTCGGAGTTGTGCCGGCGACGAGGAGGTGGCGGCGCGGCCGCCGCGGCTTCTACGCCGGCGAGCTCGGGGTCGTTGCGGAGGGGGGGAGAGGTCCTTGAGCACCAGCAGAGCTTGGGGAAGCTAATGGCGTGCTCGAGGAAGCTCGGGGACGGCTCGGAGTAGGGTCTCGACGTGCGGGTGCTCCGGCGGCCGAAAATCGCGATTTGGGGGAATTCACGAATTCTCGCCGGAGAAGGGACAATAGCTTGGGGAAAATGGGGAGCTGGAGTAGAGGGCTAGCTTTGTGCGGGACGAACTTGGGAATGGTGGAGTGTGGAGGGTGAATTTCTCGGAGAAGCTCGGCTCGGTTCGCGCGGCGCGAGGAAGAAGAAGACCGAGCGAGCGCGGGGAAGTGGAAATGGCCAAGTGAGCGAGTGAGAGGAGGGGTGTGAGTGCGCGGTGGAGTGATTGAGCACGCAAGGGAGGCACTGTGCGGCCTCGGGAGCGTGCGAGCGCGTGGGTGGCTGTCGCGGTCGCCATTGATGGCGCGGCGAACTCGAACAGAGCGCACACGCGCGGTTGGGCGTCAAAGATCATCGCGTGATGAAGTGGAGATCCTCAGCAGAGGCTTTGGCGCGACGCGAATGGACTCTACCGCCTGCAGTGCGCTCGGCGCGGCGCGAGCGCGCGTGCGGCCACGGCGGCGCGCGACCGTATGATGGCGCTCCGCGGCGCGAGGCGAGGCGAGGCGACAGCGGCGAAGTGATGGCTCGGGAGTGGCCGGACAAGAGCTAGGCGACAAGCGCCGGCGTCCGCCGCGGCTTGGCCAGCTCAGCGCCGCCTGCGCCGCTCGCCGGCCACGTGGCGGCCGAGCTCCGGCCAGCGCCACGCGCGCCAGGGGCACTGTAGCATGCCCGTGGAGCTCCGATTTCCAAATTCGAATTTTCTCCAAAAATTCGAACTGAACTTCGAAACGGGTAAAATTAAAAGTTGGGGTCTGAGGTGTGGGACACAACTTTCGAGCTTGGACCAGGCACTTCGACCAGGCGCTACGGCGCTTCGAGCTTGGACCGCAAGCTCGAGCTTGCCGAGCCTCGAATGGTCGGAAACGCCACTCGAGGGTGAGTGCCCCCCCCTCGAGCTTGGCTGCGAAGCCTCGAGCGTGACGGAACGTCGCTCGAGGGTAAGTGCCCCCTCGAGCTTGGCTGCGGAGCCTCGAGCGTGACGGAACGTCGCTCGAGGGTAAGTGCTCGAGCTTGGCTGCGGAGCCTCGAGGGTGACGGAACGTCGCTCGAGGGTAAGTGCCCCCTCGAGCTTGGCTGCGGAGCCTCGAGCGTGCCGGAACGTCGGGGCCTCGAGGGTCCTATCGTGCGGCCTCGAATCGTGACGGAAACTACTGGCTAGGCTCGATCGTGACGGACATAGCTCGATCGTCACGGACATAGCTCGATCGTCACGGACAATACTGACTAGGCTCGATCGTCACGGACATCCCCGCTCGAGGGTTATCGAGCGGAACGAACGCCGTGGCGAGGTTGTCGCGAAGGGCTGTAGGTGATGACAACTACTCTTTTGGTCCGAGATTTTTAAGTTCAGCACCCAAGTCTTGAGATTTCAGTTGGGTCTCCAAACAACCCTTGTTTTTGAATTATAATTGAATTTTTGACGAATTTTTTTGAATTTCAACCCAATTCCCTGTTGCATTGATTTTAATTGCACTTTTTAATTCTTTTGACATCAGAGATGTCACAGTGCTTGTCAGATGGAGGAGAGGCCCTCGGCTAGTTAGCCTAAACTCTACCAAGTGAAGGTGGCGAGGAGCGTCCGGAGAGGGGCGAGCGAAGACCCACTTGTGCGTGGGGAAGTCTCATGACCACCCATAGAGTTCCCCATTGCCCGTTTAGAAATCTCAACATCACAACCTTCAATGGTTATCACTGATGTTTGGAGAGCAGAGATAGTTTTACTATCATTTTCTATAGGGAGCATATCCTATGAAAACAATACTTCTATGGAAATGATGGAAACTCTAATTCAAGACCATAGGATGCCAATCCGATGATTAGAAAATGAGGTGGGATAATTTTGCAAAGAACCCCTCACCCATAGTACCTCATCCATTCCATCAGTTCCCTAACGGAGGTTCTCGTATCAAAGACGTTGCGACACCAATCTCTCGAAGACGTTGCCACCATGGTCGACGGGTTGATTCTGTTAGAATAAAAGCACGGAAGTGATAAACATAAAATCCCAAGATCACACAAACGAGAATGACACTAAGGCACAATGTTTTTATAACGAGGTTCAGCCATGTGCCTATATCCTCGGGGTATGACTACGGGCGCTCCTCCCATAAACGGCAACTACACCGACATATGGGAACGGCACCACCGTGGCCACGCCGCCGCCCACACCAGCCGACAAATCGTCTCACGGTTACAAAGGTAGTACTCTTGTATTTATGGGCCCTCGGGATACTAAGTAGGACCGATAATCTATCAATGAGACCCAAAATACAAGACCCATTTCCCATTTGAATAGCGCTACAATGAAAGAGTTCCATACCCATTTTTTGCTTTCTCCAACAATAAGACCCAAAGGAGATTCCTTTCTGTGAATGAGTCTATGAAAACCTATTTTTGATTTGGGTATAGGTCATCTGTTGGAGGCTGAAATAGTATCACAGGAGGCCAATTTTGGATTTGGGTGTCCTCATGGGTCGTGGCAATGTCGCCGCCGCCATCGGTTGCAAGCAGGCCATCTTCACTCCATACAGGCAGGGCATCTACATGAGGGTCGCGCACGGAGGTGATGTTGTGGCGTCGTGTCATCGTCCAGGGGATCATGTGCAATGGCGTCGAGCGGTCGCGGGCGTCCATGGCGGTGTCGTCGAGGGGGCCTGGTCATCCATGGCGGTGTTGTTGAGGGGGTCGCGGACGTCGTCGTCGTGGAGGCCTCGTTTGGGTCAGGGCATGTGATGTCGGGGCGATGGCGCGTCTAGGAGGCAGCGGAAAGGAGACGGAACCAGGGAACGGAACCAAGAAGAATGAGCTAACGGTGGGCGGCCTTGATTATAGTTTCTATAGAAGAATGTTTATCATAGGATACACTCCTTTTTCTACAAACTCCATGGAAAGTCTTAGAAAGCCCATGTCTACATTTTTTTTTCATCATACACCACATCCCTATGATAATATAATTTAGTCTTTTTTCATCGGAATTTAGTAATTTAGTTTTTTTTAGTAATTTAGTTAATGTTACGAGCTGTTGCCATGTGAGTGTGTGTGACAGTTTTACCATTAACTTTAGAGCAGGCTCCGCAAATTATTTAGTTGCTTGGGCCTTGTACAGCTGCCGTGCAGCCCACTTAGAAACCACTCCACGTACGTGTCGTCCGTTTCATTATGCCCCGATAGTTCTGGACGAACAGTTTGGTTCCACAAGATCTCATCTCGGCTCATCGCCTTGTTCGCCGTCGCCGCCTCCTACGACCATCAACTAAGGTTCGATCTCCTCCACAACATCCTCTTCCTTCCCAATCCCAACACCATTTCCAGTTTCCCACACCCAGATCACGACATATTCTTCTTCTTGTCCGATCCGATCCCCATCCGATCTGTATCCCACGGGATCCACCGCGGCCGCCGTCGTTTTGATTCTCCACTTCCTCGTGTCAGGTCGCCGGTCATGGCGACGAAGACCCAGGTCAAGTCGTCCTCTACATGCCATCCACCAGAGACGACACAGGGCGCGCGCATCTTCGACATCCTCGGCTACAGCAAGCACCGCGGCATGGGCCCCACCGCCTTCATCCGCTCCGCCGTCTTCAACGTCGCCGGCTACAACTGGGTCATCTTCTTCTACCCCGACGGTTTCACCGACGAGTCCGCCGGCGGCGGCTTCGACTTCGTCTCCGCCTACCTCCGCCTCCTCACCACCAACCGCGGCAAGGTCCGCGCATCCTGCGACCTCCGCCTCGTCAACCCTACCACCAGCAAGGCCACCTCGGTGCACCCTACCCTCGTCACCACGATGAGGGAGTACGACCCTGACGGGGACAAGAACAAGGTCTTCAATTGCATGTGTATCGGCCGTGCCCAGCTCGAAGGCACCTACGTCAAGAATGATCGCCTCACCATGGAGTGCGTCGTCAGTCGCAAGCATAGGCAACACAGGACTGATGACCGGGTGGGGCGCGCAGTGAACTGGTTTTCTAAAAAGATTGGAAGATCCGGCCAAAGAAGGTGATAGCCCTGTTTATTCGTTCCCATGGTTCGATCCTTCCCAGTAAAACGCGGCGTGTTCGAATGATGAACGCTTTTACGCGAGAAAGGGGGACCACCCTCTAAGCCTAAGTATTCCTCAATGACTGATAGCGTACAAGTACCGTGAGGGAAAGGTGAAAAGAACCCCAATCGGGGAGTGCAATAGAGAACCTAAGATCTGATGCGAACAATCAGTCGAAGGAGCAGAGCGCGGGCGCACTCACTCTAACGGCGTACCTTTCGCATGATGGGTCAGCGAGGAGATGGGAACAGCGGCTTAAGCCATTAGGTGTAGGCGCTTTCTAGAGGTGGAAGATTTACGTTCTTCCTATTTGACCCGAAACCGATTGATCTGGCCATGAGCAGGTTGAAGAGAGCTCTAACAGGCCTTGGAGAACCGAACCCACGTATGTGGCAAAATACAGGGATGACTTGTGGCTAGGGGTGAAAGGCCAACCAAGATCGGATATAGCTGGTTTTCCGCGAAATCTATTTCAGTAGAGCGTATGATGTCGATGGCCCGAGGTAGAGCACTCAATGGGCTAGGGTGGCCCCCCTTTCGCTTTACCAACCCCAGGGAAACTCCGAATATAGGCCGTCATCCTTAGTACAGACAGACTGATTGGGTGCTAACATCCAAAGTCGAGAGGGAAACAGCCCAGATCGTACGCTAAGGTCCCTAAGCAATCACTTAGTGGAAAAGGAAGTGATTGAGCGATGACAACCAGGAGGTGGGCTTGGAAACAGCCATCCTTTGAAGAAAGTGTAATAGCTCACTGGTCTAGCTCCATGGCACTGAAAATGTCTCAGGGCTCAAGTGATTCACAGAAGCGACGAGACCTTGAAAGCTGCTTTTTCAAGTGTCAGTAGCGGGACGTTCTATCAATCGGGGAAGGTTTTTGGTGACAAGACCTGGAGATATCAGAAGTGAGAATGCTGACATGAGTAACGAGAAATCCTGTGAAAAACACGATCGCCTGCCAGTGGAAGGCTTTCTGCGTTCAGTCAATCTACGCAGAGTGAATCGGTCCCTAGGGAACCCCTGAAAGGGCTGCCGTACGATGGGTACACGACAGTGACGAAGTTGCTTTGACTACTGAACCATGCCTGGATCGTCGGAGCGAATTGGATGATCGGGCCGAGGGTTTTTAAAACCCCTCTTCTCCTCGCTCTCCTTTCCTTAATATTCACCGTCGAGTCATCAAAGCCGTCAACTAATTCAGAGGGGCTCGGCTGGCCCAGTCGCCCTACGCTACTGGCGCTTCCAAAGGCGAAGCTCTCGTCTTTGGCGACCAGCAAACGGAGGGCTAAAACCTTTCGTTTTGAAGCAAGGGATGAGCACGAAAACTGTTGCGTTTCCGTACACGCGCATACGTTTTCTTGCTCCGTCGCGCGTTAGTACAATAACGCCCGGCCATTTTCTTGCTGGGGCGGACACGGATCGACTCTCTAAGAAGACTCTGAAGTGGGCGAACACTCGGCCCAGCGGGCGAACATGCCGGCTCCGGCTCCGTGCACCTGCTGACACCTTTCGAAGCACTTTCACGTGTGAACCGAAGTCGTCTTGCCAAACTCCTTCCTTTCTCATTTCAGTCCTCGCCTTTTTCATCTTCCATAGGGACCTTTAGTCTTTTGATTAGAGTAAAGGTCGCGAGAGAGCAGAGCGTACCGCCCTGCCATAGTCGCGAGGATCTTAATAGTCGGTTGCGACTATTGTCATAGTCAACGACGGTTGAAACTTCCAGGAAAAAACTTCAAATTGGGAGGGCGATCCTCCCGGTGAACTGACCGTACCCCAAACCGACACAGGTGAACAAGTAGAGTATACTAGGGCGCGTCGAGAGAACCATGTCGAAGGAACTCGGCAAAATGACCCCGTAACTTCGGGAGAAGGGGTGCTCTCCTATCTTTTGAACAGCTTGGGGATCTGTTGGAGAGCAAGGAGGGTTCGGATGTCACGTTCAGCGTTGGTGGCGAGACGGTTGCGGCGCACTGGGTTGTGCTCGCAATGCGGTCGCCGGTGTTCAAGGCGGACCTCTATGGACCGATGCGAGAGGTGGTGAAAGAGGCTATAGTGATTGAGGATATGCAGCCTGATATTTTCAGAGTGATGCTGTGTTTCATCTACACCAATTCGATGGATCGGAACGATGATCTTGGGAGAGATTATCATTGCCGGAATTGCGACATGGTCCAGCACTTGCTTGTGGCGGCGGATAGGTATGCCATTGAGAGGTTGAAGCTGACGTGCCACGGTGCCAGAGCATCCTTTGCAACAATCTTCATGTGAGGAATGTGGCGACTACGCTGGCTTTGGCTGATCAGCATCATTGTGACAAGCTGAAGCATGCGTGCATCGAGTTTATGTGTTGTTTGAATAATATGGAACATGTTGTGGCGACCAGAGGGTACAAGGATCTCGCAAGAATTTCACCTTCTGTCTTGGGCTCTTGGCTGATGCAATGGTGAGGATGAGCAAGGTCGGCAAAAAGTTGAAGAAAATAGCACTGAAAGATGAATCTGAGAATAATGCCTAGAATTTAGATTTTTTTTAGTTATTAATAGTAGTGAGGTTTATCTATGGATTATCAGTCTAGTATTTAAATATTCTGAACAGATTATTGCTTTATTAGCTAGTCATATTCCAAATAAAAATTGTTTGTTTGCCTCTATGTTTCATGTTTGCGCTGAAGTGTTGACTAAAAGGCTTATATTTTCTCGGAAACTCTACTACATATGTGCACAATGCGTAAAAATGTCAGGTACCTAGATATTCAAACAGAAATTGTCGATGAAAAATTGCACATAGGTACGGATAACTTTACAAGATCATTATTGCGCCTGTTTATCTGTTTCATACTGTTAATATTATTTGAATACTTGAAATATACTGAATTAAGTTATTTTCATTTATCTTTTACGATAATAATTTGAGAAACCTAATAATATTCACTGGACTTCATGGGTATGCGAACTGTCTCTGTACTGATCACTGTTGATAGCATGACCTTGCAAGGTGCAGTTTTGGTGTAAGCATTTCTGTTTCATATGGTTTCCGCAACATATGATCCATATCTCTCAAGGACATTGCATAGGATGCCTATGCACGATATGGACGTTTCTGATGAAGACTGGATTTATGAATGATTGTTTTTCCACCTCAAATCGTGTGAGTAGTTTTCATAATTTCAATTGCATGTCTTGTCTATCCGTAGTACAAACACAACATTTGTGTGAACAAGGCTGCTCCAAAATGTCAGACATCATCGTTCACAAGTTTCAAGATTGAAAACTGATCGTCCGAGTGATCAGCAATTCGTCAGTTTGGTTCGCAGCAGCATACACCTCGAATTTTCAGGTTTGCAAGATGCAATTCTGCTGCTTATCTTTCATACCGGAGCTAACTATTGCATGTATGAGCTGTGATCCAATTGTTAGTTTTTGTCATTGTAGTTGCTTGGTTTGGTGGTAAGTTATTTTTCTATGGCTCTGTTCTTGTTCCTGTCAGCACTTCAGTTTAATAGCAATAGCTTTGTTTTTTTTTCAGTTGCTGTTACTTCATTCAGTAATTGGTTCAGTTCTGAACCTTTTCAATTGCAAGAGAAACAGGAACACATCTTAGGGACCCGGAGTGAACTTAAAACCCGGGCCTTCCACGTGGATGGGGAAGAGTTTGTTGCTCACACAGAGTCATCCTCGCTGCGCGGTCGCCGGTGTTCGAAGTGGAGCTTTATGGGCCGATGACAATGGAGATGGACACGATCTGTGTCGAGGTTGACGACATGCGGCCTGGCGTTTTCAGAGCATTGCTCCACTTCGTGTACACTAACTCCCTGCCGGTCATGGACGACCTGGGTGACGACGAGATGAAAGGATTGGTAGCGGCTGCAGAACGGTAGTACGGTACCCATGGATAGTCTCAAGGCAGTGCCGGTCCTGACATTTTAGGGACCCGGAGTGAACTTAAAACCCGGGGTCTTATCAATATTCATACTAAAAAATCTCCTTAATAATTGATATGCTTCATAAAAATTAATTCTTCATTGTAACTGGCATTTTCTTACTTGGTTTTATCATGACACTCAGATGGTTAGTCTTACTCTAAAAATGTGTCAATTGATCTTCTCTATGACACTATAAACTCATCATCTACTCATTTTCTCATGCTCCTTTTCTGTGTGTCGGATAAATATTTTCTAGATGAAATACTTTGTATTAAAAATTAATGGAAGATGAATTATATACTCAATTTGTTAAACATCAATGATTTAAAGCAAAAATATCTACGTATATACTAGAGTTTAACCTCAATCAGTATCTCAACTCATAGTTATACGGACTCCATATGTAGTTAATAGTTATGCTGTAAACACACGCGTGGGGCCCTACGGAACCGCGGGCCCGGGCGGGCTGCCCCTCTTCCCCCCCCCATCAGGACTGGCCCTGGCTCAAGGTGGTGTGCGAGCACGTCCTTGCCAGGACAATCCGTGTGGAAAACGTGGCTAGCAAGTTGGTGCTGATCGGCATCGCTGCGACAGGCTTAGAGATGCTTGCAACGATTTCATGGTATCTTGTGAGTTGTGATGAAATGGGCAATGATGATTTGGCGAAAAGCATTGGAGAAGGCCGGTGTATGAAACGCATGATGTGGCCACTAAGTGAAAAGAAAAATTGAGTACTAAGTGAGAAGTTTCGTTGCACTTGCATCTCACATGTGACACAAGGGCGAAGACCGTCATAACACTAATCCCCCTTAGGATTGTAAGTTGGATCCAACCAAGGATGTTTCTTTCTTATACCTGACAAAAATGGCTCGTCACCATTATAGTTCCAGGTGATGGGCCAACCTTTAACAAAAATCGTCATCTGTTAGGCTGTTATTTGATAAGTGGGGTAATGTGTGTTATTGTTGCCAGACACATTTATCTGTTGCTATATTAATGTGCTCCTTGATTTTGAACTCGTGCAAGTCAACAACGTTATCAATTCTGCTACTGGCTAAGCACCCGTGAGCGATGGTCCTTTTACTACCACCATCGACTTCGTTGCCCCATTGTGAGGATCATAGGTTGATGCCTTCTTAGCCAACACACGAATGCACAAGATCGTGCGACGCGCAAAGGAGTTCGTTGTAGCACCTCTGTGACGGCGCAGTCAGACCCCCTACTACACACTGTGACAGGCGGTTAGACCTCCTGTACAGGTGGTCAGACTCCCTGTGACGGGCGGTTAGACCTCCTGTGCATTCAAACTCCTTGTGACAGCCCGATGAATAAATGAACGAATGCCCACCCGGGAGGGACCCCGTCAGGGTAGGCACACGTAGGGTTGCCCTAGGCTGGGCAGACCAGCTAGGGTGCCTCCTCATGTGATGGAGACACGATAAGAACATCACATAGGGTTGGAAAAGACTAGGGTAAAGAGATAAAAAGTAAAACGATAAAAGATAGATTTGATTGTGTCGATTGGGATGCCCTCAATCGGCCATGTCCTTTTATATTTATAGGGTGGGTGGTCTTGCCCCGCAAGGAATCAAAAGTCTAAAGAAATCTCGTCAAAATATAAATCTAACTCGGTTTGCCCAAGCACAACCGGTCTAACATCCTGTACGAGCGGTCTAACCACCTGTCTCAGAGTCTAGAACTCTCTCGTCCAAACTCGAAATCGGACGTTCTACATATGAATTTTGATCTACTGGACGAGTTGAATCCATTGGTGAACTCCAATTTGCATTTTGAGGAGTTTATACAGCAGGTCTATATCGGTTGTGACAGGCGGTCTAACCTAATGTAATAGTCCTGCCAATTTTGGTCGTCAACAGTGCCCTCTCTTCTGCATGGTTGGTGTGCTAGGGATGAATACTATGGATAGATGGATGAAATGACAAGGATCAGTGCTTTCGATTAATAAATAGATGAATGTCATGGATAAATTGATGAATAAGGCAGGGCTCAACTGTTTTCTAGTTTGCGATGGCAGTTCTTATAATAGAGCTATCATCCAAGACAATCTGTTTGTGAGGAACAGAGGACAATATAAAACAAGGCATGCTTCACTGAAATGCTATACATCACCATCCACAAGCTTTAAGATTGAAAAGTGAAGCTATGAATGATAATCTGTGCAAAGAGTTCATAATCCCTCGTTTGAACATATATTGATATGTATACCTGGCACTCTTAATGACGCAGGCCGATATACCAGTGGATGGATAAAATCACACTGGACATACTTTTCGAAAGCTTTCAGAACTTAGAAATCAATTTACATTACAAGAATTTACTATTTATAACATGTGAAATCAAAAGAAATGCAACGTGTAAGTGATGAAGGAAGCCACAGAATAGCTATGCCACCTTTGATTGCATCACCCTGTTTTTGTCCACTAGGTGTATATGAAAATTACAGGGTTGTACAACAAACCACTAGGGCGATAGAATTGTGATCCTACCCAAACCGAACTTTAACAATGACCCGATCGACCAGTAGTCCTCACTCTTCACAGTCGCAACTACTGCTTCGTCAGTTTCGAGAAGCATCTCAAGTATACGTCCCGGATCTGGCCTTTTGTCGCGGTCATAGGCTATGCAAGCTCTGCTTATCTCTATGCATCCTCGTACTTGTTCCAACAGTAATGTGTCTGCCGAGGACATACACCGTAACCTGTTCTTCCAGCTTTCAAGTACCTATGGAACAAGATATTAGATGGTGCTAGCATGCCAACCACGTACTCAATCACATGTTCAGAGACGGAAGTGCAGCAAATGTTTCTATCGAGGATTATTCAAGTGCAAACGCCTTGAAAACGTGCACAAGCAGCCCAACAGCAATACCCAAGACGCCCTCTGGTTCCCCTTCCGTCTTACAGTAGTTGGTTTTAAGATAAGAAGAGATCTACTATGATCATAATCCAGGCTTTCTTATCCGACTAATTCTCTTTCCTTATCAGGTTTCTATGTCACTTGGCATCGAAGCTATCTCTGAAAGTAATTGGACCGGCCCATATCTTCTCACTGATGAATCACCCCTCTTATTAGGAACACCTAAGGCATCCCACCTCTTCATTCAAAGTCAGGTTTGTAGTTTTTTTTGCGGGTAAAATGTCAATTTTGCAGTTATCTTGAAGACTTCCAAAGCTTCGATAAGTAGATTAGTGCTTCTATTCTGAGTATTTTTTTTATAGCAAACATTAAGGAATATTCAAGGTTGCATAGATGTCGTAATTTATTCGAATCAATCCTGCTTTGGTATGGACAAAAAAAATTAATCAATGAGTATAGTCCTCAATCCTCAAGCAGTTTTCTATAAGGAAAAAGTGTAGATTACCCCCCTAGTCTCTTATAGAAGTGTAGATTACCCCCTTGACCTGTTAAACAGTGTATTTTTAACCTTAAGCTATTTAAATCTTGGAGATTACCCCCTTATGATCAGTACATTGATGATTAATTCCGTTCTTCCCTCTGGAAGTGCCATGTAATCACCATATAATTAAACTAACTTTTACGCGATACTTTTGCCTCCCTCTTCCGATAGTGACATGCTTATTATGTACATAATCTACTCACTTATTGTTATGCAAAAGATAAAATAAATTTCTTTTCATTCCAACTAATCATAATCATGTTTACGGAGGATTAGATCCTAGTTTTTTTCATGCCTGACATGTGCATATGCAATGACCTACTGGATTATTCTAACGTGTTTATGATGTTGAAACTGTAAGCTTCTTGGATTTTTTTGTTGCTTGACACCTGAGGCTTATTACTAAGCTTACAATAGACAACATGTTTTATTAAATGCCCATATGTGTGATATTACATTCGTCATTCCCTCATGGCCTAGCAGAGGTTAATTTCCACAGATTATATAGTTTAGGGGTTAAAAGTACACCTTTTAAAGTTTAAGGGGCTAATCTACACTTGTGTCATAGTTTAAGGGGGTAATCTACACTTTTTCTTTTTTACAATTAGAACCTCAAGGATTTTATCAGTGTCAAGTAATTTTCTATCCTTAAGCTGATTAGTTTTAGTAGGCTCAAGGGTATATTTTATGACACATATCCTGTTTTCTTGAGTCAAGTCTTTAAAAACGAGATAATGGTTCATTTCTCTCATAATAAAAGTTGGCATTCCACCTGTATCGCGAATAGCTGAATAAGGTGCAAGTTTCCATTCATGAAACCTAATGTGCCTCCACCAAATCTGTAGTCAAGCGTCTGCATATAAAGATCCCTACATGGATAAGGAGTAGATGCACCTCACTGCCTAGGTTGACTCGAAGTATCCTTCAGCTCCATCCCTCGCATCGGAATCGTGACAAATTTCACGGCATGTCATGTCATAAATTTAGGAAGTTTCATTTCTCACTATTTTTGCTTTGTGAAGATACAACATAAAAACGGAAATAAATATAATAATTGCATATAGATCCATTATTTGGTGGAGTAGGAGGTAATATGTCATATTTCTCAATTTTTTTCCCATTCAAATATAACTAAATGGATGTCGTTCATATTCATTTTTTCATACCGTAGCAGTTGCCTACGGAATTAGGTGTTGTTTCAGAGGGCTTATCAGAAAAAAAAGGTGTTGTTTCAGAGAGAGGCTTTACATTCCTTACCTTGTCAGTCTCTAAAAATCCATTACGCAAGCCCTTCCGCCCTGCTAGTAGCATTGTGATTATAAACCCAAGGCCATATATATCTGACTTGAATTTGGTAACTCGAGTATTCATGCATTCCTGTGCCATGTCTGCTGCATGATAAACCAAATATCCTGACTGGTGAATGAGAAAAGTTTGCATCCAAGATCATGCTCTTCATGCCTAGCCACAATATAAAAGGTGCACACCGACGAGGCCAAACTAACTTACCTTGATCCAGACAGGTTTTGTGTAGTCTGACATTGGTTTTCACCTAAGTGCCTGGATAGGCAGAAACCAGCAATTTTTGGTACCATGTTATCATCCAGCAGTACATTTTGAGGTTTAAGCTCTAAGTGAACAATACTCTTTCCGTGAAGATAGTGTAAGCACTCACAAATTCCCTTGATTATTTGATACCGTTCTCTCCATTCAAGTCCACTCGATGCATCTGGAGGCAACATAAATGATTTGTTGAGGATGGGGTTTTGTTAATTTTCGTATGATTTTTAGTAGGATTTATTCTATCATGTATCAAATGATGAAAGCAATAAAAATAGCTTATGTTTAGGAAATGAATTGGATTTCTAGTTTTTCTTGTTTGCAGCAATATGGAGTTCTAGCTCCTTGCCCATGTAAGCAGTAACAAACTTTTTTCCATACCTGAAACATACTGATCAAGATCCCCATTGCGTAAATATTCGAAACACAGCAGTTTTTCCCTTCTCTCAACCATGACTAATTCTCCTTGAAGTTCAATTACCTCAACTTCTGTGTTATAACTGTAACCTAGAAACTTGACAATATTTTTGTGTGGAGCCATCATCAAGATTTTTATTTGATCCTGAAACATTTTATCATTAAAATCCACGGTCATCAATAGCCTCTTCACAGCAACGCACCTCTGTCGCATGATGCCCTGTTGAAGTTCACTTGATATTTATTACTAGATCATAAACATAAGTGGAGTTCATCTAAAAAAATCATATGAAGTTCAACCTCGTTGGGACCCAAAACTGTAAGAATGGTGAAAGAAGGACAAAAGGAATAAGAATACCTTGTAGATGCCTGCGAATGCACCCAACCAATTTCTCTCTCACGAGAAAAATTTCCTGTGATGAACAGTAAAAGTTGATGTGATATTTTACCGGGCTTGTTGCTTCGCTCAAGTAAGCATTCCGGAACATCGAGCTCCATATATAAAGTATCCATTCTGAGGAAACAATTTATATTTCAAAATTAGACCTGCTTGGATAAGCACCTGCATCATAGCGGAGACGTGACAATAATTTGGCGGTCAATACAATGGTACGTGCATCCACTATTAGTCCTTGTATTGTGTGTATGTATACGGCGCAATGTGTGATCATGTGCAATGGTAGCCTAGTAATTTGTAATTATTTCCACATAAATTTAATTTTCATTTTTGTAAGGGAGCGTATAAATTTAATTTGCATTATTGTAAACCTATATCAATGTCAGAAAAGGTGTGTATGGTCTGCTCTCTCTCCCTCCCTCCCTCCCTCCCTCCCTCTCTCTCTCCCTCCCTCCGATCTGCTCCATGGTGGAGCCTCATTAGTGGTTACCGGCGCTAGGAAGACACTACTGCACATGTGACAATAGCAAACGCCCACATCACAGCCGGTTTTGTTGCAACCGGCTGTGAAGGTGCATCACAGCCGGTTGGATTACAATAATTTCAAACTTAATTTTTGTTGACAATGAACTTAAATGAAAATGTTGTCAACTACAATATTTAATAACTTTTCGAGTTTTACAACTTTTATTTTGGTCATTTGTTCATATGACAAAGTAGTAGTAAAAGTGTTCACAAATCCTACATCTCTCATATAGGGTCTAGGGTATGAAACTAGAAGAGAGATGTACTATTAATGAACACTTTTATTATCATTAAGTCGTATGAACAAATGACCAAAATAAAAGAACTCAAAAAGTTATGAAACATTGTAGTTGACAATATTTTCGTTTGAATTCATATTTCGCAAATGACCTCGGATCGATAAGTTTGAAACTATTCAAATTTGAAATTCAAATTTCGCAAATGACCTCGGATGGAAAAATGGACAGCATGAAAGTTGTAGTGTTTGAAAAGTTACGAAACTCTGTAGCTCACAAGTTTTTGATTTGAATTCGTTTAGGCTCTCAAATAAGTTATTTACACTCGGGTTCGTATAGTATGTGGTGAATGAAAATGTGATATGGTCGCATACAGCCGTGTAGCGCAGTGGTACAGGAGGGTACGCGCGAGGGGGAGGTCATGGGTTCGAATCCCAGCTACCGTGCAGTGCGCGAAAAATCTTGCGACTGGGTAGGAATCTTGCGACTGGGCAGGGCTTGGGTGGCTGTCCGGTGGGGTTCCTCTCCCAATTAAAAAAAGTTTTTGCTATTTTTTCGAACTCCCGTAAGCCGTCTTGGACACCCCCATCATAGCCAGTTTTAGCCACCAACCGGCTGTGATGAGGGTGTATCACAGCCGGTTGGGAACCGGCTGTGTTGCTTCAGGCAACACAGCCGCTTGGAATCAAACGATTCCCAAAACCGGCTGCTATGGGGGTTATGGAACCGGTTGTGACCTTATATAATCCCTTAGAGTTCTTTTCTCTCCATCCACGGGTGGAATGAAGAGAGCCATCTAGCGAAACCAACAGAAACAAAAACAAAAAATTCTAGAAAGAAGGTTAGGGGTTAGAAACCAACAAAATTAATACAAAGATAAACGTAACAAAACAATCTCGTTCCCCAGCAATGGCGCCAGAACGACACTTAGCCGCGTCAATTTCGTACCGCAAGCACACAGGTCGGTTGTAGCTTTTCCCTTAGAGAATTCCCCCAAGATTATCAATCCGTGGAACAAGAAGATTGCTATGCTTATCTAAGCACTAATTAAGGTGGTTAAGTTATCTTTTAAGGGTTTGTTCAGGAGTGAATCTAACCTAATCAAATCTGAATTAAGAGGAAATGAATGAAGATCAAGTTTATGTAGAGATTAAAATGTAGAGAGCATTTGCCCATGGGATCCCCAAATCACTAGGATAAGTAATTGCCGAATTAACACGCCATCCTAATCTACCAAATTCCGAAAGCTGATGTCATTTCCCCCACACTCATCACACAACATCAGGGATAGAAGCACATCAAACCTAGGGAACCAATATTTATGTACAAGATAGATTTAGGTTCACAAAGTATGTCGACAATTACAAATCCGAGGTCACCTTACATTCCAATGGACAAACGTAGGCTTTTACCCCATGAAGCTAGTCATCATGGTAGGGTTCATGGTGTGGAAGCTGACGACGAAGGATGAGTCCTGCTCTCCTTCGTCTTCCTCTCGAGGTTTCCTTCAATGATGGGTATCTTCTCTGATATGGACTCCCCTTCAATGATGACGGCTCTCCCCCTTTCTACCCCTCTCTGGACGAAAGTTTCAACATCGCAATGGCTAGGGTTGATGAGAGCATCGTGCACCCGAAAGGGGGCTGCCCTTGGGCCCAGGGATGGGCCAGGCCGGCCGGCTAGTAGGGTCCTGGGCCGGCCGACCTAGGCTCCTTTTGGCCCGGCTCGGCTTCGTCTTCCACGAGTAGATTCACTTAAATCCACGGTCGTGTCCTGTTACAACTTCATGCAGAAATTCATCAAAATTGCCTTATTTCCTGCAAAACAACAATATGCTACAAGACACAAGACACAATCGAAAATGGGGTTATTTCGGGTGCCAAATGGCGGCTTAGTATAAGATTGTTCCCAAAAATGTTATGAAAGCACTATGAGAAGGTTGTAATTAAGGAGTGCCAACAGAGTGCAAAGCTTGCACAACGTTGGTAGATACTAGCCCCAAGGTCTCCGCCGACTCTTGAGCCCTCGTCGCCGACCCATCTGACTACCGGAGTATTGCAGGTGCCTTGGAGTTTCTGACCTTCACACGGTCAGACATTTCCTACGCCATGTAACAGGTCTATCTTCACATGCATGACCCTCGAGAGCCTCACCTGGCTGCTCTCAAGTGCATCCTTTACTACATTCGTGGCACTCTGCATCTGGGTCTTCATCTTTGACCATTGATACAAGACGACTTGGTGGTCTACTCTGATGCTGATTGGGCGGGTTGTCCCGACACACACAAGTCCACCTTAGGCTATGTTGTCTTCCTCGGTGAAAACTTGGTCTCCTGGTCTTCCAAGTTTCAGAACACTATGTCCCGCTCCAGTGCTAACGCCGAGTACCACACCATTGCCAATGGCGTTGCTAAAACTTCCTGGCTCTGACAACTTCACTAAGAGCTTCACGTTCCTTTCCCTATGCTACCCTTGTCTACTACGACAATGTCGGTGCGGTCTACATGTCCTCCAACCTGGTTCAACATCAATGGACGAAGCACATCGAGCTTGACCTTCACTTCATCCGTGAGAATGTCACTATGGGTGTCGTGCGGGTCCTCCATGTTTCCACGACATCCCAGTTCGCCGACGTCTTCACGAAGGGGCTGCCTTCCTCAGTGGTTTCCAAGTTTCGGTGAAGTCTGAATGTCTGTGGCTAACCATCGACGTTCCGACTGCCGACTGTGGGGGCGTGTTAGCATGATGTATAGGGCTCTGGATCCTGGGTGGATCAGCTGCATGCATCCCCCATGGTCTTGTTTAGTTGATTATGACTTGTCCCTAGGTGGATCAACTGCATGCCTCCCTCCTGCTCTTGGTGACTTGGCATGGATCTCCTAGATTAGAGACTTATTATTCTTAGGGATATCCTTGCTCATATGTACTTGAGCATTGCGCTGCTCCCATAATCAATCAACAATTATTCCCAGCCATACTCTTACATAATTGTGGAGGTGTCGGTACAAGGCGGGGTTAATCCATGGAGTGGAGATTCCCACTGGATATGCACGTGTTCAAGTCGACAAAGTGGAAAATGGATGGGAGGACCTAGATCTCGACATCCCTGGGGGCTATGGTGAAACTGAGATTTTTTTTTAGATAAAGGAAAAAATCCGGCCTCTGCAATTGTACACAACCCAAATATTACAAATTTTGACACCTCAGCTTTAATTGCTGATAAAACGAGGGAACAAAACCCGAAAGAGAAATTAAAATTGCTCCAATCTATTATTATGTTTCAATCCTCGATTGGCATGATCCAAAGCAATTATCTCTAGCATTAAGCTCGCCTTACGGAATATCTCTTTCGTAACATCATCACGCTGCAGTTGGGACCAGAAGCGCACTAATATGTCCCCCTGAAAAGAGCCTGCATAAATGATGAATACCTAGATTTGTTAAAAACAATATCATTCCAGCATCTCTAAATAGCCCAACATAGCGCATATGCTTCCACCAAAATCAACGGTCTTAATTTTTTATCTTGATTTGTTAACCAATTCCCTAGCACATAGGAGACCGAAATGGGCAGGGCTAACCCGGTTGCATAGAAAACTAATCGTCATATCTCCTTTGCATGGTGACAAAAAAAAAAGAGGTGTTGTATTGTTTCATTTTCATTACAAAAATAACACCTTTTGCTCCCTTTCCAATCTTCCTCGCTAAATTATCTTTCGTTAATGTGACTCCTCTATTCAAGAGCCACAGGAATATTTTTATCTTTAGAGGAATTTTTAATCTCCAAATATTCTTGTTGCGATAAGGAGTTATATGGTCTAACATATGTAATACATAGACCTTACGGAGAATGTCCCATCTCTCCCCAGATTCCATTTGAACATATCAGACCCTCGTTGTAGATGACAGTTGGAAATTATAGCAACCAGGTTGTGCCATTCTACGAGTTTTTCCTGTATTAATGCCCTTCTAAAAGAAATATTGATTGGCACGGTTGACATCATACTAGCAACTGTGGCGTGAGGTAGGTGTGCAATATTGTATAATGTAGGAAAAACATCTTTGAATGGCCTCGAACCTACCCATATATCTTCCCAAAATCTCGTCTGGTTCCCATCATTAACTTTGAAGGAGCCACAAGATAAAACTTCATCCATAACCTTCATTAATCCTCTCCAAAAATGAGAATCAGTTGGTTTGCTTTAACTTGTGTAAGAGATTTGGAGCTTAGATATTTATTTCTAAGCATGGTTTGCCACATACCTTGCGTGTTAAGTAAATTAACAATCCATTTACTTAACAAACATTTATTTTGGAGTTCTAGATTAATAATCCCTAGTCCTCCTTGATCCTTAGGACGGCAAAGTATATCCCATTTGGCCAGTCGATATTTCTTCTTATCTTTAGTTCCTTGCCAGAAGAAACGTGATCTATATCGATCTAGCCTTTCAAGTACACCTTTTGGTATCTCGAAAAAGGATATCATAAACATGGGTAGACTGCTAAGCACTGAATTCAGGAGTACTCATCTGCCTCCATACGATGAATGTTTCGATTTCTAGTTACTTAGCTTCTTTTGGAATCGCTCTTCCATTTTGCTCCATTCAGCATTAAGAAGTTGCCTATGGTGCATTGGGATTCCTAGGTATCTAAATGGATACTCTCCCACATTGTATCCAAAGAGTTCCCTATATTCATCTTCAAACTCCTTGGCCTGCCCATAGCAAAAGATTTCGCTCTTATAGAAGTTGATTTTTAGCCCAGACATTTGTTAAAAGACAGTGAGCAGAAGTTTCATATTTTTTGCTTGTTCTAGGTAATGGTCAAGGAATATAACGGTATCATCCGCATATTGGAGGATAGATAATCCATCATCTAAAAGATGTGGAATTATGCCAGTAATCTGTGTGAAACTAAGATAGGACAAGCAATACTGAAAGTTTCCAAGCCCCGTGATATCGTCATCTAGTGGGCATAGCTCTAGGCCAAGCTCACCACCAATGCCATCATCTGCGCCGGCAAGGGGCCCAAACCTCCCTCCAAAGCCATCACCTGAGCCTGCAAGGGACCCAACTCCGTCTCTACAGCCATCACCTGCGCTTGCAAGGGACCCAAGCCCACCTCCAAAGCAATAGAAGAGAAAGGCTCCACCTACAAAGGATAACAAGCCACACCCCACCTCCTTCAATGAAATACAAGCCAAAGGCTCCACCTCCAAAATCTTCAATATCAGACTAGGAGCGTATGCTTCAAAAATCCACGCAAAAGGAGAGATGTGGAAAAACCGTTCCACAACTAGGTCAACGACAAGTGAATTGGACAAGCGAACCCCTGAAAGTCCTATCTGACGCTGGTCAGTATTTGGTGGAGTTTGTGTTAGAGACGGAGCTCACAAAAGCACAACTACGAGGTGAGGACCATATCTAGGTGCATCCTGGAGGTGGAAGATTTACATATTAATTGGGAAAACCTCTAGTGTGGCCAGAGTTTATTCGTTACCTTCCAACAAAGATGCATGCATTTTATCAATGGTATATGGAAGCATCTGGTGCTGGAAAACTTTTGCTTTGCATGCGGGTAAAGAGGAGCATTGTTTTCGAGGCACAGATGAAATTATGATTTTCTTCGAGGAACTTTTGGTATTTATTCAATCTAGACACGCTAGAGAAGTCTCTCATCGGTGTATGCTGTCTGTAAATGTTTCCTCTCTTATTTGTATATCCAATCTCTATTGTTTGCTTCTCGTCTTGTTCCTCTTTTCTTCTGTATGATGAAGGATGGGGATTCAAACTTCCCGACGAAAGTCATTTCACCATGCTGGCTTCATCGGCCCGTATCGTCCACCAGCCTAATGTGCAAAAGTATCCGAATAGTTCCACGAAGAATATTCTCAACTTTTTGGAGAACAAGCATCAATGTGATTTTATATTATTTCCATATAACTTTAGGTGAGTCCTTCAACCATTTTATCATACATTAATCTTAATTAATTATTAAATCTAACATGTATCGTGTATATATGTATGTACATGTACAACTTCCATTGGATACTCCTGGTTATCATGATTGGTCGAGGCTTGGTTATAATCTTGGACCAAAAGGAGAAACCAATAGTAGAGTTCCAAACCCTACTCGACTTACTGCATAAGCCATGGAGTATCTTCGTCAAGAAACAACAAGGGTTGCCAAAAATTCTTAGAATAAAGTATGAATCTAGTGTCGTCATTTCTTTGAACACTATAGAAATTAATAAGTCATTGCATTGATCGGCCCATATATACTTCATGGACGGCCATAGAATAGTTATTTTATAACCATATCTATTTACTATAGTGTTATGCACTATCAGATAGGACTAGGGATAGCACGAAAATCCTATTCGTCTCCCTTCTGCAAGAGACTGACTACTTTTGGGGTTCTTCTTGCTTGCATGTGATGGATACAACTCTTCTCACTATACATAGAGGCTTCACCCGTGAGTAAAAGATCTTTTCTAATATTCTTATCTCCATAACTGATAACTCTAACCCAGTTACTGTACCAAGACTGCTATATACTGTGAACCTTGCCTAAAAGAACCAACCACAAAAATATAGTTATTTGGATAGGCACGTAACTGATGCCGGCAGGGCCGGGATAACTTTTATTTGTACCAGCATCGGCACAGGAGGCCAACCCTTCCGTGTCGGCTTCGTTGTGCCAACACTACAACTGAGTGAGGTTTTAGAGCGAGCCGGCACAGATCAGGCTGACTCCAGTAATGTAGATTTTGATTGACCCTCGGGGGTTATGTTTCCTAGGCCCAGCCGGATTAACCAACTACACATAATACATCTCTTTGTTGTTTTACTGATAACTTTCCTATAGTTTTGAACATCATATTAACCAATGAGATGTTCAAATATACTCTCTCGGTTCCAAATTATTAGTCATCCTAACTTTTTACTAAATTCATTGAAGATGTTATGAATTTAAACATGTATATATCTAGATTCATAGAAAATGTCATGAATTTAGACACTCAAAATGGCATCCAGGATGACTAATAATTTGGAACGGAGGGAGTAGGCCAGCTTCCACACAACTATATTGTATAAAATGGTAATTTCGACTGGCAACAAAATCTGATGTAGAAAAAAATTTTTAAAAAAAATACTGGCCTGGTAAATCATCCTTACATTTTCAATTATACATCCTTCAAATCCCATCAATAAGTTTATCATAATAACACCCAGGCTGAATATATCCGACTTGAATGATATATGTTGTTTGTCTATAAATTCTGGTGCAATATATCCCCTGCAGGCAATGATGGTTTGGTTCATCGTGGCGTAATCGTAAAGCTATATACTTTCACATTTCATTCAAGGTTCCACAAAAAATTATTGAACTTACGGTGTTCCGAAAAGGTTTCTAGTGACCATCGTGGACTCTGTGTCACCAATGCACCTCGACACACCAAAATCTGTTATTTTTGGCTCCATGTTGGTACCCAGAAGCACATTTGCAGGTTTGAGATCCAGATGATTAATGCGTTCTTTATGAATACAGTGCAAACCCTGACAATTTCCTTTAATTATTTGATAACGCACGACCCATTCAAATCCATGATTTTTCTCTGCAGATGTGAACACTCAGAGAATTAGTGCTTTCATCACGAATATTCTGAAAAGAAAAGAGTTAGTTGTTCTGAAAATTTTGATATCATACTTTTTTCTGTGGAAAATATTCATATTGTTTGGATGCTAACCACTACAGGTAGATTTAATCGTTTTCTATATTCTCAGGTAACCGTTGCACCTAATCAGGGCAGATATCGATATTATGATGTATTTGTTTTAAACTTTATACCTTTAAGATATTAAGGTTTCCGTTAGGTACATACTCTAAGCAGAGCAACCTTTGCTGCACCTCAACAATCCTAAGCTTTCCATCAATTTCCATGACTTCACCTCGTGTATCTGCAAAATAGCCTAGAAATCTTACAATATTTTTATGCTTTACCTTCATCAGACAGTTGACTTCATCCAAAAACTTTAGTATTGATCTCCTCCAGCCCAATCCAACGAATGGGCCGGGCCTTGTCTCGCTCCCTGATCGGGGGAGTCCAACCCATCTAGGGTTGCAGGCCCCTGTCGCGCAGCGCTATATAGAGGAGGTGAGGGCCACTGGCTAGGGTTACGAGATTCAACTGCAGCCGCCAGTCCCCACTTCCTAAACCCTAATCCGATCTGAGAGGGAGCGCTGAAAGTGACGGGATGCTCTGCAGCCCCTGCAGGTCATTGCCATTGCACCGTTCCTCATCGCTATGGCGCCATCACTACACAGACGATCCATGACGAGCTCTCGACGGTCGATCTCCTCTCTGTTCTCTTCATGTATATGCAGTAGATCTAGGATTTAAGTACTTTATGTCCTTATTCAAGTCAAGTTAATGTTATAGTCTCCACTGATCTACTGCTAGTCGATCAGAGCCGATCTATCAATGGTATCAGAGCCGATCTAACGAGTAGATCGAGTTGAGAAAAAAAAGAGATTCGAATCAGGGGGAAAAGAAAAGTGGATTTCGATCCAACGAAAGAACACATTTCGGTTTGATTCAAATCGGAGGAAGAAATGTGGACATCGATCTCCAAACCAAAGAAAGAGAAAGATTCGATTCCAAATCGAAGAAGAGACGAACCATTCGATTTTGAATCGAAGAACATAGGAAAACCAAACTGAAACCCTACTGTCAAACCCTAGCATTCTTTTTCCCTTACCTGGGCCGCGTCATAGACGGCGTGCACATCAGAGAACACCCCGGCGAAGCTCCTCGACGGTGCCGCGCGCGAGATGCACGCGGCGCCGGCGAGGAGGCCCACAAGGGCCTACAAGAAGGGGAGGAGATGGAGGCGGCGTGACGACGCCGACCGACCGTTGCGTGCTCGCCGGAGTGGGGGAGAAGAAAGAGGATGCTGTTGCTGAGCTCCAGTGGCAGGACTCGGCAGTCATGCCGGCGGCGCAAGTTGCTGGGAGAAGGTCTAGGGTTTGTGAACAAGGAAAAGAAAGGAGGAGGTCGCAAGGCCGCGCTGCCATGGCGTGGCGGCGACCTGGCCGGCGTGATGCGGCGGTCTAGGCCACCAGCGGTGCCGCCAGCTCCAGCTGCAGTTGGGAGGAGAGAAAGGAGCCTCTAGGGTTAGGGTTAGAAGGGAGAAGCCAGCTAGTTTATATACTCCGCGAAATCACCGCTCGGCCGTCGGATCTTTATCAACGATCACGATCGAGGCGGGCGGGGGGAGTCGTGCTGCGCTGGGCCGGTTTGGAGGCCTGCTCGTTGGTTGTCGGGCTTTGGGCCCATGTGCGAGCGGGCGCAGGAGCTAGCTGGGCCGCTGGAGAGCTGCTGGCCCATGGTGCTAGCAGCAGGGCTGTGCAGAGCGGGCCGAGCTGAGCAGGCCGCGGCCGCGCGCGCGAGTAGGTGCTGCGTAGCTGGACTGAGATTTGGGCTGCCTGCATGCACAGTAAAGGTTTTTTATTTAAGTTTTATTCTTTTCAGAAGCATTTATTTGAGTTTATATGCTAAGTTTTATCTCTATTTCATTTTGAACCAACGGGATAAATGTTTTAGAGAGTACTTCCTCCATCCCTTAAAGAATGATGTTTTAGCGTTTAAAATTTTTCTCATAAAGATTGATGTTTTGGCATACATGTATAACAAATTAGGAATATCTTATGCATGCATGCTTAAAAGGAAACTGATTTACCTCCTAAAATGGCATTTACCAGGGACACATGCGTCTTTCTTTTCTACTCTTAATTTGTCTGAAAAATCCTTAAATATCATTCTTTAAGGGATGGAAGGAGTAGATGAGTTTTAATTTTCCTTCTGAATAGAATAATGTTATCAAGTTTTCGCTCTCAATTAAATCGGAACCAACGGGAGAATTTAATTGGAAGAGTAGTTGAGTTAAGTTAGTTATTATATTGTTATCTTTATTATCAAAGTTGATGATAGCAATATTTTAATGTTCAGTTCATAAGTTTTTTGCATTACTTCTATTTCTGCCCAACGGTGATGTAGAATTAATGTAAAAGAGAATTGGAAGTTGATTGATAAGTTTCAATACATTTGTTCTATTTCTGCCCAACGGAGATGTAGAATTGATGTACAAGAATATTATGAGTTTTATATCTGAGTTTTCCATGCATTAGTTCTGTTTCTGCCCAACGGTGATATAGAATTGATGTAGAAGAATATAGCATGTTTTGCTCAAGAGAAAGATGACAGAAGATAGCTGGTTTTATCAACACAAGAGATCACTCAGCTGCAGCAAGGGCTGTTTTAGCTGGGGAAAGGCCTTTCAGGCATAGCTTCCGCTATTCTTAGTTTGTTTCTGATGAAGTTGGAACCAACGAGAAGATTTTATCAGAAAATGATGTATATATAATTGAGTTTTCTATCATTGAGACCCAGTTTATTGTAATCAGTTAGATGCGTGTCTAATTTGACCAACGTTGAATTAAACATGCATGTTATAGAGTTTTCTATGTCTTAAGTTGATGTTTTGTATGGTTACTCCATGTGTCTTGAGATTTTGTTATGATATTAAAAGCCCCTCATGGGGAATTATCCTGCATGACGGGAGAGGTTGAGCATTGTACTTATTTTGTATATATCCTGCACGGCAGGAGAAGTTTGTGATGACTCATATTAAGATGTATCTCGTACGTCGAGAGAAGTTTGGGGCAGCTCTTACGCTATCCTAGAATGGATAATGCACTTCTACAGTGTCATGGTTATTAAGCAAGGTTAAAGACCAATTCCAAAATTGCATTATTACTAAGTCTTAATAAGGTGAAGATTCAATTTATTGTCTCCTCACAAGTGTATGCGGGCACTCTAACTGAGTTGCTCATCATAAGCTATCTAGTAATGGTGGAAAGCATATCCTAATGTGAGATATGGCAGCAAAGATTGAGTCATTAGACAAGGAAAGAGATATATTAAGGCTGAAAAGGTTGAATCTATCAACCGAGTTGAGCATATCAATAATAAAATGAGTTATTGTTCCTTACTTGTAGGATCATGTTGAGTTAAAATGAATTTCAGGACATAAGTTGTATCCAAATGGAGTAAGAACATGCGAGCATGATTTGTTTATGAGTATGAGGAAAAAGTATGAATGAAGTGAGTAAGAAAAGATTTCCCTCGTTCATGAATACTTTTAAATAGTTTTTCGAAATTATGGCAGTAAAGTTTATGCCACATTTCGAGGGGGAGAAATGTGAGATAAAGAAATGTACTCTCCATGTGAGTTAACTAAGAAAGTTAAAGTTATTCTCCATTCCCCTATACAAAAATGATCTATAAAAGATTATGATCGTCAAGAGAGTACAACGGTCATGATAAAGATACCCCGATGCAAAGAAGAACTAGCTAAATTCCAAGAGGGAGATAGCACAGTTGGCCAGTAATAATACTGGATGAGCCTTAGTAAGAGGGAGTAGCTGAAAGATCCAACCATACTCTGATGGATATGGTATGATTTAAGTTACTCTAGTTTACCACTAAGTTTATGGATGAAGGTTCATATTCTTAATGGATTACCAAGTAAGTCGGTGCCTAAACACCATTGTAAGTTGTGAACAGAAAGAGGACTCTCACCAAAAGATTGTTTAGGTGTGGGACTATTCAGCTGAGGCCAAAGTGTTTAACCCAAATGTAGGGGAGTTAGCAAGCCACCCTAAATCAGAAAGTTACCATTCAATTGGCTATCTAGATAAGTCAAAAGTTAGGGGGAGTCAGGGGGAGCAATGTACCCTGAGGAAACGACCTTGAGGAGAAGCGGGTGTATGCGCCTACTTCGAGGACTCATGAGTTGTCAGTTCTTCTGCGGCAACAAACTAGGAACCGATAGATATTGTTGTTGCATATGAGGAAGAGTTATCATATCCTCAAATAGAATTGTTAGAAATTGAGGGTGATCCCACCTCGATTGAAGAAGCCACGAGAATCGCTCATTTACAGAAATGGCTTAGGCTATATGAGATCACTGAGTACCAACATAGTTTGGAACTTAGAATAATTCCTAAAGGAGTCAAGACAGTAGGCTGTAATGGGTCTACAAAATTAAATGTGACTCTAAAGGGAATGTAGAAAGATTAAAGCACAGCTCGTGGCGAAATGCTTTACGCAAAAGAAGGAATTGATTATGAGACATTCTCGATAGTTTCATGCAAGGATTCTTTTAGAATCAAAATGGCGTTAGTGATGCATTATGATTAAAGTTACATCAAATGGATGTAAACAGATGGCATCTCTCAACGGGGATATGTATGGAAAAGTTAACATGGCACAGCCAACGGTTGTGTCATGGAAGAAAGAGGACGTGTGAGATGTCGCATGAAGAAATCCATTTATGGGTTCGGAGAACCTCATAACAGAGATGGTTGAATGAAGAAGTTTGGGTTTCAAAGAGTAAGGAGGACAATAGTGTTCAATAAAAGCTTAAGAATGAGAAATTCAGTTTCCTCACCCATTATGTGGATATCATCTTAGTGATTTGAATCTACTATTGGGGAAGAAGTTTTGTCCTCGAGTTGCATATAAAGGATCTCAATGATCATTCAATTTAGGAAGAAGTTCATTGAGATAAAAGAAGGGGTATTAGGACTATCGCAAGAGACATACTTTGAAAAAGGAATATGGTATGCATGTGAGCAAACCTATGCCTGCTCTTATAATTAAGGGTGATAGTTTTGGGAAATTTGAAGGTCCCACAAACTAAGAAATGATCGATCAAATAAAGTTAGTTTTATGTGTTTCGACTGTTGAAGCTTAAAGATTTCTAGAGTAAGAGTTCATCCTGACATAGGTCATATATCCGGGAAGTTTTGGCAAAAGTCCAATCCAGACATAGATCACTGGAATTGGAGCTAAGATATCTTGCAATTATGCAAAGTTTTACAGGCCTCATGCTGAGTTTCAAAGAACAAGTACTCTCAAATAGTTGTGGGTACAAAGACAGTTATTCTGCGAGATGTGTAGTTAAATCCACAGTAGTTCATAACATATGCAGTTGGAGTTTTAATGTGGAAAAGCTCCAAGTAAATATAAAGTTGTGGTATCATCAGTGATGCATACCAACTGTATAGCATGATATGAGGCAACCGAGCAGGCACTCAAAGTGAATAAAGTTATACCGGAATTAAGTAGTTTACTCCTGTGACAATAGGTCAAGTGTGCTACCAAACACATTGACATTAAGAAATACATTGTCAAGGGGAACAATCCAGAATCATATGAAAGTATTGAAAGTGTTCATGGAACAAGAACCAAGCAAGTGTTTATGGATCCAATTAATAAAGGCTTACCTCCCAAAGTGTTTAGAGAACACCTAGTCGACATGGGTCTATGGTAGAGCCTATGATTTCTGGATTACAAAGGGCCTAGGAAAAGGATCCGTTTCAAAACAGACATGTGTATTGTGGCTGTTAATCTAACAGTTCTAACTGTTATGACGAGGCATGCTCTATGCATCTGTTTGTGATGGAATAGGTTAAGTTTAAGTAATAAAGATTAGTACAGGAAGTAAGATGAGATCAAGGGGGAGAATGTTAGTATTGATCTCCTCTGGCCCAATCCAACGAATGGACTGGGCCTTGTCTCGCTCCCTGATCGGGGGAGCCCAACCCATCTAGGGTTGCGGGCCCCTGTCGTGCCGCTATATAGAGGAGGTGGGGCCACTGGCTAGGGTTACGAGATTCAATTGCAGCCGCCAGTCCCCACTTCATAAACCCTAATCCGATCTGAGAGGGAGCGCTGAAAGTGACGGGAAGCTCCGCCGACCCTGCAGGTCATCGCCACTGCACCGTTCCTCATCGCTATGGCACCATCACTACACAGACGATCCATGACGAGCTCTTGACGGTCGATCTCCTCTCTGTTCTCTTCATGTATATGCAGTAGATCTAGGATTTAAGTACTTTATGTCCTTATTCAAGTCAAGTTAATGTTATAGTCTCCACTGATCTACTGCTAGTCGATCAGAGCCGATCTATCAAAAACTTCTCATTAGAAACATCCGTGGATGATTTTAGCTTTTTCACCGCAACCATCCAATTTCCATGACCTCCCTGTTTAAGACGTTATTGTAACCTTGTCCTTAATTTAAGAAATTGTATTAAAATTAACTGCATAAGACAACAAGAACGATTCTTACCAGGTAAACTTCACCAAAACCACCAACACCTATCACTTGGGCGAAATCCTTTGTAATATATTTGATTGTTGCATAGGATATGCTAATCGGCTCTGGTCTTGTATCAGTAACCACGCGCTCCAGGTCTTTAACATCACTTGTTTGATGGCCCATTCCTGCTGTGCTGCAATGGTCACACTATATTCTGCTGAATAATACGGGCCACAATTTGTTTCCCTTCCCCAAAAATATAGTGTCCCTTTTGATGAATACACGGGTTTTGAGAACATACATGGTCGGATAAACACATTTAAACCATTTTTTATGGATGTCCAATTACCAGTAACGAATCCAAATTGTTTAGATGTAAAGAATCCAAATTGTTTGGATGTTTAACTGTGTGAAATATGGGATCCATGGCATTTTTCTCAACCTCTTGAGCTAAACATAATACGTTAGATTCATATTTCTCAACTAAACATGAAATGGGTTGAACCTAATTAACCCAAAAAAATAGGAATATTGAATACTAAAAGAAAACAGTAATTTCTTTCTCCTGCGTAGCATAGATTGGCCATGGGTGATGAATACTAAAAGAAAACATCTAAGTACTCTGTTTATTGTGATGGACTTCCTAGTGTTGTTTATTGTTCTAATTGCAATTGAAGTATGCAGCCGGTCCAATTGTAACTATTTAAGTACTCTGTTTGCAATTGTGGTGTCGTGCATGGCATCCTTGTTGTAACTAGCTTATTGTGGTAGTTGCGATTGGTGGGCCTGACTGGTTGCATTTGCTCTAGTTCCAACTAGATTATCGTCCTGGTTGCAACTATGTGACGGGCTTTCCAGTGTGTTGTAACTCAGTTATAATTCTTGTTGCAATCAAAGTACTCGTCAGGTTGCAATTGGTCCAATTGTAATTAGATCGGTGCCCCAATTGCAAATGTGGTGTCGTGTGTATGGTTTTTTTGGTTGTAACTGCCTTATTGTCTTAGTTGCAATTGGTGGGCCTGACTAGTTTCAATTGTTCCACTTCCAACTGTATTATCTTCCTGTTGCAACTGTGATTGCCATTGCCAACTTGAGGTTTTATTCTTTGGCACGATCTATTTTCCTTCATCTAAAACCTAAAGATCTTCCTATTGTGGTGTACTATAATCTGGGACTCCTTTCTTTTGTTTTCTTTTTGGTTGTTCTTTTTAATCATTTTTATAAAGTTTCAACTGTTGTGATCTTCCTTTCTGTTATCACATAAAAATGTACAAATATGATGCTTCATATATTTTCCATTTCCATGTTCACGTATGTGTGTATTATACACACAATTCAATGGGACGAAGAAGTAATATTGATTTGGGATACATGTAGTGAAGCTTTTGGAATGGGGAGAAGATGGTTTTGCTACTGAAGTTGAAACTGCTGCTTTGCGGGCATCATTTAAGCATGAGGTTGTTGCTTGGCATATGCTCAGTCATCCTAATGTTACAGAGGTGAATATTTTCGCACATACCTGTCCAGCTTCATGTCTGTATAGATGCTTACTCATGTAGTAAGGCTGTTAGTCCACAGCTTATTGATTACTAAAGATTACACATTGCCAAAATTTGTAGCTGGTGTCTTCCATAAAATATTTCTTCTTCCGGGCTATTTGAGTAGTTTCAAATGCATAGTGTGATTTCTTTTGCAGTTTGTTGTTGCATCTATGGGGACCACAGATCTTAAGATTCCAGCCATCTTTAACTCTGTTTCTATGCATTGTTACTTTTGTAATGTGTATGCAAGCAATTGTGTTCATTGATCTCTGAATTTTACTATTTTTGTGTCGATTCACGTGGCTATGTGGACCTATTGCTGGCTTAGTGGTGAGTACCAAAGTCAAATTTAATATTGTATATCTAGTCATGTTTTGATTTATTCTCCGGTGGGGTTTGATCTTTCAATTTCTAACTGGTTTGTGCCCTCAACTTTGATCTGGTATTGAGATGTGATCCAGTCATATTTTGTATCATTGACTGCTCTTGTGATCCTGCTAGTACTTGCTCTCTATTTTCAGTACATTCTGTTGGATTACTGAATTACCTAGAGTCTTTGTATGATGCGTGATATACATGGACTGTCTGAGTAATGTTAGAGAAATTTAGTGGTACACTGTTACATCTAGTGTGTCTCCCCACTCACTGTCTCTGCACTGCCATTCAGTATTTTCAGTGTTTTTACTAGTGCAAAAAATACCGCTAATTGCTGATGTATGCATCATGCATGTTCAGCTGTTTTTCCAACCCGTGTTTTAGCTGCGTGGTGTTACAATTATCCTCTCCCACCGATGCTGCATGTTTGTCTCATTACTGCTAATTGCCAAGCCTTGATTTGTTTCATTTGACTGCTCTCTCTATCCCTGTATGTTGTGCAATGTTGTGCTGCGTTACTGGATTTCTGAAACAAATTATTACTGATATAATAGGAAGGGATTCATCACATCATACCGTAAATTGATATAAAGTGCACTAGGTGATCTGCAGTTCCCCTGTTTCCTTTTCATGTGTCTCCACTGTTGAATTGTATCAGGTTTAAGTTGGTATTTGTTGGCCTACCTGTTTGTTTTGTTTCATACCTTGACTAGGACAATATGTAATTAGAGAGCTGTATTGTCCTTTGCATACGGAAGGCATCCAGAAGGTCATTTGCTTTTCTATTTTTTCCTGGTGTACCGATGTGCGAACACATGGTTGCCAAATGATCTGTCTCTAATCTTCTCTATTTTCATTCTTGGTGCTTGCTGATTATTGCTTGATTAGTTATTGAGCATGTGCCTTTGATTTATGGAAATCATTTTGGATTCGAGAGTCTAGTTGATTTGTAATCTTTTATTTGGTTTTAGTTTGCTCATCTACCTCTGCACTGGCTCACAAGTCGCTTGAGCTAGCTTGCGAGCTGAGCTGAGCTAGCTTTTCTGCTTGTTATCTTAATGAGCCGAGCAGAGCTAGCTCATTTAATAAACGAGCCACGCTGAACCGAGTCGAGCCGAGCTCGCTCGTTATCCACTCCTAGTTGTAACTAGGAGGACCTGACCAGTTGCAATTGCTTTAGCTATAATTGTAACTCGTTTAACTCGGTTATTATTCTAGTTGCAATTGATGTACTTGACATATTGCAATTGGTTCAAATGTGGCTGCAACTGTGATGTCGTGTGTATGTCAACCTAGTGTCGCCGTAATTCAATTAGTGTCCCAGCTTCAATTGGACGACCAGACCGGTAGCAATTGATCTCGTTGTAACTAGATTAGTTCTTCGGTTGAAATTGCGATGTGATGTGCATATCTTCCTAGTATAGTTGCAATTTTGTTATTGTTCTAGTTGTAATTGGAGGACCTGGGAAGTTGGAATTCCTTTATTTATAGTTAGATTATTGTCCTTGCTGCAATTGTAATAGGTTTCTAGTGTCGTTGTAACTCAGTTACTGTCCTTGTTGCAATCGGTGTACTCGACCTGTTGCAATTAGTTCCATGTTAGGTTTTGAGTTGTGATTTGCGTACAGATCATGAACTCCCGTCCATGTGTTGCCCTCCACTGACCAGTTTAAGGCTTGAGAATTCATTGAGGCAGTCAACGTGCACAGCTTATGCTTGATAAAATGCCCAAGTGATTTGTGGGTGGGGAGCAGGCGTATCTAGTTACATTGGTATTTTAAACAGGATTTCTTGCCCAAAAACTAGCATGATGTTGTACCAGACTACCACCTGCCTACTAGCTTGATGCCTGAATGTTGTATTGGGATAATGCGCAGTGGCTGGCATATATGCAGAATTGTTTGTTTCTAGCATTTTTGTAGCCCTCTTATTGATCTCGTGTATGCCCTATGTAGATTTATCTCCTGTGCTCTTGTGCTTGATTGCCTCCCAGCCCAAGATCCTTGTTGCTGTGTGATCATGTACTTACATTTTTAGCAAATTCAAAGTATGGAGTGGGACAACTGGATTTGCTCGTCTTGGATTGCTTATACAGGGTTAGTTTCTTTAGCTCCTTCTGTTGTCTTCACATGTGTCTTCCGCTTCCTGAAGCTCGTTTTTTATTTGTTTATGGGATTACAGTCTAACAAGGGGACTTTTATGGATTCATATCTTAGTACAGATTACAAAATAATTACCAATGACAGATGTTTCTGAATACTGAAAGGAACATGTAGAAAGGCTGAAAACGCCATTTCTTGCTCTCTGTACACACCACTGTAGTAAAATACTGAATGTTCACCAAAAAATGTTGATTACTGCTAATTACCGAGCGCCATTTTCTCTCATTGATTGCTCTATCCCTAGATTACGGAGCCATGTAGTCAGATGCTAATTACTGCTGGGAAAATACTGAATGTTCACCAGAATTACCTAGAGCCATCGGGCTTTCTGTGTTTCTGCTTTGAACTGCTAGTAATTGCTCTCTGTATTTCTGTCAGAAATACTGGTAGTAAACCAAAACACTAAATGGTCTGTGCTGTTGCATCTTACTCTTAATTTTGTACTGTGAAACAACTGATTACTGCATTACTGATATGGTGTGTACTGTTGCATCTTACTTATATTACTGAATCTGATTAATTTTGTAATAACGGTGTTGGTTACACATTATTACTGAATAATTGGTTTATCGTTGCATTGCTATGTGTGCTAAATTACTGAATTCTGTACTGAAAGTGTGCATGCAGGCAGTTGGCAACTGTGCAAAAGAATTGCTCTAACAGGCTCTTGAGGTGCTAAAAGAGATACAGCCTGACATGGGTCCATCGGCTCCAACAGTTGCTATCACTGTTATTTATTACTAAGAAATAAAAATAATTCTTGATTGATACACATCATATCAGATGCTTTTGGATATACATGAAAAGTGTAAATTTATGGGAATACATATTATGGCTTTTGGATATATGTCTTCTCTACAGGTTAATCAGATGATACAGGATACAGAGGATGAGTTGGTGGCCATGTGTATCAATCAGATGCTAGTGTACCAAAATTATCATGTTAGATTTACTGAAACGCAGAACCCTTGTTACTGAAACTGAAGCTTCGATCCTTTTTATTTTTTGGTTGGAGAATGGACCGTCCTTATGGGAGGGGAAGTGGAAATTAAGTTCACTTCCAAAATTGTTTTTTTTTGTGTGGGATACATACTCGATTTGCACGCAGCAGGCTCAAAAAAAAATCAAAGCTATGTTAACACTACTATGCTGAATGCTAGCTGGACGGCTGTGATGTTTATGTTGATGCATGTGTGCCGAATACATTCAGGACAGGATGAAATCCTGAAGATTAGGGCCCTGACGCTAGTTGCAATTGTGATAGTCTACTAGTGTTGTTGTAACTCGGTTATTGCCCTGGCTGCAATCGAAGTACTCGACTCCTTGCAACTGGTCCAATTGTGACTAGATTAATGCTTCAGTTGTAACTATGGTGTAGTGTGCATGTCTTCCTACTGTCGTCGTAGTTCAATTATTGTCTGAGTTGCAATGAGAGGACCCGACCAATAGCAATTGGTCTTGTGTAACTAGATTATTGCTCCAGTTGTAATTTGACGTGTGATTCTCATGCCTTCCTAGTATAGTTGTAACTATGATGTTTTCCTAGTTGGGTTTTCTAATTTCGTTGTAATTCGGCTATTACCCTAGTTGCAATGGAAGACTCGATCCGTTGCAGTTGGTCCAATTTTAACTAGATTTGTGCTCCAACGCAATGACAATAACTAGATTATTGTTGCAGTTGGAATCTGCAATGTGATGTGCAAGCCTTCCTAGTATACTTTCAATTGTGTTATTACTAGTTATAACCGGAGGATGGTCAGTTTAGATTGTTTCTGGTGTCGTAGTAACTCGGTAATTGTCCTAGTTGTAATAGTACTTGACCTGTTGCAATTGGTTACCTATGCTTTGTACACACATCTAGTTGTCACAAGGAGCAACAACATAGATAGAACATAACATGGGGACTAAATAGAGACTACGTCTGCTGGGGTGCTCTGTTTATCTGCGCAGGTCTGAACCTCGGGTATGAACTTCTACTAGGCCTGATCGACGGAGTGGCCGAACCAGAAGAACAAAACTATCTACCTTACGAAACATAGGGACTGGAATCTACATCTACAGTGAGTGCCATTGTTGTCTATCTGCACAAGGACCTGAACTCTGATATGTACTTTTTCGTCCGAACTACGAGCTGCTCCTGTTACTTCCACACTTCCACTCGACCTCACTGAGCCTGAGGCTTTTGGAGCTTAGCAAGCTAGAGTATCGGCTCCTTAACCTGCAGCATTTTTCATGGGAATTTACAGTTCAGTATCATGTTTTCTTGCAGTAGCAGTGATGTAGGGTACAAGACAATCTTATTAGGACACTTGGATGCTCTGCATTGGTGTCAATGGCCTGCATAACATAACAAAATTTTAATTCAGTCATGAGCACTTGACTGGTTGGATCTGCTAGTGATATGAAAATCTTATTAGAGAATATAGATGATATATTACCATATGTTCGCCTTCATTGCCTTCCAATATCCTTTTGATCTCAAGGAACTTTCTGTTACTGATTTTAGAAAGTTCCTTGAGATGAGTATCTGTACATACTCACCGCTGCATAGTCCATCTTATGTGTATCTGTACTTGATCCATGTGTTCGGTGCATCGTGTTCAATGTTAGCCCATCTTGTGCGCCCGCTTGCACGTCTGCCGCTTACCTCCACCTCCACCTGCGCAGCACCGCTGCTTGGCTCCTAGTTTCCACTGATACGGAGCATATCCAGTAGGGCATGTAAATTTGGACTCCCAAATCCTATTTTACAAGCCCACATCTAAAATTTAGAAGCCTAAATTTGCATCCAACTCCAGTGGGGCATGCATCCATATACTAGTGAGGCATGAAAAATAGTGGGATCTATGGTTTGAGAAGGCGGATGATGGTTTGAGAGGGAGGATGAGAGACTCCCAAATCTAGAGGCTCGTAGGAGAAATTTTAGAGGGCATGTAAAATAAGAGAAAGTTTAGGAGCCCTATTGGAAAATGTTTTTTTTTGCTTTGGCTCCTAAAATTTAGAGCAGGAGCCCATTTAGGAGCTCCCACTGGAGATGCTCTAAGCACTTGTGCAGCAACAAGCAGCCGCTTGATCTTCAGAGGCATTTGATCGAACATATTACATGCATGGACATGGCAGCCTGGATAGCCGCACTGCACCAAGCCTGCAGATTATACCAACTCAATCTGCAAGAACAAATAGAATTCGGCAAACACAAATTTAGTTACCATGCTAAAAATTTTTGGAATTTGTACACTCGATTTGGAATCTGTACACTCGATTGGAGCACAACGATTCAACCTTTTGCTTCCTCCCGTGCAGGGAGAGGAAGAAAGCCAAGAAGGTGCCAGTCAGGAGCAGCGTGAGCACCTCGCATGGAAGCTCATCACGTCACCTCACCTCACCCCCTGAGAGCTTGCGCCCTCCAGCACTGAATGGGGATCGCCTTGCGGATGAATGGATGGATGGATGAATGACACGTGCTGACCAAAGAGATGGACGGACCTAGGAAGTCGCCTCCTTCACCGGACGACGATTGGTACGCCTCCTGCTGCCGAAGAGGGATATGCATCTCTTGTTAGATCTGTAGCATTAACTAGGAGTAGATCGAGTGGGGTAAATCGTGTCTGTACACATACCTTTGGTATTTGTTCTAGTAATTGGTTCTGTCGATGGAGTCTGCGCACGGGCAGCGATGGTTGGCGACCTTTAGTTATGGGCCAAAGTCAGGAAGTGGTTGTTTTGGGGCAAGGTTACGGAAGTGGCCCGTTATGAATTGGAGCCAAATAATTGTAGCCCTCAATCACTGGTCGATGGAGACCACCTGTCACTTTCGTCTCCTCTGTCATGTCGTCGTCTTCCTGGCCCACCAGAAGCACGATCTGGAGCCTGTCACCTTCAAATTCGTTCCCTATGGCGAATTACGCTATGGCTCCTCTGGACTGTCGGGTCGCACCTGTCCGGTGGAACCCGTAAACATGGAGCATCGGCTCCCACGTCTCCGATAGGCCCTCCTCTCTAGTGAAACACGTACACTCAAGTGGACCATCGGATCGCAATTGTGTGGTGGAAGACGTACACGTGGAACGCCGGGTCTATGCGGTGGGCCCGAACACGTCGGACATTTGGTCCCACCTCACCGGTGGACACAATACACGTGGACCCATCTCTGACATGTTTCACCGGACTTCCGTCACCCCTAATCGCTAGACGTGTCAGCCACGTAGATATGCCGGAGCCTCTGTGGACCCATGGTTCTAATGGCAAGATGACTCCCATTGGTTTCTTGACGGAATGCGGGCTCACATATACGATTTGTGGGTCACGCTTTGTTGACGAGATAAATGTTCTTTGTTGACGCTATTCTTAGTTTCGTCAATATTCCGAGCGGTCGAGGGCTGTCCCTTACGATCCACGATGAAACTTTTCATTTCGTCATAGTAGAGGCAACTTTAACGATGAGATTTCAGAACGTCAACGGTGAAACATCAAAAGAAGTCCCTTTTCTACTAGTGCTTGGACGAGTCTTCAAATTAGGTGATCTCAGATGTGTTCGAACGAGAATTTGAATCTCTAGTTTTCATTGCTTGTACAGCTCTGAACATGTGCTCAAACTGATGAAAACAACAACGTTTCCCTTAAGTCTTGATGTTGACGATCTTAGTTGCAATCATGTGAGTGATCCGTTATGCCTGCAAAACAAATTAAGTGCACGCATTACCCCCATGGTGACTGTTGGGAGTAGAAACAAATGCCAAAAACAAACCATCCCTAAGATTTTTAACTTGTGTCATAGCTAGCTTAGCAACAGAAAAATAAAAAATCTAATGAGCGTACATGTGTGCAAGTGTAAATCCAAATGAGAGGAAGGGATATAAACAAAGACAATATTTACACCTAGTTCTAAACACCATGTTTACAACTTGTTACCGAATTTCTCCATAGTTGTAAAGTCTTATTTAACCATGGTCAAAATACCATGTCTATCTCAAGATCAATAGTTCTTTGCAGCACAGGAAAAATAAAGCGCATTGCAAAGCTTATAAACCAACCTTATGCAACACAAAAACAAAATGGATTACTAGCAAGGTCGAAGAAGCTTAAAGATGAAGGTCCACCAACAAGTTCATACACCAAGTTCACACAAGATTGCTAATGAAAAATGCGCTAGATATGAAAGCACAAGCTTGATTGCATGGATATGAAAGCATTCATCATTAAAATTAAGACCAAGCTAAAAAAAAAGAGGAGTACGACAATGATGTAAATGCAAAGTTAGCAAGAGTGGGGGTTGCACCACGTCTAGGTTCTTGGAGAGTAGGTGCATAATATTGATTTAGGAGGGTCCGTTGGTGGTGGAAAATCAGAGCTTTGCACTAAGTTTTGGTTTTTTTCGTAGGTGCATTGACACTCCCTATGAGCAATGTAAATGCAAAGTTAGCAAAACAAATGTTAGCAAGGTTTAGGAATAGGTTCAAGAGTGTCCTATATTTTGGATTAAAAAAGAATTTTGAAGAGAGAGGTTTACGTATAGAAATTTTATCTAAGGTGGTTGAAAACAAAATTTAGATTTTTGGATGAAAAACAAAACCTATGGTTTTAGGTTGGCTATAGGTAGTTTTTTATGGTGTAAGGAGGCTAGTCAAAGTTTTTAGTTAGAATAAGGGTAGAAATCAATAGCTAATCCGAATGGATCAACACAAATCAAAACTGCCTCTATTGGCTTTGTTTTTTTCGGGGGGGGGGGGGGGAGGGTAGGAAGGCTTAGGAGAACGGTGATTTTCACAAAAAGGGTGATAAAATGCAGCATGCAATGCAATGAAAGGTGGAGAACAATATGAACAATGAAATGCACATGAGGTGGGTGAACAAATACGATCGAACAAAATGATATGACATGAAAATATGGTGCTCCTAAAACAAGACAAAAGTTAGCCTAAAATAACTAGCCACAAGTTTAGAACCAAAGGGTGGTGCCAAGTTTCATATTTCTCTCTCAAAGACTCAAAACACTAATAAGCACATAAAAAGGTCTACAGGTTTTCCGAGATCAAATAACAAAGTGCTCACATTTAGCGCAAACAACATAATGTTGTGTTTTTTTATTAGAGCAATGGTACAATGTTACTTGATGTTTCAATTAAAAGCACATTAGAGATCGTCATCTTAATATATAAAAGGCCAGGTTGCCTCCCGCAAAGCGCTTCATTTAAAGTCATAGAAATCGACTTTCTCACTTATGTTCTCATTGTTTTGAAGCCATGGTCCTTCGTCCAAGAATCTGAAGTAGCCATGCAGCTTGATGTCACCCATTGCAATTCGTCAAGGTTTGCTTTCGACATCTTAAATTTGTCAACGGTAGACCGCTTGTGTGTTTATATATCGATGTTCTTGGGGATTTATTGATCCAAGCCTCTGAATTTGATCATGTACGCTTGATGAAAGCTTCACTCGAGCTCCTCTTCATTGTCATCATCATTATCTACTCTATCTTGCTCTCATCTCACTACTCATGTCTCTTCTTCCTGAATTCTCTCCTATGTACTGAACAGAACATATACCAAAATATAGATTTATTGAAAATTTTATGAAATTACCTTTCCAACTAGTGGTCATTAATCTCAAACAGAGTTCAAACGAGGAGTTATGACCGTTTTACTTTTAGCACTGTGTGCTGTACAGAAAATTTCATAATGCATGACCTTTGTTGTTTTGGCCATAATCACTTGTAGGGATCTCCGATTGACTTGATTCTTGATTTCTTGGAACCATAACATCATGGAGCTCTTTAATATCTAAAAATATTCTGCTATTTTTCTCTGAACTCAAGCAAAATTTTGATGAGAACAATGTCTTCTTATGAATTGATCCGAAGATGTCGATGATCTTGATCTTGTTATCTTCGGAGCATCATATTTGGGCATGCCTTATACCTATAACTTGAACAAAAAAGTCTTTCCAAAAACATTACCCTCAAAATTAATTGACATGGTTGCATACCTTGTTGACATCATGCCGTTGTGGATCTATTGTTGATGATGTTCGAATGTTGAGAACCCCTCGATTGTCTTGTTAGAGCGGATAGTGGACTTCTCGAAGCCCAAGTTTTGTGTCTTCTTTTGTTTATTTTTTTATTCTTCACCTGCTTTCACAGACATAAACAAGAAAATAAGTGTATATGTAGTAATAAAATTAGGGTTAGTCTGAAAGGCTAGATAGATCTCCCTAGGGTTTGTGTCGCCCATCCCAACACCAGCGCAAGAAAAACTTGTTGACAGCCCTTAGACGCGTCAATTGTCAACCGTAAGCGTACAGATGGCGTGTAGCTTTTCCCTTAGATTATTCCTTCTAAGGTTTATCAAATCGTGAATCGATAAAGAACTTACTAGGGATTTCCAACTAATCTAACGGGTCTATCCTATCATAAAGAATTGATTGCATATGAAGGCTAAACTTTGACAGATATGAGTGAAGTGCGGGTTGATCACATCCATGAACATCAATAAAGATAAAGCATAGCCAAAGTCATACTAAACCTATGTGCACCTTCTAGTTGTAGTTCTTAGCTAATCGAGTAAGTACAACATGCATCTCATCCAAAGCTTCTTTATCATGACATCTGGTGAAACACTATCCCCTTTGATTCGAGAACCCTCTAGCATGTAGAACGTGTCGATCCCCTTTGGTAGTCCGGATACGAACCTCTAGCCACCGCGACTACAGGAACACCACAAAGTAATCTATCTCAAGATAAATCTAAGAAAACAAACCAAAAGAAGAATGAAATCTTTGCAAGGAGGCACTTCCAAGCGCCAACCTGGAAGATATTTGATCACTAAATAGATCGGATGACATGAAGATATTACTCACATAATAGATTCGATTGGATCGTCACCTCTAAGTACATACCATTGAAGACTCTAACTAGCTCACGAACTCAACCATGACACAACCATAAAGGGAGGACATGGCGGCTAGCGTTGGCCAATCTAGACAACTTCGAGGACTTGCGGCGGCCATTGTCTCCCTCTATTGTTTGCTCTTTGGAATTTGTCGAGTTCTTGTGGTGGATGGATCATTCATCCCCCATTGAGGTGCCTATGGGTCATATTAATACCCTATGGGAGTCTTGGGGCGTGATATCAGTCGCCTTACACGAAATCCTTGCTTAGGAGTCAAGCTAACAAGATTTCCTTAAAATCAGCCTCGCCCAGATTTTTCTGTTTAGCAGTCTTTCCTTGTCGAGGTCATATCTCCCACGTCCAGGCTCCAAATAAGGCAAATTCAGAGTATAAATTGTGTGGCACGAAATTCTTTCGTATTCATGTCTCTCCATGCAAACTTTGTTAAGATCCCCAAAATAATGTCACATCGAAATATGTCTGGTTTCGGACTCTACTTCGCAGCATGTATTTCGGGGGGTAATATCTCCTAGCTCCATATTCCAAATCATGCATTCCATAGGTACAAATCAAATCACTCAATGATGCTGACAACTTTGGTATTCAACATTTTGTCATTTGTGGGTATTTAGATCTCCAAATATGCACTGAATGATCATGGTGTCCCGCGCTATGCAAATATCTCCGAGTTTGACTCGATCTTGTGGAGAACTTTTCAAATCTTCAATTCCTTCATGCTAAAGTCTCCCAAGCCCAAGGCTTATTGAATGTGGACACTTAGGGCAATGAGTTGGGCTATAAAAGCCCACTTGGCCCATTAGTAGATCGGTCACGCTTCCTCCATTGGGTTTGATTCCTTCAAGCTCCTAGTTGGTTTTGGGCTTTGGATATAAATGCTCCAAATTTGGTCGTTTACATGCAAAAACACAACATGCTCTAATACATAATACATGTGCCAAGTGGCAGGTTAGTTTATCAATTAGTCCAAAACCTTCACCTAAATGACACTAAAAGTGTGTAGATAAGGAGCGCCAACATGGTGGCAGCTTGGTCTTCTCCAATGAGCTCATCGATGGAGAGGGGTGGTCCGAGCGATGGGGCAAAGAGCCTGCGAGCACCAGCGGAGCTCGGCGAAGATTAATGGGGGCTTGGTAAAGGTTGTGGAGGCGCGAAAACTGCTGGCCGTGTGCGTCCGCGGTGCAGCAGCAAGAAAGGCAGGTCCGACGAGGTGTGGCGTACGCGCGAGGGTGAGAAGAGCTTGGGTACTTAAAGAGCGAAGAAGAGGGGTACTAGCGAACCTCGGGCAGCTGATCAATGAGCACGAGCATGGCTAGGCATGTGGGCACGTGCGCACGCATGCTGTTAGTGGCGGCAGTGCCATTGGCGGCTTTAGCAACAACGGTAGGGCACAGCTGTGGGTTAGGTGTCGCTGGCATGCGCGTAAGCATGCACGTGAAGCCCTGTTGAGATATTGATTGCTGCTATGAACCACAAGACAACAGCGGCGGCATGGCCAAAACCAGTAGTCCGGCGTGGCGCAACGAGCTTGTCGGTGACGAGCTCGCTGACGGTGACTCGGAGCTCAATTTGTCGCTCCATCGGGTCAGGCCCATGCCAAGGTTTGAATAGGAGAAGTGATTGGTGTGGTCTCCTCTCCAACTTTCCTATTGGCAAAAATTATGTTCTTTAATGAAATCTTGAGTATTCATTTTACTCTCTTTTGTTGAATTGGTTGCATTTTTGGTTTTGAATTTTTATTGTTTTATTTGATCTTCCTTTTTGTTATCTAAAACTTAGCTTAATTAAGATATTAACAATAGGGTGTTATAGTAGGGGATCCTAGATCTTTACCACTAGATGTATGGACACATCAGAGCTGTCTCAGTGTAGGAGAGCACATCGAAATAGGAGACAATGCAGTTGCTTACGCCCATCAAACTAGGGCGAAGCTTGAGTATAATAGAGGAGCGGCGGTTTGCACCGCGTCTAGGTTCTTGGAGAGTGGGTGCATAAGATTGATTTAAGAGGGTGTGTTGGTGGTAGAAAATCAAAGCTTTACTCTAAGCACCTCTGAGGTATCCAAACATATCTAGAGGAAGCCTCATGATCTGGTGTGCTAGGTCCACGAAGGTAACGAGGGGCAGCGGCGGCCTGTGGGCATGAGAACTAGGGCTGCTATCCCTAGCACCTCCCACATATTAGTAAATATAATCCCACATGGAAATATTGATCCATATGTGGATCAATATTTCTATCCCATAGATCCATTAGTAAATATAATCCCTGATGGATCAATATTCTTTTGGGCCTTTAGTGGATCCAATTCAATTAACTTTAGGGCATAAACCCATCAGCACATTCATAGCTTTTATATCATTCTACACATACATCGGCTGCCCTAGCTGATTGTCTGTCCAAGTCGGTTGATCTAGCCGATTTGTCGTTTTCTACCTCGGTTGCGCTGGCCGATATGATATGTGGGAGGTAATTCTAATGATTCCTATCCGTTCATTCCTTATGTTTATTATGTCTATGGCAGTTTACTCACTAGATCACCATCCTTTTTAGCACTTTTATATGTCATGGATTATTATTTGTTTTAGATTAAAATAAATAGTAAAATGCCCTTTATTTCAACGGTCCTCATGTTCTCGTGAAAATTGCAGGTATAAAATAAACATGTTTCTACTTAAAGCAAAGCATATAATAGTCAACCTGCAACTAGTCCTGAGTCCTGAGCCTTCACGGCTATTATTCAGTCTACGTTTCGGCAATCATCTCGATTATATGCTGTATATCTGGCCTCTTTTCTGGGTCAGGGTTTCTGCAAGCCATGCTTATTTCTGCACATACTCGTACTTGTTTTAGTAGTAGTACAGTATCTGGCGATGATGTTACCAATCTCTTCTTCCAGCATTCAAGTACCTACGAAACAGCAATAATTAGAATTTGAGACGAGTATGGACAAACTACATGCTGAAGCCACAACGATGAAAATTTAAGTGAGCTAATAATTTAAATATTCAATTCAATATAGGAAAAACAATTCCTTCCATTTGACCATTTATCTTGCATGCTTCATTTTATTAGTGTATCTCTCTCTCTACAGACTTGCTCTATTCCAATTCTTATGGTACATTTTTTTTGCGAGAACATTCTTATGGTGCCTTACTACCTGGAGAAAAATAATTAAATAAGAGAGATGTAATTTGACTTTTTGCAACCAGTTTTCATTTGAGATACTTGGTGAATGTGCTCCCAATGCCAAATTATTATATGTGCTCTTTCTGTTGGAGGCTTTATCTTAGCAAGGATACATAATTATATATTGTTCTTACATTCTGGATCTCAAAATTGTGGTGCGTGTGTCCTATCAGTATGTCTGTGATTATAACCCCAAGGCTATATATGTCTGATTTGAATGTGATACGTTCACTAAGGACGATTTCCGGCGTCATATATGCCCTGCATAATAAGGTCATATATATTATGATTAAGTAATCGTCAAAAGAAATGCAAGATAACTTATATCTAACCAAAGGTAAATAATATCTTTGAAAAGGCCAAGCTCAGCTTACAGTACTCTTCGGGTGGTATCCATATCCTTCAGAATAATCTTGTCTGCGTCCTCAGCGGCAAAGCACACTGATAGGCAGAATTCAGCAATTTTTGGTACCATGTTATCATCCAGCAGTATATTACAAGGTTGGAGAGCTAAGTGGACGACATCGTTTCCGTGAAGATACTTTAAGCCCTCACAAATTCCCTGAATTATTTGATACCTCTTTCTCCATTCAAGTCCACAAGATGCATCTGCAGGCAACGTTTTTTTGTGTAGTTAGTTTCTAATATACATTAAGTATCATTTCCTGTCTCACTAATAATCTATGGATTAAAGTAAATAATTTTTCTGAAGCAAATGCAGCTGGTTCTACATTTATGCAGGTACAACAAATCTTATTTTACCATACCAGAAAGGTATTCATAAAGGTTCCCGTTGCTTAAATATTCAAAACACAGCAGTCTCTTGTGTATCTCAGCCATAACGAGTTCTCCTTGATATTCAGCGGTCTCTCCTTCTGAATAATAACAGTATCCTAGAAACAGCACTATATTTTGTGCTGAACTAACATGAGGGCTTTAATCTCATTAAGAAACTGGCCATCGCAGAACTCATTATCCATCTTCTTCACAGCGACGCTCCGCTGTGGCAGGATGCCCTGTTGATATTCTTTTTTTTTTTCTCGAAAAGCCCTGTTGATGTTCACATGGTACTCGTTAGCATGGTCACGATAGTGACATTAAGTTGGGCTTTGTTGTGAGAATCTTTGACGGAACAGTACAAAAGGAAATACCCTGAATAAGCATGCGAGCGAAGTTTCACCAATTCTCCGCTCTTTAGAAAAGTTTTGAGTGATGAATTCCAAAAGGTAATATGGCAGTTTACCCGGTTTCTTTCTTCCCTCGAGTAGTAGTATGGACTCCTCAAGTGGTAGTATGGACTCTAGGACATCGAGTTTCTTATCAGACGTATCCTCTTCGAGCAAGCATTGTATATTTTTTTCGGGATTAGACCTGATTGGGAAACAGAGAGGCAAGGAGACGTGATGATACATAAGCAGCCAATACGTAAGGGTGTTCTGCGATGACATAAAAACAGCTTTTTTGGAATGATTGGCTAATTAAGTACATGCAAGTACTTGTGGGTACCTGTGATACATTTGCTCATTCTTGTATGTACTTTTGAATAGAAATTTCAAAAATCTAATTAATACCCTTTGTTTATTATGAAAAAAAAAGAAATTAAATACAAGACCCACTAATTTGGTACTTGGTCCCACAATTTTGGTATTTCTTGGTTCTTTTGCCTTCTTACTTTTAGGTACTTAATATATTTTCCAAACACAATTCAATATACGATTGTTACATTTTGTTAATTACGGTACTTGCCAGTCTTTCTAAAAAAATCTCTAAATTATTAGAAGCTCTAAATCAGTATATGCTTTCTTACAAAAGACATAGATTAAGTTTATCATTCGAAGATCAAAATGCAATTATTATTATAAAATAACTTTATTACTAGTAACAATAATAAACTAAAAAGGTGATTCAGACGTGATGGTGGTAGATGCGGGAAAATAACTTTATTACTGAAATTAGAAATTTCAAGCTCACTTGGATTGGTTTAATTACCATTTCCTACTAGAGATGTCCATAAAATATACCCTAATATGTCCTAGGTTGTTTTATTCGCAGCCACATGCATACCTGGAATGGTCCCAAACTGTCGGTGCAGGCAGAGCCTGAAATCTTTGCACAATCTGCAATTCGGAATACATGATGATAACCCTTAGTAAATAGGTCCAGTTCAAATGTACAATACTAGAAAGACAAAGAAAACATATTGCATAGCACATGGAGGATAGATTGATCAAAATGGAATTAGTGAGCAGATTACTTGCTTTGCATTTATTACTTTTCGGACCGGTTAGCTTTTATCCACACCCACAATATATATACATAAACTAAAAAGGCATGAACAATGTATGATATACTGCATACGTAAAAAAAAGAGAATTGTTACGTAAATAAGACTATACTAGCAAACATGCTCGTGCATTGCTATGGGCATTGCCAAATTTATATGTTTTATTTTTATCTTTTATTATACTAATATACTTGGACATTTAAACTTACATTAATCGAAAATGTTTTGGAAATGACCCATGCTTTGCAACCAAAAAATACTATCCCATACCCCTAATAAATTTTCTTCCCTCGATGTCTACCTCCTCTCTGTTCATATTTCGATGTTTTTAAAATTCCAACCTCTAAGCAATGAATCCACCGCTAGAAGCAACATCCCTTATTCGCCTATTCTTTTCTCTAAATCCAATGCACCGGACAAGCAATCCATGGAGACCATGCGCTCCAGACTTCAGTATGCATGCTCGAGATCCAAGCAGCAGCAGCTTCTCCATCGAAACAGCAGAACACACGAAGGATTCCATCCATGCTTTAGAAATAGGTATAGATATGAAGAAGTCTTCAACCTCCATGTTAAAACCCGTAAACAAGGGAAAGAATCATGTACGCACCATCCATATTTGGATTTAATTCGCGTGAGATTGAGGACAACAGGACTGTCAATCAAACCATGTTTTATGAGGTTTTTATTTTTCTACTTCCTCCCTTCATAGTTAATAAAATCACGTCCTTTTATAACTAGGAACAATGAAAAGGAGATATTAATTACCTCATTATGCATTATGTCTACAACCAAATCAATATATCTCGTTACTGTGCATGGCGTAACTGGTAAGGAACTTATTGTTATAAATATTTAGGTAAAATAAATACTGTTCTATATTGTAGCACATGGCATATTCCATATTCATACGTGCCCCGTGTAACATTTCTTTCGTAGGAAAACAAGATTGCTAATTTGTATCGGCTGATCATACCTGATTTAATGAAGAGCCTGGATCATTTATCGGCTCATTAAATATTGGTTTGTACAATTGGATTGCATGATCCTTTTCATTTATTACTTCCGTCTGATTCAGGATTTGAATTATCATAATAGTAGTAGGTCTCTCAACTGGGTCTTTGTTCATACAAGCTTGTGCAATTTCAATGTATGTCCCAATTTGTGGGACGTCTGCATCTATTGTTTCGTGCCACTGCAATAAAAATGAACATGTGTCAGTGATAATAGCCTAAGCACACGCGCACGCGTCCCATATGTTTAGGAAGAAACCAAATGAAACAAGCTGCATTACGTACAGCGAATGAGCAAACCCTTGCAGGTTCAAACAGAGAACAAATTGCAACTGCGAAACTAGATAAATTGCAACTATGACATCATACCATTTGCAACTTGACGGACCAGCTACAACATGACGCGAGTCAATTGCAACTAGACCCAACCCAGTAGCAACGACATGAACAGTTGCAACTCCACATGAACCAATTCCAACTATGGGACCAGATCAGTTCCGACAATAACATCATACCAATTGCAACCAGCAGGCAATTTATCCTTTTTAGTATTTTTAGAGCATTTTTTGGGCAATTTTTTATTCTTCACTTTGGGTGCAATCTGGATTGGATTTCTTGGTGATACTTGGTGATGGAACACATATAGGATGATCCCCTGCTCAATTAATGCACAAGCTCCTCCAATTTTATGTTTTCCCAAAACCCTTCTACATTGTAACCGACTAGATGTACCTTGAAATCCTTGTCCGCTGGGATGCATAAAGGTGGACAGGGTACCGAGATCGGCAACACACGACATATTGGTGAACCACAAATCCATACTAAAACAACTTGATAGGGCGCAATACACAATAGCCAAATAGGACGTAGGGTATTATGCTATACCGTTTTGATCTTAACGAAATACAACTGACAATACCCCTAAGTAGTGTGCAAATATAAAACACCGACAGCTATAGTGTTATTATTAAAACCCATAATAATGTGAAACATCATTTTAAAAAGAAGTTTCGTATCAGAATATTTGAGCTAAATGCAATATGAAGCTAAAAGTGGCCTAAACCCTTTTGTGACAATTGTTAGCTGAGAAGGCTGTTACATTTGCTTACATCAGCCATCCATAAAGAGCGTAATAGTGTATGAAAATAGGGGTGCCATCAAGTTCTGGATAATCATTCGCCCTCCAGTGCTCACCTCAAACTTACATTAGCTTTCCCCCAGGCCCTAGATTATACCATGTATCTGAACTTACATAAGCTGATATTACACCAGAGCCATACACTACTCATGGTGGTGTTGGGTCAGCACATAGTGTACCCAGCATATAGTGAAAATGTGCAACATAACATTGGCGCGTGGGGTTGAGCTTATCTGACCAAAATAGTTATAGATATTCAACTAGTTGTTGTACATAACAGTATTTTTGTGACAAGACTTTGTTTTCAAGAAAAATATATATTTATGATAGATGGTATGGTCTTAGTAATACTTGAACCTTATTAGGCTCCTGATTGGCTTAACTTTGGGCCGCTTACTTTTTGCACAATAAACAAAAAATTGATCTATTCCCTCTTTGGCCTTTTTTTCCTTCATGAATACCAGTGGTCTCGTTTACCTATCTCTATATTGCTGTATTACATATTTTCCTACTCTAATATTGAGGTTTTATTTTTTTCGAACACGCAAGAGACCTGCATATCATTTCATTAATAGAAGAGAGAACAAAACAGAGTACAACACACACCCACACCCAACTGAAGGGATCGTGACACCCTAAGAGGGGGCGTGAATTAGGTGTCTCTAAAAACTAAGGCTCCAATTGCACATATGAAAACCTATTTCAATTTCTATCTAAATGTGCTCTAGGTTTTCTCTACGTGTTGCTATCTCTACCGCTACAAAGTTTTGCACCCTAGGTCCAATCCTATACTAGCATGGCAAGTCTAGGAAAGGTAAATGCGGAAAGTAGTGCGAGTATGAAATGCGGAAGCTTAAAGGGTAGAGAAGAGCAAACTCCCGGCACGGTGATTTTTACCGAGGTATCGGAAAGCTCACGAGCTTTCCACTAGTCCTCGTTGTTGGAGCCCCTCTCAAGGGGAATGCCCGCGCAAGGCCATAAACTCCCCGGTCGAGTAACTCCGTTGGTGACCACGGGACTTCCCCACGCGCAAGTGGGTCTGCGCTCGTCCCTCCCCGGATGCTCCTCGCCGCCTCCACTTGGTAGAGCTTCGGCCAAATGACAAGGGCCTCTCCTCCCTTGCACAAGCACTGACGGCCTCTCCACAAACTCGGTTGGAGGGTCTCGCAAGACTACAAGCCCAGGATTACAACACTTGGTGCGTGCAAGCACCGGTAAGCAAAGAGGTATGCAAACCTCGCTAAACTCTAGGCTAAACACCTAAGAGATGTGCTAAAGGGTCTAGACTAGCACTAAGCACTTTGCTAATCACCTAGATCTTCTATTTAGCACTTTGGTGGATTGAGCACTTAAGAATGTGTAGAACACTTGCCAATAGCTTCTCCCAGCTCAAGCACGCTTCAATGGCCGGGCCACCTCTTATTTATAGCCCCAACAAAAGAAACTAGCCGTTGCTAGCCGTTGCCAGTTTTCTGCGTACCGTCGACTAATTCGATGGGTGCAAATGAGGGACCATCGATTTAGTCGTCGCCTCCTTTTTTCTCTGAATCTTTGAACTCCAACGGCTACTTGCACCATCGACTAATTCGACGGGAACCCCGTCGAAATAGTCGTCGCCCACCAGAGACGAACGCACGCTGGTCTTCAGTCACCATCGACTAATTCGATGGACCATCGACTAATTCGATGGGCACACCAACGATTCAGTCGGTGCCCACCAGAGACGAACACACACCGGTCTTCAGTCACCATCGACTAATTCGATGGACCATCGACTAATTCAACGGGCCACCATCGATTTAGTCGACGCCTCTGCGTTTTGCAATTCTTCATTGCTTCTTCGTGGGTCTTTTCTTCTATCTTCATTGCCATCTTTTGGTTGTCCTTGAATATGACTAAGGACACTTTTCCACATATTTTGGATGCTCCAAAACACGGCTAAGAACACTTTTCTACGTGAATTGGATGGCTTCAATTTGGATAACCATCATTTGGATATGGGTTATATAGGCATTTGGATGGCTTCCAAAATATCCTTGGGACCTAGAAATATCTACAAATATCATCTCGACAAATTGTTAGTCCCAATAATTATGTTGTCAATCAATCGCCAAAATCACAAACTATGGCCTAGGGCCATTTTCCTTACACCAACACTGATCGGCTTTGATTTATTGAAATCGGATGTTCCAATAGGTCAGCATGCACATAATATTTTTACATAAATTTTATTTGGACAGGTAAATTTGATGTATAAAATGTAAAAAAGGGGATTAGTAAATTGTCCTTACATTTTCAGGAATACATCCGTTGCATCCTGTCAATATATTAATTATTATCACGCCCAGACTGAATATATCTATCCTGGATGATATTGATCTTTTGTCTATGAATTCTGAATGCCCAATTGTCTAGTAGTGATGCGATATGAAGCTAATGGTGGCTTAAACCCTTTGGTGACAATTATATATCAGCTGAGAAGACGGACACGAGCCATCTATGAAGAGCGTGACTGTAACGACCCAAATTTTAAACCCGTTATCAACATGTAATCACTAGCATCAGGAGCATCATTAATGCACAAAACTAGCATCATGACTTAAGCATTGTGTGCATTATCGAAATTGTTTGAATTGAATTAATTATCACATTGTTAAGGAAGTTCAAATTTCGTGCTGCAAACTAGCTGGATCAAAATTTTATAAAATACTATATTTCAATTGTGGAATTTAGAGTATTTTTTCAAGATTTTTAGAATTCATTTTCTGGTATTAAAAATTAGTGCAAAATTCAAATTCGAATCTATTTGAATTCAAACTGCAACCAAACAAAAAATAATTTTAATCCTTCCTTGTGTTCTAAGCTTTCCAAAATGTATTTATTTGTGATTTTTGGAATTCGGGAACTATTTCTTTAAAAGCAAAAATGTTTGAACTCAATTTTCAAAACTGTCTCTCTTAGGCGTGGGTCCGCCTCGTCAGCATCTTCTCCTTCCTCCCATTGCCTGCTCGCTCACTGGTTTGGCAGCGAGGGCGCTGGCTGCCACATCATCGCATTTCATCTGCTGTTTACCTCCCCGACCACGCGAAATGCCGCTCGTGCCCCCGCTCTTCCTTCCTCTACTTAAACCCCGAGCAGCGGTCTCCAAACCCTAACCATTTCTTCCCCAGTGCAGCCGCCACCATTGTTTCCATTGGAGCTCGTCCTGAGCTCATCTCGCTGTTGCAGCTCGCCCCCATTCGATTCGACCCCGTGCCGAGCTTCCCCTCAACCTCGCCAACCTTCCGAGCCACTCAATCACCGCCGCCATTGCCTGCAGAACTGCCACCACCACCGTCCATTGTTGCAGACCACCGCCTCACGCCGACGCCCCCTTTCCGATCTCCGTTTCTTCAATCCTAGGTATAAAACGGATGCGTCTCGTTGTTGTGGTGCTCACCGGTCACTTCCCCCTCGCCGGAACCTCACCGCCGGCGAGGAATCAACGGTCAAAATCACCAACGTCCCGCTGTCAGCTGCTGCTGCTGTGGGTGGGCGACGCTTAGATCTGGTGTTTCAAAGGGTGTTTGCGCAAAAGAGTTTTTAACCATTGTTTCAATTGGCTGCAAACTTGTAAAAGTCGTAGAAAATTGTATACTGATCCCAAAATTACGATTCTTGTTTCTTTACATTCCTTGCATGATTAAGTTTATAGCAAGATGTGTTTGCATGCTTTTATACTGTGTATATTTATCTATTATTTATCTTGCTTAAAGCTTGTTGAACCCATATTAAATATCCTGCTAATCTAAAAAATGCTAAATTCATTTTCGTGAGATTACTTGTATCATATATATATGCTAGATCTATAGCTTTTCACTAATGTTTATATGATTCTACCCCTGTTTTTATTAAAGTATATGCTTCCTAGCTGAAAATGAAAAATGACATGGAAAATTGCTCAAAAATGATAAAATAGTAAAACTAATCTTGTTAATCTTGGTTCACTGTATAGTACGTAGAAAAAATGTCCTTCATATTTGTTCTGTTGCTAAACATGGCTTTTAGGATTTAATTGCTTTCATGATATGTAAATTGATTAATTGATAGTTAATTATGCAGGGAATATTTTAAATACACAACCAACTCATTTAATCATCTAATAACAGTGAGCACATGATATGTTTTATCTAGGCCTTAATTCCATGATTTAGAATTTAAATGTGTTATTCCTTTGCTTGGTACTAGTTCTATCTTTTCGGTAAACCTTTGTCCGTCTCCTAGTCTTGTGGCTGATTTTGGATAGTTATTGTGGTGCTTTTCATTAGCAATCATGTTCATGCATTTCATGCGCATTCACATCATGGCATCATCTCTAATGCATGCATTCACTCTTTTAGTAAGCGAGACGCCGAAGTGCGAGACCGTTGAGCCTGAGGCTGAAGGAGAAGCGGAGGAGAACGTAGTTGACACCGAGGAGAACCAAGGCAAGCAGCTAAGAATGTTGGAATACCTACGTTTAAAAATATTTATATATGGATATGAGCTATGGGTTATATATGTGGTTATCTTGTAGATCTTATTTGATGCATTTACCATTCCTAGATCTTTACCATATGCCTTGTCACTCGAGTAGTATGGGTTAACTCGATTTAATTTGCTAAATGCTTAGCCATGCTTAGTAGTAGAGTGACAGGATTATTGAGATGGAATTGTTAGGTTAATAAGCAACGATGTCGTTATGGTCCTTGGTTAAAATGGTTAATGGAACTTGTTGATGAAAATGAATTTTGAGACTTGAGCGGATATGGTGCAGGACCTTGAGAATGGAGTCTCGGGCATACATCCACTTGAGTTGATTAAGGACCGTGCATTGTTGACGTCGGCTTGAGCATTTTTCTGTACTACCACATATCATGAATGGGAGGATAAGCTAATTACCGAAATTGAATTTGTCATCCAAGTACGGTCCTAGATATGTGTGTATGGTGAGGGCCCTAGAGTGTCCATAGTGGGCCTAGGCAACCCTCCGCGTAAGCTAGACGTGAACTTTCGGACGTCCAAGGCTTTTCGAGAAAGGTTGACATGAGTACCCCCCTTATACACTTTTGGCCGGGTGTATGAGCTGCAAGGTCCTCGAGTCGTGTGGGTAAATATATACACCCTTGCAAGGTTTAAAATCAATTCAAATTGTCACACTCTTGGTTATGGCACCCACTCAATGTTCCATGGATTCGTCATAGAGTTACCGCTTGGATGAGAATGATGATCACATGGTTATTGTCTATGTTCACATGATTATGCTATATTTTTGTTCACTAAAATTTGAGATGGGATGGAGAAGACAATTTAAATATGACTAGGTCTATAGGATGATTATCACTTCCTCATGTTATATAAAAGTTAAGGCTAGGATGAGATAGGTGTTTATGCAAATTATTTAACCCTAAAGCCTCATTCCTTGCTACAACCAAATATGCATACTCTTTGGTTATATTATATTTGCGTAAGACTTGTGAGTAGCTTTTGTGCTCAAGTTGCTTTATTTCATCAAGTTGCAGGCAAACAGGAGGTCGTGCGGTCTCTTCTACCCCGTTGATTCTCATACGGGTGAGGAGTAGGGCGGGCACATGATGTTTGTGCCATTGGAATGCTTGTGCTAGGCACCTTTGCTTTTGTCATACCACTGCGTTTTATCTTTTATTGTTGTGAGATCACCATAGTAAGTTTGAACCTTTAATTCATGATACTCATATTATATTTTGTGAGCTCAAGACTTGTATCTGGAGCTCTTATTGAAATTTGAATCTCTATGATGGGCTTGTAATATTTTAAATGTTGAACTCGCATGTAATGATTAAATTACTCTCTATGGTTCTTTTGGCTATATGCCTATTTGTATAAACGGTATGTGTATGCTTGATTGTGGGCATGATGTGAAACACATACTGGGACTATCGGATTTGCATTGTTTTATGTGAAATTGCATTGATCATGAGCCACTAGAAGTGGGTTATTACGTGGCAAGTCAAGAGGTGGACACGTGCTAGCTCTCGTCTTAAGGGATTGATTGATGATTTCATATAAACCAAATGCAAATTGGGCGGTTGTTTACCGTGACTACAGCGAGTAAAAATACGGCTGCAATCAAGTTCAAGATAACCATTCGATCTGCATTAATCACCTCAAAATTACATTAATTTGCTTCCCCAACGCCTTAGATTATACCATATGTCTGAACTTACATAGCACTACAGGAAAACGGCACATTCGTCCCATGTCAATTAGTATCGGTTCTGTTACCAGCCGGTACTAATGGGCAAATCAGTCTCGGTAGTCGGGGCCGTGGCCATTTGGTACCGGTTGGTAACACCAACCGGTACCAAATGGCTCACAGGGACCTGCGGGCAACGGCTACAGCCGCCCGTGATGCCATTTGGTACCGTTTGGTAACACCAGCCGGTACTGAATGCAAGCAAACGGTACCGGCTGGCCGTTGGTACCGGCTTGTAACAACAACCGGTACTGATTTCTTGCATTCAGTACCGGCTGGTGCAACAGCCAGCTGGTACTGTTTGCTTGCATTTAGTACCGGCTGGTGTTACCAACCGTTACCAACTCGCCAGTTATAAAAAGGGCTTCTTCCTCCTCCCGACCAGCACAGTGTGCAGAAGCTGCTCTTCCTCGTTTGCTCCGAGAGCAATGGCGTCCTAGGGAGGTCATGCCCATTTTTTTCTTCATTTTGTGGAAATTTTCGTGCATCTATGTGTATCTAAGGTTAGTAGCTTGATTCTCCTCTCTTTGATGGTTAGTACATTGCACCTTTAAACTTAGAGAAATTCTTGGATTGAAGTTGAGTAGAGAGATATTTTTGATTTGTTCATCTTTTTTGTTAGATAAATCATATGTGGTTATAGAATATTATTTGATTAGTGCAATTGAAGGGAAAAATAGTTACTTAGTGAAATCTCTTGTAAAATTTTTTATTTTAGCTAGGAAAAATATTCCTAGACCATGCATTATATTGAAATAATTATTTTAGCTAGAAAAAATAATTAGAGAGTAATGGTTACTTCGTATATTATCTCTAATCAATTATATATTATCTAATGCATGCTAATATTATCTCATTAATGGCTATAATTCATATATTAGGTTATAGAAATTTATTTGATTACTGTAATTTAAGGTGGAAATAGCTACTTAGCGAAATGTTTAGTAAAATGTTATTTTAGTTAGGAAGAATATTACTTCACCATGCATTATTGAAATAATTATTTTATCTAGAGAAAATAATTAGAGAGTAACGGGGACTTCATATATTATCTCTAGATAATTATATATTATCTAATGCATGCTAATATTATTATTTGATTCAATTCTTTTATTTCAATATGACTATGAATGGAAATAATCCATAATAATGTTTTGTTATGTATTTATAAATTAAAAGTATTGTCCAAAGAAATATTCTATAATTCCTTCTCTTGTTACAGATGGACTGACAATGGATGTACGGCGATCGTTGCTGCATTGTGTGGATCAATGGCTTAAAGGAATTTCTCGATGCCGCAGAGGCCAACCGTTCAGCAAAGAGTTTCATGAGTTGTCCTTGTTGAATTTGCGAGAATTGCAAAGAATACTCAAAGCAAAGCACTCTTCACGCCAATATTTTTAGCGAAGGTTTCATGCCAAACTACTGTCTCTGGACCAAGCACGGTAAACCTGGAGTCTTGATGGGAGATGAAGAAGAAGAAGAAGAACTTCCAGACTAGGTTCACATGCATGAAGCCGGTGCCTTTCAGGATGACGACCAAATGGACGAGACCGAGGAAAATGTCCAAGAAGAGGAAACACCCGACGAGCTTTGTAAGGTTTTGCTAGAAGCCCAAAGAGAAAGTACATCTACATTGGATGAAAAGAAGTTTAAAAAGATGTTGGAGGATCACAAGAAATTGTTGTACCTAGGATGCCAGAAGGGTCACAAGAAACTTCGTAGCACACTTGAATTGTTCCAATGGAAGGCAACCAATGGGGTTAGCGACAAAGGATTTGGGGAGCTACTGACTATTGTAAAATATATGCTCCCCGCAGATAATGTTTTCCCTTCAACAACATACGAGGCTAAAAAAAATGTTTGCCCTCTTGGACTAGAGGTCCATAAGATCCACGCATGCTTTAACGACTGTATCTTGTACCGTGGTGAATATGAGAACCTGGATGCTTGCCCTGGTGATGTTGATGGGGAACTTGTAAAGAAGAGAGTTCCTGCTAAGGTCATGTGGTATTTTCCAATAATTCCACGTCTGAAGCGTTTGTTCAGAAGCAAGGAAAACGCTAAGTTGATGAGGTAGCACAAAGAGGAACGTAAGCAAGACGGGCTGCTTAGACACCCCACAGATGGGTCCCCGTGGAGGAACATTGACAGGGAGTTTCCAGCCTTTGATGCGGAAGCAAGGAACATAAGGTTTGGCCTAAGTACAGACAGAATGAACCCATTTGGTGATATGAGCAGCAGCCACAGCACATGGCCTGTCACCCTATGTATATTCAACCTACCTCCATGGATTTGCTTGAAACGCAAGTTCATCATGATGCCCGTACTTATCCAAGGCCCAAAGAACCTGGCAACGACATTGACGTGTACCTAAGGCTGTTGGTTGATGATCTTTTAAAACTTTGGAATGAAGGAGAAATTATGTGGGACGAGGACCAACATGTGGATTTTGTCCTTCGAGCTTTGCTTTTCGTAACAATCAATGATTGGCCTGCACTAAGTAACCTGTCGGGTCAGAGTAATAAGGGATACAAGGCTTGCACCCACTTCTTAGATGATACCGACAACATATATTTAAAATATGGGAGGAAGAACGTGTATATGGGCCATCGTCGGTTTCTTCCCGCAAACCACCCGCTAAGAAAGGATGTGAAGCATTTTGGAGGGGAGCGTGAAATGCGTACTAAGCCCTTGCACCGAAGTGGAAAGCATGTGCACTCCATGTTACGAGAAGTTGAAGTAGTACATGGCAAGGGTCCGGGTAGAACGCCTATTCCTAAAGATAACGACGGTCGAGCACCAATGTGAAAGAAGAAGTCTATATTTTGGGAGTTTCCTTATTGGGAAGTCTTAGAAGTTCGCAACTGTATCGATGTTATGCACCTGACAAAAAAATTATGTGTCAACTTGCTTGGTTTTCTTGGTGTCTATGGAAAAGCAAAAGATACATGACAAGCACGACAGGACCTCAAACATATGGGCTGCGAAAAGAAATACATCCAGAAAAGAGAGATAACGGACGACACTACTTACGACCTGCTAGCTACACTCATAGCAAAGAGGAAAAGCAGAGCATGTTTGATTACTTGAATACTATTAAGGTCCCGTCCGGGTACTATTCCAATGTTAAGAGAATAATTCACATGAAAGATGTGGCAGAACCACCCAATTTAAACTGGCTCAAGTGCGCCATAACGACTTTTTACGGTCATTGGACGCACTTCAAACAGTTTAAACTGGTGATCTGTCGAGTGTCCCCCGGACTCCTCGATAAACCACGTTAACTTTTATCTTTACCATATGACAGGATCGTTTTTGGTAAGGAGAACACAACGAGCATTACCATTTTTACATAACATACCAAGGTTCTTACTTATTACAAGCCAAGTTTTGAAGAGAACTTAAATGCAAAGTCAAGCCATTACTAGGAGTGTAATACAAACCAGTCTAGGTAGTTCTATTCCACAAATATCTACAAACTCCGGCTCAACCCTAGAATCACCGGGACCATGATGATCTAGGTCTTCGGGACCTTCTTGGCGACCTCCTCCGTGGCTGCTTCTGAAAAACAACAAGAGAGATCCCCTGAGTACGAAGGTACTCAGCAAGACTTACCCGCCTTACCAAAGAAAAGACTCTCAAGAAATATGATTGGACTTTATGTGGATTTGGCTGACTCGACTCTTTTGCCAAAAAGCGTTACTAAGCTTGATCCTTATATTTTCTAAATTTTAGATCAGTTGAGTTGTTACTTATACATCTAGGTTATAAAATATTTTGCATACAGGTGGTACTAAGCTCAACCAGCATTTATGAATCAAACTGATCTTGTTCAACTTGTTTCCTCTACGATGTTTAACACCTGATCAAGTGCACTCATAACCAAGAGTTGTGTCGATCCGGATCAATGTACATCCTGCAGGAGATACCTAGCCCCCAGTCACGCACAGTCGATCATACTGTACGCAACAATCTTTCAATCAGCTGGGCCAACAACCGGAAATGTCCTTACTCAAACCTAGGAACGCACCCCCACATGGGCCCCACGTCTGGCGACCACCCCGTGAGTTACAGGCTACGGCCCCGCCTTTCTCCGACCCAGCAAGCACGGGTAAGTGATATTTCCAATCACTGAACCAACTAATCTAATTGGCTTTACTGGTCCCATAACCCAGTAAGAAACCAGGTAGAATCACTTGATCAATCAATTAAACAACGGATCGATCCTTAGTCACTTAAGCAAGTAGGCAGAACTAAGGATCGAGCTTACCTCAATCCCCCCTATCAACTTCTGCCCACTATCTTTCAACCCAAGCCTCTCTTGATTCATATAAGATTGGTGATAGCCTAGATCATCATCTTTTAACTTAACCTGACTAAGCATAGCCAACGTAGACATTGCTAATCAAGTTTGTTAACTAGGCAAGGATAGTTCTACCGAGGATTATTTCATGCATCAAAGGTTTCAATCAATTCCTAACTTAAAGCAACATAAAATCATAAGATTTGGACTCATGAATATTATGAAATAAATTGGTGATTCAAAGATGCTCCGGGGCTTGCCTGGGATCACAAGCAAGTTAGATCCCTCCGCAAGTTGAGATTCCGAAGCGACGACGATCACTTCATTGAATTGCCGCTGCTCCTCCGAGAGTCCCACGAGCTCGTACTCCAGAACTTGAGATACTAAAACGGAATGCAAGTTAGTGAGATATGATATGCCACGATGTTTAAATAAACTATGCAACTTTCCCTTCTCGATAAAGTTGCAAGCCAACACAAGCTACCCCAAGATTTTTTAAAAGACAAGCCTACATTTTTCTTTTAATAAAACTTGCCCTAAATCATTTTTAGTTGATTTTTAATGATTTAAAAATCATTTTCTAAATGGATAAAGCATTTAAATAAATAAAGAAACTAATTTTATAAATCTATTCTAATTATTAAAAGATTATTTAGAATTTTAGCATTTTTAGTCATTATTAAGCATTTATTTACTAAATCTAAACAAAGGAATTAAATTAATTATCTACACTTAATTACTTAACATTTTTAATGAATGACAGACTTTAAAACAAGATTAACAAAATTGATTTGAGCATTTTTGGACTTTCCTATGATTTTCTATGAATTAAAAGGTGAAAAACCAAAATTTAAATCTATTTCAAAACCTAAAAGGAGCATTTGCAGAAACCCCCCTGAAAAACCTCTCCTTCTTCCCTGACACCCCTCCCTCTATTTAAAACAGAGGAGCGCTGACCAGCGCCTTCGCCGGCCTTGACCGGCGGCGGGCTCGCCGGCGGCGAGGTCCCCGACCCCGACACCGAGCTCAACCGCACCGCCTCGCCTCCGCGCACTCGCCTAGCCCCAAAACCCCCTGGCGACCTACGCAGCAACCCCCTCGCGACGACCCCGGTGGCGGCGCGCGACGGCGACTCGCCGCCCGGCCAAACCTCGGCGACTCGCTCGAGGAGAACACACCTGAGAGCACCAACGACGCGAGGCGAACCCAACGCAACCCCTAACGCGAGCTATGGTGCCCCCGAACGGCCTGCTCACGTGCGCCTGCCATGGCGGGAGCGCGCACGGCGGCGAGCAGCGCAACCGGCCAACCCGAGCCCCAAACCTAGCTAACAACTAGCCTATGAGCACCAGTGGACCAAGGGGAAGCTATCTCACCCACTATACCGAACCGAGATGGACGGAGGAAGGCTGCCCACGTGCGCCGGCAACCATGGCAGGTGGTGGCTGCTGGAGATGAAGAAAATGGCGGCGCTTTGGTTCTGTGATGGATGAAACTCAACGGGGATTGATCGAAGAGGTAGAGGAGTTCAAGGCGAAGCTTTGGGTGGAGGGAATTGACCGGTGGAGCTCGGACGACAGCGCGCAGCAGAGACTTCGCCGGCGGCCGAGATGTAAGCCGGAAAGGGAGAGGAAAAAGAAAAAGAAGAAGAAAGAGGTCGCCGGGTGATGATTTATCGACGAGAACCGACCCTGGCGATCTCCACCTCCTGCTGCTTGTATTGACACGGTGATTAGCATGCACACCAGCACGTGGCCGGAGTTACCGCCTCCGTACCGACGTTGGCCGCCATAGCTGCCTACCGAGCTCTTAAACCGAGGCATTGCGGGCCATCTTTCTCCCAAAACTTCATCTAAACATGTCAAACTCCAAAAATAGATTTTATAGAGGGATCATAGAACTCCAACTTTTATATTGGGACTTCCTCGATTCAAGCTGGATACAGAGAGAAATCGAAGCTCCAATGTCGGCCGATTTCATTCCCCATTTTCAGACAGCAAATTTGAAATCTCAAATTACTTTTGAATTTCCATTCAAACTGTCCTCGATTACCAAATGAAACTTGTTCGTAATAACTTCAATTTCATTTTCTCTTTCGGCACCATATTGAAATTCTCGATCAAACAGTCGAATTTGAGCTTCGATCACCGATCGGTTTCAAATGTCCTATTCACCTCTGAAACCCTAACTTGTTTCAGAAATTTAAACTCAAATTACTCCAAAATTTTGAATAGAACATGCCATTCCCCAAAACACAAAAGTTCTATGGTTTGACTTGAATTTCACTTCTTATTTTTGGACCTTCGGCAAATTCTCAACAGTTTGTATCCAATTTAAGAATTTACATCTCAGCCACTTTAACCCTGAATTTTCTCAAGTCTTTTTCTGATTCGATTTTCAACCACGTTTTTCTCCTTGATCCTGACCCGATCTAGATCTGACCCAATCATAAAAGTTGTTTAGTGTACTTTGCTTAACATCTTTTATTTTTACACCTTGATCATATGATGAACAGTTTGCTCGCAAATCAGCTCTGAAGATGGCTCTCCACAATGCTCAAAATCCCCAAATCCGAAAACAGCTAAGTGTTGTTTTCAGACCAGGAATAGTACCATTCTTCTATTTCCTTCTTCTATTTAATTGAGGTATTTCCATACTCTTTTTCATCCCAAATTTGTTTCAAACATTCTCCACTGATCTCTTTGATCTATTATAAATTTTTACTTCAAATTTATATCGAATTTTGACCAAATTTTTGACTTTGGTCAAACTTCGTTCCTTTCCAAAAATCCGGGATGTCACAGCCCTTCCCCCTTAAAAGAATCTCGTCCCGAGATTCCAAATGGAGCTTCAACTCGATCTTGACAACGGAAAGGATAATGTGTCATTTCCAAATTTCTGAACATACTTCACAAAGAAACTAAGGTGGTGCCGATTGTTACGTTATAACTCCGAACAACCCTCTCTAACTATCCAAACTAGAAAACCGATACTCCCTTTTTGCTCCCATGTTGCATTTGGTGGCTCTCAAACCGTATATCTTATATTACCCTTAAGACCGTTCTCTCCATCCATACTTAACCCCGGGAGTTGTCACATATAACATTTTTATGGAACACTAGACATCAAATAAAACATTGACGGGGAATTATTAATAGAAAACATACCAGTCATCATTTGTTCATCTTCCGGAAGTTCCTCCACGTTCATATAACAAACCTGTCCAGTTTGAGGATTGAGAAATTTCCTTCTCACAATTCTTTGACCAACTCCTTGTCCCGACATTTGTGATTGCACATTGGGATTTTCACCTTGCTTGGGTAAACGACATTCACGAGCATAATGTCCAGTCTTGCCACAATTATAACACGGTTGTGCATTGGATGAACCAGAGAGATTGTGATTCTCTTGATCTTGTGGAGGCACCAGATGTGGAGTATTATTGGGGTTCCTTACCGTCCATTGTTGCTGAGATGGTTGTTGTTGCGAACTTCCGTAGAACTTGTTAGCCGGTCCACGATAAACCACCCTGAAGCGCTTTGGAGTACTACTGGATGTCTCACCTGTCAGATCCTTCCTCTTAAGAGTTTCTTCTTGCTTAAGACTTTTATCCAGAGCCTTCATCTTTTCTTCGGCTGATATTGCCATGTTCACTGCGGAACTATAATCAGGGAAAGTACATGTTCCCAACTTCTCCTGCATCCTTACATTAAGTCCACGGAGATAACAATCCCGCTTCTTGATTTCATTATCCACGTGTTCAGGAGCATATTGTGCTAGATGTTCAAAAGCACTGGTATACTCCAACACACTTTTATTCCCTTGCTGAAGTTTTAGGAATTCTTCCTACTTCATCCGCATAATCCCCGCAGGCACAAACTGAGTACGGAATGCCGTCTTCAAGTCTTCCCATGTAATCTCCCTTCCAGCAGTTTGCCTAGATAGATAACTGGACCACCAAGTACCAGCAGGACCATGAAGTTGAAGACCAGCAAACTCTACCTTTTGACTCTCGGTGCAATGAGGAATAACTCGAAACTTCTGCTCTAGGGTCCCAAGCCATTCATTTGCCTCAAGAGGATGCTCAGCTCGAGTAAAAACAGGAGGATGAGTCTCCAGGAAGTGTGAATAAGTGACTTCCTGTGGTCTTGCTTGACGGTTAGAGGAAGAACTGCCAAGACTCTGAGCAATAAGATTCAACAACCGGGTCTGCTCAGTTCCAGAACTGATGATATGAGCAAAAGCTTCCGGCAGACTGGGAGGTGGAGGTGAAGTTTCCTCACTAGCTCCCGTTCCAGTTTGAGAATCCTTTGGATCTGCCATTCTGCAAAAGCCCCAACACAGACCATTATAACTTTGCTTGCAAAAGACTGGGTCGAACTCACTTCTTTCCCTTTTTGCACTTTGCTGATCCGATCCCTAATTTGAGAGGAATCAGCTCTGAAGATGGCTGTCCACAATGCTCAAAATCCCCAAATCCGAAAACAGCTAAGTGTTGTTTTCAGACCAGGAATAGTACCATTCTTCTAGTTCCTTCTTCTATTTAATTGAGGTATTTCCATACTCTTTTTCATCCCAAATTTGTTTCAAACATTCTCCACTGATCTCTTTGATCTATTATAAATTTTTACTTCGAATTTATATCGAATTTTGACCAAATTTTTGACTTTGGTCAAACTTTGTTCCTTTCCAAAAATCCGGGATGTCACAAAAGAAAAGAAATTCACAAATCTCAAGTCACACGATTGTCATGTCCTGATGACACAATTGCTTCCAGTTGCATTGAGGGGTATCCTACCAGCGAATTTGAGACTGACAATCGTAAAGCTTTGTGCGTTCCTCAATGAAATCTCTCAAAAGGTAATAAATCCAAGAAAACTCATGAGGTTGCAAAACGATGTAGTCCAATGTCTTCTTAGCTTTGAGATGGTCTTTCCTCCTTCATTCTTTAATATTATGACGCATCTCCTCGTTCACCTAGTAAAAGAGATCTCAATCTTGGGTCCCGTGTTCTTACACAACATTTCCTTTTGAGAGATACTTGTCAGTCCTAAAGAAGTAAGTTCACAATCGCTCCCGCCCCGAAGGATCCATCACCAAGGGCTACGCAACTGAGGAGGTCATAGAGTTTTGTGTTGGATTTATTGATGACATTGATCCGATCGGACATCCTATTTGACGCCACGAGGGCCGCCTAAAAGGAAAGGGAACACTTGGCAAGAAATCTAATATGCATATCCCTGAGTGTGATATCCATCAAGCCAACTTAACAGTTCTCCAAAGTTCCTCTGTTGTTGCTCCATATATGGAAGAACACAAGCATATTGTTCGATCAGAAAATCCAGACAAGAGTGAAGCGTGGATCACACGTCATCACAGGGAAAATTTCACCAGATGGCTTCGACGTTGTCTTATGGGTAACGACACAGTTGACAAACAACTTCAATGGTTGGCTAGAGGACCATCTATCACAGTGTTGCAATACCAAGGCTATGATATCAATGGGAACACATACTATCGAGAAAACAAGATGAAAAGAGTACCAAGCAAAACAGTGGTGTACGTATAGATGCACTTGACAATAACAGACGAAAGGAGACGTATTACGGTGTTATCAAAGAGATTTGGGAACTTGACTACGGACCTTTGAAGGTTCCTCTATTTTGCTGCCAATGGGTGAACAATGCTGGAGGAGGCGTAACGGTGGATCGGTATGAAATGACAATAGTCGACCTAGCCAAGATTGGATACAGAAGTGAACCATTTGTTCTAGCCAAGGATGTGACATAAGTTTTCTATGTGATGGATATGTCAAGCAAACCAAAGAAGGGCAAGTCAAAAGGCGGTGAGCCAAAATGCCACATAGTGCTTCCTGGCAAAAGAAAAGTCATTGGGGTTGAGGACATTACGGACAAGTCAGAAGATTTTGATCAGCTTGATGACGTACCTCCATTTTCAGTTTCGGTTGACCCTAGCATCCTGTTATCAAGAGAAAATGCTCCATACTTACGACTCGACCACAACCAAGGGACATTCACGAAGAAAAAAATTACAAATATTCAGCTTCAATTAACTGATGACGCTGACGTGTAACTTTTCTTAAAAATGTCACTTCATTGTATGTAATTTGTATCCTAAATGTCACTTTTTGTTAGATTATGTATGTTATGTATTTTATTTTGTGGAATCAATGTTCACATGATTCAGTATAGTCCAGAAAAATAGGAAAAAACATACCCATTTATTAAATTATATTATCAAGATATCAATTTATTAAATTCGAGTAATATAAACAAATACCTCATAACAATATTGGAAACATAGGGTAGATCATTTCACCTAATATTAATCAATATTTTTGCATGTTTGAAATAAGACAATTATCTACTTTTAGTGAATTAATTACATTTAATGGAAATTCTATAAATCAATATAGAATTGAAAATAAAAAAAAAGATGAAAGAGAACTTGGCGGGAAATGAAAACGGGGGCCCATTTAGTACCGGCCGGTACTAAATGGGCCAAAACCCATTTTCCCACCTGCAAGGCCCATCTGTACCGGCTAGGGTTACCAGCCGGTACCGATCGGCGCCATCGGTACCGGCTGGTGTTACCAGCCGGTACAGATGAGCACCATCGGTACCGGCTGGTAACACACTACAAGGGAGCCAGGCTAATGCTACATTGTTCAGCACAACACCATGGTGATTCATTGCAATACATAGGATTTATTACAACACTAGTCGAGTTTGGTTACTATAGGGTGACATATTACAACCAAACAGAGTATTGTTGCAATTTAAAGAGTGTGGGTTGCAATAAGTAGAATGTATCGCAACGACGATGTGTGCGTTGTAATTAGAGTGACGTTGTTGCCACACTTTTGTACAATGGTTGCAATAATGGTCAAGATCGCAACTGAAAGAAAAGTGTTGTTATAGATAGTATGGCTTGTTGCGATAGACTTTAAGCTATGGCAACACGAAACTGAAGTATTACAAAAGGATTCTTAGATATAGCCACACCAATAGAGAGTGTTGTCAATGAGAGTTTGCTATTGCAACCTAAATGCGAAACGTTGCAAGGAGACATAGCTATAGCAATGCACACTAGCATCATTGCACCATTGTCATAGGCATAACGACTAAACCCGAATAGTTGCAACAAGACAGCTATGGGATACGTGTCTAAGTTGTTTATGGCCCACGACACCGTTTATGCATGGCCACCAGCACACATGATCCAAAAACTTAGAAATAAACTGCAAATAGGCAAAAAAAAAATTCTTGTAAATAAACTAAAAAAGATTAAAATATGAGCTTACTTGGGTATTGAACCATAGCCTTGCAGCAAGAGCAACAAGCGCCCTACCACTCCACCGCACTTAAAGTGTGATTATTTTACAAATTATTTTCCTATTACATATAGAAAAGAGACGTTACTAAAGGAAAGAAAAAAAATGGACTAAAGGAGCTCAAAAAGAGCAGCTCGAACCCTGAACTTAAGGAGACCACCGGATATGATAGTTTTGGTAACTGACTTTATTAGCATAACATAGCATCGCCAATTTCACACGGCCGCACCACATCTCTAGCTCACCTGCCGACTCACCACGTACGTCCGCCCATGCCTCACCAGCTCACCGGCCGACTCCCCTCGTTACACGGTCGCGTCTGGCCCGCTCACCGCCAGCCTCGCCTCGTCACCCAGTGGCACAATAAATAAATAAATAAATAAATAAATAAAGTGCAGAACCAGGGAATCGGCACATATATGTCTTAGGCTCTAGAGAGCAAATAACACACCACTGCAACAACTAAAGCTAATGAGCTATTGTAGGAGCGCGAGATCTCTATAAAAAATGAGAATGGTAAACATAAGGTTGTGTCCAAATTTGAGTTTCATACGAGTTCATTAATATTAGGAGGTATTCAAATATCAATGTGTATCTTAGAGTTATAGATAGGGAACTATGTTCCATATGTACCCTTTTGTGCACAATGTACGATCTTACTATACCGAAACTATTTAACTATCATATGTAGATGTTATAATAATTATTATGACGTAATTTGTTTAAAGAAGTTTGAATTGTCTCTAGAAGATAGTTTTTCTTCAAGACATGGGATAGAAACATAGAATGGAAAACTCTTGTACGATGAAAAGTTGAAGACAAAAAAATCTAGACGCTGAAAAAAATAAGTATTGAACAATGAAATGTCGAAGAAAAAAAATATCTAGATGAAAAAAGTCTGGACGCTGAGCAAAAAGAAGCAGTGTGCACCATTTTCTGGGTTTGAACGTGTTCTACATAGTGGGCTTGGATCGGACATGGGCTTGGATCGGCAGACAAGCTTGCAGTGCGTGTAGCTGACTAGCAAGATGCTTAATCCCATCTCGCTCAGTGATATGGTGCGCAAGCCGTCGGCCCTTCTATATAATAGGGGCTGATGTGTGGGCTTATGGCCATCATATAGCACACAATCGAGGATAAGGTGTGGGATTTATTCTTTTTAGATTAGATTAGATAAATCGACCGATATATTCTACTAATAAAGATAGAGATAAATTGAGCTAATATATTATGCTTATATAAAATCGTGTTTAATATTGAGTGTATATATATATTTGACACGTGCATATCTTGCTAGTATAATGTACTCCTTCGTAACACGTAAAGTCAAAAGACAAGGAAATAAAAATATATGGCACAAAGGAATTGAACAAGCAACCTAAAACACTAGATTCCTCTATCTTAGCATGGCTGAGCGGCCTCACCAAGGATCCTGCAGAGGGTGAATGGGTGATACGTGTGCAACTGGTTGGGCCAATCCCATCACGTCACGTGGATTGGCTAAAGAACACATGAATAATATTTCTTTCTTTAATTTGAAATAAAAAATTGTAACTGGAATTTTTTTGTCATAAGAATCCAAATTTCTTGATTCTTTTTTAATACAAAAAAGACTAAGACTACTCGAACTGGCCAGCTCACGGCTGCACTGCCATGTCGCCTGGCCGCACCACCATGTCCCCAGCCGCACCGGCCATGTCACCCGGCCGCACCGCCATGCTAGCTAGATTACTAACCGCACACCACTACGTCGCCGAAAAACCAAATCCAAATTTGTTGATTCCTTTTTAAAATAAAAATGACACTCTTTCATCTAATGTCTTTTGTTTGTTATGTAAATTGTTATTTCTTAAATCCTTTTTACATAGCTTATTTTCTTACACCTAATTAAGGAATACAAAAAACTTGTTTTGTTATAACGTTGTGATTTAACAAATTTATTTAATGCAAAAAGGCTAAGATGACTCGACGGCCAGCTCGGATGAACAAACCATCAAAATAAAAGTTGTAGACCTTCATAAGTTCTACAACTTTGTCTTTGAAATATTTCAAATTTGGATTAATTTTGCCAACAAAAAGTACATTGGAATTTCTTGAATTCCTAAAAATGAGTTTTTTCAGACAACTTCAGATTGAGAAACAACCAAAATGAAAGGTGTAGATCACAGTAAGTCTTGAAATTATATAGTAGACAATATTTTTATCTTAAATCATATTTTCAATAAAAACTAAATTTGAATTTCACACATTCTCGGATGGACAAACTACCGAAATGAAACTTGTAGATTTTAAAAAATGTTATGAAATTTTGTATCTGAACACTTTTTATTTTGAATTCGTCTTAGGGTCTCTAAAATTGGTATTTTTTCCTTGCAAAAACTTTAAATTTGAATATCCTTTTTTATTTTTAAATAGCATGCCCTAAATAAGTTCAAAGTTCGAGTTTGATGCAGCCACGGCCATCTGGGGCCTGCGCCGCAGTCTCTCCTCACCGCGCGAAACGACGAACGTGAAATTTTCAATTTCACACCGCGTGCTGCCCGTGATTTTTTTTTTCTCCCATGAAGTCCTTCCCACCCCTGAAGTCCTACCCCTCGTCAAACCCTACTGTCACAAAATTCCCCACCGCCGCCACCCCATCCAGGCTTCCTCCCACGCCTCTCTCCTTCCTCCCGCAGGCTAGGATTGGCGGTGATGCCGTGCGGAGAGCCGATGGGCGGACTGCGGCGGTGCAACCACGCAGACGTGTGGGCGCTCGGCGGCTAGCCATCGGAGGCTCGGCTCGGACCTCGGAGGTCGGAGGCGCACCTGCAACCCTAGCAACCACCATCAGCGGTGGCGCGTGCACGCGGCACGGAGGGCCAGCAGTCTGTCGCCGGGCCAGCAACAGCGCCGCGCCTTGCCCCTTTGTCTCGTGGCAGGAGGGGACGTGGTTGAAGCACCAGCCCGAACCCAAGTTCGGAGGAGGTATAGGTATATTGCTCGAGTCTTCTACCCTCAGGATGCACTGATGTTTGATTATAATGCTAGAATCACTGCTAAATCTTTTCTTCTCTGTAGTGGATTGGAATTGGACTCGAATGGTTGAATGTGGTGTGGAACAAATTGATTTTTTCAGAAATTGGATCTGAGTTTCAACACCATGGAACAGTAATATTTACCTTATTTTAAAATGTTCACATGTGTAGAGATCTGAGTACAACTGATAATAAATAATCTATTTCAGACTAGTATTTAGTTCAGCCAAAGAATATGTTTTGGGGGCGACATGATGCTAATGTTCCTGTTCGCAGCGTGCCTGCGTGGAATACCCGAATGCTACAGGTACTTCTAACTGTTTTGATACATTGCTTACTTTTTTATATACCTGAATTAAGAAAACACAAATTTACCATTTAAAAGCATTTAATCTTAGGCTCTATCAAGACACTGGATTATGTTCTTATCTGAGATTCAGATTTGTTACATGATAGAATATTTAGAAATTTATCACGTGCTACAGACTATTAAGCTAAACTGTTTGTAATGTACATATTTGCATTTGTACTAAACTGTCTTTGTTGCTTTCTTAATTGCCAGTTCTTAGTAAAACGGGCATGTTGATAATATTTTAATAAGTTCAGTATTTCAGTTTAGTACCTTATTAATTATGGTACAGTTCTTAAAATGGATAATTTTGTTTATTGAATAGCATCAAGGTTATACTATGCCCATGCACTAATCTGAAAGTTAGTTGCTCCAACAAAACAATGGGTATTTTTTTCTTGCCGCATGCCTTTTTTTCTTCAGGTTTGAAGACAGGTGATTATATATGATGAATGGGGAATCATTTTAACAAAGCTTCTGTTCTCTTGAGGCGGAGGCAACTCGCGCATTGCGTTTATCCTTTGGGCTTTGTTCGTGGACTCAATCCCACCCATTCCACATGGAACCCAACCAATCCATGCCTAAACGAACAAGCCCTTGGTTGGGTCACACATTCAATATGTGAGAATCCACTTTCTTTGTTGAAGTTAGGTAATTTTTAGTTGGAGTTGGTATGGTTATAACCCATGTTTTTTTCCTGTGTTATTTTTTTTAGAGTGCAAAGCCATTGAAATTTGCTTGGAATATTCTGTGGGTCACTTCCATGCATGGGTCCTTTTTCCATTAGACGTTACCAGTGCTTGCAAAGTTAATTTTTGTCAAGGAAAGTGATGCCTATTGAACTCACATAACATTCTTCTTTCCTGAAAATTGGCAAACATAAGTTTCTATTATCTGAGCTGTGTTAATTTTTGTATGAGACTGAAAATACGTGGTAGTACTTGTGCTGCAAATAATGTAAAATGGATCATTGTACCTTGTTGCTTGTTATGTTTAATTCAGAACTTAAATTGTAGACATCTCTAGCTTATCTGTGTTTTCCTAGACTTGTTTTAGAACCTCTCCTTTTGTATATGTCATTATCACAGGATACAAATTTCTATCAGTGTAAGTACTTGGGATTTGAGAATTTTTTATTTATTATCTCATCTGTTCTTATTACCATTGTTTCTTTCTTGAGCAATTTATGGTAATTCCAGGCACAAATATGCTGAAGAATGACATGAGAAATGCTAGGGGCGATAGAAAGAGTAAGTATGTATCTCTCTTGCATTTGACGATTTATTTTATAAAGTTGTCAACTGTCCAATCACTGTGTTCTTTCCTTGTTATTGTCAGGCTATAAAATCAACAATGCACTATTATCTTGTTAGAATAGGATCAAGTTCAGTTAGATTTATGATCACTCTTCCAATATATATTGTGAAAGATCCTCTTGTCTATTACAGGGAATATGGTTGAGCGTTCGTCAACAAGCTTTGCATGGCAGTTGTATCCTCTTTAACATTAGCTATTTCCCTTATTGTTAATTGAGTAGAGCAGTTCTTTTTACATCTACTTTGTTTTTGGCTCATTCAAGTAGAATCATCTGAAATTTAGTCAATCATATTGGCCCTGAATAATAGTTTGTGCTTATCAAAGATGTCCCATAGTGTGCAGTTTAGAGTCCAATTTTTTTCCCCTTCTGAAGATGGACATAAAACATTGTGGAAGTTCATCTATTGCTTGTTCATGAAACAGATTGATGGGTTCATCTGTAGTAGGAAATAGGACATGGTTGGTTGCTTGTTATCTCCCGTTTTAGAATGTTATCTTTTATAATGTTATATATAAAATTTTTGGTTCGCCGTGACAAATAGATACAAGTCATCCATAATTACCTTTTCTATTAATAAATATTGGGTAAAGTTCGTTCTTTTCTTGAGGGAAGTATTGCATTGGTTGAACTCACTAGGTGTTATACCTTGTGTAGGTTTGCAATTAATCAAACTAAGCTGAGGAAGTGCTCTTGCTGATGGATGAATGGACAAATGGACGAGCTCTGCAAGGCTTTGCTGATGGATGAATGGACGAGCTCTTGCTGTCATATGTTGACTTGTGTTAGTTAAATGAGACTAGTTAACAATTATATTGATGTGACAGCTATTTGAATGGATTGTTACGAATGATGGATTGATTCATTGATAATGTGATCGGAGCCATACTGGGCCCACATGTTGGTCTCACATTTCGTTGCTACACACTATATGCATATCACAATGACCTCAAACATCATTTCTATCCCTATCACATAGCGACGTTGAACATCGTTGGGATACAATGCACATGTATAGCAACAACCGCAAACATCGTTGCGATACCCTCCAAGCGTATAACAACGACCTCCAACATCGTTGCGATTCTCTCCAAGTGTATAGCAATGACTTCTAATATCGTTGCGATAGAGAGTAAGGCTATTGCAACACCATTGGTGTTTTTGCTACAAACATATATCGTCGCAATATCTGGTATTGCTACCACAAGGGTACGTTGTAATAGTTGTTGTTTGCAACGAGGCTCGATTGTTGCAATACCAACTATTACAACAACATCAGTGGTTGCTAATGCCACTGATGCAACGCCAACGATCGTTGTTGTTTCATCATATTGCTACACTAAATATTGTTGCACCAACCACATATTTATAGCAACATTGAATAAAAGTGTTGCGATATGCTATTGCAACTGTCGCAAACTCAACGCCTGCCAACGCCATGCCTGTGTTGCGCTTCCTCACTATTGCAACGAAAATACCCTTATCGCAACATTTTGGCACCGTTGCGGCAGCCGTTTTCCCTTGTAGTGACACCAGCCGGTACAGACTGCGCAATCTGTACCGGCTGGTGTTACTAGCCGGTACCGATGGGCAACCCTATATAAGGAACAGTTCCCCACCTTTCTTCTTCCTCCTCCTTCTCCGCCGCAGGTCCGCCTCGTCCTCCTCTGCCACTCCGCCGCCGTCGTACTTCATCGCTCCGCCTTCGCCTCCTCCATCGTCATCGTCGCCTTTTCCTCCTCCGCGTCATCGCCGGCCTCCACCGCGCCCTCCGCCTCCACCTCGTCCTCGCCGACGTCGGCCTCCACCGCCTCCTCGTCTCCCGACGCAGCCGGCCTCCACCGCGCGCCTCGTCCACCGCCTCGTCCTCCGCCTCATCGTCACGCGTCGTCGGTGGCCGGCCTGCACTGCCTCGTCTTGCTCGCTCGCCGCATCGTCGTCGTCGTCGCAAATGTGCGCGAGCCGCCTGCACGCCGTCTGGCCGCCTCCCTGCCATTGCTGACGTCAGCAACGCGTTTGACGTCAGCAATGGTTTTGTAGGTTTTGTAATATTTACAATTTAGCCCCTGAAATCTATATTTAATTACAAATTAGTCCTTGTTTTCTTATAAACTAGCCCCTGAAATGTTGTATTATGAAATAGCCCCTGAATATAGTATATATATCTTATATAGTTTTATGAAATAGCCCCTAAACTTTATAGTTAATTATAGTTTAGTCCTTGTTAGCTCCTAAAATGTTTGTATTATTATAAATTACCCCCTATCACCTTGTATTAGTAATTGTTAGCAACACTTTACTTAGTAAAATTATTACTTATATTTTTAAACTAGTATAGTATATATCCTGTATAGTTTTATGAAATAGCCCCCTGAACTTTATAGTTAATTACATTTTAGTCCTTGTTTTCTTACAAATTAGCGCCTAAAATGTTAGTATTATTATAAATTACCCCCTATCACCTTGTATTAGTAATTGTTAGCAACACTTTACTTAGTAAAATTATTAGTTAGATTTTTTAAACTAGTATAGTATATATCCTGCATAGTTTTATGAAATGGCCCCTAAACTTTATAGTTAATTACATTTTTGTCCTTGTTTTCTTACAAATTAGCTTCTTAAATGGCTGGTGTGGATGATCCCATGAATGAGTTCTTGGATAATTTGATGGGTGATGGTGAACCCCGCTTCCAATTACCTCCAGAAGATTATGGTGGTGATGGGAGTCAGTATTTAAACATGACTGGTGATGGTGACGATGCCAGTAATGAAAACAACCAAGATCAGGAGGAAGACATCCCTGTGTCTCAGGTTATTAAACACATACTATATACGAGCCATGATGCACCATACACATCAAAGCAGTATAAAGAACCACATCATAACAATGCTTGTATAACTTTGGCAGGCATCTGGATCAAGGAAGCGTAAACGGAGCACGAAAGCAACGATGCACGGGCGTTTAATTATAACAGAGATAGACGATGAGGGCGAGCCAAAGGCTCCGGGTGATGTTAAGGTCAAGTTTGTGAATCAACTTGGATACTATGTTAGAGAAAATATCCCCATCAGCTTTGCTAAATGGAAAGCCCCAAAGGGTACACCTGAAGCATACACTCCACCAGATGTGGTTCCTCAGCGTGAGAAAGAAATGTGCTGGGAACAGATGCTCGAACACTTCACACTCCCCGAAGGTGAAGGCGTAGAACAGAAAGTCAAGGAATATGCTTTCAAAAAGATGGCAATTAGTTTCCAGACTTTCAAGAAAAACCTGAAAAAAGACTTCATCAAGAAGGGTCTCACCCCGGAATTTGAGACCAAGTACCAGAAGCTCCGTGATCATTGGGATGTGTTCGTTCAGAACACCCTCGCGGAGGAGAGGTAGCAGTTAGTTGCAAGGGACACCGAAAACTCTCACAGGAAGGTCCACTTCCATCGTCTAGGGCCAACAGGGTACATCGGGGTGATTCCTAAATGGGAGAAGTAGGAGTCAGACCTAATCGCGAAGGGCCGAGTACCGGCTACCCTTGAGTGGCCAACAAGGGCAAAACACTTCTTCTTTGCTCATGGTGGGAGACTTGATCCAGAAACTGGAGCCTTGATTACTTTAGACCAATTGCGAGAGGCAGCAGATAGGATGGAAGAGGCTTTAAGGCTTGTTGCAGCAGGAAAGTTGAAGCCTAATCGAGAGAAAGACGAGCTGACCTATGCCCTCGGGACCCCTGAGCACACTGGTCGTGCTCGAGACATAGGAATATATCCATGGAAGAAAGCATTCTCTGCATACAGAGGCACTTACAGGAGCCAAAGCAGAAAAAAGAAGAAATAGACGAAAAGATTCGTAGTCTCCAAGAGCAAGTTGCCGGATATAGTGAGAACATACAAGAAGAAGTTAGGCGGCAAGTCGCCCTGGCACTTGGGCATGATCAAGTCACCAGTCCCTCATCAGTGCAACCGAGCAGTGCTGCATCCATAGAGCACCAACAAGCCACACTTGGAAGTGACGACGATACAATGTGGACAATATAACCGTCAGGACTTTTTGCACGCTTCACACTCCAGTGGGTAGAAAGACAAAGAAAGTGGCTCATGGTGTTGTCGAGCCGCCAGTCCAAGGTGGTACAATACATGGAGTATCAATACCTGAAGGATATGCACAGGTTCAGGTAGACATGGTGCTAGATGGCTGAGGGGACCTCGATCTGGAGATCCCTGGGGGAGATGGAGAATCAGAGCTAGGACAATGTGTCTACACTTGGATCTGCTGGAACAAGAAGTACATCAAGCTTGATGGCCCTATACTGTCATCGTCGGTGTTGATGAGTTCTGTGGGCCAAACCGTGAATCCACCACCACCTCAGCATGACCCTCCAAGGGATCCTACACCACCCCCACGTCCTGAGACTCCCATGGATCCAACCCCCCCCCCCACCTCTTGAGCCTCCAAGTGATCCGACTCCACCACCTCCTCCTCAAAAGCAGAGAAGGGGGAAGGCTCCGAGGAAGGAACCACCACCTCCTAAGGGCCTTCCAACTTGTGTTACTCGACAACAACTGAGAGATTTTGTAGCTGCCAGAACTCAAAAACCTTGCAAAGAGCCAATGACTAATTACGACCGCTCGATCAGAAAGTCCACACTTAGCATGAAGCGAGGAAAGGCCATCCCGTAGCTTGGCACACAGGCGAAGCAGTCGATCCCCCCACTAGTGGTGCTTTCGGAAGAGGAGCAGAATATGGTGGACTTTGTCAAGGAAACCGGCTTGACGAAGGCCCAACTGTGAGGGGAGGATCATGTGATAGGCGACCCTAACCATCCGGATGGCCCAATAAAATAGGAATTCGGAAGACCTCTGGTCTGGCCGCAGCTGCTGAAACGCTTGCCAACCAAGATGTTCAAGCTACATAAATGGTATATGAAGGAATCTGCACAAGATTTTACAATACTTCGTTTGCGGATCAACGACGAGCATTACTTTCGAGGGCCAGGTCACATATTCATTTATTTCAAGGATTTCTGGTTTTTATTCAATCAAGATGCCATAGAAAAATCACTCGTCAGTGCATGGTGCCTGTAAGTTATTTTTCTCGATGTGATTCTATGTCCAACAAATTATGCTATTGTGCCTACTCACATTCCCATCTTGTTTGACTTTGTATTACGTAGAATGGAGATGCAGATGTGCAGGAGAAAAGGCTGGAATACCGTTGGCTTCATTGACCCTTATGTGATTCATGAGAAGAATGTCAACGACAAACCAAACTTTGTCACAAAGACTATATACACCTTCTTGAATAAACATCAAGACAAGAAGTTCATACTGTTGGCATACCTCTTTCAGTGAGGACTATCAACCATTCTTAGCCATGTCTTAAACTATGCAATAATAATTAGTAAATCTAACATTGCGTGCATATATATCTACAGCTTTCATTGGATACTCCTAGTGATAATGCCCGATCGAAGCAGGATTTTAGTGCTAGATAGTTTGAGAAAGGAGCAAAAAGAATTCCAACCCATCATTGACCTACTAAACAAGGCATGTGGTCGCTACATTATACAACAAAATGGACCCTTTGAGGCAAAATTGGATATAAAGAACTTTCTGGTACGAACTCGTTTTTAGAAAATATACAATACAATAGTGTTATCTTGATATTCAATAACATGCATGTTACACATAGTGTGCGAGACAAGAGCAAGGGAACAACCTATGTGGCTACCACGTATGCGAGTTCATACACATGTTGGTAGGGTCCAACGAAGTGACGCCGGCCGAATTTGAAGTAAGTGAATGTGTATATATTATTTGGCTATTGAATATGAGCAAGACATGTATATAGCTAATGCATTTAATATATCTATTTATATTTAAAACTCTCTCACAGGTTATGAAAATGAAAGAAAACCTCCTCCCAACGGACAGGCTAAAGGCGGTTCAGGAGCAGCTCTCTGGGTTTTTGTTGGATGAAGTAATCACTCCTGGCGCAGAGTTCTACGATGACGGAAACTATAATCCGCCCGGCGATGCGGACGAGGACGACGATGAAGATTGGTAGGATCGATCTAAAAGTTTGCAGCAATTGTATATGATACTTCTATGTATATATGCATATCTTGTACTTAAATATATCTAGCTATTGTGTATATATATGGATATATGTGCATATCTAGTACTTAATTAATTCTATCTAGCTAGCTATTATTTCATGTACTTATTCTATCAAAATAAAAAAATAAATACATATTATAGGCCTATAGCACGGATACGAGTATGGATACAAATTAAAATACGTATATATATGATGTAGAAAACAGAAAAGAAAACTTATAAAAGAAAAAATAGAAAATGAAACGATTAAAGCAGAAAAAACAGTTACTAACCGCGCCCACCCTACGCGCAGGGGTGGGGCGCCATTCTGTACATGGTGCACACATGAGTACCGGAAACCCAGAGCCGGTTGCGTAACCGGCACCGATTGGTGCCTACGAACCGGCACTGGGGGCCGTTTTCCTGTAGTGTAGGCTGACACAACACCACCAGAGCCATACACCACTCATGGTGTTGGGTCAGCACCTCATGTATCCTGATTTGCTTAACTTGGCTCTGCTTACTTTTGCACAATACACAAAAATATGATCTAATAGGGCAACCACGGGTCCCTATTGTCTTTTGTTTTATTAAAAAACACACTCCCTTCCTGAGTGTTTCTCTTTACAGTGTGTTTTTTTTTTGCACACGGCAAAGAATCCATTTGCCGTGTGCCAAAAAATGACACACGACAAGAGCCATTTTCCCGTAGTGTTTTGGCCCTTTTTTTTCTTTCCGAAACCAGTGGTCTCATTTCCCTATCTCTATGTTGATGTATTACATATTAACGAACTGTACATTTCAACTTTGATTAATTGAAATGAGATGTTCAAATAGTAGGTTGGCATGCACATAATATTTCTTACATAATTATTATTTGGGCAGGTAAATTTGATGTATAAATTTCAAAAGGGGATTAGTAAATAATCCTTACATTTTCAGGAATGCATCCGTTGCATCCTCTCAATATATTAATTATTATCACACCCAAACTGAATATATCCGACTTATTGGATGATAGTCCTTTGTCTATGACTTCGGGTGCAATGTAACCCCTGGAAATAAGATAATTTGATTCGTTATCGCATAAATCCAGTTTCAAATATATTTCAATTTAAGAAAGTATCAATGACAACGAAGTATCGAACTTACAGTGTTCCAACAGGGTTTTCAGTTACCATCGTGGAATGATCTTCATCGATACACGTTGACACACCAAAATCATTTATTTTTGGCTCCATGTTGACGCCGAGCAGCACATTTGCCGGTTTGAGGTCCAAATGGTTAATGCGCTTTTGATGAATATAGTCCAAACCGTGGCATATTCCCTTAATTATTTGATAACGCATGTTCCATTCGTATCCATAAGTTTTGTCTGTAGAAGTAAACACTCAAATAATAAGTAGTTTCAACATGAATATTTCAGGAAGAAAAGAGTTTGTTGTGATTGACACTTTGATGCTCATGACGGTTGGATGCTAACAACAACTCTTAAGGTATCTTTTGCATTTTAGGGAACGCATTAGAGCACCGTACTTCAAAATTGGTATAGTTTGTATCTTAAGAGGATTAAGGAAATGCCCATTTTTTTTCCAGAAAGTGTTATTTTAAAGTAATACGATGTATACATATTAGGGCCTGCTGAAACTTTACAACTGCACCTTCTGATCAGACGAATTTATATGAGGCACCTGTTTTTAGTAGAAACGGGAGGATTTATGTAGCAACCTTTATACCTTCAAGATAATGTTGAAGGTTTCCATTAGGAACATACTCGAAGCAGAGTAACATATGTCGATCATCAAAAACCCTTGTTTTTCCTTCAAATTCCATGACTTCACCTCGCGTATCAGCACAATATCCTATAAATCTTACAATATTTCTGTGCTTTACCTTCTTCAGACAGTTAAGTTCGGCTAAAAACTTCTCACTCGAAAGATCATTCAATGCGGAAAGCTTCTTCACAGCAACCATCCTTTGTTGTAGACATCCCTGTTTAACACGCCCTTTTAGCATTGACATGAAAATTGTCCTCGTGTCGGGAAAATTTATGAGGTAAGTCTAGAACGATTCTTACCAAGTAAACCACGCCAAAAGCACGACCTATCTCTTTGGCGAAATTCTTTGTAATATACTTAAAGGCTACATATGATATCTGGATAGGCTCCGCACTTGGATCTGCTAATATACGGTCCAGGTTTTCGAGTTCGTTTGCTTGATCAACCAGTCCTGTAAGCCATTCACTCCTGTTATACAAGAGAAGAAACTATTTTTTTGCTTTCATGAAAGTTTAATTATACTGTCTCAGCGGAAGAGTGTTTGACTTTTCAGATGATTCTCAGTGTCCGAGCATCATAGCTCATCTTAGGTTCAGGCATATAATCAAATATTCTGATAAAGTAACATTCCAAAGGCTAGTTTGCATATATTAGGACTCGGTGGATTGGTAATGGAAAGCTAATAACCAAATCCGAACGGTCGAAGGGTAGCAAACTTTATACCTTTAAAAGGATAATGGTGAAGGTTTCCATGAGCTACATACTCAAAGCAGAGCAACCATTGCTTTCCTTCTACTTCAGTGTTTTCACTTTGTGTATCTGCACAGTAGCCTATAAATCTTACAATATTTCTGTGATTTACCTCCTTTAGACAGGCAATATCGCCACGAAATTGCTTATCTGAAAAATCTTTTGATGTGGAAATCTTTTCACAGCAACAGCACCATTTTCAAGGCGGCCCTGTTTAGCACACCCTTTTAGCAATGGCATGAACATTTTCCATGACTAGTTGTAGGAAAATCTACTACTTGAATGAATCAAGAAAGAAGCTTACCAAGTACACGACACCAAATTCACCATAACTTATCACTTGGGCGAAATTCTTTGTAATATATTTAATAGCTGCATATGATATCTTGATCGGGTCTGCACGTGAATCATTAAGTATACACTCCAATTCTTCAACCTCATTCTTTACTTGATCACCCATTTATATGTCACCAGATCCTATTGAATAGGACCAGCAAAAATTATATCACAGCTAGTTCATCCAACCTGGGAATTAAAATTTCGAGGAGATTATATATTCCCTATTCGGCCCTAGAAAAACTACCCCGCTATTTTCTTGACCCTGGAAAACTTTTGGTTTCCTTCTTGACAATCACTTCAAGTTTCACCCCCAATTTGACATGCAAGGCTGTCCATTCCGTTACACTTAGCCGTCAAACACCAATAGAAACATGTCGGTATTATTTTGGTTGGACGAAATTATCTATGCCCTTGGTTGGCCAGTTGCCCAAGCAAAACCGATCTCTCTGTTCCCACGATTCTCATCCGGCAGCTTAAGCTTGGCGCGGAGCTCGACCCTCATCGCCGGGAGGTGGTGCTCAGCGGTGCTTAATCTTGGCGTGGCACAGTCAGGGTTATGTGACACCCAGCCCAAGTTGATATGGCCCATAGTGGCCCATGAGTGCGGTGTACGCATGTTTAGTACCACCTTGCTAGTTTAGAGAGGGTTGAGCCAACTTATAAACCTTTGTCCCCCAGCAATAGCACCTTCGGGTTGACCCTTTTACACGAAGCGAGGACGAAAGTGTAAGCACGGTGCTATGTGTACGCGTGTCCGCCCCCACGGAAGGGCTGGGCAGTGCGGCTTTGGGAGACGAGGTGTTACAAATGGTATCAGAGCCGACCCTCGCGGTATCGCGTACGGGTCAGTGTGCGGACATAGGGCGCATGGCGCGTGTGTGCCGGTTAGGACACACGGCATGGCATATGGGTCAGTGTGCGGACATAGGACGCATGGCGCGTGTGTGCCGGTTAGGACACATGGTATGGTATATGGGTCGGCACTGGACGTACGGTCGTGCGCTAAGAGGGAACGTTCCTGGATATTTGCTCGGGTCAGTGTGCGGACATATGTCGCGTGTGGGCCGGGTAGGACACACGGCATATGGGTCGGCACTGGACAGGTGAGTTGGACCGACGAGGACGTCGGGTTCTTTGAGGGGGGTGTATTGTGACACCCGACCCAAGTTGATATGGCCCATAGTGGCCCATGAGCGTGGTGTGCGCATGTTTAGTACCACCTTGCTAGTTTAGAGAGGGTGGAGCCAACTTATAAACCTTTGTCCCCCAGCCATAACACCTTCGAGTTGACCCTTTTACACGAAGCGAGGACAGAAGTGTAAGCACGGTGCTATGTGTACGCGTGTCCGCCCCACGGAAGGGCTGGGTGGTGCGGCTTTGGGAGACGAGGTGTTACAGGTTAAAAAAAACCGTTCGAAACCAGTGGCTCGCAGAACATGGGGCTCCGCCCCTGTGTGCCAACAGAGCTCCGGGGCGAACGGTAGCACACGCCGAGGACCTAGTCAAGTAGGCGAACGGTTACGCTCCAGGCCATGGAAGATGAAAGGTCGTCCATGGCAAATAGTCATGATTGATCTGTTATTGTCTGAATCGATCTCTGCAGCCATTAATCGAGCTCTTCTTCACAATTTCCAAAATCGGCCCTACCGGCTGCTTCCCAACAAAACGCCACGCAGCTCCGATCCGCAGAGGCAAGGATTGTTGGTGAACACACCTTCTGGTGATGGTGTCGTCGGATTTGTGGAGCTGGTGTGGGCGACCGTCAGCTCCGGGCCCTTGGAATGGACTTATGGACGGTGGCGTCAAATTGGGGATGAATGTCAACTAGGGAAAACAAAAAGTTTTCGAGGGCCAAGAAAAGTAATGAGTATTTTTTTCTAGGGTCAAATAAGTTTCCTGACACACCATGATCATAGTAAGTGTAAGAAATATGACCATATAGACCATTAATTATGATTTTATAATTGAATACACTCATCAGACTAATGCATTTGTTAAGCTCTATCTTGTTGGGCATAGTGATGTATTTCAAAAGCTAACGCCCAAGTCATGCAAGTCCTAACCATAACCATGGAGGTCCAAGTCATAGTAGTCCAAGTCAAGGTAGTAGGCAGGGCCTCTAGGTGCCACCGCCATTAGCCAGTATGAATGCAATGGAGAAAGGGCTGTTTCTATAGGAGTGAGCTTAGTTTTTAGAACATATTTTTTTATCTTCTCTGACTGAGTAAATTAGATATAACACAAGGATTACTCTCCTTTTAAAATAAATGATTCACAAGTAAACCTAAAAGGATTTCAATGATGGGACATCCTCATGCTGGAAGCAATCGAGAGGCAAGTGTAAGTCGTTCTACTGGCCAATTCATATAGAAGAAGCGCAAGAGTAAGGACGCCTAACCAGAAAAAGAAAGAAGAGTAAGAAAGCCTGCTAACAGCAAGTATTATGATGGGTGTTTCGCCCGCCACATCAACCCACAAGCTGAGGTGGAGGAGAGAAGGAGGGAAAATGTTCCTCAGCCAGCATCTTACGAAGCGGGCCGCTGACACCATTTCCTCATCTCCCATTTGCTGCCCATCACTGCTTAGCCCGGCAATACATTAAATGGCCATGGGGCTCACCACCAGTAGCTCCTCTGACCTGGAGCACGAGACGCCGGCCTGCCGGCGCAATTATAAGCTTTGCTCTAACATAGGGGATTGATCAATTGAAGTGGCCTAGTGATACTTTAAGTTGTAGCTAGTCAAGTGCAAAAAGACGTATGTCTTGTCAAATTAGATGGATGAGAACCTAACGTTACCGTTACCTGTTCTAAAGTGAATTCAACACTAAAAGCCTCTCATGCTTACCCTTTAGTGTTGGTATCACTAAGGCCAGTCTCAGTGGGGTTTCACGGGCACAGTTACCAAGGCAGCCACATCAGCTTTTCAATAGGATAAAACTGACACTCTCAGTGCACAGTTTCCTGACACTATTTCATAGGTAGTTTGCAGCATTTAAATTTTATATGTTGTTGTGATCAAATGTGGCATAGGAACTCAGTAGCATTTTAATCTTGGACACGGTGGATGATCAGATGCCTCTTCCTCAAGTGCTTGACGCTATCTGTCGAGATCACCGTTGCTTTATCAAACACAACACCGAATTGCTCATTCAAATTTGATTCACAGAAATAAAAAAAGTGATGAACTAACTAGTTCACACCCACATATATGGAGCACGCACAAACGTGGTTACAAAATTACAACCAGATCACATAATAACATAATCCAGTTTCAGACTCCAGTTGCAACCACAAAACTAAAAACAATTGACAAAAAGATCATACTCCAATAGCTCAGACTCATTTCAGATTCCACTTCCACCTCTCATGAAAAGATCATACTCCAGTAGCCCAGATTCCATCGCAGACTCCATCTCGGACTCCACTTCTACCTCTCACTGACCAACAAAGATCATCAGAGAACAGAGATCAGATACAACACGAATAGAAGATTTGGCATAAAGCTGAATAGAGATCAGATGCAACTGGACTAACCTCACGCTTTTTCTCCCTGCAGTCGGACCCCAAGGCAGCGCCGTTCAAGGTTCGGGTCGAGGTTGGATCTCGTCGTGAAGAAGCAGACCTCTTCCGTGCGCCACCCTTCTTCTCCCTGCTCGCCATCGGAGACCGACGCAGCAGCGTCGAAGATTGCTAGGGGGAGGAGTCGAGATTGGAAGGGGGGATGTGGGATTGGAAAGATCCAGACACGAGATTGGGACTTCCATATATGCTTGCTGGAGAAACTGGGAAGGAAAACGACGAGGGAAGGATTTGTCGGGCGTGAGAGATCGATGCACGCCACACGGGGGAGATTGGCAGGAGCCTCGAGCTCCGCCGGCGCAGCAAGATCCGGGGATGAAACGATTCCCCCTCAGTGCGGGTGTCGTGCAGTTACCGAGTTCTCGGTAACCGGTGCGACCCCGTTTCATCACCACGACACATACTTTTCTCTCTCTTCTTTAATCTGGTGTCATGTCAGCAAAAATGCATATGTGGCATCTTATTTATTGCCCATGAAATCCCTACTGAGACTGGCCTAATGACTAGGTACATGGTATTTATTTGGCTTGTTATGTATGGGATATAAAGTTGTGTTTTAGTAGTGTACTAAATTATGTGCATCTCTCTCCAATCCATACAGAAAATAAGGATTAGTAGTATTACATCACTGAAACAAAACAAGAATTGTGTTGTAGATCCTAAAGTGTCCACAAAGGGGCGAAACCGTTGAGAATACAGTGAAAAGAAGGAATTTAAATTTTAAACATGAAAAAGTAGGAAAACAGTTAACATAGCGATGAAAAGTTCAAGATGGTAACTTACATCAGTGCAAAAACGCCTGAAGGGATGATGCACGGTAGCTTCTCGCGGCGGCACCTAGAAGGCGATAGGAGTGGGCAAGAAGAGACTGCGTCCACCTCTAACGGTGCGTATGAATGAACGTACAAGAACACATCTATAAGCAGTGAGCCAGATCCATTGACTTTACTCAGATCTAAATGTACTGACTTGTAGCAGAAAGATTTAAATGTATTGCTATTTTTCAACCTGGAGATCCACGCTTTCTATTTTTTTTGTAACACCGAAGCGGGGTAGCTACACGTATGAATGTAATAATTACGACAGGCCAAACAGTATCTCTACTCCTAAAAAAGAACGGAAGGAGTAGTCGCGTCGCAGGCTTCACCACGTCGTCGCCCGCCTACCCCTTGGCCTCACCACGTAATTACGCCTGCCATCCCGAAATCAGCGCCTCCTACCGATCCGTCCGCCAAATTCTCGGTAACTAAAAAGGAAACCACGATCCATTTTGAAGCAGCGCCTCCCTCTCGTATCCTGCCCTCCACCGTGCCTTGTGCCCCTGCCTCCGTCCCTCCCATCTTTGGCCAACGTGACGCCGTGACCTGCACGGGCGCACGACGCGAGATCGCCGCCACCTCCCTCCGTCCGACGTCTTTCTCATCTCCGTGTCGATTTCACACACGCCGCAGGAACTCCGTGAGGAAGTCTGGCCGTATCTCATCGATGCTACACCACCAATGCTGGTCCTGGGGAAAAACAGAAGAATGACAGTTCCGTCTCCCTCCGTGCTGCACCTGAGACACGCCATCGTAGTGCTCCAAAATACCCTAGGTGAGATCCTCGTCTTGCACACATTCCGTTTTGCTACTGCCGGTCGATTTCCGTTGAGCGTAGGCCGGTCTAGGGTTATAGCAGGGAGCTCGAGTCTGTACGTTCATGGAGTTCCTCGTGTGCTGCTATCTAGAGGAGGAAGAAGACCTGGCAGCCCTCTGATCTTAAACGTGCGGCCAGGATTAGATAAGAGATACCCCTACGTGGTGGACTTGGTTCAGGTGGACCACACTTCTTTCTCCTCTGGTCCACGAATTCATAGACTGATCGAGCCTACAGAACAGTGCACAACCCCTGCGTTGCGGCCTGTGTAAATGTTACTTCTTCATTCCAGCCCTCGTTCTTGTTGCTAATTGCTACACAATTCTGCTTAGTCACATCTTTATTGTATTCTAAGCCCTAAATACCTTTTTAATCATTGTTTTAGCCTAAACATTTTTACTATACACATCTATAATATGAAAGTTATTGCATGTTGGGGAGCTACGGACCCTGAGATATCAATTACCCCTTACCAAGTATTATATGCATTGATGTTGGAAGATCCAAGCCATGGATCGTGGTCAGATATATTTTAAGTGAGATTACTTTGAAGATGAGAGTGACACCCAAAAGAAATAGAATATGGAAGCTCATGAAGCTGAAGCCTGTTCACATAGGGTCACGTAGCTGCAAATTTAATAACAGACATAAGCATGTGTACGGATATTCTTATAAAATGATCATTATATACAGGTTATTGTAAATTATGTATTTCATTCCTGAGGATAATATATATGTGATTTGCAGCAATGTCGGAGGATCTAGGGAATGAACTTAATGCGACCTGTCATGAAGCATTGCCCGGAGAACATCATTGATTGGAGACAGGTTAGAAGATTTTTTGTTGAAGCTATCACCATACTTAAATGCATCACTAATTTGAATTTTTAATAGAGCATATCGTTGTCTGACAACAAAAAAGTATCATTTAAGGAGACACATATTTAATTTCGCATTACACTTGTCTTATTGTGCGGTCTAAGTATGTTTCTTAGTACAAAAGTTTTATTGTCCCGTAGCAACGCACGGGCACGAACCTATATATTTTTATATTGACAGCAATTTACTTCACCGACGAAGTGTCACGTGGCGTCATCTTCTCGTTAGCATATCCACTTCTTCGCGATCATGGATGGCCACACCCCAATATTTCTATATTGGGTTGTGAATAGAAAATACTAATAACATAAATGATTTTATTTTTTAAAAAAAATATGCCAACATTTGATTTATGTTTTTGGTCAATTTAGAAAATAAATCAAGATTTTTTTAATTTGCAAATCAACCAATGGGATGTTGCATCCATGGTGCTGCATAATAGTTTGGATGAAAAATAAATTTCCAAATTGTTTCTAAAAATACGATTAGATTTTCTTTTGCTCAAACCTCTTTCCTAAATGATCAAACAGTTTTGAAACCCCTTGTATCGAGTCTCCAACCAATTCCTTTGGTCTATCTTTAATATCACTGCTACAATAGAGTACTACAGGGCAAAATTCCACTACAATAACAGGCAGTACGACTGTTATTAAGCTGCTGTTATTGTACACCCGGCACTGCAGTAATGGCCACACCTGTCCGTTATTAGCAATCGGCACTGCAACCATGGGTTGAATGACATTATCACGTCTGTTATTACAAATAGCTTTACGACAATTGCTAATTTCATAAAACCAGACGAAAAATAGCAATAAAACTTTTATAGGAGGAGGGCCCCACCGGCCAGCAACCCATCCAAGCTATCAAGTGTCCGAATTTTTTTGCGGAATTTAAACTCACTACTAAAAAAAACATTTTAGGGACACATCAAAAAAGGGCACAGAGGCGGATAGGAAATCCGTGATCGTTCAAAATGCTCGCCTCCGAAAATCATTTTTATAGTAGTGACAATATAGCTGGCAGCCTTCAAACTCACGACCACCCACTTGGGTATAACATCCTCTACACTACAACACTAATAAAAAAAAATTCAGGTCCTTTATCTACAACTTTCGTTGAGGTGGTTTCTCCATTTGAGGTCGTTTAAGAAATTTTTCAAATTCGAGATACATATAATTAGTTTTTTGTTGACAATATGATCTCCAATTCAAAAGTTGTCAACTACATAGTCTTCTTTTAGGTTGTCAACTACAATTTTATTAAGGTAATTTCCCCATCCGTGATCGTTTATAAAATTTAAATCAAATTTGAGAGATCCCTTGGTGCATTTTTAGTAATAGGCGGGTAACATCACCTCTCATTGTTAACCCTGTCCGCTACTTTTAGCAACGGCATATGATGACATCAGCAGTTGAAGTTACTGAAGAAGCTATTTTCTAAGAACGCAAAATGATGACGTTAGCAGGCACACATTATTAAGAATGCTACTTTTAATAACGGCCATGGGTGATATCATCGTTGTCTATTACTGTTGTGTCACCTCTATTTCTAATAATGCTTGTTTCGACGATGTCTTTGGTGCCCGTTATTAGAGTAGTCACAACAATAACGCTTCCACCAATGACGTCACCAACGAGGCAATGCTATAACACTTTTTGGTGTGCCCGTTATTATTGAAAAATAGGCAGTGTGATTACAAAAGACTTATTATGGGCTCCGTGAAATATCTCATTTTCTCTTTTTCCCTAGCTTATATTTTGGATTTGTACCATTGAAAGGTTGTAAAGTTAGATATATACCATCGCGATCTCACTTGTATGTGGGGTTCACATAAGTCAATGATATGTAGGTCAGGATGGTATATATCTAACTTTATAATCTTTCAATGGTATAAGTTCAATTATATCTGGAGAGAAAGGCGAGACCTTTGCCTATCGCAATTTGGCCTCGCTCCTGCCATCCCAATCTCTAGCATCCAATTAGATTCGTCACTTTCAAACCGTGAATTGGACCATACAGAAATAAACATCAATGGCCTAAAAAATCCGAGTTTAATTGACAAGCTAAGCCACAGGAGCCCATTATCTTTTCAATCCATCAGTCGACAAAAACAAGACAGCCCAGTGTGAAAATCGATCCACTAAAACCATTTAACACCAGCCCAATTAGCCAGGCTCATCGGTTTCATTCTGTTCGCCGCCGCCTCCGCCTCCGCCTCCTACGGCTTCGATCGCCTCCTCGACATCCTCTTCCTTCCCATCACCGTTCTTCGTCTTCTTCCGATCCGTTTCCTACGGCCGTACTGATCAACCAAACCCCCAGGGATCCACAATTCCACACCGCCGTCGCCGTCGTTTTGATTCTCCTGATCTCCCTCGTTGCAGGCCAGCGTCATGGCGACGAAGACCCAGGTCAAGTCGTCCTCTACAGGGCACGCACATCTTCGACATCCTCGGCTACAACAAGCACCACGGCATGGGCCCCACCGCCTTCATCCGCTCCGCCGTCTTCAACGTCGCCGGCTACGACTGGGTCATCTTCTTCTACCCCGACGGCTTCACCGACGAGTCCGCCGGCGGCGGCTTCGACTTCGTCTCCGCCTACCTCCGCCTCCTCAACACCAACCGTGGCAAGGTCCGGGCCTCCTGCGACCTCCGCCTCGTCAACCCCACCACCAACACGGCCACCTCCGTCCACCCTACCCTCGTCACCATGATGAGGGAGTACGACCCCGACGGTGACAAGAACAAGGTCTTCAATTGCATGTGTATCGGCCGTGCCGAGCTCGAAGGGACATACGTCAAGAACGATCGCCTCACCATGGAGTGCGTCGTCAATGTCAGGAAGGAGCCCAAGGTGTCCAAATCCAGGATCTTTCCCAGCATCAAGGTGCCACCTTCCAACCTCAAGAGACAGCTTGCGGATCTGTTGGAGAGCAAGGAGGGTTCGGATGTCACGTTCAGCGTTGGTGGCGAGACGGTTGCGGCGCACCGGGTTGTGCTCGCTATGCGGGCACCGGTGTTCAAGGCGGAGCTCTATGGACCGATGCGAGAAGTAGGGAAAGAGGCTATAGTGATCGAGGATATGCAGCCTGATGTTTTCAGAGCGATGTTGTGTTTCATCTACACGGATTCGATGGATCGGAGCGATGATCTTGGGAGGGATTATCATTGTGGGAACTGCGACATGGTTCGTCACTTGCTTGTTGCGGCGGATAGGTATGCTATTGAGAGGTTGAAGCTGACGTGCCAGAGCATCCTTTGTAACAATCTTCATGTGAGGAATGTGGCGACGACGTTGGCTTTGGCTGATCAGCATCATTGTGACAAGCTGAAGCATGCGTGCATTGAGTTTATGTGTTGTTTGAATAATTTGGAAGATGTTGTGGCGACCAAAGGGTACAAGGATCTCGCGAGAACTTCACCTTCTGTCTTGGCTGATGCAATGGTGAGGATGAGTAAGGTCGGCAAAAAGTTGACGAAAATAGCACTGAAAGATGGATCTGAGAATAATGCCTAGAATTTAGATTGTTTAAGTTATTAATAGTAGTGAGGTTTATCTATGGATTAGCAGTCTAGTATTTAAATATTCTGAACAGATTATTGCTTTATTAGCTAGTCATATTCCAAATAAAAATCGTTTGTTTGCCTCTATGTTTCATGTTTGTGCTGAAGTGGAGACTGAAAGGCTTATATTTTCAAAGAAACTCTACTACATATGTGTACATTATGTAAAAATGTCAGCTACCTAGATATTCAAACAGAAATTGTCGAGGAAGCATTGCACATAGGTAGGGATAACTTTACAAGATAATTATTGCGCCTGTTGATCTGTTTCATACAGTTGTTTTCATTTATCTTTTACGATAATAATTTGAGAAACCTAATAATATTCATTGGACTTCATGGGTATGGTAACTGTCCTTGTACTGATCACTGTTGATAGCATGACCTTGCAAGGTGCAGTTTTGGTGTAAGCATTTCTGTTTCATATGGTTTCCGCAACATATGATCCATATCTCTCAAGGACATTGCATAGAATGCCTATGCACGATATGGACGTTTCTGATGAAGACTGGATTTATGAATGATTGTTTTTGCACCTCAAATCGTGTGTGTAGTTTTCATAATTTCAATTGCATGTCTTGTCTATCCGTAGTACAAACACACTATTTGTGTGAACAAGGCTGCTCCAAAATATCAGACATCATCGTTCACAAGTTTCAGCAACTCGTCAGTTTGGTTCGCAGCAGCATACACCTCGAATTTTCAGGTTTGCAAGATGCAATTCAGCATATCCCTTTCAAGCTATAATCAAACAATCATGATATGCATGTATGAGCTGAGATCCAATTGTAATTAGTTTTTGTCATTATAGTTGCTTGGTTTGGTGGTAAGTTATTTTTCTATGGCTCTGTTTTTGTTCCTGTCAGCACTTTAATAGCAATAGCTTTGTTTTTTTTTCAGTTGCTGTTACTTGATTCAGTAATTGGTTCAGTTCTGAACCTTTTCAATTGCAAGAGAAACAGGAACACATCTTTGCATGGTGTATTTCACTAGTTTATCTCCCTTTCTTTGTTCATACTAAGTAGGTTGGTACGTGCCACAGTACTATCAAAAAATAGAATGAAAAATAAATAAGATTGAAATCATTAAATTCAATTTAAATCTCATAAATAAAAGATATATAGAGTATAGATGAAAGGACTTGGGAGATAAATTCCAGATTATAAAAGTTTTAAAAACACTGCAAAGCTAGGATTTTTTTAAAAGAAATAAATTATAAAATTGTGTAAAGGGCACGTAGATTTGATCTAAAACTTCTTTGAGATTTCTATTTTTGGAGTACCATGAGGGTTGTCTTGGAACTCTAGCAATTAGCAACGGTGCAGGACATACTTTTAAATTCTTCCAATCATTTGGCAACGTCAGTTGTAATACTTTTAAATTTAACCACGGCTTTTCCAGTCTTGTACTTGTTTAACATCCATGGAAGCGCAAACCCTGACACTCCTCGCACGCCATGCCAAGGAGGCTTGTGAGACGGTGCGAGCTCGAGGCCTCTTCCGCGACGTACCTCCACGATGACGACATGGTGGCCATCGTGTGTGTCGTCACGATCATCGCTGTGACTGCCCCAGCCGGGGATCATGGTGCCCAGACGTGAACCCGAACCGGACCTGACACGGCATATCGGCGAGCTCTTGGTGTCCATGGAAGGTGCTGACGTGACCTTCCACGTGGATGGGGAAGAGTTTGTTGCTCACAGAGTCATCCTCGCCGCACGGTCGCCGGTGTTCGAGGCGGAGCTTTATGGACCGCCGGCGACCATGGAGATGGACATGGTTCGTGTCGAGGTTGACGACATGCGTCCTGACGTGTCAGGGCATTGCTCCACTTCGTGTACAATGACTGTTTGCCTGCCATGGACGACCTGGGTGATGACGAGATGAGGGGATTGGTACAGGGCGTTGGCGCCGGCCACGGAAAGGTACGCCATGGATAGGCTCAAGGTGGTGTGCGAGCACAACCTTGCCACTTTGCCAGGAAGCATCGTGTGGAAACCGTAGCTGGAACGTTGGTTCTAGCTGATCGGCGTCGTTGCGACAGGCTTAGAGATGCTTGCATCGATTTCATGGTATCTTGTGATGAAATGAGCAATAATGATGTGGCGAAAAGCATTGGAGAAGGCCGGCGGGTGAAACGGTGAGTGTAGAGAAAATCAAGTGTGGCTATTTAACAGAATTTTTAAAGGATAATATTTTTTGTGTTTCTTGAATTGCTGGAACCAATTTTACTCGACCAGATAGATGCAGATTTATATGTGGGAGCCATCCCAATTCCCAAGCACAATGTTGGCACTCTGCTAGTCTGCTCTGATCTTGTTGATAGGAAGGCAGTGTTCGCCCCATGAAATCGGCGATGATACGGCACCAACCACAGAAGAAAACCACTGAGTATGTGGGATCAATTTCCTGCTTCTACTTGTTGAATTGTAGAAACAATTCTTAGTCAGATAGTTATTGAGGACCAGTGGTTGGTCACCCTGAGATGATGAGTGATTGACAACCATCGTGTGTGATGTGCTCATAGCTTTGATGTGCAGGTGTAGGGTGCGACGTGGCGGTCGACGGTGCATGGTTAAGATCAGACGCGAAAGGTCACACCGAAGGACCGTGGTGAAGGCTGAGCGTGATTAGGCTTGGGCCGTGGAGGACAAGTGAAAGCAGGCCAAAGGACCGAGGCGGTGAAGGGTAACACGAGTAGGCTTGGGCCGAGGGACCCGATGATACCGGGCGGAGTCACGGGCGGCTCGCATGGTGCATGGACGAGCAAGAGTACATGGTGAAGATGGCGTCGGTCAAGTCAAGAAGGATGGCGATGGCGAGCGTCGAGTAGGCTTGCCGTTGCGGCGGAGGTGTGAAAGAGCTCGAAGGCGTCGTGGCACATGGCGGAGGCCGAACACGCATCTTCACCGAGGGTTTGACCGGTTTGGCCAAAAACCCGGGGCTTCGGCAAGTCGTGCGGCGACTAGCTGAGGGGTTTCGGGGAGTTTTCCACAAAACCACCACGGAGGCAGGTTTGACCGGTTTGGGCCTCAAAACCAGGGCTTTATCGCGGCGTGCAGTGTCGGATGGAAGGGTTTAGATGGTTCGGCCACAAAACCACCCAGGCGACGGGTTTTCCGGTTTGGGTCTCAAAACCGGGGGCGAGTCCGGTGTGGCCAGGCGGCGTCGGATCGGAGGACGTGTGGCATCATCGCGAAGCTTGCGTCGAGGCGAAGCAAAGTCGTGAAGACGCCGAGTCCGTCTGGTATACCGATAAAAAGTTGGACGATTTTACCCCTGAGGGGTATATGCTTCATGTAGAGGCATTTTGGTCTTTAGGCCAAACTAGAAAAGCCATAGGCGCGACTTTGCCGCGCCCTCTTTGATTTAGAGCCAGTGTATGCAACCATGTTTATATTTAGCAGAAGAAAAGCAAAAATGAACATATAGGCTTGAGAGCTTCAGTTGGCTCCGGTAGAGTTTCCGTTGGCTCCCGCACTTAGAGATTCCTTCAGACTTGAGAGCATATTTGTAGACATGAGTTTTTTTTTTCTAGAAAAGGTAGACATGAGTTTATTTAGAGCAAAAGGATAGGCTCATCATTTGCATTTACAAAAAAAAAATGCATTCCAATGATGATGAACTTTAACCAAAGAGTCGTATCAATGCTATTCCTTCAATAATTGGTCAACTGCATTGTAACTCACATTTACAATATTTTCTGACAAAAACATGGTCACGACTTTATACCCATTTCGAAAATAACTTTGCAAGTATCAAGCAAATAAAGAGTAATAGTAGAAGGATGAGTTAACATTCGTTTTCCAAAATAGCATAGGCAGGAGTTTATATGCTTTTGAAAAAAAAAGCATTCCAATGATGATGAACCTTAACCAAAGAGTTGTATCAGTGTTATTCATTCAATATTTAGTCCACTTTATTGCAACTTAGATTTACAATATTTCTAGGAGGAGAAAAGTTTTATTTCTCCTCTGAAGATCCAATAAGTGAATCTGAGTGCATAAACAAATAGAGTACATGATATGATTATTGAGTTATGTTTATGAGGAGCACAGTTTCTTCAAGGACGAGCTAGTTTCTTCAAGGATGAGCTGATAGCATATTAAGTGAAGAGAAATGCAGCCGTCAGTAATCTCTGGATAAATTATACCAACTCAAGTAAATTATACCAACGCTAGTTTCTGTCATTACCTTTGTCGAACTATTGCCAGTTGCCACACACTGGAGCTTGGTGTCATGTTCATGTGTCGAAGTCACAAATTTCTAAAGCAAGAGCTGCACTTACAGCTATCTAACTCACTTTTAGCTGAATAAACATGAAGCTAGGAGGCGCCTGGCTTCATCTCTGGATTATCTTCTCTGTACCATACATCAGCTGCCTTTTGCTCCATGCAAGATGTCATCCTTTATGTATGCTGTATTTGTTCATCGCTGTGGTATTGGTTGTAGTCTAAAGAAGCCATGGCAATTGGACATTATACAAAAGGAATTGAATACGCAGCAAGCTAGTGGCATGGCTGACCAGTAAGTTTTGGGTAATGTTTACCCCTGTTTGTGGGTTTGTACAGATGAAATTATGAATCACGTTCATCTTGATGAGGCAGTCCACCCAGATGTTGTGCATCGGGCAGCTGGACGGTGACCGGTGCCTGCAAAGCAGTGCCGGGACTGGAGCTCGCGCCAGCGCCAGTCGCGCGACGAGAAGACGAACGCAGCGACCTTCCGCTGGCATCGTGCCGTCCAGAACACGGCGAAGGACGGCTCCGCGTCCGCCTCCACCTAGGCCTCGGCGGAGGCGAGTAAGGGCTCGCACGTGCGCTGGCCATTGAAGACGTTGAGCACGCCGTCGTCGATGGTGTCGGCGAGATCCTCGGGATAAGCTGGAGCAGGGCGTAGCTGCGGGACATGGGTCGTAGATGGAGAGCTCGGCGAAGACGGTCCCCTTCTCGGCCCTGCGTGCTGTGGCTCCGGCACCGTCCGAGGTGGAGGGGTCCGCAGGGAGAAACCTAAGGGCTTGTTCGGTTCCATCGGATTCAATCCGGGTTGGGAATGAAAATATAACAAGAAATTTATGATAGGGACAATAAGAGACCGGGATTCGTTCCTGGTCTAGAGCTAATTTACACACGATAGTGACACCAAAAGACAAGGAATCAATCCACTAGTCAAGAGGTGGGGAATCATTCCGGATCTCTTGATGTATCCATCACGAATAAATTAGTTTATGGCCCGGAATAAATCCCGGTCTCTAGATGTACTTATTATAAATTTCTTGTTATATTTATCATTCCGGGCCTGGATTGAATCCGATGGAACCGAACAAGCCCTAAAGGAGAAGTCAGCGGCGCTGGCGAAAGAACGGGCAGCCGCCGACGCCGGATGCGGCAGCTCGCGGTGGTGGAAGCCGGTGACGTCACCCGCGCCATCGCGGCTGAGGGAGAAGGTGAAGATCCCGAAGAGCGCGGAGGTCCCGGTGCAGTGTCGGAGGAAGCGGGGGAGGAAACAAGCGCGCGGAAGTCGGCGTTCGCGGTGGCGGCGCGTGCTTAGCGAAGCAGGAGGGCAGGCGTAGAAAAGCGTTGGCGGCGGTGCAGCAAGAGACAGGACCGTGGTACGCCGGCGAGGAGAGAGGCCGGAGCTTGCAACTTGCGTGGCGGAAGGGATGAGCAAGTTCGCAAGGATTCGCGGCCAGCCAGGATCGCTGCCTCTTGAACCGTTTGATTCAATCAACCACATGAACCAACGGCCGAGATTCGAGGTCGACGTAGCTCAATGAGAAGCTCTCTTTTGGTACCAGAATTCGTGTGAAGAAGATGTGGCAGTACCGCCCAATTTTGACTGGCTCAAGTGCGCCATAGCATCCAATAATTAAGGACATTGAACGCACTTCAGGCAGTTTAAACTAGGGAACCGTCGAGTGTCCCAAGGACTCCTCAATAAACCACATTAACTCTCATCTTTACCATACGTCAGGATCGTTTTCGGTAAGGATAACACAACGAGCATTACCATTTTTACAGAATATACCAAGATTCTTACTTAATACAAGCCAAGTTTTGAAGAGAACTTAAATGCAAAGTCCAGCCATCACTAAGAGTTTAATACAAACCATACTAGGTAGTTCTATTACACAATATATCTACAACCTCCAGCTCAACCCTAGAATCACCGGGACCACGATGATTTAGGCCTTCGGGAACTCCTTCGCGCCCTCTTCAGGAGCTGCTTCTAAAAAACAATAAGGAAGATCCCCTGAGTACGAAGGTACTCAGCAAGACTTACCCACCTTAACAAAGAAAAGACTCTCAAAGAATTATGATTGGACTTTATGTGGGTTTGGCTGACTCGACTGTTTTGCCAAAAGCATTACCAAGGCTTGATCCTTATATTTTCTTTATTTTAGCTCCGTTGAGTTGTTACCTTTCCATCTAGGTTATAAAATATTTTACACATAGGTGGTACTAAGCTCAATCAGCATTTATGAATCAAGCTTATCTTGTTCAATTTGTTTCCTCTGTGATGCTTAACAGTTGATCAAGTGCACTCATAACCAAGAGTTGTGCCGATCCGGATCAATGTACATCCTGCAGGAGATACCTAGCCCCCAGTCACGCACAGTTGTTCCTACTGTACGCAACAACCTTTCAATCCGCTGGGCCAACAGCCGGAAATATCCTTACTCGAACCCAGGAACGCACCCCTACGTGGGCCCCACGTCTGGCGACCACCCCGTGAGTTACAGGCTACGACCCCGCCTTTCTCCGACCTAGCAAGCACGGGTAAGCGATATTTCCAATCATTGAACCAACTAATCTAATTGGCTTTACTGGTCCCATAACCAAGTAAGAAACCAGGTAGAATCACTTGATCCCTAGTTAAAACAACGGATCGGTCCTTAGTCAATTAAGCAAGTAGGCCGAACTAAGGATCGAGCTTACCTCAATCCCTCCTATCAACTTCTGCCTACTATCTTTCAACACCAAGCCTTTCATGATTCATATAAGATTGGTGATAGCCTAGGTCATCATATTTAACTTAACCTTACTAAGCATAGCCAATGTAGACATTGCTAATCAAGTTTCTTAACTAGGCAAGGAAAGTTTTACCAAGGATTATTTCATGCATCAAAGGGTTTCAATCAATCCCTAACCTAATGCAACATTAAAGCATAAGATTTGGACTCATGAATATTATGAAATAAATAGGTGATTCAAGATGCTCTGGGGCTTGCCTGGAATCACAAGCAAATTAGATCCTTCCACGATATGAGATTCCGGAGCGACGACTATCACTTCCTTGAATTGTCGCTGCTCCTCCGAGAGTCCAACGAGCCCGTACTTCGAAGCTTGGGATACTAAAACGTAATGCAAGTTAGTGATCAATATGCGACAAGTTTGAAAACATGACTCACAACTTTACTTCTCGATAAAGTTGCAAGACAACAGTAGCTAACCCTTTTAAAAAGACTATCCACATTTTTCTTTAGTTAAACTTGTCCTTAAATAATTTTTATTTGTTGTAAAAGAATTATTAATAACCTAAAAAGGATAAATAAATCAAATAAACCTATTTATTAATTTGTAATTAATAAATCATTATTCATAATTTTTATACATTTTGGAAAAGATTAGGTATTTATTTACCTTAGACAGAAAGGCAATTAAATGAATACTTAAGTTTTTATTATTTTTCCTAGGTTTAAGAATTTAATGCATGAAAGAAAATAAAATAATCCTAAAAAATTTGTTTCACTATTTTTTGACATTTCTATAAATTGTTATGAATTAACTAGTGAAATTCAGAATTTAAATCTAAATATAAAAACCATTGCTTTGTAGAAAACCCCCCTGGACTTCTTCTGATTCTAACCTGAGGTCCCCCTCTCTGCTTAAAACAGAGGGGGCGCTGGCCACACCGGCCGCCGGCTTGACCGGCGGCGAGCTCCTCCGGCCAAAGGGTTGACACCTACGGCTTCCCCAAGACTCCACGTACTGTCGTACCAGTTCCCTTTCTTCTCCCTTAGGATTGATGCTCTGGTGGCTGCCAGCGGCGGTACAGGCGGCGAGGCAAGGGTGTGCGGTGGCAGCCTCCTCAACGGTTGGGTGACAAGACCAAAAGCTCCGCCCAGACCTTCAGCACGTGATGCTCCCCTTATCTTTGACCTCTCCCAGCCCAGAGCTGAGTTATCCACGGTGGTGGGCATGGCGGCGACGCCCGCCGGCCGGCCAAATGACGACGAGAACACGGCTTCCTTATAGCTTGAGAGCAACACCAGATCAAGGCCTTTCTTATGCTGCCACCAACCTGAGCAGAGACGACCTGAGGTGAGCTGGCCACGTGCGGCAGCCCAGACGCCGGCGCCGCTCATCGGAGAAGAAGAAGAAAACGACAGCGGTATGGAAGCTGCAGAGAACTAGCAACAGTGCGAGCTGTTGGAGAAGGTTACTTGGGTGGAGGCGAAAGCGCAGAGCGGAGGTAGGGATGGTGGAAACGGCTCTCACGGCGGAGAGCAGAGCGACGGCGGTGAGCGGCACGCTCAGGAGTGAAAAGACGTGAAGGGGATAGGGATGAGCCGGCGCTGGTTGCCTTTGAACTCGCACCGTGACCTTGCGTGGAAGCTCCATATGCTAAGATTTTTCCTTCCTGCACTTGGTCTCCCAAATTTCAGATTGGTGACAAGTATATGACTTTTGGTCAATTGCGCTTTCAAATAGATCCCCAAAATTGACCATAACTATTATAGTAACTTCAGCTCTCAAATCAACCATTTGAATTGATGTGCTTTACAACTGGACTCACTTCTAAACTTGAGTGTACTAACTTCCTTTAACTCTGAACATACGGGAGAAGACACTCCAATTAACTGTCATTCAGTTATCGCCAATTTCAGAACTGACTTCCTGAAACAGTCCAAACATGAGACCTCAAATTTAAATCCTGTACAGGTACTCAAATCTCTTCTCTATATATCCAAGTCTAATGGAGTTAAATTCTTCCCCATAACTCTATGCAGAAAAACATTCTAAATTGAAGCTCAATTTGGCCACTTCCTAAATTCCTAGTTGTTACATGACTTTGATCATTTCAACGACAAACTTGAATACCAAATAAATTGTTGGAACTTGATGTACAACAAATGATGTTACCATGCCTCCAATTTGATTCATTCCTTGAGTGGTTTAGGTTCCATTTTACATAAACTTGAACTTGAAAAACTCAATTGCAACTTTTCTCTCGTTTAACCAAATATTTGACTTTTGTCCAAATTTCTGCCAAATATTTACTTTACTCATTTCTTCTCTTTTAAATCTGAATACGATGCTACTACCATCATTTGCTGCTACTACACACTTGCACAAACACGGGGTGTTACACAAGAGATACCTATATATATGAGGGGGCTGAAATTTCAGCCACATCTCCTTGAGCTTGTAGGTGGTGGGTATCTCATTTGGAGTGTGAGAGCCTTTGGGAGAGAGGAAGAGAGAGATGAGTGGCTTTTTGTGTTGAGATTTTTAGCTATACTAGTTTGGATTAGTACAAGGATTGGCTTGTAACCGAACCTGTAGAGTGAATCAAATCATCTATTTAGTGCATAATTTTTTCATCCTGAATTTATCATTTTCGGTGTATTTTCGGAGCTATTTTTGGGGAAAAACGTTCGTGCAATTTGGCTGCGAAATTCGTGAGATTTATTGGGGGCGTGTGATGCTAGGAACCTTGTGAGCAATCTTGACGTGATCCCCCTTTGAATGTGTCACGGATCTGGCTTGAATTTGAGTTTTCTCCAAAGTTGTTCTTCATGTTAGGGTTTTGAGTTCATCCAAAATTCGCAAGATTTACTTGAGCTTTTTTAAATCCACTTCTATATCTGCTAGAGAATATTGTAGTGCATCCATGGCTCAAGTTTTGTCTCGAATCGTCAAGTATTGATGGAGTAATTTTGGTTTGAAGTTCAGCCTTGCTTTTGTGTTCTTGCGTGTTTTCCTCTCTGTTCGAGCACAGGGAGTCGTAGCGCGTAGTACGGCGTCAGCAGTCGTGCGCTCGATTGGTTGCTCGGCTCGGCTCGGCTCGGTCGGCGCAGCAGCGGCAAGCCCAGGCCGAGGCACGCGCGCGTGGAGGCAGTTGCCTTGGCGCCCGACCACACGCATCGACGGCGCTGACTGCAGCTTGCTCGTTCGTTGGCTCAGGCAAGCGCAAGGTCCACGCTGCAGGCTGCCACACAGGCAGTTGACCGGCGACCGGACACCAGCAGCGAGCGATCCACGCGCTCACCCACTCGCAGGTGTGCAGGCAAGCAGCTTCAGGCGCTGCACGCAGCTTGCAGGTGCAGCAGGCCGGCTCGATCAGGTAGGTAAGCAGCAGCTCAAGCCGCGGGTTTCAGTGAGCAAGCCACCACGCTGCTGATCAGAAGGCATCAGGTAAGAAGCTGCAAGCGTAGGTGAGCACTCGAGCTCTGTTTATTCGTTTGTGAAACGTTGCTATCTAGTTACAGTGTCTGATCATTAGGCAATCTTTACAAGGTGAAATAGTTTAATCCTTTGTATGATTAGCTACCTGGTGGCTTGGTTTACGGTTTGGTCATCTTGTTTAATCCAGCTGCAACTCGTGCTTTACAATTGTAATTAAATTAGTGTTGCTTTGCTAAATTAATTTGCTAATCAAGCTTTTGTTCAGGGCTGCTCTTTGCTACTCGTTGAATATTTGACTGCTTGGTTCAGCAGCATCCCTTGCTTAGTTTGCTAATTAACTTGGCATTTTTGGTAGCTCGTTTGTGTCTCTCGGATAACACTTGATTTATCTATTTCATAAGCTTGATTAGAGCAAGTGTTTTTTTCTTGGGTAATAGAGTGGATCTCTTATTGTCTGATTTGTATTGCTTCTGCATTGACAGTCAATGAGAATCCGCTTTGATTTTGAGAATACCTAGTTGTTCCTAGGGTGAGCTTGTCACTAGTTGACTCGTGTCATCTTGGCGATCAGAACAGACGTTTTGGGTGGCAATCGGGACATAGGCCCAAGTTCTTTATCCGAAGAATTTTTTTAAGGGCTCCCATTCAACCCCCCCTCTGGTAGCCCGGTTCGGTCCCACAACCAGGAACAGACAAAAGTAAAATGAATTTTGAATCGAAATCGAATTGACAACAAAAGCCTTCTTTGACCGATTGATAGGATCTAATGGTGCGGTGGTTCAGTGTCTTGCGTATGTGTGGAAAATAGCATAAAGAACTTATATAAACGTTATGGCTGTAGGTGACGAGCCAGTCTTTAACAAAACCATCACCTATTTCTATTTTTTTTCTGAGGAAACCATCACCTATTTCTTGTTAAATGGGGTGGTTGCATTATTGTTGCCAGACGCATTTACGTACTTGTGCTATATTGATGTGCTTTGATTTTGAACTCGCGCAAGAAAACAAAAATGTTATCATCATTATAGTTGCTGTCGGCGTTGTAGATTACAGTATGATGCAGCCAACCTAGACTGTGGATGAGTCATGGTGAAGCCCTTGCGATGTCGCGCGGAGCGCTTCCCAAAACTTATTCGTCCTCTCCCAGTGTATGATCACAAGAGTGAGAGGCTCTGGAGACCTGCTGTCCCATTCACCGGTGCACGCTGGGCGCTCAGGGTGGAGTAGACTATGATGACAGCGCAGCAGTGAGAAGGAGCAAACGCCTAATAACTCATATAGATCTTTTAGGAATTCCCGAACCTAGGGGACTCTCTCGGTATAGAGGTCTATGATGCCCTCTTTCCATGAGTAAGGTGGTCCATATTAATTCGGAATAAATCCCCGTCCATTAGCAATATAGGACTAATAGATGATGTACCTCCTCTTAACGCTAATAGGCCTTTGAGATTTATTAAGGACTATTTATCACTACTACAAAACAGTTTTCAGAGGCGGTTAAAATGAGTTTTCGAAAGCGGTTTTCGCGTCCATCCGTAATTGGAGGTGGTTATGCGTCCGCCTACATCAATAAAAAAATAAAAAAGCAAAAACCCTAGATCGGGCCTACCGAGCCCATCAACGGGCTCGACGATCCTATATAGGAAGCCGCCGGATCTGCCCTGCCGCTGTGGCCGGAAGGAAGGAGTGGGAGAGGGGCCCGTACCTCTACGCCCACGCATGCACGCAATTCTCCGCCTCTTGCGCCTGCAATGGTGGCCGCCCATCGCCGGAGAGGGAGTCACCGCAGCGGCCAGCACCTCCAAGCTCATTCCTGGATGCAAGCCGCCGCACCTGGCGCCTGCTCCTTGTGATAGGATGGCGGAGAGGATCCACCGCCATTTGCTCGCGCTAGGATGGCAGCGTTAGAGCCGTCGCATGTGTCGCCACGACACCGCCTTGCCACCACTGCGTGTCAGACAGATCTTGGCACTGCCTGCACTGGAGGGCCAGGGTGCGCCTCTGCTAGAGGAGGAGGGCAACACACATGAGGAGGAGGGGAGTGACGGAGGCGGCTGGAGCTGGAAAGGAGGGAGAGAAAAATATCTAATGGCTTATATATTTGGTGGAAGAAAAGGAAAGCCTACCAGGTCTCTTGTGCTCGGTTTGGGCCGCAGTATTTTAGGAGGCGGGCCTCATAAGGCGTCCGTATATGAAAATCGATTTGCATAGGCCGATACCTTAAGACGACTGCCTTCGTAAATAGATGATTTTATGAGGCGATTGTTTTAAAATGTTTGCCTCCGAAAATAGATTTTCTGAGGCCCTCAAATGTGAACGCCGAATGAAAGGCTTTTCAGCACAATGGTGTCAATGGGTACAAACTATTGTATCAAGGGGACACGTAGGAATTAAGGTCCATAATGATATAGGACCTTATTTTCGAACTCATAAAGGTTTACGACAAGGTGATCCCCTCTCTCCAATCCTTTTCAATATTGTAGCGATATGCTCTCTTTGTTAATTTCAAGAGCCAAACAAGATGATCAAATTTAGGGGATTATCCCTCATCTTGTGGATGGTGGACTTTCAATATTGCAATATGGAGATGACACTATAATCTTTTTGGATCATAATTTGGAACAAGCAAAAAATATTTAACTATTGTTGTATGTTTTTGGGCAATTGTCAGGCCTCAAAATAAACTTTCACAAAAGTGAGCTCTTTTGTTATGGGGCGGCGAAAGAATCAGAGGAGCAGTACACACAACTATTTGGTTGTGGTAGTGGCACTTTACCATTCAAATACCTTGGCATTCCGATGATACACAGGAAGCTAATAAATAGTGATTGGGATGTAGTTGTTCAACGGTTTAAGAAAAAATTGAGTAATTGGAAAGGGAAGACCATGACCAGTGGAGGTCATTTGGTGTTGCTTAATTCTGTTTTAAGCAATTTACCGATCTTTATCATGTCCTTTTTGAAATCCCACCCAGTGTCCTTAAAAGATTGGATCAAATTCATTCTAGATTTCTTTCGCAAGGCGGCAATCATAAAAGAAATATCGTTTGGTCCATTGGAATATCATGTGTCAACCAAAGGAGCAAGGAGGGTTAGGCATTACTAACCTAATGGTCAAAAATACTTGTCTCCTTAGTAAATGGCTTTTCAAGATGCTTAATGAGGATGGGGTCTGGCAACAATTACTTAGAAATAAATATCGAGGTGGAAAAACACTTACATAAACACAAGGCCGACCAGGTGACTCTTACTTCTGGGCAGGCCTTATGAAAGTGAAAGATGAGTTTCTTAGATGAGGATCCTTTGATATTAAAGATGGGACCCAAGTTAGATTTTGGAATGATACTTTGTTGGGCAATACTCCTTTTAAGCCAACAATATCCCTCGTTGTATAATGTGGTGAGATGGAAACATACCACTGTCTCAGAGGTTATGAACTCAATTCCGCTTAGACTTTCCTTTCGCAGACCTATAATTGGGGGACAAACTAGTTGCTTGGAATCATATGGTTCAGAGATTAGTAAATGTCCACTTGTGTGAAGGGCAAGATATGTTTAAAGGGTTTACATTCGAGTACCTTCATGGTAAAATCAATGTATGAACAAATGCTTTTTCAACTTGTTTCCATTCACGAAATGCGCTTATGGAAATTGAAGCTACCTCTCAAGATAAAGATTTTTCTATGGTACATAATCAAAGGTGTAATTTTGACCAAGGATAATTTGGCCAAAAGAAACTGGCATGGTAGTCTGAAGTGTGTATTTTGCAATCACACAGAGACAATTCACCTTTTCTTTGATTGCATTTTTGCTAATACTATATGGCATATTATAAATATGGCCCTAGGGGTTAAAAAGCCTAGCAATATGCATCATATAATGGGAGATTGGATACAGCCTTAAATAATAAAAACAAGCAAGCAAAACTTCTTGTGGGGGTAGCTGCTGCCTTTTGGTCCATATGGTTATCTAGAAATGATATTGTCTTTCACAAAGGACCTAACTTGTGTTTCGGAACAAGGAATCTAGGAGATAGACGCTGAACGGCTACTCAAATACAAAGCATAAACAACAGAAAATTTGTCCTGAACGGCTACTGTGGTCGGGTAAACGCTGTCACGGATATTCTTCTCTAACAATCCGTTTCACCAAGCATCTCGATTACACGCTTCATGTCTGGCCTCTTTTCTGGGTTTGGATCTCTGCAAACGATGCTTATCTCTGCACATACTCTTACTTGTTCCAAGAGTTCGTCTGTACATGATGTTCCCAGTCTGGTCCTCCAGCTTTCAACTACCTACAAAACAGCAATACTTGGATTTCAGAGAAGTGTTACGTACATGTCATCAAAGGTGCCTAGATCGGGGTCCAGACGTCCAGTGGGAATGAGACGACAAAATTGTTGGAAAACGTGTTTTGTTGGGGAACACAGTTTTCAATTGAATGAAAGTTTGATGAATAGTGGAAAGTTGAAAAAACTAAACATGTTTTATTACCTTTTCAGTATCACAAGTTTCCTTCTCCCCTGTCAGTATCTCTGTGATTGTGACCCCAAGGCTGTATATGTCAGACTTAAATGAGACAGCTGTCCTATCTTTGAGTTCTGGTGCAATATATCCCCTGCATAAAAAAAATACACATTCTGAATGAATAATGCGCAAAATAAAAACAAGAAAAATCATACAAAACCAAAGAAACAGATGAGCTGTGACGAGGCCAAGCTCAGCTTACACTGTGCCCATTACGCTAGACTGTCTAAGAGTCTGGCTTTGGTCTTCGGCAAAGCCCTTTGATAGATGGAAACCAGAAATTTTTGGCACCATATTATCATCCAGCAGTATATGTCTAGGTTTGAGATCCATGTGAATAATATTATTTCCGTGAATATAGTGTAAGCCCTTACAAAGCCCCATGATTATTTGATAACGTTCTCTCCATTCAAGTCCTGAAGATGCACCTGGAGGCAACGGAATTGTTTTGTTTTGGGAGGGTGAGGATTGTTAGTTTCATTTCATTTTTAGATAGAATTTCTTGTAAAATTAGTGAAATGTTGAAAAAGAAAAATAAAATATATTATCACAACAAAATTGAGTTCTAGTTCTACGCTTATGTACCATACCTGAAACGTATAGATCAAGGCTCCCATTGCTTAAATATTGGAAACAGAGCAGTCTTTCCTGTTTTTCAGCCATGACGAGTTTTTTTCGATATTCAAGTGCCTCTACTTCTGAATAATAACAGTAGCCCAGAAACTGTACTATATTTTCATGTTGACACAACCTCATGTTTTTAATGGTATTCTTAAACTTTTGTTCATTAAATTCCAGGGTCATCATTAGCCTCTTTACTGCAATGCACCGCTGCCGCAAGATGCCCTGTGTAAATTCACTAGGTGCTTGTTAGGTCCGAAACCTAACAACTAATATGAAGTTGATTTAATAAAACTAAATATGGATTTGAGCTTCGTTGTGAGGACTTATAAGAATGGTAAGAAAAAAGAGGGGGGCATCACCTTGTATACGGTTGTAAGTTGATCCCGACCAATTTCTTGCGCAGGAGAAAAATTTCCAGTGATGAACTGTAAAAGTGTATATGATATTTTACCTGGTTTCATGCTTCCCTCAATTAAGCATTCCGGGACTTCAAGTTTCATATCTAAAGTATCCACTCTGAAGCAAAAATGTATATATATATTCAAAATTAGACCTGTTTGGGAAGCCATGGTACGAAGCTGAAACAGGGCTTAAACTCCCACTGTCGCTTTTTATCTTTCGTCATGTTGTGCTAATTGTTTTAGTCGACATGGACATACCAATGCAGAGAACGCATTGCATTCGATGTGATTTCCACTCATTGTTTCGAAGTCAGGTTTGATCAACCCAATATTAACTCTTCTTTGTGACAGAGGTTCTTACTGGTTCTGCATGGAAGTATGTTTGTTTTGCATAATTCATTAGGGGTTTTAACAGATCCTTTGTAGGGAATTCACGGTCTATACCTATCAGTTGTAATAGTATCCGATGAAGCAATAGGTCGGGGGGCCTGAGATGCATATATGCGGGTCGAGGTGAGTGTCAGTTTTAGCCATATGTGTATTTTGGGCAATTGGGCTTTGAATAAAGCTTATAAATTACTCCCTCCGTTCCAAAATATAGCTACGTCAAGCATTCAAAATTTGTTCTAAAATATAGCACATATGAGTTGTGAAGCCTAATTGAATAGTTGAATGGACAAAAATATCCCTCTAGAAATTAATTGTCTTGTGTCCTAGTTATAAGCATTGAGGTATATAAGGCAAGTATAGCTAGCAAATATACCTGCATGGACATGTTTAATGAATGGTATATGAGACATTTTATTACACTTCTTAATCTGTCCTAGAAAAGTTAAACGTAGCTATATTTTGGAACGGAGATAGTACTTCATTTACTCGATAATAGTTTAGTATTTTGAATTTTGGTTTCTTTTGCGCAATTGCAACAAATATGATTTCAGTTCTCACTTTCTTCACTTGTACTTGTTGATTTAATATTAACGATACTATACAACAAGGGGTATTCGTCTACCTCCAGTTAGTATCGGATACTTATGAGCCCATGCAAAGGCCCACTTAGTACCATCAAAGTGCCTCTGAGGGACATTTCGTACCAGCTAGTAAAAAAAATGCTATAAAATTATTTTCCTCGGGTTACTTAGAAAGGATAACATATCTTAACCCGTCATAAGTGATACATAGGTCGGATGGTAACTAAAGCTCAAACGTGGCAGAAGGCCGTGAATTCGAACCCACAGATCATGCACGTGCATTTATGCGTGAATAAATCATGTGACTTTAGACTTTACGACGCCTGGGTGGTCCCAAAAAAATTAGGAGGTGCAAACCAACCGTACTAAATTGCGCATTTGTACTGGTCGGCACCATTGATACGGGTGTGTTTGGTTGGGTTGTGGCTTTTGAAAAAGCTGTCGTGAGCTATGGGCTGTGGAAAAGCAGTTGTGGGGAAACTATTGCTGGAAAAGCAAAAGACTGTTTGGTGAAACACTACTGGCTTTTGAAAATACCTGCAAGTGGAAGCCATATGTCATTAACCGTACATCCACTAAACTCTCTCCTTCTCTCACTGGCGAGTCGACCCCACTCGTCAGCTTCTTCCACCTCCAGCTTTCCTGCTTTGCTTGCCAGGCTCTAGTCGTGGGCTGCCGGGCGTCCTAGATCCGTGGGCTGCCTGGGGATCTTGCTGGCCACTGGGCCACCTAATCCATGGCTATGACACCTGTTCCATGTTGATATGGCCTAGTAGTGGCCCATGAGCGTGGTTTGCACATGTTTAGTACCACCTTGCTAGTTTAGAGAGGGTGGAGCCAACTAATAAGCCTTTGTTCCCCAGTCATAGCACCTTCGGGTTACCCTTTACACGAAACAAGGACGAAAGTGTAAGCAGGGTGCTATGTGTACGTGTGCTTGTCCCTCGGAAGGGTTGGGCGGTGCGGCATTGGGAGACAGGGTGTTACAGATGGTATCAGAGCCGACCCTCGTGGTTGCGCGTACGTGTCAGTGTCCGGACATAGGGAGCATGGCGTGTGTGGGCCAGTTAGGACACACGGCATGGCATATGGGTCGGCATTGGACGTACGGTCGTGCGCTAAGAGGGAATATTCCTGGACATTTGCTCAGGTCAGTGTGCGGGCATATGGCGCGTGTGGGCTGGGTAGGACACATGCATATGGGTTGGCACTGGACGGGTGAGTTGGACCGACGAGAACGTTGGGTTCTTTGAAGGGGGGTGTATTGTGACACCCAACCCATGTTGATATGGCCTAGTAGTAGCCCATGAGCGTGGTGTACACATGTTTAGTACCACCTTGCTAGTTTAGAGAGGGTGGAGCCAACTTATAAGCCTTTGTCCCCCAGCAATAGCACCTTCGGGTTGACTCTTTTACACGAAGCGAGGATGAAAGTGTAAGCAGGGTGCCATGTGTACGTGTGAAAATTAGAAACAAATCGATATTCTCGTAACCAAGGGCAGGCGGGTAATTGTTTCTCCCAAAAGCCAATAAAAACAAGGGGGAATGTGCTTTTGGATTTGTACTAGAGTGAAAGCTGTTTTTAGGCAAAAGCATCTACAGCATTTTATCCCTTTAGTTGGCTTTTGCAAAAAGCAAAAGCAGGTTAGAAAGCCCAACCAAACACACCCTAAATGGCTTCCCATTAGAAATATGGTACAGGATCCAAAGCCAGTACTAAATAGGGGTACTTGACCGGTACTAATGTTACTTTTTCTAGCAGTGTGGGTGTTAAATTCATGGGTTGCTCAAGAAGTATAATTCTTGTTCTCGATAGCCTAGTTGGGCGGGCGGTGCTGGCACAACAATGCACAATGTTCTACTCACATACGTGTGGACTCTGTGGAGGCGCTGCTACTGTGCTGATCAGCTATAGAAGTTGAGATCGGTTTGTAGGATGAGATTGGCTACTTCCTCTACGTCGAGGCGTGAATATATGTTGGATCAGGACTGCTCCAACTATTCTCATGTGATGTGTGGGCGTCTAGTGGTAACAATTCATGACCTCCATTTAATTGCAAGTTTTCTGGTTAAATGCGACATATTTCTAATTGTTATTGCTAGTGTAGCCTACCTTTCCCTACAGTGTATAAAAGCCGTCCTCCATAGTTTGTTCTAGATTACAAACATATATATGATATTTTGTAGTAGTATATGCGATCTATTACTATTTGCACAAGTTTATTAGATCAATTAGTCATAAAAGGGTTGAAAAAGAGTTGACGGCATCATGTGACTAGCTAGAAAGATTAGTCCATTGTTCTTCTTCGATGCACGCACGACATGCTCTTACCAGATGGAATCACCATTGGAACTCACTACGTGCACAGTGAGTAGATTAAGCCAATAGATGAAGGTCATGCGTGTTGCATTCTTCTCATTTTACACCCATCATGGTGATCAATAAGATCCATCTGGTGGAAACTGAGTCACTTGGAATGGCTCGGATTTTCTCTGATCTGATCAGTCGGATGAGATTTTCATAAGATTTCATTGATGCGATGTACGTAATTCTGTGAGGTTTTTAGGGCACTACCTGATACCTACCATTCCGCCAGGGGTGGCTTCCCATTGGTGTGTGTGTGGTAGGTTTCTGTTGCTATGTTTACATGTTCACCTCTTGTTACATCGAGGTTGTGCACTCTCCCCATAATGATGTTTTTTTAACAGGAAGGCACGCCTCTGGTGGGTCGCAGCGTTGTCTTATCTATCGTGGTGTAGTGGATGCACCACCCTCTTCCTTAGTCCCAAAGACCGCTTTAGATCGCTCGCTGGCCGTACCATGTATGCTTCTCCTGGACCCCTTGATATGTCGGGTCTTCATTTAGGCCTTTCAGCAGGGGTCCTTTGTTCTTCATATGCCGATATAGTGTATCAACGTGGTGCCGATATAGTGTCTCAAGGTTTTGCCGATATGATGTTTATGTGCACTTAGGACACTATGCTCTACTAGGTGCCTCTATTGACTTGTGGTTCAAAAAAAAATTGTTATCGACTATGTACACATGAACCTAATGGTCACACACTGAAGGATGGAATATTAAAAAACTTGTGTATATATATGATTGTCTCTAGTGCAAGTGGGAGACTTTTGGTGATGTGTCCAAGACGCAATCATAGCAATTCGGATTAAAAACCCAAAAGGATATTAATGTATGAGGTGCTAAGGCTACTAATTGTCCCACAACATGGAAGCCCATTAGCACATCCTATAAATATGTGGTAGGGTCTAGGGGCGGGGCATTCCACCACAATGCAAACCCTAATTGTCGCCTCCGCTCGATCGGACTTCCCAAAACCCTTGCCAAGCATGTGGTGCTAGCTAGCACATCGGCACATGATGTTCTACTCTCGTATGTGTGGACTCCGTGGAGGTGTTTCTGCTGTGCTGATCGGCTACGGACATTGAGATTTGTTTGTAGGACAAGGTAAACTACTTCCTCTACACCAACGTGTGAGTACATTGGATCGAGACCGCTCCAACTATTCTTCCGCAGCACTACACTGGGCATGTAGTGGTAACCATTCATGACCTCTTCTTACTCACAAGTTTTTGGGTTAATGTGCTAGATTTATAATTGTCTATAGTTAGTATAGCCTACCCATTGTTGGTGCTCCTTAGCGACACACTTTTACCCTTGTTTACCTTCAATAATGGCATGAATATGACATCAAAACTATTGATCATACTCAATAACTAGGCTATTTTCACATATGCATGTATTTTTGGAGGATTTGTGTTTACGCAGATTTTTGAGCTGTTTTGGAGCAATTAACGACAAGGTTCATGATCAAAACTCCAAGAAGGCCCAAGGGACAAGACACACTAAGTTACTTTGGGATGGAGGCGAAGTAACTGAAGATTATTGAAGGATTTCTATTTCCATCTATATCCCAAAAGAATCCCGAGGCAACCGACGTGCAAAGCCTATGTGCATTGAAGCGCATAAACTCTAGAAGACTTGGGAAGAAAGGAGAGAGTGGGCCAAGCCAGGAAAGGGCCAGGCCGGCCAGCCCAAGCACCCACTAGCCGGCTGGCCCAAGCCCAAACCGAGGTGGTTCGGACTGCCCTTCAACCTAGGGTTCCACTGGGATATAAATAGGCCCTGCCGAGAGGTTTCGCGCATCAACTCATTCTCCATACAATGCCAAGGAGCAGAGAAGCTAGAGGTACACCTCTTGGAGAGCGGAGGCCTGAGGGTCGTGCTAGATGTTTAGGGATCACCCTAGCCAACGTGGGAACCTTGCAAGGAATACCACGTAGGAGTTCTGAAGCTAGGATCATCACGATCGATGAAGGGCCCTGGTTGTGATCTTGTGATGTACAAACATTCATGGTGAAGTTATTTGTGTTTCAGAATTTCTAGCGATCAAGTATCTTCTAGATCGATGCTTGGGAGTACCTCCTTTTTAAAGATCTCGTTCTCTCTTTGGGTGCGCTTGTTCTTAGATATATTATCGAGATAGGTCACTTGGGTGTTCTTGTATCCGTGGTGGCTAGGGGTTCATGCCAAATTTACTAAAAGGGTTCGGCATGTTTATATATACTCTTAAGTTCCTAACGATAGGGAGCATCATGATAGGTTGTGATCCCATGTAAGGTGGGAGCTTTCAGGAGTTTCACTAGAGGTCATGATTTAAAGATGTTTTTCGTTGAGATTCATATCTACCACTTCACTCAATCTAGCTTAAACTACAACATATGCATGATCTAGGTGATCTAGAATGGTTATCTCTAACTTTCTCTTGCTACACTCAGTGTTCGTTATTCAGTAGATTAGATTCGTCTTCACCATCCCATAACTAAAAGGAATTCTATGCTACTTAGATTGTTTCTATCTGTTTAGTTTCATGAATTTATAAACCTTGGGGGACACTCTTGAGGGAAAGGTTAAGATGATTTGTGCGCTTGCGTTTCACAATTGGCACGTCTAAGGGCCACAACACTCGTTTCCCCACAAAAAAGACAAAAGTCGGGCTTGGTTCTTTTTGTACAAGTGAGTCCTATGTGGGTACATATCATGGAAGTAAAAAGTAAAATCTAGGGTAGCCGATGATGGATTCATTGCTTGTCTACTGTCTAGACATGGCTTGGATTATACCAAGTCGACATGGCAGGCCTTAGGGAAATATCTTAGGCTCTATTTGGACATAGATACTAAAGGCATCCGCATTGAAATCAGTTCAGTAGCAAAGCCACCGTTTGGTTGTAGATGAAGTTGTTGGATAGAATTCAACAAAGAGACAAATGTTAATTCATATTTAGATACTAATATTCCAGATTTGGAATTGACCCATCCTTGCCTCCTCATCTCTACTCATACGACCGTCTACTTCAACGAACGACGACGTCTAGCTTGGTGTTGATGGTGCACGGAGGAGCCGTGCCTGCCCGACGACGGTGGGGCGTGGGGGAGATCTGCCATGCTTGCGGTATTGGGTGGGGCGAGACCTCCACCTAGGCTGGTGGCGGCAGGCGCGGGAAGCGGCGCCTAGGCCAGTGTTGGTAGGGCACCTCCAACTCGCGCGAAATGTGGTGGTCCCATCAACCATGGAGGAAGGCTACAAGGGAGGGAGATGGAAGACGACACAAGGGATGAAGGAGCGGCGCAGCCGACAGCCTGTTCAGCTTGATGTTTTTGGCTGGGCTGATCAGCTGGGTGGGAGCAGCCTAGCCATTCAGTTACCTCATCCATCGCCAAAATCAGCTGCTGCCAGCCCAGCTGTGGCTGGTGCCAGCAAGCCGAAGATGCCCTGAGTCTTGCTAGTGAGGATAGGTGCAGCGCCACTCGGGCTTCGCAGGGGGAGGAGATGTGCTACGCCAGCTGTGGAATGCAGGGGAACACAGAGGCTGAGAGGCAGTGGTAGCCACAATGCCCCGCTTGATATTGTGTTCAGTTTCCAATTCCAATTCTGAAATCATCCAAACGACTGGCATTGAGTGTATCCAATACCAAGTCTGAATTATAGGCTTGAATATCTACATCCAAACAGTGTCATTAGCAGCAAAAGGTTTCAATTCTTATTGACATAGTTTTGTGGACTAGAGAGTCAAATCATCCATTCCTACTCAACTAACTACCACCAAAACAAATTATATTCCAATAGTCAATAGTTTCCATGGCAAATTAAAGTGACTAGCACCATTTCAGTTATCCAACATGGCATCACGATTGGGTAAATGGGAGTGTGCTTCATAGTTTCAGGGTGTTAAATGGAATTTATATAAATTATTCAAATAATTTTCCAAGAAAAAATTTAGTTCAGAAAATATCAAGCAAGTTTTAGAGAATATCATGCCTTATCTTACTTTTTTGAAATTAATGCTCCATCAATAGCAAAAACGACGTCGTATTAGGTAATAAATAGCTCCAATCTAGACACTAGAAGATAGAGATTGATCTTATAAGAAAACATGAATTTAAAACTAATTTTCTAAGTTTAACCAGATTTTTTGTATTTTTAACTCTTTAGATTTTATAAAAAATGGATTTTTGTTATGAATTCCATTTTACCCCTATACATATCAAGCTGAGTTCAATTTTGTTCCACACAGCGGTCATGGCGCCATGGATTGTAACGATATTTCTCAAGGTGAGTGAGGGTTTTTCGATTTATAATGTCAATAATGATGTCAAATTTCTTACAACTATGCAGGGCTGTTTCAGATTATTGAGAACCAGAGCTTGCTTGCACAATAACACTAGCATTTGTGTACCTGTCACCATGTTCCCGAAGGTTCTTTGTGGGCAAGGCCCAGAATCTCTGTACAACCTGTAATTATAATAAACTGACTGCCCTAAATGAATGTAGTCATTTGAAATCTATAATATAAGAAATGTAAAATGAAAATAAATAAATTACTCCGTTCTTTTTTAAATATAGCTAGTACCTCCCCCCCACCTGGCGCTTCTCGCTTCCTCTAAAATGATCACATATTACTGAGTTTGTTTATTTAAATTTGAGGTGAGTAGCTTTTTTTCTGGCCGCCAGCCAAGTACCTGTTAGTCATCCCCAGATTGAGGTATATTAAGGCATGAACAATTTATGGCACTTGGTGTTTAAGGAAGGGAAAAGTCTGGTTTTCACCCTTCAACTATCGTAAAAGTTCGATTTTCAACCCGCAACTACAAAACTAGACACAAAAGGCCATTTAACTAACAAAACAGCGCAAATTTAGCCATTTGAGTGGTTCCAAAGGCGGTTTTCTGTTTTAAAAAATATTAAAAAATGATGTAACTTAAAAATCATAACTAATTCATTTTAAGTCAAAAAGATATGAAACTTGTGCTAACTGTCTTCTAAAAATATAAAATATATGTTAGTAGAACATTTGAAGTTATTTGCATATAGTTTATTTGTATTCCTAGTATTTACAAAAAATAATAAAATTCTATTAACATAAACAAATAATATCCAAATAACTTTACATGATGTATCAATAGGTAGGTTGCATTTTTAGAGATCTTTTGGCATCGGTTTCATATTTTTTTTATTTAAAATGGAATAGGTATGAATTTTTGTAGTTTAAACAAATTATTTATTTTTCCATAAAATGGAAAATCACCTTTGAAACCACTCAAAGAGCCAAATTTGCATGGTTTTGATAGTTGGATAGTCATTTGTATCCGGTTTTGTAGTTGCAGGTCAAACTTTTGTTATAGTGGAGGGTGTAAATCAGACTTTTCTCTTTAATGTAAGAAAATATTGTAATGGCATTAAGCACATGTACTTCAACATCCATGTTAGCACATCTCAAAGCATGGAAAATAACTCTTCTCTTCCTATGATGCCCACCCTTATTTGGCTACTTAACGTGAGAGTGAGCAACAAAAGTGTCCACGAAAATGTTACTGTATACCGATATACCCACATATAGGGCTAATCTAATAAGGTAGTTACCATTTATCAGTGTTGTGATGCTGCTAGCTAGGAAACGAATGCAAACGTGCGTGTATATCACCAATATGGCAAGAAAGAGTAGAGTCTAAGCTAATTAAAGAAGGATACTACCCCCGAAGGGCTGTGGAGGACTAGGGCACTACTACCCTGTTCAACACATTTACCTCTTATTTACCTTTTTTTAAAAAAACAAGTGTTGTGCATTTTTACTAAGCTTCAATGGGTTGACTCTTTGCTAGCTCTTAAATTGTTTAATCAATAAATAGTACCAAAGCAGTATAAAAATGGATTGTCTCTTTACTAGCTCTTAGAGCATCTCCAAGAGACTCTCTATTTTGTTAGTTAAATATGAAGATTGTATCCCTTTGTAAAAATAGAAAAGCATCTAATTTGACGGGGCAGTCCAAGAGCCTAGCTAAAACGTGATGGATATATTTAAAACTGGGTCCACGTCATCAATTTGCATCGGTCTGTTCTACTTCCGCCTCCACGCGAGGTCACCCATATTGTCTGACGCCCCAGCCGCCCTCCATTGATCCTGCACGCAACGGGGCATGCAGAGGTCGATGCTTGGAGCCGACGTGTTGGATTGTGGTCCGAGCTACGGCATCTCGATTGATTCTGCTCGAATGGCGGATTGGATGCGTTCTGTTCTTAGCGGACCTTCCAGAACGCATATCAGTTCGTTGGTTTCCTACGGTCACGGCCGACCAGTCGGACGCTGCCGGCGTGGTGGGTTCGAGCCGGAGACGAATCGGAGACGTTGCAGAAGCCTTGTCTCAGAAGCAACTCGGGGAGCGGCAAGGGAATTGGAGTCATGGCAACTACGCCGGCGGCGATTTGGTCCTGCAGCAAGGGAACGAGGAGGTGCGGGTGTGGGAGCGGCAAAATCGGCGTGGGAAAGGGAAGCGCGGGCGCGCGCGGGAGGGAGTTGATGACGAGCGGGCAGCGCTAGGCAAAAATGCCGACGGGAAGGACGCCAATACCTAGCGTGGAACGATACCGAGTCAGATAGCTTCTCTGTTGGATGCTTTTTTTGGGGGCTCGTTTTCTTTTTTTAGATAAGGAAACACAAATAGAGAGTCGCTTGGAGATGCTCTTAGCTCTTAACTAACTCTTAGTCGTCTCATAGTATTTTTTATTCAGTGAACAATGCTCTTGATTAAGAGCCCGTCACATCATTTTTGTACTGCTCACTGAATAAAAAATGCTATGAGATGACTAAGAGTTAGTCAAGAGCCAAGAGCTATAAAAGAGTCAATCCATTTTTGTACTGCTTTGGTATTGTTTATCGATTAAACAATTTAAGAGCTAGCAAAGAGCCAACCTATTGGAGGAGGCCTAATGTAGAATAGATGAGTACAAACCGGTTAACAGCTAAAGGGGAAAAAGTTATTCTCATCTTACCATTAATGCTAAGTCATTTGCATATATGGCCCTAACCATTATTGCCCCATTGACCGCCCCGATTTATCGTCGTCTGGCTGTCCCACATACATATCTGGCCCTAACCATTATTGCCCCATTGACTGCCACGATTCGAAACAAGAAACCTCCATCAACACACCAAGTCCACCATGGTTTTTGCCTTCACCATTGCCGCTACACCTTGAACCTGCAACGGTCACTGCGATCACCATTAACCTCTCGTCGATCGGATTGCAAGTTCAAGCCATTATCATCCATGACGTCTTCTAGCCTCACCATCAAATTTGGCCATGCATCTAACCGCCCCCTATCAAACAACAGCCACCAGCTGCTATCAACCCGATCATCAAGTTTGGACTGATACCCATTGAATGCAGCTCATTGGATGGTTCGAGCTACTAGCTCTAAGTTTCAATCCCACAGATCGAGTAATCAATCACTGCCATGCTCCAACTTGTGACCTGTCCCCCATGGACTGTTTGTACGACACTAAGCGGTGTAGAACATACCCGTTGTTCCTCCACTACATGGATCTAGCTCTAATACAACTTGTTAGAATAAAAGTGTCGGAAGCGATAACACGGGAACACAAAACCAAATCACAAAATCACGCAACATGAAACTGATACAGAGACACGATGTTTTTAATGAGGTTCGGCCATGTGCCTACATCCTTGGGGCATGACTATGGGTGCTCCTCCCCATAAACAATGGCTACACCGGCATCCAGGCACCGTTGTAGCCTCCTCGGTGCCCACACCAGTCGCCAAGTCATCTCACGGCTTCAACGGTAATGCCCTCATATTTACCGACATAGGGATACTATGTACGACTAGAAATCTATTCCTAACCTACCAAATTACAACTAAGTCTGATTATGACCATACCATTAATATATTCGAAACATATTCAACGGAATAGATGAGGAAACAAAACACTATGGTTGGGGCCAAATGCTAGTGTCATCCTTATCCAACGTGCCATGCCCACACAAAAAAAAAGTTGTTAAAACCACCCAAATATGCTAAGCAAGATATGGAGCATACATGAGCATCATCTATAGAATCATTCAATTTTTGAAACTCATTTGGGCTTGCTTTAATTAATTTAAAATTAAAAACCGGTACACACTCTGTCAATTAACTCAATTTTTACCATAAAATTTATATGGTATATGACTTGAAAAATAGTAATTGCCAAACTAGGATTTAATATGTTTTTTGAGGAAAATGTGCTAATTATAAGCAAATGTGCTAGTCCGTGAAGATTTTTCTTTTCAAAATTGTCATAGCGAATTATAGGCAAATGTGCTAATTATAAGCAAAATGAATCGCGCTGGATTTATAGTATATACTAAAAAGGCTTCAACGTTTTGTGGAGACCTCTAGATGGTCCATAGTAATTACATGAAAAGTGCTAGTTTCAGATTGCCAAAAGTTGTCTTCGGAACATCCGGAAGATCTGAAGGTTGCCGAAAAATCTAATGAAATGTCGGAAGATATGGTGACTGGCTTTTCATGGGAACTCTGTCGACCGCTCCATGGCCAGCACGTGCCCACAGGCTCCACCTGCCATGCCCAGCTATCCAAGGCCATGGGCAGCAACTCTCCTAGTTCCCCCTCTTCCTCATTCTTCCTCATTTCACTCTCTCTCTCTCTCTCCCCCCCCCCTCGCCCTCTCTCTCCCTAACTTAGAGATGAATCCAAGGTTCCTCCACCACCCTACAACCAAGACTTGCTGGACATTGCCGAAGCGTCACCGAAGACCGATATAGATGAGCTGCTCCACGGCTCCACCCCGACATCATCCTCTTCCCCCGCCGTTGAAGCAAGAAGGTTCCCCAAGCTCCTTTCTCCCCATTGCTTTTCTTCCGCGCAAGCTCGAGAAACAAGAATGAGCTCTAGTCTTCCCCAAGCACCACTATACTTCAACTCATGGCCCTAACCCGAGTTCTCATTGTCACCGGTGAGCTAACCCTTCCCCCGATCCAATACCCATTGCTTAGGGTGGGTTTGAGTTCTTCGACCCTCCTTGAGACAAATCACCATTGATGGCCCTAGGCTTCAAAACCCTAATTATGTCAAATCCATCACCTAGAATGATGTTTAGAAGCTCCAAGGAACTCATAGCAACAAACGATACACCAAACTGTAGTCGAGGCCGCTGGTGGTGAGCTCGCAAGCCATGGTCATGTTATACCCATGATCTTACACTAGAAGACCAGGCAAGCCCCCGCATCAACCACCCAATCAGCCAAACATGGAAGGCCCAAGTCGCCATCCCCCTAAAACCCTAGGGGAACAACCCCTCCCCGCACTCCAACGCAGTTGCTTCTCCCAGTTCCATCTCTCCTCCTTGTTTGTTCTCTATTACTCCTCGTTCTCCACAACATTCTCTCCACTCTCTAGTATCTACTCCACAGCACCAATAAGCAAGGGAGAAGGAGGAAAATGGATTGAGGAGGATAGCAAGATGAGGTGCTTCTTTGGAGTAGATTTGCTATTTCCCATCCTAATATTGTTGCCCTATGTATGGAAAATGACCAAGGTGAGGTGCATCCATTTTCCCCTGTTAATTGATGTTTTTAGATGATTTTTTGTCATGGGATTAGTGTATTTGTGGGAAGAAACAAGGATGGAAGGTCGATCTTAATTATGTTGTCCTGTAGCTCGAGCGGTGCTACTGTTCATGTGGATTTGGTGACCAAAACAATTTTTTCTCTAAGGGTGGATATTAAGAAAGTTTTAGAGGATTAAGAGATATAAATTCTTTCAAAGTTTCATATTTTGTGGTGGAGTAGACCTTCAGTTATTGAATAATCTTTGGTTGCTGCTTCTAAATGTCTAGTTTGGCAGCACGTGTTCAGATATTCATTAGATGATCTTAATGATGGAATTTGTTGAAACCCATAATAACAAGGTTATAGACTGTCCAAGGATGTATATATGCTATAAAAAGTTCAGAATATTTTGACAATCGGTTTGCGAGATATGGACTTTTTATGTTGTTGTCCGAAATTTCAGACAGATTCAGCACTTCTCATTCAATTGTTGATTTGTATGGTCTAGTTGTAATATATTCCCTTTTAGGTTTCTATAAGGTGTATTTGTGGGATGCCATATCCTTTCTAGGTTTTTAAAGGTACAAAAGGTGAAGCAACTTGCTGCAGTTAGCCAAGGATTGGTTCAACATTGTTGCTTCTTTGTTGGGTTGGGTTGTATGAGTGTTGTTCTTGTTGTATGCACATGGTACTTTGAAGATATCCCCTAACCTTATTTTGACAAAAACATGTGGTAACACTCCAGATCATGCTTAAAGCAGTTGTCTCCTTGATTGTGAAGCAAGTAAAGCGGTGGTTGCTGCAAGCTTTAATTTGTTATTTAGCCTACCTCTACCTTAATATTTTGGAATGATAACTTGTCAAGTTTGCTCCATTCCATTACAAGATTATGAACATTTTACTGTGGTTATTACATTTAACTTGTTCTTTAATTTATAAATTCATAATGGCTCTTGTTGAAATAACTAGTATGAGGCTTATGTTGTCAAAAAAGGAGAGCCTTTTCTAGTGTATGTGGTGTATACTCTCTTTGTGCAATCTGTTTTGGCATTGCATTTCATTGCATCATGATGTATGGCATATGGAGCTATGTCAATGTTCGATAGCCTCGACCGTACCGGTACAACATCATTTATTGGAAAACGATGTGGCTTTATACTTTGTTTAGTATGAAGGTAGGAGACATGGCATTTGCATTGCATTTGAATTTATGATGCTATTGGTTTTCTATGGAATTTATTTGTCAATGGCGGTGAGAAGTGAATCTTCTCCAAAGTTTGGTGTTGGATTGGATTTATTTATGTATAAAGGTGATGGAGTTGATATTATTATTAATATATTTTTAATTGAGGAGCTTGGCTTGCTTAAAATAATTAAACAATTGTCTAATGAACTAAGCTTGTTAAAGCTAGTTACTTGCTGAGATTTTATATCTCACCCTTGTTGTATCATCTCAAGTACTTGATGGATGGATGCTTTTCTGGAAGGGTTGGGAAGTAGCAGGACATCACACGCTTCTCTTAAATCAATGCTCTAGTGTTGTGTTGTAACCATTTGGATATCATGTTAGGATATTTTGTTTATGCTAGTTTGCTTTATCTATTTGTATATCTTTTATTCGTTGCTTCCACAATGCTCTTGTTTAAGGAGAGTTGCTGCCGAAATCTCTGCCTCTTTGTTCTATGTTTGGTATGGTTTAGTAGCATCCTTGGTTGGTGAAAACCTAGGGTGTGTAAACTAGTTGCATGATATATTTTACTGAAAAATTACATTGACATGGTTATGCATGCTACATATTTTAGAATGGGTTGATGGGGCGGAATACGTTAACTTTTGCTATTCCACTATGTAACAAAAAATGGACATACAATTTTTGTACTTTTCTAGTTGTAGTTTAGATATCGTTGTTTGAGCTGTCAATTCATCAGCAGTGTACTAATACATGATATCTATGTCCTTTTCTCCTCCTATAGTGAGAAATATAGGTGGCGCTAGTTTGCTGACAACCATCACCCTTATTATGGGTGACACTTGTCAACATCTCCCATAGTGAGATATGTATGTGATGTGGATTTGTTGACAAACGCATATTGTTGAACAACGTCTCCTAGTGAGATATATAGGTGACGCGAGTTTGCTAACAAAGGTCTCTTTATTATGGGTGACGATTGTCTAAATGTCGTGTCTCCTATGTAGGTGTATAGGTGACCCGTGCTGCCCGTGAGCAACTATAGATGAAGTGGGAATTTAACATACGTCACCCATAAATCATTGAAGACGTGGTTTTAACAAGTGTTTCCTATATGTGTGTCATCTTTGATTATTTCTTACATGGCAACATATCTTATGAGAACTCAATTATGTGAGAACCACGAGAACACGAATCTGAACCATGATTTTATTCCAAGGGAAAGGTGATTTTGCAAATATGGGCCACATAATTAAGTGGGTGGTGATTTTGCTAATCCCCTGGCCTAGATTTGAGTTTTGATAGTTCTCGCAGGAACTGGGTTCTCATAGGATATGTTGCCTTGTTACATAGTGATAACTTATTTGTCTCGCAAGATCATACCTGATGTAAGGTAGATCTTGGGTCATTTCTTGGCTCATTAATATTTTTCTTGTATGTTTGGCTTCCATGATCCATTGTTTCTGCCTCATTGAGACTCTGAGTTATCTCACCAGTAGTCGGCCGTTTCCGTGGGTCTCTGTTGACACATATCTGTGCCATATCAATGCATCTCTTCATTCGTGGGCAATCTATTACGTCTATTGATGTATGCCACTGCACAGTCAAACATATAGTAATAATTATGAAAAAATAGATATGTTGTTAAGACAAAAATTTAAACAATAAAAAATATGTGACATCGCATAATTCCATATTTGATAAGTCCTTCATGACACGGTTTTATTAAACGCCATAAAAATAGTGTCACTTATTTTTCTAAAAAAATAACTTGAATTAAAATCTATTGACCAAAGTGTACAAACTTTGTGAAAATATAAAATTATTTTTCCGAGATGCATCAAGATTTGATCTAGTAGAAGCAATTCCATGCTCTCTATATTGTTTTTTTTTCCTTTTTTGAGTACCAAGTGGAGTCTCTTCCCATCTCTATTTAGCTGCATCTCCAAATCTATTTTCAATTTCATCGGGACGAAACGAGTTCTTAAGGCACATAATAAATTCAACTATTGATAATTTGGACTTCTATAATTTGATATAAAGAAGGTAAAAGAAAATGATTTTATAAATCATCCTTACATTTTCCATAACATATCCGGTGAATCCTGTCAATAAATTTATCATTATAACACCCAAACTGAATATATCTGACTTGAGTGATATTTGATATTTGTCTATGAATTCTGGTGCCATGTATCCCCTGCAGACAAATCCACCATGGCATATAAAGCTAATGTCACATTGATTTCAAGGTGCAAAGAGATTGAACTTACTGCGTTCCAATAATATGTTTAGTGACTATCGTGGACTGTTCTCCAATGCACCTTGACAAACCAAAATCTGTAATTTTTGGCTCCATGCCAACACCTAGCAGCACATTTCCAGGTTTGAGATCCAGGTGATAAACGTGTTCTTGATGAATATAGTGCAAACCCTGACAAATTCCTTTAATTATTTGATAACGCATGCTCCATTCATATCCGTGAGTCTTTTCTGTACAAGTGAGAACTAAAACAATTAGCGCATTCATCATATATATTTAGAAGATGATAAGAGTTTGCTGTAATGGAATTTTTTAATTCATAAAGTTTGGATCCTAACAACTTTAAGTCAATTTGATAATTTGAAGCGATGCTAACAACCTACGATTGTAGTCCACAGCTAGAAATGCTGTGGCATGTCGGAGTACCAAAGTCATAGCTAGTTAAGATCATAGGTATCTTAGATGATTCAGGGGCATGCTCAAATATAGTTAACAAATTAAAAATTAACTGCATCTCATGATTAGTTGATCTGTACTAGTGTTCGGTAGGAGTTTGTAGCAAACTTATACTACCTTTAAGGTAATTGTGAAGGTTTCCATTGGGTACATACTCAAAGCAGAGTAACCTTTGCTGCACCTCAACAATCTTATGTTTTCCTTCATCTTCCATGACTTCACCTTGCGAATCTGCACAATAACCTAGAAATCTTGCAACATTTGTATGGTTTACCTTCACAGAAATTGTTTATCAGAAAAATCAGTAGTAGCGAAAAGCTTCTTCACAGCAATCATTCCATTTTGAAGACCCCCCTGTTTAACATGCCCATTTTAGCATGCATAGACATGAACGTGACCCCAAACTAGGGAAAATATTTGTATGAAAATATTACTATATTTGCGACAATCAAGAACGAATCTCACCAGATAAACCTTACCAAACCCACCTTCACCTATCACTATAGCGAAATTCTTGGTAACATATTTAATAGCTGCAAATGATATCTTGATGGGCTCTGCACTTGTATCGCTAAGTATGCGCTCCAGGTCTTCAACTTCGCCTGTTTGGTCACCCATTTCCGCAATTCACTAAATCTTGGGGGACAAGACTAGCAACAATTTTTTCGGTTCCCTGAAAAATGCAAAACATTATTTATACTCTTGAGCTCTTTTAGAATGGCTGGTAAGTACCGACGAGTATTTTTAGGTACTTCTAGCACTTTTGCTAGTACTTGGTTGGTACTTTTAAATATAATTTGTAAAAATAAATTATTATTGTCATAGGTATTTTAGTAATTTCATCCTCCCTCATTAATAGTATAATCATCCAACCATCCACTTCACGATAACTGCAATCGCCTCCGTCTCGCTGCTGCCTTCATCACAGTCGTCGCCCACGCATCACCGCTAGCCCTCGCAGCTCCGTCGGCCATTGCAGCGGCGTCGCCCCTCTCTCTCGCATGTACCCGAAATGTGCCACCGACTCTGGCCTGCGGAGGACTGCCGCCGGTGGCTCTTCCGGTGCCAACGACGACCCGTTCATCGCTGCAGGGACATGGGCACATGGCAGAGGACGGGAGGAGGTGCAGGGACGGGTCGAGTGCCAGGTCGGCTGTCCATGACGGCCTTACATCAAATCCAACCCAATGTCAAAATATGTATATACCATTTATTTTTTATGAAAAAGTAAAATCATAAGCTTGGCATTTCTCTGGTACTTGGTCCCACGATTTTGATACATTTTTTCACTTTTTGATGAGTACTTTTAGGTACTACACGTATTTCTCACCGCTGGATTCAATATCCTGAAAGTACCATAGTATTTGTCAATCATTCTTTTCGCTCTATGCTCTTTTTCTTAGAGGTGAAAATATAAAAAGAAATTCACATATTATTAGCAGTTAAAGTTAAGGTAGTATAATCAGAATCTGTGCTAAATTTGCAGGTGACCTTATTTTGATAATCATGGGGCTTTGTGTAAACAGATTTTGGAGCTGAGAAGGTTTTTCTCTGACCCCTTTGGATGTTTACTTTCAAATTAAAAACATACTGCAGGTGGCTTTTGCCTTATGGTAAAAATGATTCCCAACGAGGAAACGACAAAGGAAACCACCAGAAGCATTTCATAAATTTCTATAAAACAACGGGAAATAGAGGGGAGAGGGCCTGTCAGACTCATGCCGTCCAGTTCAGAGAAGAACCACAGGAGTAAGAAAGCCGGCAATCGGTGTTTGAAGTGGCCTTGAGTAAGAAAGCATAGATCGATTGAGATGAATCAGAAACTGCTTGCTCCTGTGTTTCTTTTTGTCCACACAGGAAACAAGTTGTGGTATCTAGAATATCAAATCAAGAATATCATTATGCCCAAGAGAGAACCTAAAGCTTTCAGAAAGAAATCTAAAGGACATGAACACAACTACGTAAAAACAGCAGAAAGATATGAGCGGTGAATTATACATCACTAACCTGGAAGACTGAAATGAAGAAGATGGGGGCGAGAACAGACTGTCTGCACATCTATATGTGCGAATGAATGAACATATAGCGAACTATGCGTAAGATTCCCATTGACTTTGAACAGATCTAGATGTGGCCTCTTCCGCGCAGAAATTAAATGAAGGCCACTTGATATGGTAGACCACCTCCGTGGATGACAGGACTTTGCAGTTAGGCCGTCTATTTATCATATATATCATCATAAATATCTATCATGCTTGGTCGCGTTTGAACATATGTATGCTGACGTGAAGACAGGCAGACTGCAGCTGCAGCAGCTGTCTTGGTACGTACTTCGATAGATCTAATATTTGAGCTTTTTTTTGAATGATTAGCAAGTAACTATCTGAGCTCTTTTAGAATGATTGGCAACTAACAGCGGGTACTACCAGTACCTGTAGGTACTTTAAGTTTTTGTTGATACTTGCGAGTACTTTTGACTAGATTTCGAAAAAATAAATTAATAATAATAAGGGTAGTTTAGTAATTTCAGATACACTGATTAATCAATATACCCTCACACCCTCCCACGACAGAACTGCTCTGCTACAGTCGTCGCCACCGCCTCCACCTCGTCTCACCGTGCCGCCGCCGCCCGTCGCAGCACCATGTCGGTCTACCCTCGCAGCACCGCCGTCCTAGCCCTCGCAGATCTGCCCGCCGTCCCCACGCAGCGCCGCCGCCTTCCCCCAAATGTTAGAAGACATATATGCCCTTTCCATTTTATGAAAAAATAAAATAAAATATAGTTCGAAATGGAAGTGGTCGCATCATTCATATTAAAACATATACGAATGAAATAAGAAAATAATATCACATTATTGTATATCTTCTCCAAGCATAATTGTAGAGCAAAATCACGGTAGTCCTTATGAATGAAATAGGTAAATAATATCAATAATATCGCATAATTTTAGATCTTCTACAAGCATAATTGTAGAACAAAACCACGGTAGTCATCACGTAGGTCTACGCGCGCCAGCCTCCTCTAGGGCTCGCGCTAGCTCCGGCACATGCACCGGCCTCAGCACCTGCTTCAGCACATGTACCGATCCCTGCGCCGCCAGAACCTACATCCTCTCCTCCACCATTGCCCAAAGGTGTCATTGTTGTGCCCCCAGTCAGCAACCGGCACTCCATGGCGACTCGAGTCAAGCGTGGCTTCCGTGTTCCAGCTCTCTTTCATGCCCAAGATGTTCCATGGGGCTCTCGCCGACTCTTCCTAGCGTGCCGGTATGGTCGATGAACATGATGCTCCCCTCAAGAATCACACTTGGGATCTAGTGCCACGGCGTCCTCAGGTGACCGGAAAGTGGATCTTCAAGCACAAGTTCAATGCTTATGGCACTTTGGAGCGGTACAAGGCTCGCTGGGTCCTTCGAGGATTTACGCAGCAACCCCAAACTGTACAAGGCTCGCTGGGTCCTAGCGTTGATTTCGTTGAGACTTCCAGTCCTGTGGTGGAGTCTGCCACGGTTAGCAATGTGCTCTCCCTGGCCCTTTCAAGGCACTAGTCTGTGCACCAGCGAGATGTGAAGAACGTGTTCCTTCTTGGTACCTTGACAGAGACAATATACAGCATGTGGCCTTCTGGTTTGAGGACCTCGGACTATGTTTGTCGGCTCAACAAGTCTTTGTATAGGCTCAAGCAGGCCCCTCGCGCTTGGTACATCCGCTTTGCTACATCTACGCTCCCTCAGGTTTAATTTGTTGAAGCCAAGTCTGACATCTTGCTCTTCATCTATCAAGTCTGACACCTAGCTCTTCATCTATTGGCGTGGATAAGACACTGCATATCTACTTCTCTATGTTGATGATATAGTCCTCACAGCCTCCTCCGCCGGTCTTCTTCAGTGAATCACCTCGGCCTTGGTATAATACCAATTTTCATTCTGCTCTCAACAAGACGCCTTTTGAACTATTGTATGGTCATGGACCTAGACATTTTGGCATTGTCGGCACAGACTCTTGTGCAATCTCTGATTTGAATGTCTGGCGTGAGAATAGGAAGAGTATGACAGAGCTTCTTCAGCAACCTCTGTTAAGGGTTAAGCAACATATGAAACAACAGGCTGACAAACACCGTTCTGAACGGTCCTTGGTGATCTGGACTAGTTGAAGCTCCAATCATATGTGCAGACTTTTGTGGTATCGCTGTTCAATCACAAATTGTCTTTTCGCTACTTTGGACCTTACGAGATCGAAAGCAGAAGGGTTCGAAAGATGGATTTGATGAAAGGGTTGCTTGAAACTCATTTATAATAGTAGCGTTTACTTTCTATATGCATTTCATAGTCCTACTTGGATTCTCATGCATTTAGGCTTTGATGTGAATGCTTGGCATGGAATATCATTCTTAGTGTTTAAGGTTTTCTATCACTAAGACATTAACTCATCTTAGGAATTAGGGTGGTTGGTGCATTTTTGGAGTGATCATGAAATACTTTGAAGATTTAAAGTTTCATTAAACAATTAAGTTTAAGCATGGGCATAGTTCATGGGTAGTGGTGCCACATGTATTGGATGTTTAAACAATGTCTTTCTGTACAACATTTTATACCAGTCGAATTCGAGGACGAATTCTTTTAAGGGGGTAGAATGTAATGCCCTAGAAATTAAAGCGACATTAACCATGCATACTTAATGAAATATTGGGATTTTGTTACAATGATTGCTCCTCTATGAACTAATAGATTGTGCTTTTGAGGAAAAAACTATTTGTAAGCTAGAAAATGTCAAATGTGTATATGTTAATCGGGTATGTAAATGAGGGGCAAAAGTTGACTTTTCAATCCGTAATTTCTATAGAAAATCTAAGACCATGAAGACATACATCTTTCTGAAAGCAATCCATTTTACTATTCATATATGGTATTTGGAGTTAATATCACGAAGTTGTGTGGATTTGGAAAATGAAGGGATGCGATGAATTTAGAAAAAAAAAAACACTGCATAACCCTTCCTCCCCCTCTCTTCAGGCCACACGAGCGCTCTCCCCTCCCCTCCCCTCCTTACGAACCTCTCCAGGACTCTTCCTTCTCTCTTCACTCCTCCCTCCCCCCTCTAGATCCCTCTCATTGCAGCACCAAAATTCAAAAAAGCAGCAAAACGGATAGAGGATGAAGAGAGGATCAAGGGATGTGCTAGATCTGAGGTTTTCCCCAACCTCTCCCCCACGGGTTTCGATGGGGAAGCCTTAGGTAAGGGTTGAATCCACCCCCCATTCCCCCTTCCCTGCAATTAAGAGTTTTTTTTTGAGGTTTTGGCAGTTGGGGATTAAATTTTTTGAGGTTGGATTGAAGTTCAAACTCGTTTTCTAGTTGCAGTTTCCTGGCAGATTCGATAGTACGTCTAGGGCGTAAGTTTTGGAGATGTTCGGTGCGGAATTAGTTCCTGAGATGAATAAGGAAGTTTTAGACAATTTCATAACCTTTCTAGATTGTATTTATTTGTAATTTCTGGTGGAGTATAACTCGAGATATAGCTAGATCTTTATGGTTGTTCGTGTCTGCTGGGCAGATTGGGTTACTTCTGTACATGGGTGTTTTTCACCTAGTAAATGGCCGAATTGGATCTTCCAACTATGGAGACTTTTGTTGAGGGATAAAAGTTATTAGTGCTAGCAAAATTTCATATTTTTCTATGGCTTAGTTTGGGAGATATGAATTTTTTATAAGTTGGTGCATGGGCTGTTAGGTAGATTCAGAAGTTTTGTTTTCAGTGGTGTTTTATATGATCTTAGGGGCCTAACAAAATTATGGTCATCGTGCCAAAGTTGTAGTTTATTCTCTGAAATTTCGAGAAATATAATCGTTGGGTACCTAATCTATTATATAAAATTGATATGGAGAAGAGAAGCATTGCCACTCTTTATCAATGTTAGTGACAAGTAATGTAGTTTGTCTAGTCTTATTCTTATTGTGGTCATGGATATATTAGCCTTCTTTTTATATATGAGAATGCCATTTGGGTTTTTTGTGCTGATATACATGAGTGGTTTAGCAGGTGATGTTGTTTCGAGGTGAATGTCTACATTGTCGGTAAAGGCATGTGAACGTAGCGGTTGTTTGCGACAACTTTAACATTCTGTTTTTACCGCCTGCACTTATAAAATGCAGCATTCATACTTATATGTGATAATCTGAAAATTTTTACGTGTCCCACGGGCAAAGAATGAATGTGTTATTGCCAGTATATGAATAATATGAATATGTTATTACTAGTGTCGTTATACATTGGATAAATCAATTTATTTGTTTACTCCAACGAGGGTGGATAGAAAAATGGAATATCCTATGGATGTTGGATTTTGAATTTATAATCAGGGCTAGAAGTATTTTAGTAATTGTTCTATGGCATATTTGATGTAGTAACGTTGGTGGAATCATAAGTGGATCAATAGCCAATGAGTCACTATACTAGATGTATGTTAATCTTTATATTTGAAAAGAATTCTATGGTGTTTATGCTACTTTATACCTCCTAGTGCTATCAGGTGTGGATGAGTGGGTGTTTGGGTTACGAGTATGTTCCAAAGCAATTTGCTCTTTGGTATATGTGTTCAAGCATAAGGATTGAATCTTGAGTTAATAACTAGTGCTATTTAGAAACATTCTATGATATGATAGATATGATTTGGGCTTGGATTATTTAATTAGTGATCTCCTCTATGTTTAGATTAACAATGGCTATGCTATCCAATTTCTTTGGGTTGAGACTAAGGAGACTATATATAATGGTATGAATAACTGTCGGTTTGATGTTCGTCATCTATGCAATTTATGTTAAACAAAGCTCCACCTGCATCTATCATTATTATTTACTATGGAGTATTCTCTTTTTTTCATTCTGTAGTACTTGGTATTTGGATTTGGAGTGTATGACATTTGGATTTATGTTTGGATATAACATATATTCTTTGGCATTGCATTGCATGCATGGCATGGCATGGCATTTGGAGTTATGTCACGAACCTATTATTCCTATTGTACCGTTACAACATTGTTTATTGGGCATAACGATGAGGCTTTATACCTTGTTGGGTATGAAGGCAGGAGTTCATATGCATACATATGCATATCATCATTGGTTTGGCTTTGGAATGCAGCTTCATACATTGTTGGGTATGAAGGCAGGAGTTCATATGCGTACATAAGCATACCATCATTGGTTTGGCTTGACAATGCAGCTTCATACCTTGATGGGTATGAAGGCAGGAGAGCTTACGTATTGATATATGCAGTTTTGGATGGTTGAATATTGGGTGTGATGGAGTTACGATGTCATACGGGTATGCTAACATGCACTTTGATATGACTTGTGCGATTTTGGATACCCCATATGCGTGCCTCTTGCATTCACATATTTACCGTTAGGATATTTGATTATTACTTTATATCAGTGCCTTATAAGATTAATATGGTAATGGTGCTCCTATATGGTGACATAAATTTTGGTATGACTTGTGGGATTGTGGAGATCTATGAGTTGCCGCCTTGCATTCCGTTGCTCCTTGATTGGATTGCACATTGCTACATTTAAATCTAATTGCTCTGGTAATCTATATGTTTTAAATTTTAATGGTTGCCTATTATAATCCGTTTTGGGTAGTTGTGTAGTTCATTGTTAGTAGCTCTGTATCAAAATGATATTGTTATATCCTGACCATGCTCTTATACTACTGGTGGATGGTGGAACTACCCTTTGATGCTTTCTACTCTGTCAAATGGTTAATTAATCTATTGTGGTTTAAAGTAGTTCACTTGCTGAGATTATCCAATCCCACCCTTATTTTATACCTCCCCAGGTTATTCTTTGAAGCTAGCATGAAGGAAGGTGGGTTAGTTGCACGTCATACACTTCCACGGGGTCTCATATGATGTTAAGTTGTAATCTTGTATGTCTGTGAGATGTTAGGGTATTCTTGCGTGTGTTTGCTAGTCAGTTGGTTGTTATAATTGAGAATCACGCTTCATGTATTGTCTATCTCTTATTGCATCCGTGTTGTGCCTGTTTCAAGGTATATACTGTTGAATTTTTTCTTTTTTGGCAGTTGAAGTGTAGTTGTATAGCATCCTAGGGTTGTGTGATTCCTGGGGTGTTATAAAGGGTTGACCTGTTGATTAGCTACCTGGGAAGACAAAGATCTGGTATGTCAGCCGATCTGGACAAGCCATGGATTTAGGGAGAAGGAATATCATGATCAAGGAAGGAACTACATCATGGGAAGCCTGTTCAAAGGAGGAGGCGACGGGCCACCAGAAGAGGAAATGAGCAATAATGATATGGCGAAAAGCATTGGAGAAGGCCGGCGGGTGAAACGGTGAGTTGCAGAGGAAATCTAGTGTGGCTATTTAACAGAATTTGAGGGATGATATTTGTTTTGTTTCTTGAATTGATGGAACCAATCTTAATCGACGAGATAGACGTGCAGATTTATATGTGTTGCCATCCCAATTCCCAATCACAATGTTGACACTCTGGCGCTCTGCTAGTCTGCTCTGTTCTTGTTGACAGGTTGACAGGAAGGTAGTGTTCCTCCGATGAAATGGGCGATGGTATGGCACCAACCACAGGATCAATGCTCTCGATTAATATATGAATGACAGGGATAAATTGATGAATAAGGCAGGCATTAACTGTTTTCTAGTTTGTGACGCAAGTTCTTATAATCGAGCTATCATCCAAAGACAATCTGTTTGTGAGGAACAGAGGACAGTAGAAACAAGACATGCTTCACTGAAATGCTAGCACCATCCACAAGCTTCAAGATTGAAAACTGAAGCTATGAATGATAATCGGTGCAAAGAGTTCATAATCCCTCGTTTGAACACATATTGATATGCATACCTGGCACTCTGTTCATGACACAGGCTGATATACAAGTGGATGGATAAAATCACACTTGATATACTATTCGAAAGCTTTTCGGAACTCAGAAACCAATTTACAATACAAGAATTTACTATCTATAACATGTGAAATCAAAAGAAATGCGACGCGAAAGTGATAAAGGAAGCTACAGAATAGCTATGCCACCTTTTGATTGCATCGCCCTGTTTTTGTCCATTATGTGTATATGAAAACTACAGGGTTGTACAACAAACCACAAGGGAGATAGAATTGTGATCCTACCCAAACCAAACTTTAACAATCATCCGGCCACTAGTCCTCACCCTTTACAGTCGCAGCTACTGCTTGGTTAGTTTCTGTTTCAAGAAGCATCCGAAGTATACGTCCCGTATCTGGCCTTTTGTCGGGGTCATAGGCTTGCAAGCTCTGCTTATCTCTGCGCATACTCTTACTTGTTCCAACAGTCCTGTGTCTGCCGAGGACATACGCCATAACCTGTTCTTCCAGCTTTCAAGTACCTACGGAATAAGATATTAGATTATGCAAACCACGTACAAAATCATATGTCCAGGAACGGAAGTGCGGCAACTGTTTATTTCGAGGGTTCGAGTGCAAACACCTTGAAAACTTTGCACAAATAGCGCAACAGCAAAACCCAAGACGCCCTCTGGTTCCCCTTCCTTCTTACAGTAGTTGATTAAGATAAGAAGAGATCATATCTACTATGAATCTATAATCATAATTTGGTGCATGTCATGTCATAAATTTAGGAAGTTTCATTTTTCATTATTTTTGCTTTGTGAAAATTCAACATAAAAACATAAATAAATATAATAATTGCATATGCATCCATTATCTGGTGGAGTGGGAGGTAATATGTCCCATTTCTCAATTGTATCCATTCAAATATAACTAAATGGATATGGTTCATAGTCATTTTTCTACCATAGCAGTTGATTACCGAATAGATGTTGTTTCAGGGAGAGGCTTTACATTCCTTACCTTGTCAATCTCTAAAAAGCCCTTCCGCCCTGCTAGTATCATTGTGATTATAAACCCAAGGCTATATATATCTGACTTGAATGTGGTAACTCGAGTATTCATGTATTCCTGTGCCATATGTCTGCTGCATGATAAACCAAATATGTCTGCTGAATGAGAAAATGTTTGCATGCAAGATCATGCTCTTCATGCCTAACCACAAAATAAAAGATATGCACTGACCTTGATCCAGACAGGTTTTGTGTAGTCTGACATTGGTTTTCACCTAGGTGCCTGGATAGGCAGAAACCAGCAATTTTTGGTACCATGTTACCGTCCAGCAGTACATTTTGAGGTTTGAGCTCTAAGTGAACAATACTCTTTCCGTGAAGGTAGTGTAAGCCCTCACAAATTCCCTTGATTATTTGATACCGTTCTCTCCATTCGAGTCCACTCGATGCATCTGGAGGCAGCATAAATGTTTTGTTCAGGATGGGGGGTTGTTAGTTTTCGTATGATTTTAAATAGGATTTATTGTATCATGTATCAAATGATGAAAACAATAAAAACAGCTTCTCTTTAGGAAATGAATTGGATTTCTAGTTTTTCTTGATTGCGGCCAGATGGAGTTCTTTCTCCTTGATCATGTAGGTAGTACCAAATTTTTTTCCATACCTGAAACAAAGCGGTCAAGATCCCCGTTGCGCAAATATTCAAAACAGAGCAGTTTTTCCCTTCTCTCAACCATGACTAATTCTCCTTGACGCTCAATTACTTCGTCTTCTGTGTTAGAACTGTAACCTAGAAACTCAACAATATTTTTATGTGGAGCCAGCATCAAGATTTTTATTTGATCCTGAAACATTCGATCATTAAAATCCACGGTCATCAATAGCCTCTTCACAGCAACGCACCTCTTCCGCATGATGCCCTGTTTTAAGTTCATTTGATACTTATTACTAGGTCATAAACATAAGTGGAGTTGATCTAAAAAAATCATATGAAGTTCAACATTGTTGTGACACAAAACTATAAGAATGGTGCAAGAAGGAAAAAAAGAATATGAATACCTTGTAGACGCCTGCGAATGCACCCCGACCAATTTCTCTCTCACGAGAAAAATTTCCTGTGATGAACAGTAAAAGTTGATGTGATATTTTACCCGACTTGTTGCTTCCCTCAAGTAAGCATTCCGGAACATCAAGCTCCATATATAAAGTATCGACTCTGAGAAAACAATTTATATTTCAAAATTAGACCTGCTTGGGAAACCACCTGCATCGTAGCAGAGATTTGACGATAATGAGGCGGTCGATACACTCGTGCTTGCATCCACCATTAGTCCTTGTATTGTGTGTATGTATACGGTGCAGTGTGTGATCATGCACAATCCTAGCCTAGTAATCTATAATTATGTGCAATTAAATTAAATTTGCATTATTGTAAACCAGTATCATTATCATAAAAGGTGTGTATTGGTTATCGGCTCTCTCTCAGATATGCTCCACGGTGGAGCCTCGTTGCGCTTGTTGGCCGTGGGAAGAGGCTCATGACTGGTGCTGGGGTGAACCTGCATGGTGAGCCTAGATGTTTAGGACTGTTGTCTTGCAAGGGTTTGATCGATGGATGGATGATCATGGGCCCTAGTGGATGCAACGTGACTTGTATATATTTCTACAAAACGAGCTCTTTGTCAATTTCATATTATGAATAATTATCCCTAATTTCTTATAACTATCCATGATTAAATTATTGAGAATCATAGAGTTCAGTTAAAATAAATCACTTTTGTGTACCTGGCATGTTCCCGAAGGTTCCCTGCAGGCAACGCCCGGAATCTGTGCACAATCTGCAATTCAGAATATAAAAGATAACTCTAAGCACATATTTGCTTTATAAATCTAAAATACAAAAATAAGGGATTTTTTGGATCCCTGCTACTAGTGTTCGTAAACCAACAACAATGAATTCAATCTTTTTGTTTTCTACAAAGTCACATCCATTTGTGACGAGGAGCTCTGAAGAGGAGAGATTAATTGTATTGTGCATTCTGTTTCTGAACAACATACTCAGATATAGCGAAGACTTCCACGTATATTTCAAAAGTGATTGTGTATTTGGTTTGCAAGAACATACCTGATGTAATGAAGACCTTGGATCATCTCTTGGCTCATTAATTTTTGGCTTATAAGTTTGATTTGCATGATATAATGTTTCTATCTCCTTCAGATTATGAATTATCTCATCCGTTGTCGGTCTATTATGTGGGTCTCTGTTGACACAAATTTGTGCTATTTCAATGCATCTCCTCATTTGCGGGCAGTCCACATCTATTGCTGTATGCCACTGCAAAAGTAAATATTTAATAATGATGAGAGGACATATATCATACATATAACATAATATATTTGGTAGGAGATTCAAACTACAGTTTTTTGTTAAATATCATGAGAATGGTGTCGCTTTGTTTACAAATATTTTTTTTCACATTGAAATGTGTTTATACAACAACGTATTTATCTAGATGCATCTAAAGGTGCCTGAAACTGTATCAAAAGCAAGGATGTGCCATCATTTCTGGTTTACCAAGAGGATCAACGTTGACCTAGTACCATGCATCCTGGATATAAGAATCACTTGCTGTGCAATGATCGTTGCCTCCCCAAGCAGGTGCTAAATGATGATTACATTATCTTGCCCCAACACTACAGATTGTACCATGTTCCTAAGTGAAAGAGAATGGACAGAGAAATTGTAGATGTATTTCGAAGGCAATAGCCGGTTACATATACAGGCAAGGAGCCTCTCAATGGTTTATAGAATATCACCAATCAAGATGCTCGCCATATACACAAAGGGAGCATAATCCAGCTAGGGCCGACGAACATACCCAGGAAGGGAGGCCAAGCACACACACATAAAAATATCTTCTAACACTACGCAGACATGATCTCACCTTACCACCAGGGATTTATCCAAGATTATATGAGTTAATCATAACCTCAAATATTTAAGGTTGCCATTGTATTTCCAAATCTATGTTTAACTTTGTTTTAATAAAACTAGCTAAGACGTACATGCGACACACACGTGATACAAAAGAAATTTAGCAACCACGAACGTAATGCATCGCATCATTGTTAATGGAATATAGTGACTAACTACTTCCCTTATCGATGGAATTCAACCCCTCTCACTTCTAATAAATTTCAGACATCTCATAACTTTTATCCACTATGTTTAACTTTGTTTTAATGAAACTAGATGCTCAACGCATTAGATATTTTCTACATGTTGACAGCTTGGACTCGTAAAATTTGACATCAAAAGGGTAAATCAAAAGCGATAGTCCGTGGCATCGATAGGTTAACCATCCTTACATTTTCAGTAACAGGTCCGTGGCATCCGGTCAACAAATTTATAATTATAACACCCAAACTGAATATATCTGACTTGAGCGATATTTGTTGTTTGTCTATGAATTCTGGTGCTACGTATCCCCTGCAGACAAACCCATCATGGCATAAAGCTAATTTCACATTGATTTCATGAAAGTATTAGAAATTGAACTTACAGTGTTCCAGTGTTCCAAAAAAGTTTTTAGTGACCATTGTGGACTGTTCCCCGATGCACCTTGACACACCAAAGTCTGTTATTTTTGGCTCCATGTTAGCACCCAGCAACACGTTTGCAGGTTTCAGATCCAGATGATAAATGTGTTCTTGATGAATATAGTGCAAACCCTGACAAATTCCTTTAATTATTTGGAAACGCACGTTCCATTCATATCCATGAGTCTTCTCTGTAGAAGTGGGCACTCAAAACAATTAGTTCTTTCATCATGAATATTCAGAAAATTTCAGAGAAGAGTATGTTGTGATGGAATCTTTGATATTCATATTATTTTCATGCTAGCCACTACAAGTGAATTTAATCATTTTGATATTATGTAGTACAGATACTATGCATCTCAGAGCAGCAGTCCAAATTTACAACATAGGTATATTGGATGATTCAGGGAGATCCTCAGATATTAAAATAAAGTAAGAGCTACCGTGCACATATATTTTGAGCATGATGCAACTTAAATTTTGACTGCATCTGATCGCAAATGGGTAACTTATAGAACAGATTGGGAGGTATTTTGTAGCAAACTTTATACCTTTCAGATAATGGTGAAGATTTCCATCTGGTACATACTCAAAGCAGAGTAACCTTTGCTGCACCTCAACGATCCTATGTTTTCCTTCTATTTCCATGACTTCTCCTTGTGTATCTGCACAATAGCCAAGAAATCTTGCAATATTTCTGTGGTTTACTTTCTTTAGACAAGTGACTTCATCCAAAAATTGATCATCAGAAAAATCCTTTGCTGCGAAAAGCTTCTTCACAGCAACCATCCCTTTTTTAAGACTTCCCTGTTTAATTTGAACATTTTAGCATTAACATGAATATTGTCCTCGACTTGGGAAATTGTATGAAAATGAACTGTGTCAACAAAGAAAGAAGCTTACAAGGTAAACCACGCCAAACCCACCATCACCTATCACTTGGGCGAAATTCTTTGTAATATATTTAATTGCTGCATAGGATATCTTGATTGGCGCTGCACTTGTATCAGCAAAAATGCGCTCCAGGTCTTCAACTTCACTTGTTTGATCACCCATTTCTGCAAGTCACCGAGTCCTGCTGAATAAGACTGATAACAGTTTTTTTTTCTTTCTCTGAAAATGTAAATTATACTGTCTCTATTGGAAATATATGACATTTGAGAATATTCAGCTTTAATCAACAACATTTGACCAACTTACAGTAGAAGGGCTTCGTATGAACAGTATGTTGCTCAGATTTTTTTTCTGGGTCTCGCTGTTTTCTTATTAATTAAAAAAAAGCAAGGATTAGTCACCTTATTAAAAAAAGCATGATAACCTAGAAAAAATTTACAAGTTCGTGTAAAATAACATGGTCGCACTTGAAGCAATGAGGCCAAGTCAACGGCTCATGCTGGCTAGTTCGGAGAAGAAGCACAAGAGAAAGAAAACCTGCTATAGGCGATTCATGCTAGCATAGGATCTATCGAGATGAGATAACTGCTTGCGTGCATATTTTTTATCCATATAGAAAACAATAAGTAGTATCTCCTCGCTGAACAAATCAAGTATCTCCTTCAGAGCACCTGAAGTTTTAATGAAGGGCCAACACTACAGGATAAAGTGACAGAAGGGATTCATAAAAACACAAACAAAGGGTAAAAACAGCAGAACAACTAATGCTTCAAAAATGGTTGATTAGACATCACTAACCTGGAAGATCTCAAGGGCTCCCTACAAGAAGACACTGGCGAGAAAAGACTGCCTCCACCTCTAAAGCTGCGTCTGAATGAACATACAGAACATACCCTCTCTCTTAAAAAAACACATACAACCCTATCATAAGAACCATGCGCAGCAAGATTCATTGACGGTCATTTAGATGTATTAACTGTTTGAACACCGAACGTGATCTAGACGTGTTCTATTTGTTTAACACAAAGTCTAAATTATAATGGAATCCACCTCTTGGATGACACTAATTAAACAGAAAGAAACTGACAAGGCTGCAGTGCCATGTGAAAAGATGTGCCTGACAGCCGTCCAACTCTAAACAAGGGGGCCTGCCCGCACGACATTTTTAATGTTTCCCATGTTTACCCGCATGCCATGAGCATATCCACTTCTTCAGTATTATGGCTGCGGCAGTTTGTTCATGTCTTGCAGTGAAATCAAGTACCCTTGGACATGACTTTTCCATAAAGGTAAAAATGTGGGCTCAAGAACTGTACAAGAATCAAGATTTCCTGTACGAATAGTCCTGTACTCATGTCACATGACCATTCCTTAATTAGCACTTACTCCCGATGTTTTAAAATGCATGTCCCTCGTGACACTAAGCTATAAATTGAAGCTCTGACAATTAATTTCTATATAATTACGATACTTCAAAGAAAAATAATTAAACATTAAATATTACTGTGTAGTGTGTACAATGTTGGCTATCTGCTAGTCTGCTCTGTTCTTGTTGACAGGGGAAGGAACCTTTGAAAGAGTGGACCAGCCAAGAACTAAATATTTTGACAGCATAGGTATGTAGAAAGAAACATTCTAGCATTAAATGATTAGATTGATTCGAACATGAACCTGTAATAACAAGGTTATTAGAAGAAAATCTTATTGCTCAAAGTTTCAGTCTGTGTAGATAGCACTACACCCTGCGCAACTAGTAAAACTGAAGGGCGCGATCTTTTGAGGTGCAAATACCCCTCGCTTGCCACCACATCCTCAATTTTGTTCGACAAGGCGACAAACTCAATGCAAGCGTCTTTAAGGTTGCATAAATTGTGCTTCTCAGCTAGCGCCAAGGTAGTAGCAACAGAATCTGTGCTAAGGCTCTTGCAAAGGTTGTCTTCGCACATCATCACGAGCCTCTTGATTTCATACTGATCCGCTGCCACAAGCAAATTCCGAAACATTTCTTTCCTATCATCATCACAAAGATCATCCATATCAGGGCTGTGTTCAGATTCAAGAAAATATACTTCTCTAACAAGTTTTTCCTATTCATCCCATTCACAGAACACGCTTTCCAGTGCACTATTCATCTAGGAATTCATCTAGGAAAAGTACTTTTTACCTCCAATCTGAACACAGCTCGGGCAACGAGTCGGTGTAGATGAAATGGAGCAGAGCCCTAAAGACAGCAGGCCGCACATCATCGACAGCAATGCGCCCGGTACTATCCTCCATCTCCGATCCATAGAATTTCGCCTTGAACACTGGTGACCACATAGCAAGAACGATCTTATGGGCACTGATAGACTCTCCTTGAACATCAAAAGTGACATCAGATCCCTCTTTCTCCTCCAACAGCCTCCCAAGGTGCACTGACAAGTCTGATGGCGGCTCTTCAACCCGGGTGACCGTCTTGGTAGCCGAGACCTTGGGTGCTTGAACAACTGTGACAGCGCACTCGATGGTGAGGCGATCCTCATGTGCGTACATCAACGGATGCCATCTGAAAATGCAGTCTTGCGGCCTTATTCACAACCACTGATCTGTAATTCAGCAAGCGCACCGGCCAGCTGGCGGATGCCTTCCCGGTGCCCGGGTTGAGGAACCTGAAGGCGCAGGACACCGTCGCCGTGGCGTTCTTGGTCAGGAGCTCGAGGGTGAGGACCAGCGCGCCGCCGCCGCCCTCTTCGGCGTCCTCGGGGCAGTAGCGGATGGCCCAGTCGTAGCCGCCGACGGAGAAGGTCGCGGAGCGGACGGACTTCCCGCCGCCGACGAGGCGCTCGTGGAGGCTGTATCCCTCGACGTGGAACAGGTGCTTGCCCTCGGCCGCCTCCACGGTGCACGTCGACGTCGTCGTCGTCGACGGCGGAGTAGACTGAGGCTTCGACGGCGGCCCCATTGCGGGGAACTGAAGAAAAGAATCAAGCGAAGGTTCAGAGATCGGAATCGAAGCCCTTTCGACCTGTGCGGCGGAGAATGTGAAATTGGAACCAGACGGCGGCGGAAACCGGCAGCGAGATTGGGGGAATCCGATCTCGGGACAAAAGACCCAGACAAAGAGTCAAAAGGTAGGTCCCACTGTGGGCCCAGGGGATTAGACGGGCTTGCAATCAGGGTTAAAAAAACCGCGGGAACCGGCCCGAAAACCGCGGGATCCGGTCGTACCGCCCCGGACCGGTACCGGTTCGGGGCGGTATGAAACCGCCCAAATTCAAAAATTTCAAATTTGAATTTAAAAATTCGAAAAATCGGATAAAAATTCTTAAAAATACTTCATGGTGTGATGGATCTATTGGTGTCAAAATTTCTCAAATATTTGGTCATTTGCTATTTCTTTCGCTAAATACAAGTTAAATAAAAAAAGAAAAAGAAAAAAACAAGTCGGCCCAACTCGGCCCAACTCGGCCCAAATCGCGTAAACCCTAATGACCCCCCCCCTCGCCCCCCTCACCCCCAGACACCCCGTCGCTCCCCCCCCCCCCGCGCAGCTGAGCCTTCTCTCGGGCGAAAAAACGCCCCACGCCGCGAAACCGCCGCGCCCGACCGGATCCCGCGCCGGGAGGAGCGGTTACCGCTCGGATTGAGCGGTATACCGGTCCGGTTTGCGGCGCGACGGTTACCGGCTCGACACGCCGGCATACCGCTCCGGTTTGAGCGGTTTTCGCTCGGTTTCGGCGGTTACCGCCCTACCGCGGGTGAGGTATGGATTTGATGATTTTTTCAATGATTTAGGCTATTGTGATCTATGAAATTATGAAATGGATGTGGTGATGGAGATATTTAGGTATATTTTGATTGCATCCAAGTGATTTTAGAATGTATGAAGTGGATCTAGTGATTTGTAGCCATGTATGTACATTTAGATGTAGGGTATTGTGATTTTGGAAATAAGGAAATGGATGTAGGATTTAAGCATTGTGATATAGCTATGTGTTGTCAAGTTGATATTGATATGTTTATGTTTGTTCTATGTTTGTAGATACGCAATGTCTGGCAGAGAGAAAGATGTTGTATGGGAACACGGTGAACGTCTTCACCCCGGTTGGAGATGCAACTATTGTCATAAGTCCAAGGGAGGCGGTGGTGCCACTAGATTGAAACAACATTTGGCAGGGCGCGGGACGGAGGTCGTCCATTGTGATAGGGTTTCAAAGGAGGTGCGTGAGTACTTTCAGCGTGACCTTGAAAGGACAAAGAGGCTAACTGCTCAACGTGCTCAAGAGAGGTTGAGAAAGGAGAAGGCTGCAGCGGAAGGTAACTATCCTGGTGGAGATGAAGCGTATGATGAGGAGGCTGAGCTGCAGCGTGCCCTGGACCAATCAAGAGCGGAAGAGGAGTTCCGTCGCGGGGTGCAAGAGAGAGGAGGTGCATACGAGCATGGAGCGGGTAGTAGTACGAGGGGAGAGGGCCAGTTGCAGAGGATGCTTCGAAGGGCAACTTCAGCGAGGCAGACTCCTGGGGTGACGGACTACAACTTAGGTTCGTCGCGTGGATCCACGCAGCCAAGGATTGACACAGGCTCATGGACGCAGAAGGGCAAGAATGCAAAGGAAGCTATTGGGAGAGCTTGGTCAAAGTTTTTCCATACCGCGGGAGTTCCTGGAAGACAAGCTGACAGTCCATACTTTGTCAGTGCGGTCAGAGAGACACAGAAGTGGGGTATGTTTTCTTTGCAGCCAAAATAGTAGCCACGTAACTACATGTTTAGATCTAATCTCCTGACTGCCATATGTTTTGCAGGTGAAGGTATCGTGTCACCCACTGGACACAGTTGGCACAACAAATGGCGCATGACCCAAAGACAACTGCAGCTTCATGGTGGATGATGAACGGGAACAAAACTCCCAGGCTGCAGGCCCTTGCTTTGCGGCTTGTTGGTCAATGTTGTTCGTCAAGTGGATGTGAGCGGAACTGGAGTACTTTTGCCTTGCTGCATACAAAGGTTCGCAATCGGTTGTCACACAAAAAATTGAACAAGCTTGTCTATGTGAACTACAACCTGCGCCTGCGACTTGCGGATGTTGCCGATCCTCCACGGGATCAAGAAGGTTTCATTGACCAGCTAGCCCATCTTTCATTCTATGAGCCTAAAAGTGCAGTGCGGGATTGGATGGAATATGGAAGGTCAAACAAAGCTCCTGTTCTAGACGAGGACGACGATGAAGGTGACACGCCGCTTCCATCTAATATTGTCGCTGATAAAATAAATCCGGCGGACCTCCGTACTTCTACAGGGGAAGATTGCATTAGTGATTGGGCACGGCGACATGTGGGTGACACTCATGTAGGGAAACGTAAGTACCACGTCGCGCCTAGCAAGGTTGTCCCGAAGCGCCAACGAGGCCAGGCAACGGGAAAAGGGAAACAGAAAGAAATAGAAGTCCTGAGCGGTGAAGACACTGATGATGGTGAGGGTGATAAAAGCCCAGAGTATCAGGAGTCTCAGGACAGCAGCTCTGGCGATGATGGTGATGATAGTGATGATGGCGATGACGGCGATGATGGTGATGATGGGGATGGTAGCAGTGATGGTGATGATGGAAATGGTGGTGGCGGCAGTGGCGGTGCTACTGGCGGTGGCGGGGGCCGAGGCGTGTCACCTTCAAACCCACCTGCTGGTCTCCATTTTACAGGTACCAAGTGTACGTATATATGAACATGTTTTTATTATTTTGACTTATGAGTATTAATTATACTATGTGGTTCATTGCAGGGGAGACTGAGTTCACACATGCAACCCAGGACATTGACCATGGAGCACCGATGTCGCAGAGGAGAACGGTTGGACCGACGGATTACGACTCTCCACAGTTCTCTTCTAGCTCCTCCTACAGGGATTCCTCACAGTCTAGTTACCACTATCCTATACCGGAGTTGAGCATGCAGCCACCGATGAGATGGGTGTACGAATGGCAAGATCCCCATTGGTACAATATGTTACTTCAGGAGTGGCAGACGACATCGGCCTGGACGGGCCAAACTTGGCAAGACTTCAAAGCTGAGTTGCTGGTAAGGCAGGGTTTGAATGTGATGTCCACCGCGGAGTATGAAATGGCCTCGCGATGCTACCGTTGAACAATTTTTTGTGCGAGACTATTCATATTAACAATTATTTGTACCAGAGGACTACTGAACTATTTGCATGGACATTTGTACTATGTTTGTATGTACAATTATATGTATGGATGTTTGTCTATATTTTTAGTTATTTTTTTCCTTAATTTACGCATATTTCATGGCAATTTTTGGTTCTCCATCGAACCGTTCCAAACCGGCCGGTATACCGGTCAAACCGGGCGGTTACCGCCCCAAACCGACCGGTTTGGACTGCCGCCAAAACCGGATGAAACCGGTCGGTATACCGGTAAAACCGGTCGGATACCGGTCAATTCGATCGGTTTACCGAAAGAAACCGGTTGCACGGGGGATTTGAATTCAAAATTTGAATTCAACCGGTTTCTACCGGATCCCGGTCAAACCGGTCCGGTATACCGTTACCGCCGGCCGGCGGTACGAACTACCGGACCGGTTTTGTAAACCCTGCTTGCAATGCGTTTGTACGGGGCCCACTTGTCACGGAAGACTATTTATTGTATGGCTGTCCTAATCCATGTCGAAATTGGATTGGGAAGAGGATGTTGAGATTGACAATTTATGGAAAATATTTGACAAATATATATCCACTCAAAGTCTTTGGCCAAGTTTGAGGAACATTCACAATTTCAATTGAAAGAGATGCACACAACAACTAGTATCTTTGGCCAATTTTGAGGGAAATCGTTGCTCACACACTCACACTTTGTATCCATGCTAAATTGCTAATATAATATCTACTCTTCTATATAGGACACCCACCTTGTATACTTTCTAGTAAGAGAGGAACGTGCTCATATACATCGGTTTCAGTATCAAGCTCGTTTCTTGAGATTGTTCAGATGAGCCCCTTTCCATCATCGTCGTCCTCAGAGACGACCTCGCCGGAGGAAGCTTCGTCATCAGAGCCGCCCGCACCGGAGTTATACCACCTCGCGCAGAGGAGATAACAGAAGAAGTTGAGTACGCTGAGCACAGCAAGCACCCAATAGAACAGATCAAGCCTATCCTTATTGAGGTCATTGTCACCGAGCCACGCATGGCGTCCGGCGCCCCTCGCCGTGGCTTTGTTCACCAGCGAGACGAGCACGGAGCTGAGGAAGAACCCAAACGAGAATGAGCAATAGAAGAGCGCCATGAAGAACGCCTGCATCGTCGTGCCGGCAGCCGACGCCTGCTTGTAGAAGAACTCCATGAGCCCCACGTTGGTGAAGAGCTCCGACACGCCGAAGATGAGGAACTGCGGCACGAGCCAGAGCACCGAGAGCCGTTCCCCACCGCCGGACACGGCGGCGTCCCGGCGGCGGCGCTCGACGAGCGCGGCGGAGGCCATGGAGAGCGCGACGACGGCGAGGCCGACGCCGATGCGCTGGAGCGGCGTGATCCCGGACCGCGTCCCGGTGAGACGACGCGCGAGAGGGACGAGGAGCTCGTAGGCCGGGACGAGGAGGATCAGCATGGCGTAGGGGATGGCTTGGAGAGACGCCGGCGGGATGGCGAAGGAGGAGGAAGATGACGACAGCCTGGTGTCCATGACGCTGCCCTGCTGCACGGAGAAGGTCTGGAGCTGGGCGAGCACGGTGTTGAAGACGATGGTGCACGCCACGATGGGCATCACGGCGAGCAGCGTCTTGGCTTGCCGAACTTCCGCCGCTGTGCAGAGACGCCACTTGCTCTCCGGCGCCGTGTCCGGCTCCGGCGCGACCCTGATGCACGCCTTGTCCAAGAACCTGTATGCACGTCAAAGTTTCAGTGTATTTTTTCACATCAGTGATATGAGCTCTGTGACTCTGTCTCGACTCTGTTATATATACTCTGTTATATATACCACAAAGTTTCAGTGTGGATGTTGGATGGAATGCTGACCTGAATTTATTGGCATGACGGAAGTTGTCTTCGACGTGCGCCGCCGGATCACCGGCTCCGCCATTAGCGGGATTGGAGGAACCAGATGGGCAGATTTGCTTCCTCTTGGTGAACGCAGCAACGAAAACCTGACAAATTTTGCACAGTTAAAATAAACCATTTCAAGTATTCTGAAGTTCAAATAATATGAATTTGTAAAATCAAAATCTAGTAAAACAAAATGTATTTACAAACTTGAAATAGATTGTCTGAATGCAGTTCATTCTCACCCTTGCAATAGGAGTGAAGATGGAGCCCCGGGGCGGCTTGTTCCGGTAGAAGAGTACGCCGGAGACGAGGCTGATGATGCCCAACATGACCGCGGCGGCGGCGAGGCCAAAACCGACGTCCATCCCATATCGCGTCTGTGCCCAGACGATGGCCGTCAGCGCGACGAGCTCGCCGGCGCAGAAGCCAAAGTAGGAGAGGTTGAAGTAGGTGGACAGCCTCTTGTCCGTCGCGCCGGTGAACTGGTCGCCGCCGTACGCGGTCATGTTGGGCATGACGCAGCCGCTGCCGAGCGCCACCAGGTAGAGCGCCACGAAGAAGATGGTGGCCTTGAAGCCGCTGGCACGCTCGCAGCTGCCCACCATGGTCAGCATGTTGCACGGCGCCGACTTGAGCTGTGGGAGATGAGCTTGTACCGACAGTAATATCACACCCTGGTAAAAAACACAAATGGTATATGCTCCATCAAATATTCGGAGAAAAGTAGGCCGCGTTATCTGAATAAACCAATTGCTAGCTATAAGTTGACCACACCATTTTTTTACTAGCCGTATATTTTTTTTGTTATCATAGAACATTGGCCAATAATTACTAATTAATATTTCACTTAAGTGACACGATGTATATTTTTATATTAGTTGTGTTGACAGGAATTTAATGACATAATAGTGTGTCAGAAAGTTATGTATCAATGGAGTAGAAATAGTTATTCTAATAAACGGAAATACAATAGGTAACTACTACATGGACAAGACAACCATTCCGAGTGACTATTTACAGCTTCCTAATTTAAAATGAATGCATATGCCTTTACTAAATGGGGACATATCTGGTGGAAACCAACTTCCTGTGGAAACTATGGAAACTTCAATCTCGACCACAAGATATTGATCCAAGGGCTCACCCAGATCAGGTGGAAGGAGTGAATTGCAAAACTCAGGGGAGGTGGGAGGGGTGATTTGCAAGACGTTTTTGCAAATCACCCCTCCCACCTGATTTGGTCGCGCCCTTGGATCAACATCGTGTGGCCCAGATTTTAGTTTTCATAGTTTCCACGGAGAGGTTGGTTTCCATAGGATACTTGTGGTAGTTAGTACTCCCTTTGATCAGAAGAATTATTTCATTTTGGTTTGGCCCAAGTCATTTCCAAAGTACTTTGAATAGCTGTGATGTGTATGACACATTATCTTTAACGAATAGAGCTATATATTACAAAAATTATTCTAATAATTAATGGATCTAATAGTGTTAACCTATTACATTGTTAATGAATAAAAAAATTTATTTTTTAGATATCAAAGCTAAAAAATGTTTGATTTAACACACAACTGAATAAACAATTATTAATTCGTGGTCCGAAGAAGTAGGTACTAGCAAATATTCCCTCTCATCATTACCGTTTGTCCATGTACCGTTTGTCCACGTACGACAAAGTGGTGACATGGATCAGTCATTCAGCTTACTATAGCTCATCACACGGACCACTACAGTTTATAACAATGCTAGAAGCCTCCTTAACATGTGCACATGTGGGAAATATAAAATCATAATATCTGAAACAGAATGTGCAGCCACGAAGCATGACAGCATGTGTTTCTTTTTCCTTTTTTTTGGAAACTACCATCATGAGAACCGCATATTATATATTCATTAAATGGAGAAAATTATCAATGCAGACAGAAAAAAAATAAAAACGTTGGCCTTTGCCCGACAATAAAAACTGCTACATCATAAAGTAGGCGAGCTGTCCGATTATATTTACAAATATAATAGTGAGAAAATGCAGTTAAAAAATAAACCCCCAGCATCCACCCGATGGACTCAATGATAGTACACGCTTTAATAATTCGGACCCATCAATTAAACCTGCTGGGTCCTCAATGATATGGAGCATGAGATCTGCCTGATTATACTGACTGATGATAAAGTACAGGAAAAAAGGGAGACATGAAAGAAAAAAAGAGACAGGAAAAAAGAAAAGGTAAGTGGCCTCAGTCCTAGCGACACAATGATACGGGGGGCTTGGCCCCAGCAATGAAAACTCAGTGCCATCCATCCATCTCCCCCAGATCAAACGGAAGCCAACAAGCTACTTGCATACACAGGTCACATAGCTTTTTCTCCCAGTCCCAGTGGGCACACACACAGGCCACCAGCCAGCATCACTCGTGAATCCCAATGTTCCTGTCCGGAGGGGAATCGTTTCCGGACAGTTTTGAACAGGCTGAAAATGAAACCATTTTTGAACCGGCTCTGGCGCCGACGGATGGATCCAATGCCCCAAAAATGCTGAGCCACGGCTAGTTGGCTAGTGTTGTTTTTGTGCAACTAGTGTGCGTGCGTGTGGTGTCCAACAGTACGCAGTTATGGTCGTCCATGTGGGTGAGTTGCAAGAGCTCGTTGCTCGCATAGTCGCATGCGGTGAGCAACGACTTTTGGGTTGTTTTTTTTATGTTTCAGAAAAAAAAAGGTAGGCTTTGGTCATGCCTGGCGATGGCGACAGGCTGCCTTTCCTGCCCATCCGTCCAATGGCAAGGACCCTGCATGGTTGGTCCTACCATGTTCTGAACCTCTGATGATGCACACACAGTTCATTCATCTCCCTTGCCATGGAAACCCGGGTCAAAAACAATGGAGGTTAAAGGAAAGAAACACGACATCTGAGCTGGGTCCTCTACTCTGTCTTCTTGAAAGCGAGCTGAGCCTGAGCAGAGTATTATCCATCGAGCAGGATATAGTACGATTAATGGCGATAGGTCGATGGATGGATGGATGGAATGGGTTCAATGGCTAATCTGCAGCAGACGGCGGAGGCAATGAACGTACCGCGAGCTCGACGGCGGCGAAGGCGAGGAGGGTCCAGAAGCAGCCGGTGTAGGAGTCGGAGAGGAATCCCCCGAGCGGGGAGAGGATGAAGACGGTGCCGACGAAGTTGGTCACCACGTTGGCCGCCTCCGACAGCGGGAAGTGCAGCTCGCCGAACACGAAGGTTATCAGGTTGCTCCCCACCGCCGCCAGCGCCATCGTCTGCGCCGACTGGAACACTGCACCCACCCAATAATCCCAAATGCATTCATTTGCAACCACGCGGCGCCATTGCTGTTAGCTTCTTGAATTCAGAGGCGAAAATGGCGAAGGAAGGAGTGAGAGGGGTGGAGGATTGTACCGAGGACGAAGACGGCGGCGCGCATGCCCCCGTGCCGGCGAGGGTGGCAGGGGCGGCCGCGCCAGTCCACCGAGGAATCGGCCGCCAGCTGGGACGGCGAGCTCTCCACATCCATGGCGCCTCTCTCTCTCTCTGGAATGGAGCGCAGGAGTTGACTAGCAGCTCGGTCGGCCACACCACACTGCTGCACTGGAAGCGGCGATCTACAAGGCGGTCCGGCAGAAGTGGATGGGCAAGCAATGCAAGCTTTGTGGTCAAGTCAGCAAGCTGGCAGTGGCAGAGGGTTATATATACATATAAGCATATATATAAATAATAATGTACAGTGAAGAGAAGAGAAGAGCCGAGGCGGCGTGCGGTTTGGGGGTTCCTTCTCGGCTACACATTGGGCGGCAGCCTCGCGTGTCCGAACGCACGTCACGTGCGCGCGCACGCCAGCCGCGGCATGCGTGTAGCAGTTGAGAGCGGCGCCGCGTTGGTCGTCTACTGCTCGTCTTCTCTTCCGCTTTCTTCCGGACTCGTCGCCGGTCGGCTCCTCCCCTCAAATCTGAACGGCTGAGGAAAGGCCGAGGGAAAAGAAAACGCTTCCCTTTCACATTGGAGATCGCGGTGAGAGCGTTGGAATCCGGTGCTGACCAAACTGGTGCGTCAACATAGTGTTCCCTGACAGTCTGTCTGACTTTGCTCTTTCTTCCATTGGGGAGCGAGCTCTCTGGGACTTCACGTTCTTGCATTTTCCAACAAATGTTATGTATTTGCAACTGTTTCCGTTTCTTTATTATTTTATCCAACAAAGTAGACGAGCAAGGGATGGTAAAATTTGCAAAAAAAAAAATGGTTTCGGAATTGAGATATCAAGTTTTATTTTTTTTCTTTTGCAAACTTTGCAAAATGAAGGTCATCTAATCCGTACTCACTGCAGTCTCCAAATAATTTTTTAAACATTGTTTAAAAATTAGTACATCCAATATTTTCTTAACCTTCAACAACACTTGGAGCTACGACCTCCAAATTACTATTCACATTTCCCCCCTTTTTCTTTTATGTTAGTAGAGTTCATGCGACTCTGTTTCATTAATTAACAGACCGCTTAGCTCCATACTAAAAAGAAGATTTGGAGTTTATGCGACGATATATAAAGTGGTTTAAGTTTGTATCTTTAATATAAAACAGAAACAAGATTGCTTACCAAGACATCGTCTCAAGCTCCACGGATTCTTACTTGGACAGTACATAATCTTTCGTTCTTGAGCCATACTCCTCTTTATTGGCCAATTAGCGTTCTAAACTGACAATTGTTATTCCTATGGTCATAAACAAATGAATGCGGCTAAAGAAGAAGATGAAGTGGTTTGTGCTTCACAATACATCACTGAACGCAAGCACACATTGACCATAACATTTCGCCTCGTGAGATTATGCTTCGCTGTTCTTACGCTAAGTATGGGCAATTTTTTTTTTCGGATAAAAGAGAGTTTCATTAACTAGGATAGAGAATTACAATCAGCAGCAAGTAGGTCCATAACACACACAGGTGCTTGGCGGCCTAGCCACACCACAGTATGAAAATTTCTTCTAGCGAACTGAGCTAACTCATTTGCCACTGTGTTACACTCTCTCTTAACTAACACAATCTTCCAATCAACTAAAACTTGTGCTAAATCCTTAGCTTCTTCTATTATAAACCCTATGTCGGACCTATCCCGGCCTCCTTGCAGCTAAGTATGGGCAATTAACATACCATTTCGAAAGATTCGTTTGTTGCGCCCTTGATTATTTGGGACCTCATAAAAATGTCACAATCAGCCGCACACATCATACAATCATGTATCGGTATTATTGTTTAGTGAATTACTAATGAAGGACTTTAGTGGCGTCCAAATTCAATTAGTTGGACAAGAAGGAATATTCAATCAAATTCTATAATACAACAAGGAATTGCACGTTGGCTGAGCTCGCAGCTTCCTGTCCAAGTATCCATAGACTAAGATTTCGTATTAGGACTTAGGAGATGTTTAGTTGATGGAGATGTGAGAAAATTTTCTGTAGCAAAAACTTTACGAGTTTGTGAGAAGAATCATGGTTTTCAATGGAATAAAAAGACTAGAGAAATAATAAACATCTAGGAACTAAACATCTTCTTACGAGCCGAGGCCACATGTTACGCCTCAGAGAACAGCTGGTTGATTTTACGCTGGAATGTTCCACTTTTTCAGTACGTTAATTGGGGTTTACTACTGATAGATTGGTAAAAGTATTGTACTCTTTCATTTCCTCAACGATGAAAAGGAGCGTTTTCTTAAAAATATTATTGTTCAAGCCTTGTTACGGTGCTTGGGAGGAACAGGTGGTTCCTTTCTCCTAAAATACTATCAACCGTTGATCTCGAAAAAATATGCTTTATTGTAAAAGGACAATTTAGTCTAACACACTAACCCTATCGGAGCTGCTGCCGCCTCTCTGACGTCGCGCACGGAGCTGCCGCCATCGGCCCAACCATCGAGCCCCTGCCGTCACTGCTACTTGTTTTTCCCTTTCTTCCTGCTCTGCTCGCCGTCATCCTGGTCTGCTGCTTCAAATCCAATCACAGAATCACAACCACGAGACCGCACCTGCTACTCCAAATCCAAGGGGGTGTTTAGTTGAGGGTGAAAAAAGTACTTTTTTCTGGGATGCGTGTTATGTGAGGGGGATGAATAGGAAAGGTAAAAAATGAATTTTTGGGAATGCGTGTTCTGAGGAGAATGAATAAGAAGTAAAAAGTACTTTTGGGAACTAAACACGGCCCAATCCATCCTAACAATCCTCTGCGCATGGCTGCGCTAGCCTGGCTGTCCGTGCCATCGGCAATCGCACACGCTGCCTAGCATAAGCTAGGTTGCCTATTGCGCCTGCACGCACTGTGAGCGAGCTCTCACCCACGTCGTGTCAACGGCGGCGCTGCCCAGGTTGCCGTGCACGTGGACTCAGTGACGGGGCAGCGGCCATCGGCAGCTCGCGGTGACCCACGGAGCTGCAGCGACGAGGCACGGAGAGGCGGCCAAAGCAGAGGGCTCCTGTTTTAGCTTTTCCAGATGAAAATACTAATGTGCCCTTCTAATTAATTTTATAAATGGTTCCTGTCCCACTAAAATTGGTTCCTGGCCCACCATTTTAGTTCCTCGTAATAGGTTCTTTTTAACTTTTAACCATTAGATAAAAAAAAAACTCTCCCAACTACATTCGGCGAGCATCGGAATTTGGTGCTGACAAATGGGTAACCCTGACACTCTGACTTGCATTTTGCCAATAGAGCAAGGGGCGGAAGCGGTAAAATGATTATGCATTTTTTTCAATCGGTATCCACATCCGCACCTAATATGAATATCCATATCCGAAACTGATTTTACTGTGGTACGAAAGTGGAAGTATCTGCATCCGTGTTCTCTTATTTTTTCTGTATCTGATTTACAAGCTGTATTCATAACTATCCACAGCACACATATTCGAATAAGAATAGACACATATAAAACTATTAACAATGATCTATATAATTAATGATTAATGATATCGATTTTAATATGAATAATAATATATTTAATAGAACTAGTTAACATGTACAGCTAAGTTTAATAATAATAATGATGATGTTGGCAAAACTATTTAAAGTGATCATAAAAATGACCGGTGCTACTTGTTTTAATTGCTTTAACTTATTAATGATATATAAAGATAAATTTTACTTACTTTAAATATAATTAACTATATTTTGATATGGCTTAATCATAATTATTGTTAACTATATAATTAACCAAAGTTTATCTTTTTATTGTTAAAATTACATATATACTTTATTGTTTATAAGATGTCTTTCCTTAACAACAATGATTAAATAATCATACTTGCATCTCTTATTGGATAATGATTTAGTGAAATAAAGCAAATGGGTATAACTATGTTTCTAATCAAGTATATCCACATTTGTATCCAAATACGCACTATTCGTTTGCATTTGTATCCAATGACATATGAATTCTTATTCGCACCTGTCCACGTCCGATTCGCTTCAAGCCCTAAATAGAGCTAACACAACCTTCCTCTCTGCTACTCGTTCCATTCCAAATTATAATTCATTTGATATTTTACTTCAATTTTAAATGTATTATGTAAGTATACTCAAATTTAAGTAATTTTTAAAAATATTTTATTAATAAAGCAAGAACCAATAAAGATATATGATATTTTGCACACTTTTTTTTAAAATAAGACATTCAAAATTAGTAGTCTAACTTGGGTGAAAAAAAAGTCAAGCGAATTATAACTTAAAACAGAGGGAAGCCCAATGAACTACAATTTCCACACTTCTAATTTTTTAAATAACACTAAAATTGGAAGGTGTGGACTGTAACATCTATCCAAAAATAAATAGAAAATCCGATTTGAATGGGTCCATTATTAAGACGAATAGTATGCACCACTTATTTATTTTCTGAGCCAATTCCACCTCTCTCCCCCGTGGGCCACGACGTAGGGGGAGGGTCTCCCCCGTGGACGGACGGCCCAAGGATGTATAATTTTTTTTAGAATCATCCGATAATGTCTAAATGAACCAAATTGCTGGGCCCAAAACACATACGTGCTTTTGAGACCGAAGATATCTCACTAGACGTAATTGACTGGTTAATTTTTGAGTAAATCTAAAAAATACTTTAATCAATCGACGGAACACTAAAATGGATCCAAAAAAAAAATTCTCAAAATCATCCGTGGTGGCCCTATGCTTAGCTCACCTAAACATCGATGCTTTTGCTCGCAATCCAAATCAACCTCTTGCTGCCCAGATTGATTTGGATCCCCTTGAGATCCAGGTCAATTGTGGTCTACTATATATGTAAAATAACTGTTTTAGAGCAAGTCAACTGTGGTATATATGCGCAGTGTCAGGGTTACTGTGCTAGCCAGCCGGAGCCACGCCCTTGCCGCAACAAGATCACTTTGGGGTACGATTGGTTGCCTGCATTTAGTCGAGCCAGGCTCGTGAGGTGCAGAACATGCATGTTTGGTTACCTGTGTAGCGGTGTGAGCCTGTCTCAGTAGGTGCAAAAGGTGTCCCAGGGCCTGGCTCCGCGGAGACGAAATTTTGTTTCGTTTCTGGCCAGCCTGGTTCGCTCGATGCAGCAAACACGTTCTGCGTCGTGTGTCAGTGACTAGAGCAAGCCGGATCTACGGCAACCAAACATCATCGCTACCGCACCTGGCTCAGCGTGGCCACTAAACCAACCAATCATAAGCATAGTGCACGCGTCGAGCCTGGCTATGGCTGGCCTGGCTCTGATTGATATTCAGCCTGCCCCGGCCATCCAATAAACCAATCAGGCCCGACAGGCAGGTGCATGCTCCCGCCGGCCATGCTGAGTTGATTGGTTGCCGTATCACACGAGACAGGCCAGATGGAGATTGTGTTCGGTTGCCATGATTGCCTAGACATTCAAACAGCAGATGCATGCGCAAAGCAGGTTTCAGCCCACGCGTGAGCTCGGACGAGCCAGGCTACGCAGAAACGCGAAAAAGTTTGCATCCCGCGAGACAGGCAGGGAGGGGCTGCTTGCATCTCGAGGGCCTGGCCCAGCAGCTAATGCGGGGCCATCCAAACATGCACAGGCTGCATCCAGAGAGCCTGGATGAGCCAAATGCATCAAACCAATCAGACCCTTTGTGTGCCTAGCATGGGCAGGCGCTGCAGGGGACAGCTGGCTGCAGGCGCGCGAGCCTTGCCGATGCAAAGGAGGAGGCGAGCGCGTAATCGGGCGCCGCGAAGCGCGAAGGCCCAGTGCACCACGACTGCTTGCTGTTTTCGTTAACGCGTAAAGGCCCAGGCATAATCGAGGATCTGGTCGGGCCGTGGACGGTCAGATCGAGTGTGGGATCCATGATGTGGGTAGGAAAACATCGGTACTAAAAATAATTAATTTTTGGCAAAAACATTCTCTAACTCTTGATTTGGTGGGTTTTTAGCTTATTCAGTCTGCCTTAACGCCTACACGTGGGTCCAATGTGAGGGATATGGTGGACCCAATTTACGTGAAAAACATTTTCAATTCTTCTCGTTCTTTTATAGATAGATTTGTTCACTCACAAAACAAGCAAAGCAAGGGCATGACAGCCATTTTCGTGGCCGACCCCACCTGTCATGAGTCTTTACCGGTAGAAAACAGACGGCAAGGGGATGGAATGACATGGGAGTAAAAAAAAAAGAGTTTAACTCGATAGTAGTAGCATACATGTGCTCTCAAACTTTTTGTCGAGACTAACTTTTTTTTAGTCGGCATACTGGTAAAAGAATCCCCAATCCACACCCTCAAAAAAAAAAATCTCCAATCCACGCCGGCCGCCGAATCCTGCGATGCAATCGAAGCCCACTCCGCCGCTATCCATGACTTCGTCGATGAGGGCGGTGGAGACCATGCAAGCCACGTCTTCCACTTATGCTGCTACAGCCTTCTGAGGGGGTACAACCGCCGCCGGCAAGTTCGTCCGCTCGAGCACCTTCGCGGTCGGCGGCTACCTCTGGTCCTTCCGCTTCTATATCCCTCTGGCGACGGCGGCGAGAACGCGCCCGCCACCTACGTTTAGGGCTGGTTTGGCAACGAGAGGGATCCATGCCTAGGGAAGGAAACCCCATGGAGCTGACAAGCTTGAAACACAAGGACGACGAGAACAAGGAGGCCGCCAGCCGGCAGCCCGGTCACCAGAAGTAGCGAGGAAGAAGGACGACGACGAGGGGGAAGTATGCCCGGCCTCTGGGTCGTGAATTACTTTCCCGTGAAAAACTCCACGGCTGTAGCAATACGTCGTTATCATCGTGTACATAACATGCTCTCTTGCCCATCTCTTTGCCGCCGCTGTTCACGCTCCTGTGAGGCACTACTAGAGAACCGAGCATTCATCCCTGCCACGTTAGTACCGGTTGCACTTTGAGCTGGTACTAACGTGCAAAAGAGCCATGCGTCGACGTCACTGGTCCAATTTAGTACCGGTTGGTGTCACCAGCCGGTACTAAATGGCGCGCACCGACACCTATGGTGTCAGGGCCAACGGCTAGAACTCGCCAGTTAGCACCGGCTGGTTACTCCAGCCGGTGCAGGGAATTTAGTACCGGCTGGAACCACCAGCCGGTACTAAACATTCACGGTTAGTACCGGCTGGTGGCTCCAGCCGGTACTAACTGCAACTCTATAAAAAGGGACTTCTCCCTCCTCTCGACAGACAGCCGCCCAAATTGCATCTACCCGAGAGGAGCTTGTTCTTCACAACCAAGAGCTCTAGGGGGGAGGTGCTGCCTATTTTTTCAACTATTTGTGGAGATTTTACCCATCTAAGTGTTCTAAAGGTTAGTAACTTCATTGTCCCGCTCACCGAAGTTTAGTATGTTTCATTTAATGCTTTGTAGTTAGCGAAATTTGTGATTTCCTAAAATGAGGGAGAGAGGAGAGAGATTTTGTAGTTGTTCATGATTGTTGTTAATAATTTCTATAGTTCTAGTGTTAATAATTTCTATAATCCTTTACATTGTTTTATTTTTATTTTTTATATAAGAATTATCTTTTATCTCTTTTTTAGTTTAATTATGAACTAGCCCCTAGAATATTTATATTCATATAAGTTAGCACATGGATTTCAAGATAAATTATTAACTAGCCCCTAGATAATTAATTCTTTATATTTTCTTTAGGCTTATGCTGTTGGAGGTAGCGGTGGTGGGCGAGATAACCGTCGTTCGTCAGGTGGGAAGGAAAAAATTGAATTGACCCCTAGCAAAAGTTACACCCCGAGTAAAAGTTTGTGGAGAGCACAACTTCGTTATTTGGAAGCAACACATGCGGAATATATTGCAGCAGGAAAGAAACCTCCTTTTGATATTGAGGCTATGAGGCGAGATTATTCGTCGGTTGTAGCACCACCAAACCCGGCGGTCACAGCTACACCATCCTCTCGTACGAAGGAAAAAAATAATCCTCAAGTGCATTCTAATGTCCCACCCAAGGAAGATTGAAGTTGTCATGTTGGTTGTGAAATAAATTATGTATTGAATATTAAGAGAATGATGTAATATTTTGTGTTAAGATTTATTTGTACGTCATGATTAAATAACTGTGTTTCTAGTAAATATTATAATCCGTTGCATGGTTTCATTTTTATTTTTTATATAAGAATTACCTTTTTTCTCTTATTATATTATATTAAGCAGCCCTAGATTTTTAGTATAAATTATCCTCTGACGGAAGCTATCTCCATCAAATTATTCAAGCGGTGAGCGGTGTCTGGAAGGATCCTCGCGGCACGCCATGATCGACTATCCACGGATCAATACTTGAGGCTCCACTGTCTTGTGTCCTCTTCACTTCACTCCACGCCATAGAGGCATACCAGAGTTTTCTTCTTCCGAGCTCTCTCTCCACCATTGTTCATCTTGGCCACTCCAGTATGTGTCCTTTGTTTCGGTTATATATTTTGTCAATTTATGTATTTTATTTAAAAATTGAATAGACCATTATATTGTTGTAGATATAACAAATGGCATAATTTGTATAATATGGTTTCAGATGGACCGGCGTTGGATGTATGGCGAACGAAGCACTGGCGCATGGGTTACTGGGCTGGATACATTTCTTGATGCTGCAGAGGCCAACCGGTCGGCAAAGGGGTTCATGTGTTGTCCATGTAGAGATTGCAAGAATAAAAAGGAATACTCCAAGCGAAGGACACTCCACGCGCACCTTGCCGTTGTCGGTTTCATGCCTAACTATTGTCTTTGGACCAAACATGGTGAACCTGGTGTCGTGATGGAAGAGGACGAAGAAGAAGATGACCTTCCTGAGTGGGTTCAATTCGAAGAAGCCCCATATGAGGATTTGATGGATGATGATGCTAATGACAATTCCTTAGACGAGTTAGGTCAGGTTTTGCTGGATGGACAGAAAGAAAGTGTGAGTGCATTAGAGCACAAAAAGTTTCAAAAGATGATTGAGGATCATAAGAAGCTGATGTACGTAGGCTGTAAAGAGAAGCATAAGAAATTGCATACCACACTTGAATGCTTCAATGGAAGGCAACAAATGGTGTTTTGGATAAGGGTTTTGATCATCTGTTGTTAATGTTAAAGGATCTGCTCCCTGTCAATAATGAGCTTCCCTCGTCAACTTACGAGGCAAAAAATATTGTGTGTCCTTTAGGATTGAAAATACAGAAGATACATGCGTGTCCTAACGATTGTATCCTATACCGCGGCAAGGAATATGAAAACTTGGATGCATGCCCTGTGTGTGAGGCATTGCGGTATAAGATAAGGCGAGATGATGCAGTGGAGGTTGAGGGAGAGGATCGCCGTAAGAAAATTGCAGCTAAAATGATGTGGTATTTCCCCATAATACCACGTCTGAAGCGTTTGTTTAGAAGCAAGTAAAACGCTAAGTTGATGCGGTGGCACAAAGAGGAACGCAAGGAAGACGAGTTCATTCGACACCCCGCGGACGGGTCACAGTGGAGAAACATAAACAGGGAGTTTCCAGACTTCGATGAGGAGACAAGGAACATAAGGTTTGCCCTAAGTGCAGATGGAATGAATCCATTCGGTAACCAGATCAGTAGTCATAGCACATGGCCTGTGACTCTTAGTATTTTGAACCTTCCTCCCTGGATGTGTTTGAAGCGAAAGTTCATCATGATGTCGGTGCTTATCCCAGATCCAAATCAAACAGGCAATGATATTGACGTGTACCTAAGGCCGTTGGTTGATGATCTTTTACTTCTGTGGAATGAAGGAGTAACGGTGTGGGACGAAGACACACAGGACGATTTCAACCTCCGAGCATTGCTTTTCGTAACCATCAACGTTTGACCCGCACTCAGTAATCTATCCGGATAGTCCAACAAGGGATATCGGGCATGTACCCACTGCCTTGATGATACGGACAATATTTACCTAAAATACTGTAAAAAGAATGTATATATGGGTCATCGTCGGTTTCTTCCGGCTAATCACCCGTTACGGAAGCAAGGAAAGCATTTTGACGGGTTGCAAGAAATTCGTTCAAAGCCTTTGCACCGTGATGGCAAACGCGTGCATTCAATGTTACAGGATGTTGATTTCATCCATGAGAAGGGCCCTGGAAGCAAACCAGCCCCAAAAGGGGACGACGGACGCGCTCCCATGTGGAAGAAAAAGTCAATCTTTTGGGAGCTACCCTATTGGGAATTCTTAGATGTTCACCACGCAATTGACGTTATGCACGTGACGAAATGTGTTTGTGTGAACTTGCTTGGCTTCCTAGGTGTATATGGGAAAGGAAGAGATACACTCCAAGCACGTCAGGACTTGAAACATATGGGGGCAACGAAAGGACTTACATCCAGAGAAGAGGGATAACGGACAACATTATTTACGTCCGGCCAGCTACACTCTTAGCAAAGAGGAGAAGAAGAGCATGTTTGATTGCTTGAAAAGTGTAAAGGTACCGAGCGGGTACTCATCCAATGTTAAGGGAATAATACAGATGGCAGAAAAGAAATTCACAAATCTAAAGTCTCATGACTGCCATGTGTTGTTGACACAATTGCTTCCAGTTGCATTAAGGGGTACTCTACCAGAGAATGTAAGATTAGCAATCGTAAAGCTATGTGCGTTCCTGAATGAAATCTCATAGAAGACAATCGATCCAAGAAAACTTGAAAGGATGCAGCAGGATGTGGTCCAATGCCTTGTCAGTTTTGAGATGGTCTTTCCACCTTCATTCTTCAACATTACAACCCATCTCCTTACTCACCTTGTAAAAGAGATCTCGATCTTGGGTCCAGTATTCCTACACAATTTGTTCCCCTTGAGAGATACATGGCAATCTAAAAGAAGTACGTTCGCAATCGTGCTCGCCCAGAAGGATCCATCGCTAATGGCTATGCAACAGAGGAGGTCATAGAATTATGTGCTAATTTTGTTAATGACATTGATCCGATCGGCCACCCCATGTCACGCCACGAGGGGCGGCTGAAGGGAAAGGGAACGCTAGGGAAGAAAGGTAGTTTGACAATCCCTGAGTCTGATATGCGCATAGCAAACTTCACGGTTTTGCAGAACTCATCCCTAGTTGCTCCATATATGCTTCAGCACAAGAATATTATCCGGTCATCAAACCCTGATAAGAGTGAAGCCTGGATTACACGTAACCACAAAGAAACATTCGCTATTTGGCTCCGAAGACTTCTTATGGGTGACCAATCGATTGACAAACAACTTCAATGGTTAGCTAGAGGGCCATCTCTCACCATCTTGTTATACCAAGGGTACAATATAAACGGAAGTACATATTATACAAGAAAACAAGACCAGAAGAGTACTAACCAGAACAGTGGTGTTCGTATCGATGCAATAATAGACGATGAGGGAAGAAAAGAGACATATTATGGTGTCATAGAAGAGATATGGGAACTGGAGTATGGACCTCTATTGAAGGTCCCTTTATTTCGTTGCCAATGGGTGAACCATGCTCAAGGAGGCATTTTGGTGGACCGGTATGGGATGACAACAGTCGACCTTGGTAAGATTGGATACAAAGACGAACCTTTCGTTCTAGCAAAGGATGTCAGTCAGGTTTTTTATGTGATGGACATGTCAAGCAAACCGAAAAAGGGCCCTAACAAAGACCAACCTAATCGCCATATAGTACTATCTGGGAAGAGGAAAATCGTTGTAGTTGAGGACGTTTCGGATAATTCCGAAAAATTTAATCGGATTGATGACCTCTCTTCATTTTCAATTGATGTTGACCCCACCATCCTTTTGTCTCGAGAAGATGCTCCGTATTTACGTCGTGATCATAAAGATGGAGTCTTAGTTAAGAAGAAAAGTATCAATGTTCCATTAGTTCGGTGAAAATGTTTCATGTATGAATTGAAGTAATGTTTTATCAATGTTCCATGTATTAATTTTATCAATGTTGCATGTATGAACTGAAGTAATGATTTTATCAATTTATTTAGAAGAAAAGTATCAATGTTCCATTAGTTCGGTGAAAATATTGCATGTATTAATGTTATAATAAGAATTAGTCAAGCTACATAGATTTAAAATAATTTTAAGTTAATTTATGTATTTTTTTAAAAAAATTGAATAGATTTCCAAAGTATGATAATCTTAAATTAGTAGCAAATAAAGTAAAGAATTTATTAACTAAAGTCAACACAGTATAGTATATTACATGAATTTTTGTAAATATTTTTGCATGTTAAAAAAATATATACATTTATATTTTATTATCTTTTATTTATCTGAAATTCTATATTTTCTATTTTATAATAAGAATTACTTAAGCTACATAGGTTTATCAGAATCCAAAATGTTGAATGAACACAAATATTTAAGAATGTCAATTTATTTAATTTAATGAACTTAATTTATGTATTTTCTATAATAACCTTAAATATCAAAACTTTAAATGAGACATAAAGGAAGTAAGCAATTTATTAACAGTAACGGCATATTAAAATATATTAAATATAATCTATCCACCTTTTTTTCATGTTGAATATATATATTTTTTGATATTTTTCTGTATTTATTACGTATAAATGAATAATAGAAAGTAATTAAAAAAATACAAAACTAAAAAAGAAGAAGGCGGGAGCTGAATAGTTTTGGGCGTTTAGTACCGGCTGGTAGCACCAGCCGGTACTAAAGGCCACCCACTTTGAATTCACGCCCAGGGTGGCGTTTAGTACCGGCTGGTGCTACCAGCCGGTACTAACGGGATGCGATTAGTACCGGCTGGTGGCACTAGCCGGTACAGAGTGCCAGTTTAGTACCGGCTGGTGCCATCAGCCGGTACTAAATGGCCCCTATATAGATCTCCTACCCTCTTCTCCGCCCAACACTTAGCCATTTTCGATCGCGCGCGCCGTTTTTCTCCGCTGCCGGCCGCCATTGTCGTCGCTGCCTCACCTCGTCGCCGTTCCAGCCACCACCTCCTCCTCCTCGTCGCCGCTGCCGCCGACGGACTCGTCCTCGTGCGCCGCCAACATCCTCGTCGCCGAGCTCCTCCTCCGCCGCCATTGAGGACCTCATTGTCACCGCCGCACCCGCCTCGTCGTCGCCGCCGCAACCGCCTCGTCGTCGTCGACGGCCTCGTCCTCCTGCGCCGCCGCCGACCTCGTCGCCTCCGCATCTGCCTTGTCGTCGTCGCCGGAACCACCGCCGCCGCCCGGCCGTAAGCCCTTGTCAGCACAATTCGTTTAATTAGAATTACAGTAATTACGATTAATTACAAATTAGCCCCTGGATTACTAGTTTATTTAGAAATTAGCCCCTGGATTACTTGTATTATTACAAATTAGCCGATGGATTACTAGTTTAATTATAAATTAGCCCCTGGATTACTTGTATTATTACAAATTAGCCCCTAGATTACTAGTTTAATTAGAAATTAACCCCTGGATTACTTGTATTATTACAAATTAGCCCCTAGATTACTAGTTTAATTAGAAATTAGCCCCTGGATTACTAGTATTATTATAAATTAGCCCCTGGATTACTAGTTTAATTAGAAATTAGCCCCTGGATTACTAGTATTATTACAATTAGCCCCTGGATTACAAGTTTAATTAGAAATTAGCCTCTGGATTACTTGTATTATTACAAATTAGCCCCTAGATTACTATTATTATTACAATTAGCCCCTGGATTACTAGTTTAATTAGAAATTAGCCTCTGGATTACTTGTATTATTACAAATTAGCCCCTAGATTACTATTATTATTAGAAATTAACCCCGGGATTACTAGTATTATTACAAATTAGCTCCTAGATTACTATTATTATTAGAAATTAGCCCCTGGATTACTAGTATTATTATAAATTAGCCCCTGGATTTGTAACACCCTAAAAATGGCCTTATTTAAAATTTAGTAATTAAATTACTATTTATATTAAAGTGCTCATAATTAATATAGGGAAATAAAATTTTGAGGGAAAATATAGGAAATAGAAATTTTATTGTTGCATTCATGCTGGTGCATTTATTTTTGATTGTTGAATTCAAATTTGAATTTGAATTTGTATTCAAATGAGTGTTTGAAAAAGAAAAAGAAAAGAAAAAAAATAGGAAAAACCCTTTCTCCCTCAGCCGGCCCAATCCCTCCTTTCCCTCCCGCACGCAGCCCAGTCCTTCTCCCTCTCGTGCAGCCCAGCAAGTCGTTCGGCCCAGCCCAGTGCTGCAGCCCGCCTCGCATCCGCCTTCCGCTCACTGACAGCCGGGCCCCACCGGTCAGCCCGTCTCCCACCTGAGCCGCTGACACCCCGGGCCCGCGTGTCATCCCCTTCCTCACGTCGTCCCCAAGCAGAACTCCGGACCGAGCCGAGCCGAGCTCATCGACCGCGTCGCGCCGCCTCCGCTCTGCTTGACCCGCACGCCAAGGAGCCCAGGGCCCCTATATAAGCGTCGCCGCCCCCAGCTCCACGAGCCCCCTTCAAAACCCTAGCCGCTGCCTCGCCTTGAGCTCGCGTCGCCGCCGCAAACCCTAGCCGAGCCGCCGCGCCGCCAATTCGTCGCCTCGCCGCTCCATTGCCGACGAGATCACGCCTAGGAGTTTCGCAAGGTAGCAGGGAACCCGCTGAGCCCCTTTTCCCTCTCTCGCTCGCCGCGTTGCGCTTGTGCGAGCTCGCCGGAGCTTTCCGTTTCGCCGCCGCTCTTTGTGCGCCTCCACCGCCGTCCAAACCTCGACCAGGACCCCCAAAATTGAACCCCCGTTGCCCCCTCTCTCTCCCAAGCCATCCACGGCGAGCTTTGGAGCTCTGTAGCGCCGGTGGTGCCCGATTCCGGCGAGGTTCTGCCGCGGAGCCGGACGCGCCGCCGAACTCCAGCGACCAAAGGGCCCCAACCAACCAGAGCCGTCCGATCCGATCTGGACGACCCAGATCCAAACCCGAGCCGGTCTACCATGGACCCGTGGACCGCGGTCTACGGCCGGTCCACAGCACAGTAGACCGTGACGTCAGCCGACGTCATCCCTCAGCCGCCGCCGTGGCATTTTTGCAAAAGAGCCCTTGCGTTTTTCTCCAATCAACCCGCGGTCCAGCGCAGTTTAAAAATAATTGCAGTTTAGTCCTTTTTCTCTCGGTTTAGCCCCTGCGCTTTTGAAAAATAGTGCCCGCCGTCCTGAGTGACAGTTTTACCCATAGGCCCTCGAGCTTTTATACGAAATTATGTTTTAGGTCCCTGGTTTCTTTCAAAAACACCCTTGAAATCCTAAAACTCTCACCAGCAAGCCCCTAGAGCCCGTTTTAAGCGTAGTTTCTTTGTTTTAACTCCGATTTGAGTGATTTTCGCGCTCCTGTGTTCGTAGTAAAGCGTACAGTAACTCTAAACCCTTCTTTTCATCTTTTGTTTATGTTTGGTGTACTGTTCTATTTAAATGCCTTGTTTGCATGTATGTGTGGATGCTTGTGTGGTGATCGATGTGAGTAGTGGACGAGCCGTTCGAGTTCGCCGACGATCCCGTTCCCGAAGAGCAGGTGCAGCAGCAGTTCACTGAGGAAGGCAAGTATAACACGGACAATCCTTGATTACCTATACACCATTTAATAATATATTCATATGCATGTGTCTAATATCGTTATACATTAAGGATGTTACTAGTCGTTATTCATATGCACTGCGAACAACATTTATTTAGTTGTCAATATTGAATTAATGGTTCACTTCAATGATGATTAAAAGATGCTTTTTAGCAACATGGTTCGGGGAACTAGAGCATGTGCTTCGTGCTTTGTTCTAGTATCTCTATAAGGTTTGGTCTAGGGAATTAGATCATGCGCTTCGTGCTTTGTTCTAATGTTTCTCCATAAGGTCTGGTTCTTAAAGCAACAACCCAGGAACTTGTTCGCCGCCGTTGAACCTATAATGGCTCTGGTCTTGGATAACTAGCTTGTACGTCTCTAGCTCGCTAGTGGTTACCGAAAGGCGTATGTGGGGAGCATGGGTGAGAGTATAGTTTGATCCATCGAGGACGGATTTATCCGTTGGCTATGTCTCGTTAGGCAAAGTCCCGTGATGTAAGCGCCCGATGTACGGCAGCTTCACACGTTGCGATGATTGCGCTCTCACTCTGGACGCCATTGACCCCCTCACGTTGCACCCTGAGCGTACGTCAATCTCGATGCCTTGGGTTATGCTGCCTATGTTGAACCAAAACGGCTACTGTGCTTGTTAGGGTGTTTTGTGAAAGTCCTCGTAGCATAAGTTTTTTTGAATTTATGTGACCGGCGGGTAAAGGGCGAAACCTCTGCAGAGTGTTGATCTATCATGATAGCCGTGCTCACGGTTACGAGCGGCCTGGATCCTTTTTTATTAGAAGATGATGTTAGTGGTTGATGTTGGATATTCTATGATTATTTATACATTATTATTAATGGGTTTATACTTGGGTTCTACTCATTTGTAGTAATTTGGGTGATAATAAAATGAAACCACTAAAAGTGCTATTGTAGTTTAACCGTGTCAAGCCTTTTGTTCTTGCATAACCCGTGTTATACTTGTTAAGTAAGATGGTTTACTTACACTTGCAACAATTCAACAAAATCCCAGATGGGTAACAGATGAAGCAATGAACGATCAGTCGCTTGCTGAGTTTCCGGAGGATCTGCCGTACTTCTAGCTGTGTTCAACCAGTCGGTGTCCCTGTGGATTTGAGGCTCTACTTAGTTAAGATGTTTAATAATATTAAGACTTCCGCTGTGTTATTTGTTTAAGACTATGTCTTGTGTTAAACTGTGATGTAAACTATTTTATTCGAGCATTGTGTTCTCTGTGACTCAATATTTGTAATCTATATGTGTTCTGTGGACATCCTGGGCACGCATATAGAAGCATTCGGATTTCTTGGAAATCTGGGTGTTACAAAGTTGGTATCAGAGCCGTGCTGACTGTAGGATCACAGCCTAGATAGAACGGTCGATTAGATTTTTCTTAACCCTTGCTCTTTGGTTATCTTCTACCTTGGAGTTGAGTTTCTATTGAAAAATGATGTTATGTCCTACCTCTGTCCATTGTGAAAAGTTTCTAACTTTTGCTTACTTCTCCATCTTGTTTCTATAGCTGGCTCGCACGAGGCAGACCCCCCGCAGGCCCAAGATGTCGGAACTCCCGAACCGCGTCGCAGAGTACCCGCTGAAGAGGCAGAACCTGGACACCTACAGAGACTGGGTGCAGATGCGCAAGCAACAGGAGCTTCAGAGACAGCAGGTCATGGAAGAGCCACAGTAGGAGCCTGAAGACGAGGAACCCGAGGAGCGAGAGCCTGAGACCTCGGAGTCCGCAGTAGGTGAGCAAGAAGACCAGATGGTGACCGCAACTAATGATGAAGAGGTGGACGCCGACACTGGAGACGCGTCCGATGATGAAGAAGTGCCTCGGAGCCGTACACATGTCCTGTCACCGCGCCAGATAGCTCCACGCACGCCCCGGTGGATCGTCTACAAGTTCGTACGGGATGGAGGCGACCACTTCTACCACAACGAGCTTCTCCGAGTGCTTGATACCCGCTACCGCTTCGGTCGTGTTGGAGTGGAGTACCGCAGTGAGTGGTGGACGCACGTTCACTACCGCAGCTTCTGGAGGACCGCAGTGCATGTGAGGGTGACTGATGAGGTGGCAAGGGCTGCTCGTGAGATATCGGTTCACTACGCTATGTCTGACCGTGATGCCCAGGAGGCAGGGATCACTGATGCTGCACGTCAAGCCTACCACGTCTACCGCCACAAGTGCTTCGCCAAGATCAAGGATGAGCCAGAGAGGTACCATCCCCGCCGCAAGAGTGGCGCCACAGCTTGCACCATCGCGTCTACCGCCAACGTTCAAGACTCCCAGCTTGCTTCTACAGTGGCGCTTGTGGCTACTCTCAACACGGAGTTTGATGCTGTGTCTGATGAGAATGCCATGCTGAGGAGGAAGCTCACCGCCATGAAGGAGAAGAATGAGGAGCTGCAGCACCAGTTGGGAGGACCCGCACCCCGCAGCCCAGAGTACCGTGGAGAGTCACCACAACGTAGGAGGTCACGCTACAACTCCCCTGCCGCCCACACCACCGTCGACCCCTAGATGCTTCTACGAAGTTGTAATAGGGATCGAGTAGTACGTTCTGAGTAAAAAAAAAGAGTCGAGTCTTAGTGTGTCGAGTCGTGTGTGAACCTTGTCTTTAAATATTTGGATGATTTATTATTATGCTTATGAGTGATTTGGATCTTTGTAATGATTGTGATGAGCGTGGATGAAAGTCTGCAATCATCTAGTATTGGATTAAGGTATAAGGAATTTAGTGAATAAATAGTTGGGTTCTTAATCTCTTTTGCACATCATCTACTATCTTTCCTGTCACCTGAGTACCTTATCTGGTCAGTGGTTTGCTTCTGTTCTTGACACCGGTTCAGATATGACTGTGAATGTGAATGTTGGGGTTTTGATCAGTGATTGTTTAATGAATGACAGATGGTTGGGACAAGAGGATCGTCGGGTGCTGGCAACTAGAACCAGAACCAGAACCAGCCGGCCACCATGGAGGATTTGGTCCGCATGCAGACACAGACGATGCAGCAGTTGACTCAGGCCATAGCCTTGATGCAGCAGAACCTGCAGAACCCACCTGTCCAGCCGCCTCCCCAGCCCATCAGGGACAGGAGGGGAGAATTCTTGAAGGGGCGCCCGCCAAAGTTTTCACGCGCCAAAGACCCGATGGAAGCTGAAGACTGGATCAAGGCGGTGGAGAGACAACTTGACATTGCCCCTGGATTACTAGTTTATTTAGAAATTAGCCCATGGATTACTAGTTTAATTAGAAATTAGCCCCTGGATTTCTAGTATTATTACAAATTAGCCCCTGGATTACTAGTTTAATTAGAAATAGCCCCTGGATTACTTGTATTATTACAAATTAGCCCCTAGATTACTAGTATTATTAGAAATTAGCCCCTAGATTACTAGTATTATTAGAAATTAGCCCCTGGATTCCTAGTATTATTACAAATTAGCCCCTGGATTACTAGTATTATTATAAATTAGCCCCTGGATTACTAGTTTAATTAGAAATTAGCCCCTGAATTACTTGTATTATTACAAATTAGCCCCTAGATTACTAGTATTATTAGAAATTAGCCCTTGGATTACTAGTATTATTACAAATTAGCCCCTGCTTTAGTAGTTTAATTAGAAATTAGCCCTTGGATTACTAGTATTATTATAAATTAGCCCCTGGATTACTAGTTTAATTAGAAATTAGCCCCTGGATCACTAGTTAAATTAGAAATTAGCCCCTAGATTACTAGTTTATTAAATAAGCTCATTGTGTTACTCTTAGCATTCCAATTGGATGATGGACGTGAAAACCTCAATGAGTTCATGACTCATCTGATCAGAGGAGACAACTTCGAATTACCACCTGAACAAGATCTACCCGAAGGCGAGTATGATGGCAGCCAATATCTTAACGTCACAGGTGATGGTGATGAGGCTGCTCATTCTAACTCTGAGGAAGAAGATGTACCCGAGGTATATATACACAGACACATGCTATATACCTTTTGTTCATACTTAGGATCATTTATATATGAATGGATATCTCCTTAGGCTTCGACGTCTTGTCAGAAACGTAAACGAAGCACTAAAGCAAAGATGACGGGGAAAATCATCATTAGAGAGATCAACGAAGAAGGTGACCCAAAAGCTCCAGAGGATGCAAGGACAAAGTTTGTCAATCACGCAGGATACATTGTCAGGGAGAACATCCCCATCAGTTTCAAAGCTTGGAAAAAAGCTAAGGGGATTGAATATGCAGATGTAGTACCTAAACAAGAGAAAGAGATGTGCTGGGAGCAGTTGTTGTCGCACTTCACACTTCCAGATGGAGAAAATATTAAGGAGCAAGTGAAGAAGTTCGCCTTGAAGAAAATGGAGATTGCTTTCCAAACATTCAAGAAGAACTTAAAAAAAGATTATATCAAGAAAGGGACAACACCTGACTTTGAAAATAAGTTTCAGAAGCTTCGTCCGCACTGGGATCAATTTGTCCAAAATTGTCTCTTAGAAGACAGAGCTGCTTTGAGAGAGCAAAACAAAGCCAACGCGAGCAAAAATATTCACTCCCACCGTACTGGACAAGATGGGTATAGGAAGGCAATTCCAAAGTGGGAGAAGATGGAAAAGGATCTGATAATGAAAGGATTCACCCCGCGGACCCTACACTGGCCTGAAAGAGTGAAGTGGTACTACTTTGCACATGGCGGGACTCTGGATATGACTAATGGAGATTTGATCCCGTCAGATTCACTGCGAGCAGCAGTAGATAGGCTTGAGGCAGTGCTAAAGGCTAAGGAAGAAGGAACTTTTACACTAAATCGGGAGAAAGATGAGCTATCGTACGCCCTAGGGACTCCTGAACACACCGAGCGTGTGCGAGGCATGGGTGTAGTTCCATGGAATCATGGCTTCTCCGCAGATCTTGAGACTTACAGAAGCAGAAGCCGAAGCAAGGCTGAAAATGAAGCAAAATTACGTGCACTAGAACAACGACTCTCTGCACTAGAAGAGCAAATCTCCCCCATCAGCCCCGCCTCCAATGTGCCGTCTAGTGTTGAATCCAGAGAGTTACCTCAAAGCTATTCCGTGGACTTTATCACCGAAAGGCAGCCATGCGAGCTTCATACTCCCATAATCGGAAATAAGACGAAAGCAGTAGCAGATGCTGTTGCTGAGGTCCCTATTGTTGGCGGGGTTGTACACGGTGTTCCAATTCCCCCAGGATATGCAAAGGTCAATGTCGATAGGGTCTTTCCCGGGTGGGAGGACCTCGACCTCGAAATCGAAGGAGGCGATGGTGAGAAGGTGTTAGGTCAAGCGTTGCACAGTTGGATATATTGGCAGAAGAAGTATATCATATTTCCACGTTTCACCATAACAGAATCATCGGGACAGGACATTGGCATAAGATCACCACCGACTGCAGACGTTACGCCCCCCAGCAATGATCCACAGACACCTCCAGATCAAATTCATCAACAGCCTGCTCAAATGGAGCCTCCACCACCTCCTACCAAAGACAAGGATGCGCAGCCTGCTGGAACAGATCCAAGCGTTAGCTCGCCTGCGCCTCCTACAAAATCTACAAATGCACCAATACCTGCACCAAAGGATGCACGGAAAATTGGTGGCGGAAGCAGAATTAGGATCCAGCCACCTCTTGTGCCCCCACCTCCTAAGGAGAAGAAGGAGGCTTGGGAGAAAGCTCCTAAGAAACCGCCTCCCGTGCCGCAGAAACCGGCTTCACCGCCTAGTCAGAAGACCACGCCCGAGATGACTCGAAAGCAATTCACTGCGTGACAAACAACAACAGGCGAAGAAGCAACAAGAGACGAAAAGTTCCTTATCGGATTGTGACCTTCAAATAAAAAAGACAACTCAGCGTAAGAGAAAAGCGTCGAGCATTGCACAGCTTGGTATGCAGAAGAAGCAGTCAATCCCACCTCTCAAAGATGGAGGCAGTGTCGGTGGCAAAACACAAGATTTATTAATAAGGTAGCAAGATTCATTACTAAGCTAAGAGCCCAGCTATGTTTAGTATCTCGCCTAAGAGCCGAACCACACATTGGGTCGCTGGAGTGTATAGATGGCAAAATAGGCCACGTCCAATAGTTGGCATGAGGTATGGCCCATTGTCCATCAGACTCATGCTAGCACGACACAATGACTGGTATGGCTAATAAGCCCCCACCCTAGCTAGACAACCTAAGCATGCATGGCATAAAAATGGGCTAGGCCCAACGAGATCTGATGATATCTTTCGTCCTAAATACTCTTATTGCATATATATACTGAATTTACCCAAAAGCCACAGTCTGCATCCCCATTAATTCCACCTGACTGCCACTATTGGGTATTGCTCAACGGTTGTTGCACTGCTTGTAATGCTTGCCATGTCTAATCATGGCGGCACCTCCACCCTCCCCTCCGCTTTCTTTTCTCCACCTTCATGGCCCTAGTGTTGGGCGCAATCTCCTCTCCATGGCCGGGTGCTACACCTTTGGCCTCCACTTACGAGACAATAAAGACAATTTAATTGCATCACGAATACTGCATGAACCTCAAATCAAACTTTTAATTTATTCCTATATATTTTCAATAAACATAGGGGATTTCATATTTATTTTGCTAAACAACACAACAAATATCATAGAAATTGATAAAATTGCTAGCAAGACGTCACACACATCCACATTGTCCATCTACACAGCTAATTCAACTTAATCCCCGCAATAATCAAAGATTCAACTCATCATATATTCAAAACCTAGGGTTTCATTTTCAACTACAAATACAACAAGAACTTGATGAAAAAAGAAGAGGAGAGGGAGGTTACCTTGCTCCTTGACGAGGGTGGCGGCGGAGGAGGCCGGCGGCGGCGGCGTTGGGGGCGTCGGCGGCGGCCCTGGGCGACTCTGGGTGACTCTAGTGAGGACAGAAAGAGAGGAGAGGAAGAAAGAAAAGGGCGGCCGCGGTTCTGATGTCTTGAAGCTGGGTGCCAAGTCCCGTAGCGCCCAGGTTGCACGGGTGGGCGCCACCCATCTCCTGAACCCGATCTAGGGTTTCAGCCACGCTGGAACCCACATGGCAAAGGTGGGGCCTGGCGTCCACCCGTTGAACCTGGGCGCTAAGTGATCTGACGCCTAGCTTAGCTTCGGGTGCATTTTTCAAAATCTTTCGCCCAGGGATCCATATGTAAAAATCTTACTAGAAAAGAGCCAAAATGAAAAAAATTTACGGTTGGGAGACGGGACGGGAGAGGGTTTATCGCATCAAGTGGCGAATGACTATTGAGTCACAAGGGCGGAGGACGATCAATAGGGTGAGGCATGGCGGCAGCGGCCGGTGGTCTCCCCTTTGTTCCCTTCTTTTATTGCTGGGCCACTTTGATGCCATGGGCATGCTAGCCAGCACACCACATTAGCGAGCCGCCGTGCCACGCCTAGGCTGGGGCCGCTGGCTCAGCCCATGGGCTAGCATGGCACGACCCACTAACTTTTTAGTGTCATGCCTGAAATGTCTTTAACGTGCTGTGCCATGGCTCCTGCCGTGCCGGGAGCGACCGTCCATTTGGCCACATATATTGGGTGAGCCGAGGACAGCATGCTTACAGCACGAGACGTGGAGAAAATGCACCAAGAACATGGGAGTTCGACTTTTGATGCTGTTTCTTGAATTATGCAAGAATAGACACCTAATTCAACCGTTGGACAAACTAAATTCGAACTCAAAAGTATGATCAGAGCGTTAAATTTACGAAAGACGACCAAGCATAAAATTGTGGCACAATGGTGGGGAAGATATATTTAAAGTTCCCATTAAAGCTCAAAAATATGAGACAAGAACAAGATCGTGTCCAGGTGGACTAGAAGTAGAGGAACAGCAAAGAGAGGACTCGAAGACGATCGAGGCTGTGGGCCTCATTCTCTGACGCAGTCTTACAGCGCATCTCCATGCATACAAAGTTGATGCTCTGATGCAGCATCACCGTGGTGCTGGCTGTCCAGTCTGAATCAGGCTTGAATCTTGATACCTATGCCGCTGTGCCCTTCTTCCTTAAAGCTATGAAATTAAGGGAGATGGTCGGGCAGTGACAGAAAGGTGAGTAGCGAGCTGGAGATTATTGAAGGAGACGAGAGAGGGCGTCAGAAACTAGGATAAGGAGGTCTGAGATCGTGCCCACTCCTGTCGTATTTTTCGTGTGGAGGACGAAGTTGTTACAGGTGTAAAGGTCTAATAAATCCGTCTTTAACATGTAATTTAAACAGTTAGAACTATCAAAGCAGATTTTTCCTGCAAAAGAATTAGGTGGGTATTTACACTGGTTCTGGACATAGGATTTCCTATCATTAGGCCAGTCTTTAACACCATGATATGAAGGCGAATTGCTACAGATGGCACAAATAGATATTTCCGATACCTGCACATGAGTTTCTTTATATTGTCCATGTTTGCATATTCGTTGCAGCAGGAACTAGCAAGGCAGATTTGTTTTATAGACAATATTTTTTTGGGGTGAGAGAGACCCACCTGATTAGTTTTCATTACCTCATAAATCATAATGGCATGCATAATTGTTCAAATTAAAGTACATTTTGGCAAAATGTAGACTTAAGGGTTTACATTGCGGCTGTAAAACAATCACACCACGCGTCGCTAACTCGACGCGCCGAACTTTTCATACGGCAGCCCCAAAGTCGTGTCTTCACGAGCTTGGTGGAGTAGCTCCCGCAACGTCATGGTCTCTTGTCTGAAGATCACCCCATTCCTTCGCTTCCAGAGTTGCCAGCAGCAGAGGAGCACAAAGGCATCGTGGTGCTCAGCAGGGAGGTGTGCAGCCTGGCCGTTTACGCACCGGCCGGGAGGACGACGCCGATGGCTGCCCAGAATGTCATGGTGAAGGGGCATTCGAGCCTGATGTGCTTCGCAGTTTCATCGTCCAGTGAGCACATTTCGCAGGTCGCCTCATCGGCCGCCCTTCGCCGGTGTAGCTGCGCCTTACACTGGATGCAGTCCATGTTGAGGAGCCACCCGAAGAACTGGACACACGTCTTCCAGATATCCACCGCATCTGAGGGGCTGCCAGCTGATCAGAGGAGCTTGTAGAGGGCGGACGAGTGAAGCTTGCCGTCCGATCCCGCGAACGGACTGAGCCTGGCTGTTGGTCGAACATGACGGCGGCGGCTGCTGCTCCAGTGGAATCGAGCGCGATGGCTGCGTTCTCTCTCTCCACTCTCTTCTGCTGCTGCGGCGGGCACGCGCGCCGACGGCCCCACACTATGTACGCGCGTAGCGCCCGTGCGCTACGACGCTAGATTTGGCGTCGCGAGGCTGGGACGCAAAGTTAGCGCACGGGATAGTGCACCCTGCTACGGGGCAAAAAAACGCTAGCAGTGTCCTGTAGCTCGGGGTAGCGTACCCCAATGCAAACAGCCTTAGTGTAGTATAATATATAGGGAATTAAAACGGAGTTTGGACTCACAAAAGAATGTGTTGTAGTGGTTAGCGGAGGCTACACGCGAGAGGGAGGTCACGAGTTTGCGACCTCCCACCAGCTGCGTAGAGCGTGGATTTTACGTGAACAATCCGCGACTTGCAACTGGCATGCGCGCGCTGGCACTCGGCAAAGCCACAGGATCCGGTAGTGCCACTTATGATCACCTATGTGCCAAACATAATACATGTCTACCCCTGCACCATTTATGACATAACATTTAGCCTCGCCTTCTTATTTTCTCTCCATATTGTTTGCTGATGCTTCACATGCCCATCTTGTAATTAATTAGGAAGCATGATAGAGCTCTCACCTTTACGAATTGGCTGGCTCGAATGTTCTGAACCTAAACTACACATAGGAAAATATGTGTAACATGCCTCGTTTGCATTTTCATTTGAACCTGTAGTTTCTAAAACCACAGCAGGGAGGAGAGCAATTCCTAGACCTTTATAGGCAGCTCAGCGAATGAATGGTACCTCACCGCTCTCACAATCATGTGCCCCTATTTTGCACTTCAATACTTCGTCAGCCCGTCATCAACCCAGATATGTCATCCTCAATTGTAGTTTCATTCTCTATAAATACAATACCACACAAGGAAAAATAGTGATGTGACATTGGGTTCAAGAAGAGCTGAGGTACTGAAACTCAGTTCACACCGTTTCCAACACAGTGGGACTGAGAATCTTTTGCAGTTCAATTGAGAGCTTGGATTTCTTTTTGTTTGATCTTAGGTCCAACTAATTACTTCCACGCCTCATGTAACAACATACATAAAATTAACTTGCACTGTAAGGGCTGTTTCATTGAAGATTTCATTCAACTCCGTTTTACATGGAAAATATAGAAACAGTGGAATGAAACTAGCAACTGAGAATGGCAAACAAAAAGGAAGTATCAGTGAGACTGATGTCGTGATGAGAAGCACAGACAATTGCAAAACAAATGTGATCGTTGTGCAATTACTTTTTGTTATTCCGTGCCATCTATTGTTGAACATCCCGTGATACAGAGGCAGGGGATATTGGCCTGACAAGCACACTTAATATAGACAAATTAGTGGAAGGAGGGGGAGAGGGGGGGGGGGGCATTTTTCATGCTTCAGACCTAGTAGCGATCGGACGTCCGATGAAAATTTCCCATCAGACGCTCGTCACAACACTGAAAATTGATTACTCCAACATTAGAAATCATAGCTTGCAACATTGAAAAAACACGTATAAAACTGCGTAAGTCGTACAATTGTAGGATTCAAAATTCTCACCGCACCATGATCGATGCCATGTTTGATGCAACATTCACGATGGGCGACGGCATGCAAAAACAAAGTTTGGAACATCGACACTTACCTTTTATTTGCAACATTTAAAATTATATTTCATAACATTTTTCAAACTACTGTTGCAACATTCTAAAATTATATTATTTTTTGAAAGCTATTAGAAAAGCAAATATAGTTAGTTAATTAGAAAAAAGATGCAACATGGCAAGCCAACTATTGAAATATTTAAAATAAATTTACGCAACATTGCCAAACATCACAATCAACTCATAGTAAAAAAAGCTTAAATAGGGATTGGGAGGTGAGGCAGCCGTGGTGAGCTGACGACAGCAGTGCATCCGTCTCTTAGAGCACAGTGTCTCGTTTGTCACACATTTGGTTGGAGTTTCTTTGGCAGACAATGCTGAGAGGCGCCTATGTTTCTTAGATGAGCCGGGCGGAATGCCTGGACAGGAAAAGCAAACACTACCGGATCCAGGCTCTTTGCCGTGAGCCTGGCACTTTCGGCAAAGAGGATCATCCTCTCGGCAAAGGCTTTGCCGAGAGCCGGCTCTCGGCAAAGTTTTTCTCGGCGAAGCTACCTTTGCCGAGAGCTTTCTGTCGGGATCACGGCAAAGCCTTTGCCGTGTGCGACGGAGGTATTTGCCGAGAGCATGCAGCCTCTCGGCAAAGACCTGGCCCTAACGCCGGCGAGACGGCGTTGCGCCGTCTCTGTGGGGCCCGTAGCTAGGTTTGCCGAGAGCCACGTGCCAGGCTCTCGGCAAAGAACTCAAGGTTTGCCGAGAGTGACGTGCCAGACTCTCGGCAAAGAGTTCAAGGTTTGCCGAGAGTCACGTGCCTAAATGGCAGCCTAAAGAAGTGTGGCACACCGAACAGCTTCTGTGGAAAGCTAAGGTCACGTACGAGGTAGTCTCTTGCTTTAGCCTTAGCTGCACCATCAATGTTGTATTAGCGTCAACAGCCAGCTTAGCCTTCTTGTTATCACCCCGTGTTGTTCGCTGATTCCTCACATGCCCATCTTGTAATTAGGAAGTATTCAGAGGCCCATCGCGTTCACAAAGTTTTGAGCCTAAAGCCAGATGAAAATGTGTGCAACATGTTGGAATAAACCACGCCACTGTGTGTGCATGGCGTGGGTGTGTGTGTTTGCATCATGAACGTGGTGTCTGTGCGTGCGTTCATGGTACGTAGCTTGTTAGGGTCTACGTGTTTGAGTCTGTTAGGGTCTTTGGGTTGCTGGGTCGGTGTCAGTAGATGTCCGTGGTGCACGAGTTCGAGCTCAGGTCGCATCATGGACAGCGTCAAGGTCGGAACGTCGTACGGGCGCATTCCAGTGGTGTTCGGCCGGGATGGCGCGTGATCGAACTCGCGTTCGGGTCCGTGGCCGAGTCAATCGCGTGCGGCGCGAGGTTGTTAGGATTGCAGGGCTGAGGATGGCTGGTGTAGTGGCTGGCGGCTGCAGATAAGTGCTAGGCTCGGATCAGAGCAGGGAGACCGATTCTCCCGGTGCATTCGTGGCCAGAACGTGTGAGAGTCCGGGTCTGCAGGAGCGCGTGCGTGCGCGTCGTGCTCTTGATCATGTGGGCGCTGTGTCGTCGAGTGTGGGCTACAAAAGGCCATGTACAACACCTGTAAGCGTTGAGTCCAGTCCTTTGATTGAATAAACAAGCCAACATAGAGGCCGTTCGAGCGGCCGGGGCGTTCGTCGCCAATCTCGTGTGTGTGCACTGTTGTTCTTCCACCTCCGTCCGGCGTGAGTTAGAAGTGTTCATAGGACTAGATTCCAACAATTGGTATTCAGAGCTTGGTTAGGGCCAGGAGCAAGGTGCCGGAGGCGTGCTGGTTTGGCCGGCGCGTGACGGTGTGGAGGAGGAGTCGATCGAAACAAGGTACCGTCGGTGGGTGCGTGATCCGGCGATCCGTTGGGCGTTCGCGATGGCCGACAACAAGACCGACGACAAGACTCCTCCAAGCTCTCCAAGGAAGCTGTCCGGCGGCAAGGGCGGCGATGGTGCTGGCGGCAGCGGCAAGGAGGAGGCCGTGCGTGTCGTGCGGGAGATCGGTGGGCTTGGCAACTGGCCGATGCTCACCAAGGAGAACTACACCGAGTGGGCGCTGGTCATGAAGATCAAGATGAAGGCAAGGAACCTGTGGAACGCCATCGAGCCTGGCGGCGTTGGTCTACAGGAAGATTGCCTTGCCTTGGACGCGATCACCAGTGCCGTTCCGACGGACATGGTGGCGTCCCTGGCAGTGAAGGACACCGCGTTGGAAGCGTGGAACGCGGTAAAATCCATGCGCGTCGGGAGTGAAGCGGTGCGCAAGACCAAGGCGCAGCGACTGCGGCGGGAGTTCGAGTCGCTCAAGTTCAAGAAAGGCGAGTCCGTCGACGACTTCGTCATCAGGCTGTCCAACCTCGTCGCCGCGCTCAGCACCGTGGACGAGGCAATGGCGGACAGGAAGGTCGTCGAGAAGTTGCTTCGCGCCGTCCCCAAGCGGCTCGCCACGGTGGCCGTCGCCATCGAGGTCTCCGCCAACATGGAGACACTGACCCTGGAGGACGCCGGTGGGAGGCTGCGCGCGGCGGAGGAACGTGAGGCGGAGGACGACGACGAAGAGCCTCCAATGCGCGCCGACGGCAAGCTGTACCTCACTGAGGAGCAGTGGGAGGTGCGCAGGCGTGAACGCCGTGACAAGGAGCGCGCTCGCAGCGGCGGCGCGCGTCACGGCGAGGGCAGCAAGAAGGGAGGCCGTAGCAGTGGCCGTGAAGATGGCAGCAGCGACGACGACGGGGTGTGCAGCGTTCGGTCCGGTGCAAGCGGGCGTCGTCGCAGCTCTGGCAAGGGGCGGTGCTTCAATTGTGGCGTCCGTGGCCACTTCTCAAGGGAGTGCCCCAAGCCAAGGAAGGAGGAGGCGCTGTTCGGCAGTGCCGACGAAGAGCCGACGCTCCTGTAGGTCGGGAGATGCGGCGGCGTCGAGTTCGTGGGGAGTTCGGTGTCGTGGTTTAGGGGGAGATCGTTGGAATAAACCACGCCACTGTGTGTGCATGGCGTGGGTGTGTGTGTTTGCATCATGAACGTGGTGTCTGTGCGTGCGTTCATGGTACGTAGCTTGTTAGGGTCTACGTGTTTGAGTCTGTTAGGGTCTTTGGGTTGCTGGGTCGGTGTCAGTAGATGTCCGTGGTGCACGAGTTCGAGCTCAGGTCGCATCATGGACAGCGTCAAGGTCGGAACGTCGTACGGGCGCATTCCAGTGGTGTTCGGCCGGGATGGCGCGTGATCGAACTCGCGTTCGGGTCCGTGGCCGAGTCAATCGCGTGCGGCGCGAGGTTGTTAGGATTGCAGGGCTGAGGATGGCTGGTGTAGTGGCTGGCGGCTGCAGATAAGTGCTAGGCTCGGATCAGAGCAGGGAGACCGATTCTCCCGGTGCATTCGTGGCCAGAACGTGTGAGAGTCCGGGTCTGCAGGAGCGCGTGCGTGCGCGTCGTGCTCTTGATCATGTGGGCGCTGTGTCGTCGAGTGTGGGCTACAAAAGGCCATGTACAACACCTGTAAGCGTTGAGTCCAGTCCTTTGATTGAATAAACAAGCCAACATAGAGGCCGTTCGAGCGGCCGGGGCGTTCGTCGCCAATCTCGTGTGTGTGCACTGTTGTTCTTCCACCTCCGTCCGGCGTGAGTTAGAAGTGTTCATAGGACTAGATTCCAACACAACATTCCTTGTTTTCTTTTGAACCTGCAGTTCCTAAAACCATTTTCTGAACCTAATGTTTCAGGTACACAGGGAGAAGAGCAATGCCTCAGGCCCTCAACCTTTATAGGCAACTCAGCGAATCAATGCGTACACCACCGTTCTATTAATTGTGTGCCTCATATTGCTCGTTAATCCATGGTCCACCAAGAACAAAGAGCTGCTCGTTTAGGGACATTATTGAACAAACTGAAACGACAACTTGACGAGGAGTTGGTCTTGCCACCCCCTTCCAGCTCCCAGGTGTTCCTAGAGTAGCCTGGATTTGGGGTACATGAAGGCCATTTTCTATGCTCTGTTCTCCGTCTTTCTTGCTGATGCTTCCCACGCCTGGATGACCCTCGAATCAGTGATTCAATCTAAAGGCTCCGACCTAAACATGAGAAAAAAAAATGCCTGTGGTTTGCATCCGTTTTTCTTTGCAAGTTACTGCACGCATTTTCAAATGCCACACTAGGAGGAGGGCACTGCAGGTTATCTCGTCTCTTCATCCTTTCCATGTCAATAGGGCTACAAGATGTTCTTGTCCATAGCTTGCCAATCTTCTGTCATTCTGTTCTGTGTGTAAGCACTAGAGAACCAAAGGCCTTTTTTTTATAGGTAGCTCACCTCAGAGTAATTGCTAAAATTGTTTTGAACGAAAAGAGTACTTGCTAAATTTGTTACTACAACTACTATGTGCTTTCCGCACTACCATTTTGATCAATCTATCAATCAAGACGATATTCTGAAAAAAGAATGCAAAAGACGCTATTCTGTTTTTGCATGCCATCGAATTGAACATTCGGTTATATAGCAACGGAAGACAATCTTACTACAAACATTTCGGGAACTGACGGCTGGTAAGTTTATCATGCTGATACCTGCTATTCCTAGCAAGATAGATGGAGTGGCTGCTGTTCTCTATGATATACTATCTTTGCGCTTGATTTGTTGAGCTTTAGGAACCATACTGAAGAGTAAAATCTTACTCACCAAGTATGTGTTTTTGCAAACATTTCAGTCTACAGGATGCGCTAATTGTTACTCTACGGATGGGATATGGAGGTGTTGAAGATTTAGTGCATCGTGTTGGGTGAAATAACAGTTAGCGTATCCTGTAGAGTAAAATTTAGAAATAAAACTGATGCTTAGTGAGAGTCTACGGTATCTGCTTTTTTTCTTTGTACCTGTGTGCCATTATATAAGATATATGTAAGTCATTATAAAAGATACATGTTACTTACATAGCATCGAGATTTTAGAAAGTCCCTCCATACCATTGTTCGAAATTTCTTTTACATGTGAGCCCCACTTTTGTCAATTTTAGCTAACACCGTCGAGCGTCGATCCATATGTGGGCCCCATGCGTCAGCCTCCATCTTCTATCTCTCCTTCCTCTTCTTCCACTCCTAGGACCACTTGGCCGGCCGCCAACCACTCTTGCGCCAGGCCGTCACTCATGCAAGCGCTCTCGCCTGGTTGCCGCTTGGCCAGCTGCCACATGAGCCCACGCCTTTGCGCTGCTCGGGCAGGACCAATTCGGCACCTCGTACCTGTGCACGGAGCTCGCCACCGGCGCCGGCCTCGCCTGCACCTCCATCGCCAAGCGCAAGCTCCTCACCATGGAGGATGTGGACAACGTGCGCCGCGAGATCTAGATCATGCACCACCTCGTCATGCACACCAGGATCGCCACCATCAAGTGTGTCCACATGCTTGGGGTCATGCACAGGGACCTCAAGCCCGAGAACTTCCTAGGCCCGGTAACACGCACATATGGATCGACACTCGACTGTATTAGCTAAAAATGAAGAAAGTGGATCACTTTCTATTCTAGTCGACCTTTTGCGTTCCAATCTGTTTACGGGCCAGGGTCATTTTATGGTAGGTAGACATGACCAAACAATTTATCGCATCCAACAAGACCACTGCAAAGGATTAATTAAGGGAAATGATGAAGTCAGGCACTTCATCGCATAAATTTGCACAAGGAGAAGGATGCTAGTGTCGTCCTAACACTGGTTGATATGCATGCAAGCAAGGGGCGTTGCAGTTTATGTAAATTACGGCAGGATGCTGATTTTCTGTCTCCGTACTAACATAAGGATTATTGTAGGTGTTTTATGGTTGTGATGTTTCTGTACACGTTTTGCCTTGTCTACAACATTTGCACTGTTATTTGTTAAGGCTATCCGATTCTTGGGGCCTCAGTTCTAACCAGCAAGCTCATATTGAATTCAATCTATGTTTGGCCATCAAACTATTGGGCAAGGGCAAGTTTGATTTCTCAACCATTGAACTAAGAAACTAGAAATATTTGACCATGCAACTTTGTAAATCGGTCGAAAATAGTCACCAAGCTGGTTTTGCCTCCGTGTGGACTTGTTTTGACCGGCACACTGACATTGGTCGCCACATAACCATGCTGACTCAGCGATGACCCATATGTCAGAACAATTGAATCCCAAGCCACTCTGTCCCAAGTCCATTCCCTGTCTTCCTCTCTCCTGCTCTGCAGGCGCTATATGCCTACACCACTGTTGGCACTCCTTAGCGTCACTTGTTAGATGACGTTAGGAATGCGTGACGGTGTTGACGCAAAAATTGGAAAAAGACCTTCACGTACCAGCACACGAAATCGGCTATGACCGATGATACTGGGCGTGCCAAAAGTGTGTTGACGCAAAAATTGGAAAAAGACCTTCACATACTAGCACACGAAATCGGCTGTGACCGATGATACAGGGTGTGCCAGTCAATCTGACCTGTTGATTGACAAGGAAAAATCGGACGTTAGTAACACAACGAAATCGGCTGGTTTTCCTATTTAGCAATGAAGACCAGATCGACAAAGGATTCCGATCTGTGACAGAGAGCCGGCTAGATCAGCCGATTCCGATGCAAAGCAAAGTAAGATTACTAAAACGTAACCTAACAAGCTAAGCAGAGCAATACTTAGAATAGATCTAAACGGCTATATCATATCCGATAATGAAGCACAAATTATTAGCCGATCAAAGCCTATTCTAAGATGGATAAGAGCTGAATAAAACCTAAACGAAGCAACAACGACGCGCCAGATACTAAAGCTTAGATATTTACTCGATAACTGTCGAATAATTCCAAACGAAGCAACAGCGATACGCCGGTAGCTAAAGCCTGAATCTTATTCAGTAATACGGGACTTACAGGCAAGCTTTGAGATCTGATCACCCTCGATGTGCCCAAAAGAACTCGTGAAAAGAAAAAGAGCGAAGTCGCCGACAATGTATGAAAGATGCGAAATGTGTAAAGGTTTGTTTGATGTTGGTGTGTATAGACTTCCATGACCACGCAGGGTCGATATTTATACTCTGATAACTACGACTCCTAATAAACATTTACGACAAACTTTACTTGACGCAAAAGAAAAGACCCCTTTTACAAACGTTTACGACTCAAACTCTATAAAAATAACCGACTCTTTATTTTGGTCCTTCTATAAGCTCAGCCTGGCAACCTTCCAGGATTCCTTCACGTCATCAGCCTCTTTTCCGATCTTGACTCTCGTCGGACTCCGGTTCCGATTCAAACTGCTCTTTCCCCCGGACTCCGATTCTGATTTCTGCTTCATTTGGCATCGATGTGACCTGTCAAAATCTGGTGTCAACACATGCCCCCCTAGTTTCGCGGTAGAATTGATTCTGACTCGAAACTATTTGATCCTTATCTTTTAGGTCAAACATTTCTTCTTTCCCCCTTTACCCTTAGCGAAACCTATATAAGGTCAGCTCCTTCTTCTTCCTCATTCATCTTCTTCACATAGCCGCCGCCGCTTCGTCTTCCTCTGCTCCCCGACCTCCAAGATCATCAGGCGCAAACATCCTCTCGCAAAGATCATCTCCCCAAGGCTCCGGCTACTCCTCTTCATGGCATCCGTCGCAGAAATCCCCGAGGTAAGCATTCACCTAACTTCTAGATCTAGATCTGTTCTGTTCTTAGCAGATCTATTCTTTACTCATAGCATTGCATTTCTTTAGGCCCTTCGCGACAGCATCATTATCCCGGTAGCAGATAAGCCAGGTCTCACCATACTAGGCCCAATAGGTTCTCCAGATCCTACTGACTTCATCAACCAAGAAACGCAAAGGCTTCCCTTCAAATCGTTTGATTTAGAACATGATTGGAACAATGCCTTTAGATCTTGGCCTACCCTTACTGCTGGATGGAAAACATGGTACAAAAGGGTCACCAAGTCAAAGATAAATGAATGGGAATCTTATGACCTCTGTCAATGTATTCCTCTTTCTCTGGCTGACATGGAGCGAAATGAACTTTTGCTAGCCGCCGCTTCATATTTCTTGTCCGATGCTCTGAATGCTTTCCTCTTCGGTCAAGGTCCGATGACCCCTACTTTAGCCGACGTCCTGATGCTCACCGGTTTGAACATATCGGAATTGGACAAAACTTTTCTCATTCCCTCCAGAGCCACCCATAAAATTGACACCAAGCAGATAGGGGGTTGGAAGGGATACATAGAGAAGTATTCCAAGACATCAGGACCTGTGGATGCAAGAGAACACTCGGCCTTCCTGAATATGTGGTTGGAACACTTCGTCTTTTGCAGGAAGACAGTAGGCCCATCAATCCACTACCTCCGATTGGCAGAATACTTAGCCTCAGGAAACAATTTCCCAATCAGAAAACACCTTCTCGGATCGGTATATAAGCTCCTTCATGAGGTTTCTATCTGATTAAGGACCAAGCAACAAATCGGACATCTTGGAGGTCCGTGGTGGTTCATTAACCTCTGGTTGAATATGCACATACAGAAGCTTCTTGATGTTTCCGTGATTAGCAAAGTATTCCCCACCGATCAATTGAATGACAAAGAAGCTGAAGATCGGCGATGCATGTCCTTTGGCGAAGCTGCCTCAGGTTTCCCTGGAGAACGGCTTCCTTCTACTCGTACAGCCGAGTACTTCAGGGGGTTCTATAATGGTCTCAAGGAAGAATCCATGCCCTGACATGTGTACGCTGATCCCGATCATCATTTTGAACTCCCATTCAAATTCCAATTTGATGACATCGACACAGATGAGGAGAGCGAAAAGAACTTCAAAGAAATTATCACCCCTCAAATACTTCCCGCAGATATCTTCATGGGGAAAAAGCAGCAGTCATTTGAATATTACCATCCAGCATTGGCTGCTCGTCAAATCGGATTTGGCCAAGGGCCGATTTCCTTGTATCTGGATAATCTGGTTAAGCCTAACATATGATAGGCTGATAAATTTATAACCTCCTCGGGAAAACATAGATTTATCTCTTTGAAAATTCTCAAGCTTCACTACGGATTCATTCAAGACTTGGTGGCAAAAATGGAGGAGCCATCTCTTCAGCCAACCTGCTCAAGATTATTGACTACTCCTCAACCCCGATTTTGAGACTAGCGACCAAGTAAGAACTCTACCCTTGGTCATTTTTTCCAAACACGGATTACTTCGCGCTTTTAACTCTCTTTTTTTTTTGTCTTTGATCACAGGATGTAGCCATAAATCTTCCTTCAGTAGGCAACAGTGGCCGTCTGATTGAGTATATGCCTCCTTCGGATAATCCTCATATCGGAAATTCTAGTCCATCCGTGACGGATGTTGCTACTGGTCGGAACAAGAAATCGGCCAAGAGCTCTGCCCCAACTGAGCAATCCAAGCAACAAGGCACCGGTTCTTCCAAAAGGCCGAACAAAAAGACTCAAGAAATTTCTTCTTCTATGATCGGCCAAAAAGAAATCAAGCCATCGGAGTCACAAGCCACACCTTCAGAAGTCGGAGAAAAGCGCAAATTGGTGCTATCAAAGACACTTTCAAGGAAGATACCGAAAGTTGTCCGAAAAATTTCAGCTCCAGAAGCTGTCAGACGTATATCAAAAACAAGCTCAAGTATTGGTAGCCCATCAACGGTTCCGGAGGTGGTCTCATCAAATCCGATTCAAGAAAACCCATCGGACACCACAACAATAAATGCATCGGAACAGGTAAAAATATTTCCGATTTGCTGCGGTTCTTTTATTTCTTGAGCTAATTTCAATTATAAACATGCACTTCCTCAGAACACGACTCAATCGGACCAAACTGGAACTGTTCCAACTTCCTCTTCACTACCGATCCTTCCGAGCGCTGTTCAACCAGGATCAGCAATCCAAGCTCCAGAATCAGTCCAAGAATCCATCGTAAGGATGACCATTATGTCGTTCGTTATTGTGAAAGTTGATTCACTCCATTCCGCACATCTAAACTTTTGCATCTGGGGCGCACGACAATTGCTTCCATCGGGACCTCAATCGGCCTTCCAACACCTCAACCATCTCAATTTGATGAAATCAACTTAAAACAGGTAACACTTTTTTTTTTCATTTTCTTTAAAAATAGGAGAAGCTGACATCCAATTTTTGCTTTTCCTCCTCAAGCACAAGACTCTCTAATTCCCAGTGCTCTTGCAGCAGAACATGTTGGCCCCTCTACAGTAGAATCAGCTCCAAACACCGATCGATTAAGATCCATCTTGAAGAAATGCTAAGCCTTCTGAATACTAAAATCGGACAACTTGTCAAGAACGCCTATCCTGTCCGATCGGCTTTCAAACACTTGCAAGGCCAAATACCTGAGTCAGTTGAGGAGGCTCTCTTGCCAGCTGCCTTCATAGAATTCAACTACTTCCAGGTGGTAAAGGCCCAAAAGAGTTTATCCGATCGAGCTGAATTCGAGAAGTCTTCCAAGGATCAGGAGCAAATTGAATCGGATATTGAAGGCATAGAAACCCAAATATGAAACATAAAGCAAACTCAGGAATCTCTAGAGAAGACCAAATCCGATTTGGAGTCCTAGCGTGAAGCCCATATGCAAGCAATAGCTAAGATTGACACAGAGCTAAAAGTTGTGAAGGCCAACCTTCTGCAAATCCTTGGGACTTTGACAACCTTTGAACAAAACAAGCAAACTCTTATGCAAAAGGTTGATCATCTCAAGAAGAACTTGAAACCGATTGAGGGTTCGGCCGATGACGATCAGAAAGCCATTTCCGATGTAGATGCTATTCGCCGGCGTGCGAGCAAAGCGATCCAAGATTTCCTCGGCTCATTGTAAAACTCTGCCAGTGATATCTTTTGTAACGCATACATCAAGGCTACCATACTATTCTGCATGTGTATATCTTTGACCCATCCTTTGACCAAATCCTGTCAATCCTGAAACGTCTTTATTATCTTTAATCGATGTGATCGGCTTTTACAGTGAATCTCCTTAAAAAAGCATCTTTTGACCAACACGCATTGGTCTCCACACCTATTCATCAAAAATTGATGCTGTGAATTAAGTAGGTAGACCCTTTCGCCTATAAATAGAACCACATGCAGAATCCTCCACCTCATCTCTCTCATTATCAACAATCCTCTCACATAACATCCCCATGGCGTCTTCATCCAGTCAAGTACGAAGGAACCTTATTTCTTTGCATTATTATTTGATTAGGACAAGCTAATCCCTTTGGTTTTTCAGGTCCACCAAACTTTAGAGTTCATCATCACTCAACTTCAATCGGGTGCTCCTTTATCTGCAGATCATCGGCTTTTCTTATCTGCTCACAAACATGAGATCCTGAATTTGCTTCCTAAAGGTTTTACCTCAGCGTCATCCTTCATCCATGGCCAAGGACTCCCAAGAAGCAGCATATCCAGGATTCGACACCAGATTCATAACCTCGAAACTACTCTGGACAGGGAAGAAGCCCGCATTGTCAACCGGAAGAGTAGGAGGGATCAACTCTGGGGTGAAATTAATACAATCAACCGATCTATATCAAGGTCTGAAGCCAACGTCAACCAGATCCACACCTCTATTGAATCTAGAAACCAGATCATAGAAAATCATGAACACCATGAGTCTCGCATGCGAGCCATTCAATCAATTCAGAACTTTCTGAACATTTTGTAATATTTTGTATTTTTTGCCCTAAGGGCGATGCCTAACGCATTGGCCATGTATCCCTGGATGTGTAGTTCAATCTCCGATTTGATTGTACTACTTTTACTTATTTTTTCTGCTAAAGGCGATACTTTGTATCGGCTATGATCACTTCCGATTTCTTCACCGAAAATCGGCTCATGCATCAACCCAAATACTGGGGTAATACTTTTTCAAGTATTTTCCATTCAAAGCTCAAGGAAATTCTTCTCCCTCTAATGTTTCCAATATGTACGTGTTGCCTGGAGCACATCGATTTATTCGATACGGACCTTCCCAAGTTGGAGACTATTTACCGAATTTAGAATCTTTAGATCCAATCGGCAAAATCAATTTCCATACTAATTCTTCTTGAGAAAATTCTTTGACCTTAACTTTCTTGTTATACCATCTAGCAATGCGCTCCTTATTAGCTTTCAAATTCTCAAGAGCTTTCAAACGATATTGAGTCAAATCTTCTAACTCATCTTTCATAATAATGGAATATTCATCGGCTGTCAACTTATTTTGAAACTCAATACGTCTAGAGCCGATTTTCAATTCCCAGGGCGACACAGCTTCATGTCCAAAAACCAAGTGATAAGGTGACATTTTAATCGCACCTCGTGACAAGCCATCCGATATGACCATAACGCCTCATGCAACATAGTATGCCATCTTCTGGGAAATTCATCAACCTTTCTTTTTATTAATTTGATCACGCTTTTGTTGGATGCCTCTGCTTGACCATTAGCTTGAGCATAATACGGAGAGGAATTCAATAATTTAATCTCCATGTTTTCAGCAAACTCTCCAAATTCCCCTGAAGTAAACATAGTTCCCTGATCGGTCGTAATAGTCTGAGGAATACCAAACTGATAGATAATATGTTCTTTAACAAAGTCTATCATATTAGCCGATGATACAATCATCAAAGGAATTGCTTCAACCCACTTAGTGAATAATCGGTCGCTACTAATACAAACTTATGTCCTTTGCTTGATGCAGGATTAATTTGACCGATTAAATCAATTCCCCATCCTCGGAAAGGCCAAGGCCTTAAAATTGGATTCATAGCTGATGCAGGAGCCCTCTGAACGTTTCCAAATCGCTGACAATCCTGACACCCCTTATAATATTTGAAACAATCCTCAAGAATCGTGGGCCAAATGTATCCATTCCTCCAAATCATCCACTTCATCTTGAAAGCCGATTGATGTGCTCCACATACTCCTTCATGGATTTCTCCCATTAGTACCTTAGCCTCTTCTGACCCGATACATTGGAGAAAAACTCCAACAGTCGTCCGATAATAGAGATCTTCTTCAAGTATAACATATTTTACTGCCTGAATCCTTATCTTTCTTTCAACTTTCTTCGATGAATCTTTCAAATATTCATAAATCTTTTTCCTCCAATCGGTATCTTCTAACTCCAGACTCGAAATTTTTATGATCAGACGGTAACCAGACACTCTCTGAGCCAATCGGTTAGCTTCTTCATTATGACATTTGGGAATATGCTCAATTTTAACAAGTCTAAATTCTTTTAACAACTGGAGGCATTCATTATGATATATCTTCAAAATATCATCGTTGCATTCATATTCACCCAAACAAACTCCTGATCGGCCTTCAGTTTCAACAAGGGTGTAAACGGCTTGATCCTACTAGAAAGATTAGAAATAAATCTCCTAATAAAATTAATCTTGCCGATTAATGATTGAAGTTTGGTCTTATTTTCTGGAGCAATAATCTTATTGATGGAACCTATCAATGTTTGACTGATCTCAATCTCTCTTTCATGAACCATAAATCCCAGAAATTGACCAGCAGAAACTCCAAATGCGCACTTCATTGGATTCATCTTCAAGCCATGTCTTCTTGTGCATTCCAGAGTCTTGCGTAAATCGGCTAAATGCTGCTTATAGCTTTCCGATTGAACCACCACATCATCAATTTAAATTTCAAGAATTTTACTGATAAGCTCATGGAAAATATAATTCATAGCACGTTGATATGTAGCCCCAGCATTTTTCAATCCAAAAGTCATGACTACCCACTCATATAAACCAACATGCCAGGACAACGAAAAGCAGCTTTACGAATATCTTCTTCAGTCATAAAAATCTGATTGTAACCAGCATTACCGTCCATGAAGCTTATGACTTTGTGTCCTGCTGCAGCATCAACCAATAAATCGGCAATGGGCATCGGATATCCATCCATCAGCATTGCCTTATTAAGATTACTGAAATCAATGCAAACACGCAATTTCCCATTCTTTTTGTACACGGGAACCACATTAGAAATCCACTCAGCATATCGGCATTGCCCAATGAATTTTGCTTCAATCAACTTAGTAATTTCGGCCTTTATGTCAGGTAAGATCTTAGGATTACATCGTCTAGGATCTTGCTGATATGGCCGATATCCTGGCTTTATAGGCAACCGATGTTCAACAATAGATCGGTCTAGACCAAACATTTCATAATACTCCCAAGCAAAGCAATCTTTAAATTCCCTTAATAAAGAAATCAATTCTTTTTTGTACTCAAGATCTATTTTTGCACTAATAAATATCAGCCTTGGTTTATCACCATCTCCTAAATCTATTTTCTCTAATACATCGGCCGACGTGAAGGCATATCCTAACTTCCCTTCATCTTCTTGAAGAAATTCATCCATAAGGACGATTCTTCTGAGCCAACTGCTTGGATCGGCTGTAGACCGAAATCGGCCACTCTGAGGAATTCAGTGTCCAAAGCTTTTCCCGATATGCACATCACCTGCTCATAACTCCATGGTTGTGCTTCTGCAATGGCTATGGTGTATGACGTGTCTGCTTTGACGACTTTCACTGTATCCTCAATCCAATGAACCAAACATTGATGCATGGTTGATGGAATGCAACAATTAGCATGGATCCAATCTCTTCCTAGCAACAGGTTATATGACCCTTTGCCATTGACTATGAAGAAAGTGGTAGGTAATGTTTTGCTTCCGATAGTCAGATCAACACATAATGCCCCCAAGCTGGAGAAATCTTTCCTTCGTAATCTTTCAGCATCATATCCGTTTTGATCAGATCATCTTCACTTTTGCCGATTTTGTGAAAAACGGCATAAGGCATCAGATTAACAGCCGCTCCTCCATCAACCATCATCTTGGTCATTGGCTTTCCGTCAACATGTCCCTTCAAAAATAAAGGCTTCAAATGAACACGTTCCTTTTCTTCTGGTTTCTCGAAGGTTGCTTGCATTGGTTCTAAATTCAGTTGAGCCATTGCTTCTTCAATTTTAGAATTTTCTTCATCACAAGCTGATGCCATGAATTCCCTTGGCAGCATGAAAACCATATTAACATCGGCCGCAGAATCATCTTGATCTCGTTGTTTAGGACACCATACTTTAGATGGCACCTTCTTGCTCTTCAAAAGCTGGCGTGATTTCTCTTCTTGAATTTCATCAAATGGGAGCCTTTCTAACCTCCTCTTCTGTGATTTTGTAACTCCATCTAGGCACCATCTTGGCTGAGGTATTTTAACTTCGCGATGAATATTCTGATCCCGATTTGGCAAAGGCTCTTCATCAGAAACCAAATTATTAGCGCCCTCTTCCAGCTCTCTGCTCATAATCGGTTTATTACCCAACCGATCATATACACTTTGCCTGCCTCTGATTCTCTCATGAACCGGGGTACGCCGATATTCTTCATCTCTATCTCGAATAATCGGTCGATTCTCTCTATCCTCAAATCGGGGTCTTTTGAATGATCTATCTTTTCCATAGCTTCCATTGCACTCTGGGCAATCATCTGGAGACGGTAACTTAATCCCTTCTTCCCAGCAATAAATGAAGAAATGATATTTCCAATGATCTTTATGCCGATACATCCTTTCCTCCTGCTGCCTTGTCCTCTCTTGCTGGTGTTGATATTTCTTGATCAATCCTTGAGAAGTCACGCGCTTCTGAGAATTTCTGGGATAATCATTCTTTTCCCACTGTTTCTTATCCTTCAAATTGGAAGCAGAAATATTCACTCTAGGATCAACAGTCCCTTTTTCCTTTGCAGATTCCAATGTCAAGAGTTTAGTCTGTAGAGCATTTTCTTTGGCTGGCTCTACCATATTCACTGGGAAAGGATGCCCATCAATCTTTATCGGCCTGACTGGTTTAGAAGGAATCTCAAACTACAACTTTTCTTGTTCAATCGCTGATTGGATTTGGTTTCTGAATACTTTGCAATCATTGGTGTTATGAGATGTGGCATTGTGCCACTTGCAGTACACCATCTTCTTGAGCTCTTCTGCTGATGGAAGAGTGTGATTGGCCGAAAATTTAATCATTCCTTCTTTAAGCAGCAGATCAAAAATTCTATCGGCCTTATTAACATCAAAATCAAATCTTTCTGGTTCTTTCTTACCAAAAGGGCAGGAAATCGGCTTCTTATTTTTGACCCATTCTGCCAGGCCGATTTCTTTATCTTCATCGGAATCGGATTCGGAATCGGAACTGTAATCAACATAATTCACCTTCTTATGATAAGGTCTCTTCTGTTCATAAATCCGATTCTCATGCTTTGACATTCTCTGTACAATATGGCTCAAGCTTTCAAATTATTGAGAGTCATACTTCTCTTTAAAGTAGGGAAGCAAACAATCAAATGCTAATTGTGCCAACTGTACATCTGTCAGGTTTAACCCATAGCATCTATTTTTTTGTCTCTCTGACCCTCTGAATGAAGTTTGCTACCGACTCATGATTCCTTTGCTTCAAACTTCTTAAATCAGTAATAGTCTTCTCTTGAACACCAGCAAAGAAATACTGATGAAATTGCTTCTCCAGGTCAGACCAGTAATAATCGAGTTTGCTGGTAATGTCATAAACCATGAAAAAGCTGTTCCAGATAAAGAACTTGAAAATAATCGGACCCTCAATGCATCGGTTGCTGCAGCCTCTCCACATCGTGCCAGGAATCTATTGACATGCTCAATGGTGGAGATATCATCATTGCCAGAAAACTTGGTGAAATCAGGGATCTTGTAGCGATGAGGATAAGGTAGCGAATCATAAGCAGGTGGATAGGGAGTTCTGTACATCACATGTTGAGTCTTGGGCTTTAATCCAAACTGATTTTGCATTATATCAGCAATTTGAGTTGCCCAATCCACTTGATTTGCTCCTTGTGCTATCTCTTGTACTGGCTGAATCGGCCTTACGTATTCCTTTGGCGCCGATTCATTCTGCCTGGCTGATTCTGGTTGACCAATTTCATGAATATGTCTTGAAGATGTATTCTGATTGGTTACCTGACCCTGACCTTGATGTTGGGTATTACGATAAACCTCCATAGCTGATGTGGTATTACCATGTGTCTCTGACTGATTCGGCATATGCCTATTAGGTATTTTTGCCGATTCTAGTCTTGGAGCCCATACCTGGCGTACAATCCCATTTTCATCGATCAAAGACCAATTAATTGCATCAGCATGCGGTACCCACATCATCTTTGGTTCCTCAGGTTGAGTCTTTTGAGTTGACTTAGGGGATGTTACAAAATATTCACGAGGCATCCCTAATCCAGTATTGGGGTCATATCCTTTGAAAAAATCAGCTCCCTTTGGCGCCGATGCTCTCGGCGATGATGAGGTGAAAACTGCTGAGCTGTTAGGTGGGGTTTGAATCTGAGGCATGGCAAATGACGTTGTTGCTGTAAACCTTCCTTGTGTGATCGGCCTTGATGCCGATTGCATCTGTCCGATCGGCTAATCTGCCGATGTACCATTGAACACCTGAGAAAATGCAGTTTTTGCAGCTCCTGCCACAGTATCTTTTGCTGAAGTATCTACTTCAAACGGAGGAATTTGTTGATACGCAGGACCTTTAAATTGAAGATCACCTTCACGCAATGTGCGAACCATTTGACTATGGAATTCATTGCCCAAAACTTTACCTTGGTTCACAAAGGCATGATGAACTGCTTCATTGATCATCTCATGCAGCTTTCCAGGTGTTTTAGCTATTTTGACTTCACGAGGCAATAAAAAGTCAGTTTTCTTGATAACTTGGCCTCGTTTGGTAGTGCTACCTCAGCCTTCAATAAGCATAACAATTCAAATTCTTCAACTGCTCTTGCCACCTCAGCCTTCTGTTCATCACTGAGATCTTCCTTAGTAGTATCAATGACATTCTGAGCCCCAATATCAAAGTGACCGTCCTTCTTTGACATGGTTGAAGTTGTCGTGTCCCACTGGGCGTGCCAAAAGTGCGTTGACGCAAAAATCGGAAAAAGACCTTCACGTACTAGCACACGAAATCGGCTGTGACCGATGATACTGGGCGTGCCAAAAGTGTGTTGACGCAAAAATCAGAAAAAGACCTTCACGTACTAGCATATGAAATTGGCTGTGACCGATGATGTAGGGCGTGCCAGTCAATCTGACCTATTGATTGACAAGGAAAAATCGGACATTAGTAACACAACGAAATCGGCTGGTTTTCTGATTTAGCAATGAAGACCAGATCGGCAAAGGATTCCGATCTGTGACAGAGAGCCGGTTAGATCAGCCGATTCTGATGCAAAGAAAAATAAGATTACTAAAACGTAATCTAACAAGCTAAGCAGAGCAATACTTAGAATAGATCTAAACAACTATATCAGATCCGATAATGAACCACAAATTATTAGCCGATCAAAGCCTATTCTAAGATGGATAAGAGTTGAATAAAACCTAAACGAAGCAACAGCGATGCGCCAGATACTAAAGCTTAGATATTTATGCCGGTTGCTAAAGCCTGAATCTTGTTCAGTAATACAGGACTTACAGGCAAGCCTTGAGATCTGATCACCCTCGACGTGCCCAAAAGAACTCGTGAAAAGAAAAAGAGCGAAGTCGCGATGCGAAAAGTGTAAAGGTTTGTTTGATGTTGGTGTGTACAGACTTCCATGACCACGCAGGGTCGATATTTATACTCTAATAACTACAACTCCGAAACGTTTACGGTGAACTTTACTTGATGCAAAAGAAAAGACCCCTTTTACAAACGTTTACGACTCAAACTCTATAAAAATAACCATCTCTTTATTTCGGTCCTTCGATAAGCACAGCCTAGCAACCTTCCAGGATTCCTTCACGTCATCGACCTCTTTTCCGATCTTGACTCTCGTTGGACTCCGATTTCGATTCAAACTGCTCTTTCACCCGGACTCCGATTCCGATTTCTGCTTCATTTGGCACCGATGTGACCTGTCAAAATCTGGTGTCAATAGGCGGTATATCTTAGGCTCTAGAATTATATTCTGTAAGCGCACATAATAGGCCGATGTAGCATTTTACCTTGGAGTATTCCACGGTATCGTGAATTTCCTCAGGGAAGCAATGGCAAAGCATATTGATTAAATGAATGGTAAGTCCTTCTAGTAATATCACACACTATCTCTAGTGGGGGTAAATGGGTTAACCGATAATTTGTCATGTTTTCAAATTTAACTAAAAATTTTAAAAAGTAAAAGAAAAATTCCTAAAAATATTTCAAGGTGCGTAGAATCTAATGGTGTCAAAAATTTTCAAATATTAGTGTATTTAGTATTTTTTTTCTTTTCCTTTTTTTCTTGAACTTCTAATGCCTGCAAAAAAGTATTTTTAGGAATTTTTTTTGATATTTTTCCATTTTTTAAATTTAAATTTGAATATTTTAAATTTAACCGGTTTGAAACCTCCCCAAACCGCTACCGGTCCGGGGAGGTTTCACCGGGAACCACGGGAACCGGACCGGTTCCCAGCGGTTTCGTAACCCCTGATGAGGGCACCCCAACGTGGTGGACTACGAGGGACGGACAGGACTGTCACCACCTGCCACCTACCACAACGGTACCGTGGGGTGTAACACACTTTCTAGCTAGAATCAAGCCAGGCACCACGCCTGCACTCGAGACTAGGATTTCTCTCGAGGCCTTCGAGAGAAATCCCCCTCAACCTAGAATACTGACTTGAGCACTCTAGTCCGGGCGAGAAAACCCGTAAGGAAGAAACCCGATAGACAAAATAAACTCTCAACTAATCTAGAAGGAAGTTATACCACTACTAAGCTACAATAACTTGAATGTAACAGGAAATCGGTCAATAACTCACGCTTAACTCAAAAGATAAAGAAGATAAACTATGTTGATAAATATTCAAAGTAAAGGAAAAGATACAAGAGCTTTACCAGAACTCCGAGAACTCCGGAACCTCTGAGCATAAGCTCGACTCGACCCTACTCCCAACTCTAATCCTAACTCTAAAAATGGAAAAGTGAAATGGAAGAAGAGCTCCTTGAAGTGTGTGTAGAGGACTGAGCCGGAGGGTCTCCTTTTATAGCGATGGCTAGGTCGGTTGAGATGGTAACCGACTGTAGTAACCGCCATCCGAAGCTGGGCTGAAACCGCCTCGGTGCTGGGCCGACCGGCCGGGCTGTGTCAAGGCCTTTCGGGGTCTGTCGGATGAACCGACCTCAATCTCCCGTCTAAGATGGCTTGAATCTGTGTTTCTTGCACATGGATCGAAGACGTGGCAGGGAGGCCGAGGTGGGCGGCCGGCCGGCCGGGCCAAGGCCGAACGGCCGGGCTCTGGCCCGGTTTTCTCCGGTTTTCTGACATTTCGTCCCTGCACTTACAACTTGTACAAAACTTGTGGAACTTGTTAGTTTAAAGTAAAATATACATGGAACCTTATGCAAAACATTCATTTACTCCCGTGATGTTGACGGTCAATTGGAATTATTCACCGTCAACAACCACCATCACCATCCTCGGCACGCACACCATCGTAAACTGCTTGATCGACTGAGCTGCCCATTGGAAGAAGCAGATGGTAGACTAGGGGCGGGAGTAGCAGACGTCGGACTTGAGCACCTGCTCCGTGACCTTCACCGTTGGGCCAATGCCTAGGCCAACATCACCGCCTTGACCTCCCCCGGCTCGGGACTCTTCTCCACCGCCGCTCTCATCGGCGAAAGCGGTGGTTATTTACTTCGACTTGCTGCATATCCCCTGAGATTTGAATCCTCCAATCTACCGATTCACGTCTCGATTTGAATCCAAGGAATTGAGTGACCAAGAATTAGCACCACCACAGCATCGTCGATTACTCGAGATTAGGGACTTAGGTGGAAGTCGACGAGCCGCACTGCCGCCATCTCCGATCCTGGTTGTCTTGCTTCTGCTCCTTGATTCGCCGCCCTGGAGCCCTGCTGAACCAAATGGCCAATGGTACGAGCATCACTGAGCCGATTTCGGTCAGTTCTGCTGGCCTTCGTCATCAATTCCGCACTGGAGCACCATCCCGACGTGAAGCCAGAGCCGTCACCGAGGTCTACGTCTGCCCATACCGAAGGAACTGGTTTTTCCCCGGCCGCTGCGATTCGATAAAGCTCACAATATCACTGGCAATCTTAACGTCATGAGTTCAGTCCGCTGAGCTCAATATTAGAATCGCAACAGGATTGAGCTAATGCATCCATCAATTAGATAAGGGAGGAGGTGACCTAACATGTAGTTCATCTCTGAGTCAGCATGGTGATGTGGCGACAAGAGCCAAAGTGGCGGTCAAAACCAATCAACACGGAGGAAAAACGAGCTCGGTGGCCATTTTCAAAAGGTTTATAAAGTTGCATGGCAGAATATTTCTGGGTTTAATAGTGCAATGGTCAAAATCAAATCTGTGGCAGAACCGCCCAATTTAAACTGGCTCAAGTGCGCCATAAGGACTTTTTACGGTCATTGGACGCACTTCAAACAGTTTAAACTGGTGATCTGTCGAGTGTCCCTTGGACTCCTCGATAAACCACGTTAACTTTTATCTTTACCATACGACAGGATCGTTTTCGGTAAGGAGAACACAACGAGCAGTATCATTTTTACATAACATACAAAGGTTCTTACTTATTACAAGCCAAGTTTTGAAGAGAACTTAAATGCAAAGTCAAGGCATTACTCGGAGTTTAATACAAACCAGCCTAGGTGGTGCTATTACACAAAGGTTTGCAACCTCCGGCTCAACCCTAGAATCACTGAGACCATGATGATCTAGGTCTTCGGGACCTTCTTGGCGACCTCCTCCGAAGCTGCTTCTGAAAAAACAAAAGGGAGATCCCCTGAGTACGAAGGTACTCAGCAAGACTTACCCGCCTTACCAAAGAAAAGACTCTCAAGGAATATGAGTGGACTTTATGTGGATTTGGCTGACTCGACTCTTTTGCCAAAAAGCGTTACTAAAGCTTGATCCTTATATTTTCTGAATTTTAGATCTTTTGAGTTGTTACTTAGCCATCTAGGTTATAAAATATTTTGCATACAGGTGGTACTAAGCTCAACCAGCATTTATGAATCAAACTGATCTTGTTCAACTTGTTTCCTCTACGATGTTTAACACCTGATCAAGTGCACTCATAACCAAGAGTTGTGTCGATCCGGATCAAAGTACATCCTGTAGGAGATACCTAGCCCCCAGTCACGCACAGTCGATCTTACTGTACGCAACAACCTTTCAATCAGCTGGGCCAACAACCGGAAATATCCTTACTCGAACCCAGAAACGCACCCCCACGTGGGCCCCACGTCTGGCGACCACCCCGTGAGTTACAGGCTACGGCCCCGCCTTTCTCTGACCCAGCAAGCACGGGTAAGCGATATTTCCAATCACTGAATCAACTAATCTAATTGGCTTTACTGGTCCCATAACCCAGTAAGAAACCAGGTAGAATCACTTGATCAATTAATTAAACAACGGATCGGTCCTTAGTCACTTAAGCAAGTAGGCAGAACTAAGGATCGAGCTTACCTCAATCCCTCCTACCAACTTCTGCCCACTATCTTTCAACGTCAAGCCTTTCATGATTCATATAAGATTGGTGATAGCCTAGATCATCATCTTTTAACTTAACCTTACTAAGCATAGCCAATATAGACATTTCTAATCAAGTTTCTAAACTAGGCAAGGATAGTTCTACCAAGGATTATTTCATGCATCAAAGGTTTCAAGCAATTCCTAACTTAATGCAACATAAAATCATAAGATTTGGACTCATGAATATTATGAAATAAATAGGTGATTCAAAGATGCTCCAGGGCTTGCCTGGAGTCACAAGCAAGTTAGATCCTTCCGCGATATGAGATTCCGGAGCGACGACGATCACTTCCATGAATTTTCGCTGCTCCTCCGAGAGTCCAACGAGCGCGTACTCCGGAACTTGAGATACTAAAACGGAATGCAGGTTAGAGAGATATGATATGCCACTATTTTCAAAGAAACTATGCAACTTTCCCTTCTCGATAAAGTTGCAAGCCAACTCAAGCTACCCCAAAATTTTTTTAAAAGACAAGCCTACATTTTTCTTTTAATAAAACTTGCCCTAAATCAATTTTAGTTGATTTTAATGATTTAAAAATCATTTTCTAAATGGATAAAGCATTTAAATAAATAAAGAAACTAATTTTATAAATCTTTTCTAATTATTAAAAGATTAATCAGAATTTTATCATTTTTAGTAATCATTAATCATTTATTTAATTAATCTAAACAAAGGAATTAAATTAATTATATACACTTAATTACTTAACATTTTTAATGGATGAAAAACTTTAAAACAAGATTAAAAAAATTGATTTGAGCATTTTTGGACTTTCCTATGATTTTCTATGAATTATTTAGTAAAAAACATAAAATTCAAATCTAGTATGAAAACCTATTAAACACTTTTGCGGAAAACCCCCTGGACTTCCCTATCTTCTAACTCGCGGTCCCCCTCCTCCGTTCAAAACAGAGGACGCGCTGACCGCGCCCTCGCCGGCCTTGACCGACGGCGTCTCGCCGGCGGCGAGGTCCCCCGACCCCGACACCGAGCTCAACTGCACCGCCTCGCCTCCGCACACTCGCCTAGCCCCAAAACCCCCTGGCGACCCACGCAGCAATCCCCTCGCGACGACCCCGGCGGCGGGGCGCGACGGCGACTCGCCGCCCGGCCAAACCCCGACGACCCGCACGAAGGTATCACGCCTGAGAGCACCAGCGACGCGAGGCGAACCTAGCGCAACCCCTAACGCGAGTTGCGGTGGCCCCGAACGGCCTGCTCACGTGCGCCTGCCATGGCGGAAGCGCGCACGGCGGTGAACGTGGCGGCGAGCAGCGCAACCGGCCAACCTGAGCTACAAACCTACCCAACAACTAGCCTATGAGCACAAGCGGACCAAGGGGAAGCTATCTCACCCACTATACCGAACCGAGATGGACGGAGGAAGGCTGCCCACGTGCGCCGGCGACCATGGCGGGTGGTGGCTGCTGGAGATGAAGAAAAAAGGCGGCGCTTTGGTTCTGCGATGGAAGAAGCTCAACGGGGATTGATCGAATAGGTAGAGGAGTTCAAGGCGAAGCTTTGGGTGGAGGGAATTGACTGGTGGAGCTCGGACGACAGCGCGCAGCAGAGACTTCGCCGGCGGCCGAGATGTAAGCCGGAAAGGAGGAGGAAAAAGAAAAAGAAGAAGAAAGAGGTCGGCGGGTGATGATTTATCGATGAGAACCGACCCTGGCGATCTCCACCTCCTGCTGCTCGTATTGACACGGTGATTAGCATGCACACCAGCACGTGGCCGGAGTTACCGCCTCCGCACCGACGTTGGCCGCCATAGCTGCCCACCGAGCTCTTAAACCGAGGCATTGCGGGCCATCTTTCTCCCAAAACTTCGTCTAAACATGTCAAACTCCAATAATAGATCTTATAGAGGGATCATAGAACTCCAACTTTTATATTGGGACTTCCTCGATTCAAGCTGGATGCAGAGAGAAATCGAAGCTCCAATGTCGGCGATTTCATTCCCCATTTTCAGACAGCAAATATGAAATCTCAAATTACTTTTGAATTTCCTTTCAAACTGTCCTCGATTACCAAATGAAACTTGTTCGTAATAACTTCAATGTCATTTTATCTTTCGGCACCATATTGAAATTCTCGATCAAACGCTCGAATTTGAGCTTCGATCACCGATCGGTTTCAAATGTCCTATTCACCTCTAAAACCCTAACTTGTTTCAGAAATTCAAACTCAAATTACTCCAAAATTTTGAATAGAACGTGCCATTCCCCAAAACACAAAAGTTCTCTGGTTTGACTTGAATTTCATTTCTTATTTTTGGACCTTTGGCAAATTCTCAACAGTTTGTATCCAATTTAAGAATTTACATCTCAGCCACTTTAACCCTGAATTTTCTCAAGTCTTTTTCTGATTCGATTTTCAACCACGTTTTTCTCCTTGATCCTGACCCGATCTCGATCTAACCCAAACATAAAGTTGTTTAGTGTACTTTGCTTAACATCTTTTATTTTTACACCTTGATCATATGATGAACAGTTTGCTCGCAAATCAGCTCTGAAGATGGCTGTCCAAAATGCTCAAAATCCCCAAATCCGGAAACAGCTAAGTGTTGTTTTCAGACCAGGAATAGTACCATTCTTCTATTTCCTTCTTCTATTTAATTGAGGTATTTTCAAGTGATTCTTGTCCCAAATTTTTGGACAATTAAGTTCCATTGGTTATAAACTTAATTTAGAGTTTCTTGTCTCCCAACTTATCCAAAAGTAATTTGACTTTGGTCAACCTTTACTCAATTTTTTTCTCCTTTATGCCTATTATTCCCTTAAGCCACATATGACTTGAATCATGTCAAAAAGCTGGGATGTCACAAAATCTGTTTAATAGTTTGATGGCCAAAAAAGACTTTTTAACCTGAAACATTATTTTATGTTTTCCTCTGTGAGGACAGCCTGAAACATATTTCTACGTTTTCCTGTTTTCCATCTCTTACATCGTTCTTGGACCCAATTGGTGTTGCTGCCCGACGAACAACATGCCTTTTTGTCATCCGTACAACTTTCTGATCCTTTGGACGTCCACGAAAGGGTCTGCATCCTCGAATGCACCTGCATGCAGGGCATAGGCTCACTAGTCCTCGCCGTGGAGTTAGGCCTGCCGTTGGGGAGGGTGTGGACACACCCGCCTTTGTTCACATCCAAATCCAAATTTGGTCTATCCACTCTGTACCCTACCCATATTTCCCAGTATATCCATTGGATAATCACGTTGGGAAACTACAGAAGGGGAAGAGAGCAATGCGGTCTACCTGGCCACTCCATTATTTTCAAATAGATTTAGCTTCCACAACTTGATGTGCTTCCATGTAGAGGACATTTTATAGACAACTAAGCAAATCAATGAGGATAACCTGCTACATATCATGTGATGTGTTTTCTGTTGTACTGTTTCACCAGTCCATCATTCAAGACATTGTTACTATAAAAAGAAAAAAGGGGGAGAAGTCATGGTTCTTTGAGGTCACCAATGGAACGATGAGGAGCACCAACAGTTGTAAGAAACGGGGGTTGGGAGATGGACGGGGGAGGGTTTATCGCATCAAATGGCGAATGACTATGAGTTACAAGGGTGGAGGACGATTGATAGGGTGATGCTTGGCAGTAGCGGCCAGTGGTCTCCCCTTTGTTCCCTTCCTTTGTTGCTGGGCCACTTTGATGCCATGGGCATGCTAGCCAGCACACCACATTTGTGAGCCGTGCCAGGCCGAGGCCGGGGCCGCTGGCTCAGCCCATGGGCTAGCACGGCACTGCCTGCTAACTTTTCAGTGTCATGCCTGGAATGTTTTTAATGTGCTGTCCCAGAGCTCGTGCCATGCCGCAAGGGACCATCCATTTTGCCACCAGTATTGGGTGAGCCGAGGACAGCATGCTTACAGCAGGAGACGTGGAGAAAATGCACAAGAACATGGAAGTTCAACTGTAAGGGCTGTTTCATTGAAGATCTCAATCAACTCTAAGTTACATGTAAATTTTAGAAACAGTGGAATGAAACTAGCAACTGAGAATGGCAAACAAAAAGAAAATACCAGTGAGACTGATAACGTGATGAGAAGCACAAACAGTTGCAAAAAAAAATGTGAGGGTTGTGCAGTTACTTTTTGTTTTTCCGTGCCTTCTATTGTTTAACATCCCGTGATAGAGAGTGAGAGGATATTAGGATGACAAACACGATTAATATAGACAAATTGGTCAAAGGAGGGGGGGGTGTTGTGGATTTTCATGCTTCAGACCAATTAGCGATCCGACTTCCATTGATAATTTCCCATCAGATGCTCATTGTAACATCACTACTACACCTACTCTATCAAAACCGGTTGGGAAACCGCCTTCGTAGCCGGTTATGGGAAGCATTTAATTTATAACGGCTGTGTTGCTCGGCTCAAGAGAGCCGATTCCCAATTGGCTGTCATAAACCCCAACATAGCCGCCTGGGAAAACCAACCAGCTGTGTTGAGCCGAGCAACACAGCCGGTTGGGTGAACGAACCGGCTGTGTTGCTGCAACTAACACAGCCGGTTTCAGCCTCTAGCCGGCTGTGATGAATGAAGCTACACAACCAGTTGGGTAAGCCAACCGGCTGTGTTAGTGCTCCTAACACAGCCATCTGGGAAGACCAACCGGCTGTGATGGCCATTTTCAGGGCAGCATAATATATTCCAATAAATGGTCATTTTTAGGGCAGCACAATATATTCCAATAAATGACCAATGAAAATAGATTACTGCAACATTAGAAATCATAGCTTGGAACACTGTGACATCCGGAATTTCATCACAAATTAAAAATATCAACCTTTTAAAAATTTCTAGAATTTATTTGGAATTCAAATTTAATCTGTAGGAACATTGGTTTGAATAGGCATTTAAATTCTTTTTATTAAAAAACTAAAATAAATATAAGGTCACTATTTGTTTGAGTGCATTTCATGCTGGAGCATTTTATTTGAGTGTTGAATTCAAATTGTTTTGAATTCAAATTTGGTTTCTTATTTGAATTTTTAATAAAAGTTTCTAAAAGGTTCAACTTTCCAAAACCGAAGTTTCAACATCTCTTCTTCCCTGTTTCAACATTTTAGAACTATTGTTCAACATTTTAAAATCTCCTATCGGCCCAGCCCAACTCGCCCTTTCCCCCTTCCTTTCTCTTTCTCTTCTGCAAGCCCAGCAGCTCAGCTCCGGTCCACTCGCGCAGCAGCCCAGCAGCAGCCCAACTCTCCCTCTCCCTCGCGCCGGCCCAGCAGCCGCGTCGGCCCAGCTCCCGTTTCTTTTCCTCTCTCTCACCGACGCCTCGGCCCCACATGTCATCCCTCAACTCCCCTCCCTCTCACCGAACCAGGCTCAGGTTCGAGCCTGACGCGCCATCGCGCCCCCTCTCTTGGCACGCACGCCAAGGACCCCCCCTCCTCGGCCTATTTAATGCGCCGCCCCTCCTCCTTGGACCCCTTCGCCTCGACGCCCGAAACCCTAGCCACCAGAGCCGCCAATCGCGTCGCCAACCCTAGCTCGAGTGCCGCCGCCATCAACCCGCGTCTCCGTCGCCTCTGTCGCGCCGGGAGCTTGCTTTGAAGCTCCACGGGAAGGTGAGGAATGCGCCGAACCAGTTTCTGCTCTCTCTCTTGCTCTCTTTCACGCGTGCTGCCAAGCCGTCGCAACCGAGCCGCCTTTGCTCGTCGCCGGCCGCCAACGTCGGCCAATCCTCAACAAGAACCTCGTAGATCGATTCCCCATCTCCTAAGCTTCGTTCCAAGCTTCGAATCGCTGGAAACCATGCAACGTAGCTCAGTCCCGAGCCCACTCCGGCGATGTTCCGGCGTAGCGCCGCCGCGCGCCGCCGTCAACTCATCCCCTCCGGCAAGCCGTTTTGGCCAGGAACCCTCAGCCGTCCGATCGTAGATCAGCGGCCAAGAATAGATCCAATCGAAGTCAGCTAGGTCAAACTGGTCAGCCATGGTTCTTTTGCAAAAGAGCCCTCCTATTTCCTTGAAATCCATCCGCCGTCCATGCTAGTTGAAAAGAAATTAGATTCTAGTCCTTTTCTTTTCGTTTTAACCCCTAACCTTTTGCAGAATGCAACCCGCCATCCCAGGCCACCCCTTTTGCATATGAGCCTTCTTGTTTTCATATGTAATTGTGTTTTAGCCCCTGAGTTCTTGTGTTTAAGCCACTGTTAAGTTAGTTTCCTCGCAGTTAAGCCCTACAACCTTGTTTTATCCCTAGATTTCATGTTTTTATCTCTGTTTAATACCGTTCTTGCGTTAACTTTCTAAAAGTGCAAACTTTAGTTTAGCAATTCTGTTTACCATGTTCCATGTTTTAAAATAAATAAATATTAATTTGCCTAATTCTAATTTAATTAGCCTTTTCAGTTAAAAGCAAATTAGATTTCTACCTTCATGTTTTATAATGTAAGTTAATTTGATTAATCATTATTGAACTATCATTTTATAATTTAAATATGGTTAGAGTTATGTCTTGTCTTTTGATAAACTAATTCAATTTGGTTAATGATTATTCAATTGTTTTATGAATAAAAGCTACATAGGTTATCACTTGAGTTTTCATGATTGTATGTAAATTGGCTAATATGAATATAAATGTTTTATGAATTATAAATGACTAGTTGAACACGAATAATAAAGTTATTCAGTTAGAGGCTCGTATACAATTATTTTCTAAATCTAGTTGTTTAATTATTATAAGTTATATATAATATTTACAAATAAAATTGATTAAGCTTTAATCCGCTTTTCTTATGAAAGTTTAACTTTGAAATATTCATTTCATGTCTTTTCCTAACTAAAATAAATGAAGCATAGAGTCTTTGCTTTATCTTATAATGCTAATCTTCCGATAGTTGTACCTTTACAACCATAGCCCCGTTTTAAGCGTTTCTCGTGCCTTTGTGATCCTTTCCAAGACCTCAACCACTTGTTTGCTTGCATGTGCTTGTGTGACGATAGACGTTGTTCAAGCTGAATTGGAAGATCAAGCTGTGAGGAGTTCGTTGAAAATCAAGTCTACGAAGGAATTGAGCTTTAGCAGATATTACTAGGATTTAAGGCAAGTGGATTTCCCCCTCTGCATATTCTATTGAACCTATGCAACTTTCATGTTAATTAAAGTTTACTTTATGCCATGTATTGCATTAATATTGATGGGTCCTATATTAAGGATGACTAGTTTTTAGTGACCATCCGTTTGATAATCGGGTCTTTACATTCATGTTGGGTAGCTTTGCTTAGCTGCTATACTTGGGAATGGTTCACACTAATCGTGAAGATAATAATTTTGTGTTACCATTTATCAAGCTATTTATACCCATGTTCCGATGATGATGTTAAACAAGATCACTTATGTTAATTGGAACATGGAGCGGCAACCTGAGATTTTTCCGTACAACCACAATACCATATGGCTCTGGTCTTGGCTAAGTAACTAGATGAACTGTGTGTTGTGTTTGCATTGCTAGTGGTGGAATTTGGGGGCATTACCGGTTTGGCAGGTGCGGGGATCGGAAGGCGGGACAGGCCTTGCCGTTGTAACTGTGGTCTCCGAGGAGCAAACACATACATGTAGGAATTCTTTGGAAAGGCCTCGTAGCGTCCCAATGCAGCTACACCTTGGCAGTGTGGTACGTGCCTGATCAGCACAGCGTGGTTGGGTCTAAAGTTCTTCGGGACTTTTACGCTAATTATGGTGAAAGTGTACAACCTCTGCAGAATGTAAAACTATTATAACAGCCGTGTTCGCGGTTATGAACGGCCCGGATCCTCACATCATAATTGAACTTGAAGATGAAAATAAATTGTGGTTCCTGGTTATGGAATGAGTGCTTTGGCAAGAATGGTGTGAGATGATATATCTCTTTATATTATTAATTTGGGTTGGTATATACTTATATCTTAGTAATCAGGTGATTGCTAATAAAACTTGACCAGCTAAAATACTGACCGCTCATAACTCTCAGCCTTTCCTTGAAAGCTTTGCATTTCCCCCCACTTGTTGAGTACCAACCATAAGTGTACTCACCCTTGCTAAATATTGGATCAGAAGGAGAAGAAGATGTTGAGTTCTTCAGTGACTTCAATGAAGATTTCTAGGCGTACGCAACCCCCAGTCAACTGCCTGTGGTTAAGTGTTCAAGATTCCGCTTCTAGATAACGTTTGTAATGTATTTATTTTATTCTTTCCGATGTAACTTTGTGTTCTATATTCATGGAGTCTATCATATGTGTGAAACTTGATCCTGGCGCACATATGAGATGCATTCGGTTTGTCCTTTATAAAACCGGGTGCGACAAACACTGAAAAACACGTATAAAAATGCGTCTGTTGTACAATTGTATGATTCGAAATTCCCACCGCAACATCATGCCATGTTTCATGCAACATGCACGATGGGAGACGGCATGCGAAAACAATGCTTACAACATCGGCGCTTACCTTTTGCAACATTTAAAATTATATTCCATAACATTTTCAAACTACACTCGCAACATTCTAAAATTATATTATTTTCTAAAAGATATAAGTAAAGCAAATATAATTAGTTAATTAGAAAAAGATGCAACATAACAAGTCAACTATTGAAATATTTATAGTAAATTTATGCAACATCATAAAACATTTATTTCAATATCACCTCATAGTGCTGCAATATCACAATCAATAGTGTTCGAACATCACAATTAACTCATCTTAAAAGATTAAAACAACTATTGCAACACTAGTCATCAGCTAAAACCCATGCAACATTGTCACATACTTATCGCAACTAAAGTAGGCACAAAAAGTTCCCACCACAACATCCGTCCCGAGGTTGGTCTATCCTATGCTGCAGCATGATTACTTATCTATCGTCACAAAACTACATGTCAAAATCTCCCACCGCAACATGGTCACTTGGGTTGTGGCGTCCAATTTTTTGTTGGGGGCGTCGGACGCCCTAACCCAAGCATTTTTGTTCATGTTTTGTATGGTTCTCCGTTTGCTCTATCTCTGTCAGGACCATATACGTGTGAAAATGTTAAGTTGCCGACAAGGACTCTATAACTAACATTTCCTAACTTGTTGCACCATCAGATGGAGACAATGAGCATGCATAGGCTGATATTGGAAGGCCTAACGATCAGTGTGCACGAACACTAGGTATTAGCCAAGTTAAAAAAAACACTAGTTTTTGGCCACAGCCATTTCAAAGACTAATAATCTTTAAACATAAAAGATAAAAACATACAGGAATAAGCCAAGAAGGGAAAACATACAGTCAGTAGCAGGGGAAAATATTTTCTATTGTCCACATCGCTAGCTCACAGGATCCGTCGGATAGCGGGGTTAACAGGTGATATGCCCCGATTCTCTGCTCGACTTTCTTTGTTTTCTCTATCAACGGCCATAATTACGGCCACGGATCCCCCCCCCCTCTTCCCCAATGGAGGTGAGGCACCCATGCTGAGCTGATGAAAGCAGCGCATCCGTCTCGTGGAGTACAGTGTCTCGTTCATCGCACCTTTGGCTGAGTTTCTTTGGCAGACAGTGAAGAGAGGCGCCTAAGTTTCTTAGGCGAGCCAAGCGGAAAGTTTCTAAGGTCACGTACAAGGCGGTCGCAACCTTCAGCCTTAGCTGCACCATCAATGCTGTATTAGAATCAACAACCAGCTTAGCCGCCTTCTTATCTCCCCGTGTTGTTTGCTGATTCCTCACATGCCCATCTTGTAATTAGGAAGTATTGAGAGGCCCATCACGTTCAGAAAGTTTTGAGCCTAAACCCAGATGAATGCCCCTGTTTTCTTTTGAACCTGAAGTTCCTAAAACGATTTTCTGAACCTGATGTTTCAACTACGCAGGGAGAAGAGCAATGCCTCAGGCACTCAACCTTTATAGGCAGCTCAGCGAATCAATGCGTACACCAGCGTTCTATTAATTGCGTGCCTCATATTGCTCATTTATCCATGGTAAACCAAGACATTATTGAACAAAAAGTTGCTCGTTTGGTTGGAGGGAACTAATGTAAAGGAATGGGAGTTTTAGGGACATGAAACTAAAAGTCTCTTGTTTGTTTCGTGGGAGAGGGAATTCAGCTGGGAGGGGGAGGGGAGTTGAGAGGCTCAATTCCCAAGCTATCTCTTCCGGATGCGTGATAATTGGGAGGATTAAGATGAAAACGGGTTATTGTAGCCTTTCATCATGACATGTTATAATTCCCTTTCCAACTCCCTCTCCCGATTCGCTTCAAGAACCAAACAAGGGAATGAGACTAAAAATGGAACTCCCACGTGAGCTCCCTCCGTCAACTCCCATCCTATTCCCATGCCTCTTCCCAAATTCAGTTGCCAAACGCATGCTAAAGGCCAGCAAGATCAATAAGTGACTAAGCATCCAGTCCTAATAAATGAGAGTGCTACACAGTTATTTTTTTTTGTTTTTTTGCATGCCACCTAATTTAACACCCATCTAATTTTTAATGATTACCGTCAATCTAAGTATTTTATAATCCAGCTTGATTACATCTGCCCCAATTGCAACCAACACCAAACGAATACGAAATCCTCCCAGAAGCTAATCCTAAGCTAACAGTGCAAGCTGCAGTCAACTTAACATCTCAAATGGATTCTGGTGGATTATTGCTCGTGGCAAGGATGGCCCCACATTACAGAGAAGGCTTAACCAGCGTTCGTATCTTCATACTGAGGAAAGACACCTTGCAGGCATAAGCTTAGTGATCGGGGCCGGGATTATTGGCAATGGCCATGTGGGAGACCAGCTCCGTTCTAAGCTTTACCATCAATGACATGTTATAGCCAGTTAGCAGTCTGGCAGCCTTCATTTCTCTCCACCTTGTTTGCTGATGCTCCACATGCCCAGATGCCCATCAAAGATACAATGGATGAAGAGTTTGAACGTAAAGCAAGGAGAAATGTATGTAACGTGCATGATTTTTTTTTTGGAAGAAGCTGCAGCTTCTGAAATTCTGAAAATACACAGGGAGAAGAGCAATGCTTCAATCTTTATAGGCAGCTCAGAAAATGAATGTAGCTCACTGTTGTACCAACCATGTGCCTCCGATCCTGTCATGATAGTTTCATCAACCCTGCCATCAACCAAGATATTATTGAAGAAAAGAAAGACAAAGACCAGCACGGTTAATAATGTGATGCAGGGAATGTGAGGGTTGCTAAGTCACTTGTTATTTTTGCATGCCATCTAATTTACCACCCTGTGATAGAGGCATCTTTTTAACATCCAGTGGTGTAGTTGTGGACAAATTCTACTTCATTGCATATGCTTTTAAGAAGACACTTTTGGTTTCAATCATCAACAATATCATCCTTAATATGTTTTTGTTTTTGAACGAACGGGCATGAGACAATGCCTATTTTATTGATAAAGAAGTTTTGTACATGCCCCGGCTAATCGGGTGAAAAGTTACAACGTGCTACTCTCCCGACACAAGACACTCTGAGTGCTTAGTCCCTGCCCGTATCCAGGCGTCAGCCTTGCTTCTAATTGTTGCCATAAGTGCTACCGTGGAGTGCTCTTTCCGTTGGAAAGTTCTCCTGTTCTGCTCCTTCCACATATCCCTGGTGATCAGGATGGCCAGTGATTTCACCCCTTTCCTGGCCATTCCAGTGGTCGCAGTAATGGCCTCCCACCAGCCCCTTACCGTGTCTGTAGATGTCCATTGCTGCGGCTGTTGCATCCACACAAGCCAGTATCATCCATAATATGTTGTTTCATCTCCAGACTCCAGTTGAAGAAGATGTGTCTGGATTTTTTTTTCTGAAATTTCAGTAGAGTATTGCTGCTTCGTCCTTGTGATGCTGATGCTTTTGCGTACGTCTTGCCTTGTGTATAGTAGATTGTGCGTTGTTTCTTTTCAATGTATGCTATCCTCGTACTGGCTCTACCTCAGTTCTACACTTGCAATTAGGTTTTGTTGATGACAAAAGTTATAGCAAGCCAATTAGGCTAGGCCGGTTGGGCATTGGAGCCGATCTGGTAAAACGCCAGGCGGTCTGACCTCCTGTACAGCCGGTCTAGACCGCCTGTATGAAAGTGCTCAAAATATGAATTGGACTCCACCATTGCATGGGCCTTGTTGAGATGATCAAAATGCATATGTTGATCGTCCAATTTGGAGTCCAGTTGAGGGAGTTATGGCTCTGGCAAGAATCAGTGCTGCACCCCGCTGGTTAGACCGTCTGTACAAGAGGTTTAGACCGCCTGTGGCAGTCCTAATCCGAATTAGAGTTGTATTTGATGGGATTTTCTTATGTAATTGACTCCCACCACTGGTACAAATCTCCACACTATATAAATATAAAGGGCTATGGCTGATTGAGAGGAATCCAATCCAATCGACAAACACTATTACATTTTACCTCAAAACCCTAATCTTTTCCAACCTCTCTTGTTGTCCATCATGATCTCCATGGCCATTGATGGCGTCCTAAGGCTTGCTGGTCGACCTAGGGCACGTCCGGCGACGTCCACACCCTGACGAGGTCCCTCCCGGGCATGAGCATCGACAACCTTTGCTAGTTTGATCGTAAACTAGTCGTTCTTTGCCACGAAAGTGCGTTGGTTATCTCTTTGTTGGTTTGCTCGTAAACCTATCCGTCCACCACCACGTAAGTGTGGTAGTTATCCATCGAACGATCGATCTCGCGGCGTCTCAGCTACGAGCGGTCTGACTCCCTGTAACGGGTGGTCTAACCCCCTGTGGTAGGCGGTCTGACTCCCTATACAGGCGGTCTAACCTCCTGTCGCCCAGCAGCAATTCGATCCGTTTGCGATCCGCGCGATCTAGCGCTCTCGTGTGTTGACCGGCCGTCAACAGGTTTCTGGATGAGTGACAACAAACTGAAACGACAACTTGCCGAGGAGTAGGTCTTGCCACCCCCTTCCAGCTCCCAGGTGTTCCTAGAGCAGCCTGGATTTTGGGGACATGAAGGCCATTTTCGATGCTCTGTTCTCCGTCTTTCTTCCTGATGCTTCCCATGCCTGGATGACCCTCGAATCAGTGATTCAATCCAAAGGCTCCGGCCTAAACATGAGAAAAACTGCCTGCGGTTCGCATCCGTTTTTCTTTGCAAGTTACTGCATGCATTTTCAGATGCCACACTGGGAGGAGGGTAGTGCAGGTTATCTCGTCTCTTCATCCTTTCTATGTCAATGGCTACAAGATGTTCTTGTCCATAGGTTGCCAATCTTCTGTCATTCTGTTCTGTGCGTAAGCAGTAGAGAACCAGAGGCCTTTTTTATAGGTAGCTCACCTCAGAGTAATTGCTAAACTTGTTTTCAATGAAAAGAGTACTTGCTAAATTTGTTACTACAACTACTATGTACTTTCCGTGCTACCATTTTGATCAATCCATCAATCAAGACGATATTATGAAAAAAATGCAAAAGATAAGCACTAAGAAGTAATAACAATTGCATGAAATGTGAGGGGATACACGCAGTTCCTCTGTTTTTGCATGCCATTGAATTGAACATTCAGTTATATAGAAACGGAAGACAATCTGACCACAGAAAGAAGTAGATAAGTCAGGGGAAATACATATTTTTAGTGTTTTCTATATGCTTTAATTTACATGTTTATTGTGTGCTCTAGCTCCATCAACTAAGCTGGCAGAGAGTACCATTAACCACGCACTCAGTTGCTCCGTGTGCAAAATCACTGAAAAGATAAAAAAACATGATTCTCTGTAGATCTCTAGTTTCATCATATATCAATGGTCAAGTAGTTCCGGCTGTAGAATATATCTCAAGGTTTTATACATCTCGGGAACTGATGGCTCTGATGCCTTCTATTCGTAGCTAGATAGATGGAGTGGCAGCTGTTCTCTATGATCTACTACCATCTTTGCTCTTGATTTGTTGAGGTTTTGGAACCATGCTGAAGAGTAAAATGTTACTCACCAAGTATATGTTTTCTTGGAAACATTTCACTCTACAGGATGTGCTAATTGTTACTCTACAGATGGGGTAGGTGTTGGGTGAAATAACAGTGAGCGTATCCTGTAGAGTAAAATGTAGAATGAAAACTGATGCTTAGTGAGAGTCTATTAAATAGAGCAATTGTATCTTCTCTTTTTTCTTTGTACCTATGTGACATTATAAAGATGTATATTGCCTACATACTATCGAAATTTTAGAAAGTTCCTCTGTACCATTGTTCTAAATTTATTTTACATGTGAGCCACTTCCGGCAATTTTAGCTAACACCGTCAAGCGTCAAACACCCATCTGTGGGGCCCATGCGTCAGCCACCATCCTGTTTCTCTCTTTCATCTTCTCTCACGCCTGGTCAGGCACACCAGCATTGTCGTCATCAATCGCGCCTGCGAGGACGTGCTCTACGTCCACTTGGTTGGGGTCATGCACATGGACCTCAATCCCGAGAACTTCCTACTCAAGGACAGGGGCCACGAAGCCTCGCTCAAGGCCATCGATTATGGGCACGGGTATTCTTCGACATTGTGCTCAGGGGCGCCATCGACTTCGACTCGGAGCCATGGCCTGCCACCTCCGACGGAGCCAAGGACCTCACCCGGATGATGCTCAGTTCGATGCCACCGCTCGCACCCCTGCCTCCCAACGGCCTATACCCTGCGGAAGCCAGGAACAACTGTGAGAAGAGGAACAAGAGAGAGAAGATAGGAGAAGAGGATGACGTGTAGGCCCCGTAAAAGGATGATTGACGGCATGTGGCAGGGCAGAGGTGGCGCGGCGGGCTGGCGGCAAGGCGCCGTGGAGATTTTTGTCCTCTTTTTCATATTTTACAAATGATTTAACAAAAAATGTAAAAGTTTTCATTTGGTTTTTTTATGCAAAATTTCTTTAGAAACATTTTTGCAAATATTTTATGGATTTTTTATGCAAATATTTTGTGAAAATGAAATTTTAAAAAACATTGTATTTCAATTTAAATGCAAAGTTTTTTAGAAAACATTTGTAAAAGATTGAAAAAAATAAAAAACAGAAATGACAAAAAACTGGCAGTAATTTACTTGTGTCGGGAAATCGACCGCTGCATGCAGTTCCTAGCGGGCGACCGCTATTGTGCCTGCCTCTAAAGAATCTAAATTCTTTTCGAAGCGTATAAGCTAGCCAGAAGGAAGCATATCCTGTAGAGACACCACATCACACCTCATGTTACTAATCCAACATTTTTTGGCCGGACCTGCTGTCTATTAATTTATATAGGGCAAGTTCAGCCTAGGCCATACAACGAAATTAATAAAACAACTAGGATGGCAATTTACCGTTCTTTCATCTCCAATCATAGGATGTTTTTGAGAACGTCTAGTTTAAACTAGGATATCCTAAAGTGATACGTAACAGTGACTTGCCGGAACATACAGAGCGTGAGGCAGAGAAAAATCCTGGTGCCTCTCGTACCCATGCTCAAAACAGCTCCTCGCCTCCTCCATCTATGGTTATTCTAGGTGACCTTTTGATTTGCAATCTTTTTAGGGGCCAGTGACATTTTATGGTAGGAAGATTTTGGGCAAATAATTTATTGCATCTAACAAGACCACGACAAGGGGATTGATTAGGGGAAATGATGAACTCAGGCACTTCATCGCATAAATTTTGCACAAGGAGAAGGATGCTAGTGTCGTCCTAACACTGGTTGCTATGGCTGCAAGCAAGGGAGTTTGTAGTTTGTGTAAATTACGATAGGATGCTGATTTTCTGTCTCCATACTAAAATAAGGATTATTTAGGTGATTCATGCTTGTGTGATGTTGCTGTACACGTTTTGCCTTGTCTACAACATTTGCGCTGTTATTTGTTAATTCCATCCGGTTCTTGGGGCCTCAGTTCTAACCAGCAAGCTCATATTGAATTCAATCCTATTTTAGTTTTTAGTCTAAAACATTATTCCATGTTCTCCTCTGTGAGGACAAGACGACTTTTAGCCTGAAACATTATTCGACGCGCTCTCCCCTGCTCCCTGCCTCACCTCGCACAACGCGGAGCCGCCGCTCCCACGTGCGCGACGGTCGCGCCGCCAGGCCCTGCTCCGCCGCCAGTCCCTCCAGACCCAAATCGAAGAGAGAGGGAGCTAGAGAGATGGAGAGAGCAGGAGGAGAGGGCCGGCGCGCTCGCCGACAGAGGAGGCGAGGGAGGGGCGTTGGCGCGTTGCGCTCGCCCTTGCATGCCCGAGCCCTTGCAGTCGGAGGCGATGGCGGGGTCCTGCCGTGGCGCCGTAGGAGCCAGGAGGGCAAGCGGCGGCTGCGCCGCCAGTGGGGGACGAGGAGGATGGGGTAGCGACAGATCGGGAGAGGGAGTCGGCGCTGGATCGGGGGAGGGAGTTGCGCTGAGTCGTGGGCTCGTGGCTTCTACGGGCAAAGGGGCGACGGATCCGTTCGCATCAGGTAGAGAAGGCAGAGGGGTAAAATTGGAATTATGTAAAAACTGTTGACACCGTTAAGCCAAAACTAACGGTTTTGGGTATAGAAGTGACTGAAAATTACAATCTGGGTATAGAAGGGATTTTGCAATTTTTCTGGACATAGAAGGGATCGCTGTAATTCTTTTTGGCATACAAGGAATTTTCTCAATATATTTAGCTTCCACAACTTGGTGTGCTTCTCATCCAGAGGCCATTTTATAGACAACTACGCAAATCAATGCGGATAACCTGCTTCATATCATGTGACGTGTTTTCTGTTGTACTGTTTCATCAGTCCATCATTCAAGACATTGGTACTATAAAAGGAAAAAAGGGAGAAGTCAAAGTTTTTGAGATCATCAATGGCATGATTAGGAGCATCAACAGCTGCAAGAAATGTTGGGGTTACTTAGTTACATTTTGTTTTTGCATGCCATCTAATAATTTGACATCCCTTGAGGGATACATAGAACATGCAAACAATGGTGCCCATAAATAAGGGGTAATGGGGGTGTTTATTCCCATCTTTTTAAGGACTGCTCTATCTACGGTCCTATCAACAGTGAAAATACCACGTTGGTTTCTACTTTCCTCCTCTTGACCCGTCCTAGGGCAGAGGAAAGTACATTGATAGGCCACCCAAAGCTGTGGACATGAAGGTGCATGTCATCGTGGTTTGCCTACCATCTTGTCCTTATGCTTCACATGCTTAGATACCCTCAGAACTGTGATTCGATTCAAAGGTTTTTACCTAAACATGAGACATACGTGTGATGTACGTACCTGTTTTTGTAAGAGGCTGCAGTTTCAGATGTGAGATGCCACACAGGTAGAAGGCAGTGCAGATTACCATGGCTCTTCGTGCTTTCCACGTTTTTATATTTGGACACAGGTACAAGATGACCTTCCATTGTCAATAGCTTTTGCCATATTGTCAAACCTGACACATCTTTGCACGAAGCTGTAACATCCCACCTTACCGACCAATTTCGTCTGCAGGCGACACAGGGTGCTATAACTGAATTATGTGTGCTCGAGGAGCACCTTATGCATTTCAACCTCGCGGAAAAACGGCCACTTCAGACATCCTGGAGTTCTTGGTCATGAACATCAGCTTCCGAAAGAGGTCCATCTGGATGTCATGCTGCTGCATCTGGAAAGCTTACAATGTGTCTATCTTCGAGCACACGGCTCTTTGGACGCTTGAAATTATCAGATGAATGATCACTGATATGGAAAATTGGAAAAGTCGGTACAGACGGCTATCTCCACAATGAATTACCTAGAGCAACTACCTGCATTCAAGATTGTAATTGCTCTCCCTTGCTCTATTTTTTAAAAAATGGAAATAGCTTCCAGCCTCTACAGTTCCGCACATAGCGTGAAGAGTTTAAACTTATTATATTTCTTCAGCTCCCTGGCTGAGATCAAAGGAAGAAAAATCAAAGACAAAGTCTATTATTGAATTTCCATCCACCACTTGCGAAGACCTCCATGGCGATGATCTCCATAGCAAGGATCGCTGAATGGAGCTTTTCCTTTGTTCCCATCGAGATGCAACAAAGCCCAAAACCATAACCAATACGTCTCCCTTTCTCTTGAGTGTAACTCTATTGAATGTCGGGTTTAATTTTGTTGTAATGCGCTATGGTGACAATTATAAATGTAAGTAGGTGGGCAAATCCCCCCCCCCCTCCCCCAGGAGTCGTTTGAAAAAATAGATGTTGTCACTTTTTCTGTTCAGGCCACTGAGATGCATGCAGAGGCCATTTCTGGAGGCATATCCGCTCAACAGTACCTGCTATCATTGTTACATACACCTATCATGTGCTTTCAGCAGTACAACTTAATCATAAATCATTTGATCCATCAATCAAGAATCCAAGGTAATATTCCAATAAAACGTTCAAAGAAAAATGATCAATGATGCACAAAACACTAATAGTTGCAATATATGTGTGTGGAGGGAAGCGAATTTTCTTATTTTCTTTGTTTTCACTTGCCATTGATCAATTTAACATTCTGTTAAAAATACAGATCTAGTATTCTTATATCTTCTGTGGGAAATAGTAAATTGGAATGAACTATTATTCTTTTAAGGCCTAATCAGCATCAGTTTCAGTGTATAGCATGCAGGGCTTAGGTGTTAGCAGTAGAAATGGATATGAATTAGAGAGGGGCCAGAAAATGGATATTGACGAAGGATAAAATTAAATAGTTTCAAAATAAAGCAGTGAAGGAAGCATATGTTTGATTTCGATCTTGTCATCCCCTCAGCTCTGTTATCCTAAGATTTCGTCATATACAATGAGAGGATTGCTGGATATCCTCTCTGGGCCAGATACAAACTTGCAGTCATATATAGTGACTATTTCATACCCAAGGCGAACTTCGCTACCATCTGTTGTCCAATTATATGCCTTCCTGCCAAGTGTAGAGAAACACTTTTGGGCAGTACATAAGAACTTGCTTGATCCCATGATGCTTAAGTTGAAAACGTAGCGAGTATGAACAAAGCAGGGAAAGTATTATTGGCAAGTCCATCATATTTAGGGAACGATTCGTGCCATAATAACCAGGAATTCAACAAAAACTATCAGACTTCCAGGACACTATCTCTTGAGGGAACATTTTTAGGGTTCGTCAAGAGTTAGCAATAAGTGCCGTGCCGCCGAATGACAGAAAAACATTGCATTTATATAAGACATAGATATTGAGTGTGACATTGTTTCTTCATGATGGGAGGGGATTCGATTACTTGCTAGCTCACAATTGGCACATGAGGCTGAGCAATTGGGAAGTGACGTCCAGTGGGAACTCAAAATCAATCGTAGGCAGAAGCTGCTAGCTGAGTATCTATGACCACGAGTCAGAAGAACCCACGGAGCGACAGATTGATGAGCTCCTCACCCCCGAATGCGTCTCCTCTAGCTGCCTAGCTCGCTTCCACCTGTGCTATCCGTCTTGTTTCCCGGCGCTTCACATGCCCAGAGACACCCCTTTGGCATGGGAACTCTGAAGTAGGACAGACCCATTACATCAACCACGCAAACATCGATTGGTTCAATCCAAAGTTTGTGGCTGAAACAGCCAATGGAACATATGTGTAACATGCTCGCACAGGCCGTAGAGCATTGCAGGAGATCCCTAGGCCATTTTATAGTCAGCATCACCTGAAGGCTCTACCTAACGTGCAGAGTGTTTGATTTCTGCTGTATTTTGCTACCAACCAATAATTTACCAAGGCATGTACTGTAACTCAGAAAGGTAAATGCCATAGAGTAATGGGATCAGTGATGTGGAAATACGCACTACTGCATGACTATTGTGCGAAATGTGGGCGTTGCTTATATACGGTTGTGATAAATCCTGTAGTATATATAGTTTTCACACTTTTCTACCTAGCATGCGTCTACTGTGCATTCTAATTAAGCTTTTCTGCTGACAAATTGTCTAATAATTTTTTGAATAAGAATGGTGATCAAAATTGGGGTCAAATGACTTACAATTTGAAATGGAAGAATATTTCTCAACCAAACATATGTTTGATCAGATTTGACGCTTTTCTATTGTTCTTGTCTTCTGTGCATTCTAAGATTTCCCTTTAGCACTTTGTTGCAAAACATGAAGAGAGAGAAGGCAAGCAGATGAATGTCCACTACTAAAAAAACCAATTGGAGTAGTCGTCGACAGCTACCCTTCGCGACCGCCTCCCATGCTCCGTCCGCGTCCGCAATTCCGCATCCCTCGCGACTCCGTCTGCGTCTTCCGCAGTTCTGGTTACTCCCTATTTTTTGTTTCCATCTACGCTTTCCCCCTGCGTAACGTAATACCCTCTTCCTTCCTTCATCCACACCCTAACCCGCCTCCCTGCGCCGCCGTCTGAGCCTATCACGAGATCACCTCCGCCAACGTCGGTCACGATGTCTATCGAGATCACCGGCCGCCGCACGGCTTGCGCCAATCACGCGAGCCTGCTCCGTCCCGCCCTGCATCCGACCGCAGGCCCGTCAATCTTGGAGTCCGCCATCCCCTTCGGTGCCCTCTGCCTTCCAGCACCATGCCCTCCCGTCCGCCGCCTTGCCCTCATGTCAGGGAGCACCGGCCAGCACGCGCTGCAAACACAACAGATCGTCCTCGCCCTTCGGTCCGTCCACGCCTCTCTGGAAGCCGGCACCTTGATCCGATGAGTATGAACCGGGTTAGAAGGATAAATTCGGTGATTATGATGTGGTAGTTTGCAGATTCGAGAAGCGGAGGTCTCTTCATCAGGGCACTGGACTACTGGAGTCCGTGGTCGCTGCCGAGGAGGAAGACAACCGCACAGGCACGGTCACAAAGGTCATCCTCGAGGCCGGCGGCAGCAGGTAACCCACCCCAGTGCTCAATTAATCTTTGCCAGTAAGGGACTGTCATCGATCCATTGTTGCAAACTTTTTCGTGCACGATGTCTTACTGCACTCTGAGTGTCCAACTGCTGCTTAATGCCTTATTCAACTATTTTGATCTCTGAATTTTTAGTTCTTGACACAACCGATCACTATTTAGCTAACATCAACTCATCGAAGGAAATCGTGGTGCTGCTAAGGTATGAGTTCATGACTGATGAGGAATTGTCCTTAATACCACATTGTTATGTTTTACACAGCTTAAGTAATGGACCATTTTGCTGCAGGACAAATTAAATGGCGAAGCTTGAAACATAGGTGCTGCAAGAAAAGAAGCTGATGACAACAACCAGTAGCATGACGGGTAACCAACAGCATGTACTCAGGGTCGACATTTGTTGGAGAGTTGACATGTATAAACTATTGTCTTTGGTGCTTTGATTTTAGTTCTTCCAGTTTTGGTGTCCATAACTTATGATCATTGTTTTTGTTTTAGAGCAATAAAACTAGCTATATCATTGAATTTTTACGATGTTTTGTGTTGTTCGTTATAGAAATTGTCGCATCCATAGCAACGCACGGGCACGATATATTAATATTAAAATTAACTTCTAAATATAAATATATATTGATCGTGAAAATACGGTTATGACTATATTTCAAGTTGTGTCATGCATGTACGGTCAACATGAGTGGAGACAATGATAAGCAGATTACTCACCTTCTTAAGACTAAGAAATTTCACGTTTTCCATATTTCCATTTCTTTAATGTTAATCAAGCTAATGACTTTCTATCATATGTGTTGCAGGTTACATGCTGCTTGATCAAGGAGGGGACACTACTGTTGGAGCAAATGATGTTATCTAAACATATATGCCTTGGAGCATTGGATAATGAGAGCTTTATTGTGTATTTCTCTATATGTTTTTATAACATTGAAAGAAATAATAATTAAGTTGATTGTATATTAAACAAAATTTCAAGTTTATGGCTTTCAATCAATTTTTAGTGCAAATAATTTTTTAGTTGTGCTATAATAAAATGTTTATTGAATTATTGTCTTTTGTGATATAATACGTGTTCGTTATAGAATTTTTGCTTCCCATTGCAACGCACGGGCACGATGCTAGTAGAAATCAATATCTGGTTCCTCTTTCCGCGCTGGACTGCGTCTGTGTGACTCCAGATTTTCAATTTTTGAATACAGAACACGAAAGGGATGTCGGCAGACTTACTCCTAGCTAGACAGAATTTTAGCAACATACACGCCGTTCAACTGGGCTGGTATAGATATATAGCTGCACTGGCTACTCTCAGTGATGGTTTGCCAGTCACCACCTTCACAAGCCATGCGATGTCGCATTCTACACCTTTTCTCAAGTCACCGCGGTAACAGACTGATCACTAGTAACAGTCGCCACCTTCACTTTGACGATAGATATATATAGATCCCCACCTTTCCACTTGAACCATATTTCTTTCCTCTTTAACCTTCATGCATGGTGACTTCTTGTACATGCATCATCCAAGGATGACTCCAGATTTTCAACTGTTGAATACAGTAGATATCAAGGATGTGGACAGGCTTAATGCGTCTCATTCCTAGCTACTGCATTTTAGCAATTAGCGAACCCGTTCCACACCCCACGGGATTCTGTAAATATATAGCTGCAATGGCTACTCTTCGTGATGGGTCGCCACCTTGGGTCTGCACTGACTACTGGGGCCTAGTAGCCATTTTATTCCATGACTATAGAGTCTGCATTGAACTGTTTAGCCGACAATCATCCAAATCTTTACTTGGATCATGCTCTACATATTGGCCTCTGATAAACTAAAATTGTAGTCATGTTACTACCACCTCCATCACTACTTGATCTACTGATACATGGATTACCAACAAGGAAAAACAGTTTTCAGATGAACTCATAGGCACGAGGCCAGCCCATTATATTAACAAAGGAGGACCCTAGACAAACAAATTACATCAATTAACCCGAAAACAGTTGAGGGATTAACTTATTTGTCTTTGGTATGATCTACGCGAGACATTCTTTGGTACCTAATGGATTAAGCCATCCTCATTCTCCATTTTCCTTGGGTACAAGAACTGCCATTCTATCACTGATGATTCCATATAGTTGAAAAATCTTCGCATATGACTCCTAGCTTAAAAGCATGATGAACAATCAGGTGTTCTTTTTTTTTCTTTGAACTGAGCTTAGTTGTTGCCTCCCACTAGCGTGACATACAGCCGAGGTCTGATTTCAATGGTCCCCTTATATGTCTGATTTAATTTGGCCACCCATTGTGCAGTTCCTCATCTTGAAAGGTTTTATTGGAAATGGTCTGCCGCTCTGGATGAAATGCGATTCTATCGTGAAGACCTCATTCATCCACAACAGACGATAGCTTGTCTGCCTTGTCACCCGGTGGCTAGCGAAGTCTTCTCGTTTAATTGGCTCTCCGCCTTATTTCCTGATGCTTCGCATGCCCATACAGTATATACCCGTACTAAGTTGAAAAGTGAGAGTAGACTTGGATTCACTGATTGATTCCTTCCCAAGGTTTCCAACCTAAACAAGGAAAAAAATACCAGCAGTTTGTGAAACTACACTATATTTCTTTGTACGTTCCACCTCAATGTGTGTACTAGCTGTGCCAAGGTCCAAAGGCGATGCCATTTTAATTTATAGGCAGCAGAGCATGGATAGATGCAGCTAATATCTACATACCCTAGGCTTTCTGTAGGACCATTTCATCAAGCCATCAATCATTGTTTCTTCAGGAAAAAGACCAGGGGACAATGGTACATGTGACCATAAGTAATCTTTGGTTTATAATTCTTGTAGTAAAGTTTTGCAAACTAGTTTCTCCAACTAAACAGACCGCCCTTAATGATTTTTGTGTATGTTTTAGTAGTCATCTGAGTTGAAAATGATGCGATCCAAAGCAAATAAAGGAGTAATTAGCCTCAGTATGCATCAATTTCACTTCATACATGTCATACCCGGTTTTAGAAAGAAAACCGAGTACATCTCATATGTGTGCCAGGATCAAATTTCACACATATGATAGACCATGAGTGAATAGCAGAAACAGTACTCAAACGAATATTTAATAAATAAAGTATTTATTACACTCACGAATATGGCATAAAGGCCAAAATAAACTGGTTCACACGATAACTAAAGACGATATCTCCAAAAGCACTCCACAGGCATCTGACTGGTGGAACACACGCCTAGAACTCATCAAGATCGCTGAGGTACTCCGCTCCATTATTACCTTCTGATCCAATATAAGCAAGGATGAGTACACTTATGGTTGGTACTCAGCAAGTGGGGGAAATATGCAAGCTATCAAGGAAAGGCTTGGTTTGCAGCGGTCGGCATTTTAGTTGGTCAAATTTTATTAACAAGCAACTATTTAGTAAGATATAAGTATATACCAACCCACATATTAGCATAAAGTAAACAATGAACATAACCAATAACATATGCATGCAATGATTTGATTTCATGTTTCGATAGATTAATCACGTGAGGGTCCAGGTCGTTCATGACCGCGAACACGGCTGTTATAATAGTTTTACACTCTGCAGAGGTTGTACACTTTCACCACAATTCGCGTAAAAGCTCCGAAGAACTTTAAACCCAACCATGCTGTGCCGGCCAAAGCACGTACCACACTTCCAAGGTGTGACTGCATAGGGACGCTACGAGGCCTTTACAAAGATTCCCTAGTTAGAAACAATCCGCTAAGGTTTCCGGATCGGAAGCAGGCATAACCCTCCCTAACGGGTATAGTGTCTTAGCCAAGCTCACTTCCCGAGAGAACCGGGCTATACACCGTCAACCGCCACCCCCCATGCCCTTTTGGTAAGATCATTCATAACCAAGGTTTCTAATTAATTAGCCAAGACCAGAGCCATGTAGTATTGTGGTTGTACGGTTAATCCTGGGTGGTTCTCCATGTTCCGATTAGCATGGTGATCTTGTATTAACATAACAAGATATAACAATAAGGATATTCATCGATGTTGGATAGAACCCAGCATGAACCAAGGTTAAGCATCTAGCATAGCTACCCAACATAAAAGTAAACCCGGTGTATCAAGGCTTAGGTGTAAAAGACTAGTCATCCTTACATAGGACCCATCAAATTAATGCAACGCGAACATGAATATGAACTTTGTTGTCATGCAATGTGTATAGGTTCAAAAGAGTATGCTGAGGGGGAAAATCCACTTGCCTTCCTCAAAATACTGCAGTGGCTCCTCCTCGTAGACTTGATCTTGATCTCCCTCGAACGGACCGTTCTCTACACGATTCGCACAAGCATTCAATCACTAAAAGCAAATCAATACACCATACAACTTTTAAAGACGCAAAGACGTGTCTAGAACTATTCTTGATGAAGAGACGATCGCGTGAGCGCAAAGATCACTCAAAACGGATTTAAAACGGTTAAGATATGACTAAAACAAGATTTAGGGCTTCTTTGAACTAAATCTAACCTTCCAGGGGCTTAAACAGAAGAAACCAGGGACTTAAAACGTAATTTTATATCAAAACAGAAGGGCTTAAGAGAAAAACAACCTTAAAGGACGACGGGTTTGAATTTTAGAAAGATCAGGGGCTAAAACAAAAAGAAAAGGACCTAGATCTAATTATTTTTGAACTAGACAGGACTGCGGGTTGATTTCTATAAAACCGAGGGGCTTTTCTGCAAAAAGGCGTGGCTCACCGACGCTGACCGGTATGAGATTAGATTAGATCTAATCTCGACCGTCGGATCTCGATCCAAGGGCTGGAATCGAAGGAGACAGCTCCGGCGACTGAAGGCGACGGCGCGCGGCGGCGCTACACCGGAACCTCGCCGGAGTTGGTCAAAACCAACGCTACCGGACTCCAAATCTCACCGTGATTGGCTTGGGAGAAAGCTGGGACAACGGGGAATCCGTTTTGGGGGTTCTAAACGAGGATTGAGAAGCATAGAGAGCTCACACCGACGAGCGGCGGCTCGGCCATGGCGGCGACGCGACGAGACCTCGAGAGAGGGAGAGAGAGAGGGAAAAGAGACTCGGCGGCTTCGTTACCTCCACGCGAAGCTTGACGACAAACTTGACGAGGCTAGAAGACGCTTGGGAGCTCTAATCGCGGCGGCGGCTCTAGGTTAGGGTTTGGGCGGCAACGGCGGCTACGACGGCGCGGAAGCTATGGCTTGGGTTGAGGGGAACGAGAGGGGTCGGGGCAGCGCTTATAAAGGCCGAGGGAGCTCCGACTTGCACGCCAAGGCGCGACGCGGCGGCGTATGGCGCTCGGACTCACCGCCGAGTCCTACTCGATGACGACGCGAGGAAGACGAAGCTGACAAGGTGGGCCCACACGTCAGCGAGACAAAGAGAGAGGGAAGGAGAAGCTCGGCTGGGCCGCGTTGGGCCGACTGCTGCGCGCGAGCTGGGCCGAGAAAAGGAACTGGGCCACGACTGAAACTGGGTTGGGCTAGAAAAAGAGAGGGAAAGAAGAAAGGTTTTGAACTTTAGTTTAAACTTTTGCAAACCTTTTCAAATTCAAACCAACATTCAAAATATATGCAAATCAGCATGAATGCAACAAAGACTTTATTGACTCTAATTTAAATGTTATTTAAATATTTAAGAGCCAGGATTTGAATTTGCAATTTAATATTTCCTAAAACAATAAAAACTAAGGAAATTAGTTGCCTATATTGATTTTAATGTGATGAGCAAAATTAGGGTGTTACAAATCCTACCCCCCTTAAGAAGAATCTCGTCCTCGAGATTCGGAAAGATCAGAGAACAACTGAGGGAATTCTGCACTGAGCTCATCTTCTCTTTCCCATGTAGCCTCATCCTCTGTATGGTGACTCCACTGTACTTTGCACATCTTAACTACTTTATTCCGAGTAACCCTTTCTGCTGTCTCCAATATCTCGACTGGATACTCTGAATAGGTCAAATCATCCTTCACACTGAGTTCTTCTAACTGCAATTGTTCCTCTGGTACCCGTAAACACTTCTTCAATTGTAACACATGAAACACATCATGAACATCCGACAACTGAGCTAGCAACTCTAACTGATAAGCTACCTCACCTTTCCTTTCTAGTACCTTGAAAGGACCAATGAAACGAGGTGATAACTTTCCTTTGACCTTAAATCTACGAAGACCTCTCATAGGTGATACTTTGAGATAAACAAAATCTCCAACTTCAAAGACCAATTCTCTCCTTCGGGTATCAGCATAACTCTTCTGTCTAGACTGTGCAGTCTTGAGATTCTCTCTGATTAGCTGTACCTGCTGCTCTGCATCTTGAAGAACTTCGGGTCCAAACACTTTACTTTCCCCAGTCTGGCTCCAGTATAAAGGTGTTCTGCACTTCCTTCCATACAATGCTTCAAAAGGTGACATCTTAAGGCTAGCTTGGTAACTATTATTGTAAGAGAATTCTGCATATGGCAAACTCTTATTCCAACTACGACCATGTTTTAAAGCACATGCTCGAAGCATATCCTCCAGAATTTGATTAGTCCTCTCAGTCTGTCCATCTGTCTGTGGGTGATAAGCATAACTGAAGTTGAGTTGTGTACCCATTATCTCATGTACCTTCTGCCAGAATCGTGACGTAAACTGAGTACCTCGGTCGGACACTATTTTCTTTGGAACTCCATGTAGACACACAATCCTGGACATATACAGCTCTGCTAGCTTAGCACTTGTATATGTTGTGTTGACTGGTATGAAATGAGCAGACTTCGTCAACCTATCCACAATAACCCATATAGAGTCATGACCATCACGAGTACGAGGTAACCCGACAATAAAGTCCATACCAATTTCTTCTCACTTCCACTCTGGAACTCTCAATGGTTGAAGCAAACCTGCTGGACGTTGGTGTTCTGCTTTAACCTTCTGGCAAACATCACACAAAGCCACATAAGTTGCAACATCCTTCTCCAAACCATACCACCAATATTTTTCTTTCAAATCTTGATACATCTTAGTACTCCCTGGATGAATGGAATAAGGTGAATCATGTGCTTCCTTCAATATGAGTTCTCATAGCCTATCATTCTCCGGAACACATATTCTATTTCTGAACCACACCGTTCCTTATTCATCCTCAGTAAAATCCTCGGTTTTTCCCAATTGGATTAAAGCTCTGAATTCCTCGATCTTCGGTTTCCTCTAACTGTCCTTTCCTGATTTCTTGCTCTAATGTTGACTCTACTTCCATAGTCACAGCTTCTGAATGAGCACAGATACCCAAATTCAGTCGTTCCATCTCCCAACATAATTCTTGTGATATCAGTCTCCCAATGACTGAGTTAACTTGACCCTTGCGACTTAGAGCATCTGCAACAACGTTGGCCTTCCCATGATGATATTGAATATCCAAATCAAAATCGTTGATTAATTCTAGCCATCTGCGTTGTCTCAAATTAAGATCCTTCTGGGTGAAGATATACTTTAAACTCTTATGATCAGTGAAAATTCGACACCGTTTTCCAACCATATAGTGCCTCCAAATCTTCAGTGCATGAACAACTGCCGCTAACTCCAGATCATGAGTAGGATAATTCTTCTCATGTTTTCTCAACTGTCTAGAAGCATAAGCCACGACTCTGCCTTCTTGCATCAACACACATCCAAGTCCTACGTGTGAAGCATCACAGTACATGTCGAACCCCTTTTGAATATCAGGCATCACTAATACTGGAGCAGTGGTCAATTTCTTCCTTAACTCCTCAAAACTCTGCTAACAAGCATCATCCCACTGGAATTTTCGTCCCTTCTCTAACAACAAAGTCATGGGTTTAGCAATTTTGGAGAAGCCTTCAATAAATCTACGGTAATAACCTGCCAATCCGAGAAAACTTCTGATTTCTGCAACATTCTGAGGTGGCTTCCAATTCAACACATCCTGCACTTTACTCGGATCTACCATGATTCCACCATCTGTTATGACATGTCCAAGAAAAGAAACTTCCTTCAACCAGAACTCACATTTACTGAACTTGGCATACAACTGATGCTCTCGTAGCTTCTGTAATACTAGTCTCAAATGCTCCTCATGCTCTTCCTCATTCTTGGAGAACACCATGATATCATCAATGAATACCACCACAAACTTGTCAAGATACTCCATAAATACCTTGTTCATCAAATACATGAAATTTGCAGGTGCATTTGTCAAACCAAACGACATCACCAGATACTCATAAAGACCATATCTACAAGTGAACGAAGTTTTAGGAATATCCTCCTTCCGAATCTTCACTTGATGATAGCCTGAACGCAAATCAATCTTGGAGAAAACTTTTGCACCTCTCATCTGATCGAACAGATCTTCAATTCTAGGAAGCGGGTACTTATTCTTGATAGTCACCTCATTAAGAGCTCTGTAATCAACACACATTCTTCTAGTACCATCCTTCTTATCAACAAATATAATAGGGGCTCCCCATGGAGACAAACTAGGCCAAATATAACCCTTAGCTAAAAGTTCATCTATCTGTTTCTTCAATTCTGCTAAATCTTTAACATCCATTCTATATGCTCTTTTTGAAATAGGTGCAGTATCAGGTACAAGCTCAATGATGAACTCAAAGTCTCGGTCAGGCGGCATACCTGGTAAATCATCAGGAAAGACATCCGGGAATTCACACACGACTTTGATATCCTCCTGTTTTAGATCCACCACACCTGCTGGGATATGGTGTGTGCGGAAAGCATCCTGGAACTGCTGCCATGTGATGGTGTCGGGAGCGTTATGCGCATTAACGTACGCATCCCACCAATCAGCTGTTGGGCCTTCCAATCTTCCTGAAGCGTACAAGACCTTCTCACGATCAGTGCACTGAGCAATATCTAGCTTCTTTGCAACGTTCTTGAGCCAATCATCAGCATCCAATGGATCTGCAGAGTGAGAGTAAGTAGGAGGATGCTGGCTCAGAAACTGCCTGTGATGATCCCTGGGTGGCTGGACTGGTTCTGGTGGCGGTGGTGGCTGCTGGTTCTGCTGTGCCTGCAAATTAGCCACTGTCTGAGTGAGCTGCTGAATGAGTTGCATCTGGGTTGCTATGAACTGCTGCATTGCGGGATCCATTGCGGGTTGGGGCGGTGGTGAAGGTGGTGCTTGATTCTGCTGGTTCACCACGTAATCACGCCTCTGACTAGGAATGTCTCTACCTCCTCTAGTCCTGGTATTAACCATCTGAGTGTTAGACAGATATGATTCAGAGAATGATACTCAGATAGACAAGAGTAAAGTAAAAACACTCTACTGTGAGAGTATAAGATAGCATTGAAGTTTAAGAGGAAAGAACAAAGTAGATGAAAGTCAAATATTCATCATCACCCAGATTCTGTCCTCCCTAAATATTCATCCATAACTGTCAATTCGTGCATCCAAAAATTATACCAAAATTCCAGAACAATACTCATAAAGCTATGAATCCAATCCAACAGGAATCACCTCAATCGGACCTCTGAAACTCCGGATACAAAATAATCAAGCTACCTGTGTCAAGCTGGAAAAACAGATTCTGTACCTGACAACTTTTGGTGTGTTTCTCTCGACACAGATTTCCAAAAATTATGGAAAAATTACAGAAATTCACTCATCAAATTCTGAAACTAACCCCACTTGTTTGAGGTCAAACGGATTTGTGTAACTCTTGAAATCACCAAAACAGTACTGCTGGGTCAGATATTGGCGCGAGCAGATTTCAGCATAAGGGATATAGATGACGGATAGAGAAGAGATAGATAAGAAACTAAGAGCAAAGGATAAGAGGAGACCAGAATTAAACCCAACTAATATTTTATTATTATATTCCTTTAATTGTGGTCATCACTCCACAACCAAAGACACACAAACAAAGATTCCAACTCACACATTTGTCCAAGCAACAAGCATTAAACAAACGACCGACCTCACAAAACCGTACTAACGATAAACTTACAAACGAAACCTATAGATAATCTATTCCCTAAACTGTGTGATGGAGAAAGGGGCTCCATTGCGAAGCTTCTTCCGAGGCGGGGACCAAGCATTGGCTATCCTCTCATCATCATCATCTTGACCTTATTGCTCAGCAAGCTGTTCTTCGAGTTCTGCAATTCGCTCCTGGGCTTGGGCAAGTTCATTTATAACACCTTCCAAATCGGTATTCAGTGCTGCAGTGACTCGGGCAAGAACATTGAGATGAGGATCTGCTGTTGGTCCTCCTCCCATGACAATGGTTTGCTCAGTTCCTGGACAGCGACGAGGCAAATGACGGTACTCTGTGCGAGACAGTTCTTCCCGAAACTTGTGGCTAATAGACGTCACTGCCCTCCTGGCGGCGTCGCTAACTGCAGCTTCATAGGAAGTATGGAGAAGGCTCGACTCATGAATAGACCAAGTCTTGAAGCGAGAGGCATTCTCCATTTGCTCCCTAACATGAACCTGAGTATGGTAATACTCCTGGTAGTTTGCAGCGGAACTGTAAGTGGTTATGTAGAGTGGCCTGGTGTAGTTGCCCAATGCTTCCAGAACATCTTCAAGCAAGAGTGGGAAAGCGTCTAGCTCTGTTATTGAAGTGATCATCTCCACCTTGGGCTCTTCTTCATCATCCTTTTCATCATCATAGACTTTATCACCCTCATCTTCAGTGCCATCTGGATTCCCTTCAACATCCGTTGTGGGTGAAACAGGGTTAGATACATCTTCATCATCAGAGAAGCACACCCACACGGGATCTCCTTGCACATCATCATCCATCTGTGGCGTAGGAGGGGCTGGCTGCGCTGGGTTAGACTGGAAGCTCTTGGCCATCTAAGCATAGAGAGAACCTTAGTAAAGAAATAATTGAATAGAGGCAAAGGTGACCAAAGGCAAGGGAAGAAGTTCAAAGAATTTTTAACTAATAAAATAAGACCTCTAAAAAAACTGACTTGGCTTGCTAAAATAAATCCTTACTTCGACCATTCTAACTAGGCTAGCGTCCTACAGTCAGCACGGCTCTGGTACCACTCTGTCATACCCGGTTTTAGAAAGAAAACCGAGTACATCTCATATGTGTGCCAGGATCAAATTTCACACATATGATAGACCGTGAGTGAATAGCAGAAACAGTACTCAAACGAATATTTAATAAATAAAGTATTTATTACACTCACGAATATGGCATAAAGGCCAAAATAAACTGGTTCACACGATAACTAAAGACGATATCTCCAAAAGCACTCCACAGGCATCTGACTGGTGGAACACACGCCTAGAACTCATCAAGATCGCTGAGGTACTCCGCTCCATTATTACCTTCTGATCCAATATAAGCAAGGATGAGTACACTTATGGTTGGTACTCAGCAAGTGGGGGAAATATGCAAGCTATCAAGGAAAGGCTTGGTTTGCAGCGGTCGGCATTTTAGTTGGTCAAATTTTATTAACAAGCAACTATTTAGTAAGATATAAGTATATACCAACCCACATATTAGCATAAAGTAAACAATGAACATAACCAATAACATATGCATGCAATGATTTGATTTCATGTTTCGATAGATTAATCACGTGAGGGTCCAGGTCGTTCATGACCGCGAACACGGCTGTTATAATAGTTTTACACTCTGCAGAGGTTGTACACTTTCACCACAATTCGCGTAAAAGCTCCGAAGAACTTTAAACCCAACCATGCTGTGCCGGCCAAAGCACGTACCACACTTCCAAGGTGTGACTGCATAGGGACGCTACGAGGCCTTTACAAAGATTCCCTAGTTAGAAACAATCCGCTAAGGTTTCCGGATCGGAAGCAGGCATAACCCTCCCTAACGGGTATAGTGTCTTAGCCAAGCTCACTTCCCGAGAGAACCGGGCTATACACCGTCAACCGCCACCCCCCATGCCCTTTTGGTAAGATCATTCATAACCAAGGTTTCTAATTAATTAGCCAAGACCAGAGCCATGTAGTATTGTGGTTGTACGGTTAATCCTGGGTGGTTCTCCATGTTCCGATTAGCATGGTGATCTTGTATTAACATAACAAGATATAACAATAAGGATATTCATCGATGTTGGATAGAACCCAGCATGAACCAAGGTTAAGCATCTAGCATAGCTACCCAACATAAAAGTAAACCCGGTGTATCAAGGCTTAGGTGTAAAAGACTAGTCATCCTTACATAGGACCCATCAAATTAATGCAACGCGAACATGAATATGAACTTTGTTGTCATGCAATGTGTATAGGTTCAAAAGAGTATGCTGAGGGGGAAAATCCACTTGCCTTCCTCAAAATACTGCAGTGGCTCCTCCTCGTAGACTTGATCTTGATCTCCCTCGAACGGACCGTTCTCTACACGATTCGCACAAGCATTCAATCACTAAAAGCAAATCAATACACCATACAACTTTTAAAGACGCAAAGACGTGTCTAGAACTATTCTTGATGAAGAGACGATCGCGTGAGCGCAAAGATCACTCAAAACGGATTTAAAACGGTTAAGATATGACTAAAACAAGATTTAGGGCTTCTTTGAACTAAATCTAACCTTCCAGGGGCTTAAACAGAAGAAACCAGGGACTTAAAACGTAATTTTATATCAAAACAGAAGGGCTTAAGAGAAAAACAACCTTAAAGGACGACGGGTTTGAATTTTAGAAAGATCAGGGGCTAAAACAAAAAGAAAAGGACCTAGATCTAATTATTTTTGAACTAGACAGGACTGCGGGTTGATTTCTATAAAACCGAGGGGCTTTTCTGCAAAAAGGCGTGGCTCACCGACGCTGACCGGTATGAGATTAGATTAGATCTAATCTCGACCGTCGGATCTCGATCCAAGGGCTGGAATCGAAGGAGACAGCTCCGGCGACTGAAGGCGACGGCGCGCGGCGGCGCTACACCGGAACCTCGCCGGAGTTGGTCAAAACCAACGCTACCGGACTCCAAATCTCACCGTGATTGGCTTGGGAGAAAGCTGGGACAACGGGGAATCCGTTTTGGGGGTTCTAAACGAGGATTGAGAAGCATAGAGAGCTCACACCGACGAGCGGCGGCTCGGCCATGGCGGCGACGCGACGAGACCTCGAGAGAGGGAGAGAGAGAGGGAAAAGAGACTCGGCGGCTTCGTTACCTCCACGCGAAGCTTGACGACAAACTTGACGAGGCTAGAAGACGCTTGGGAGCTCTAATCGCGGCGGCGGCTCTAGGTTAGGGTTTGGGCGGCAACGGCGGCTACGACGGCGCGGAAGCTATGACTTGGGTTGAGGGGAACGAGAGGGGTCGGGGCAGCGCTTATAAAGGCCGAGGGAGCTCCGACTTGCACGCCAAGGCGCGACGCGGCGGCGTATGGCGCTCGGACTCACCGCCGAGTCCTACCCGATGACGACGCGAGGAAGACGAAGCTGATAAGGCGGGCCCACACGTCAGCGAGACAAAGAGAGAGGGAAGGAGAATCTCGGCTGGGCCGCGCTGGGCCGACTGCTGCGCGCGAGCTGGGCCGAGAAAAGGAACTGGGCCGCGACTGAAACCGGGTTGGGCTAGAAAAAGAGAGGGAAAGAAGAAAGGTTTTGAACTTTAGTTTAAACTTTTGCAAACCTTTTCAAATTCAAACCAACATTCAAAATATATGCAAATCAGCATGAATGCAACAAAGACTTTATTGACTCTAATTTAAATGTTATTTAAATATTTAAGAGCCAGGATTTGAATTTGCAATTTAATATTTCCTAAAACAATAAAAACTAAGGAAATTAGTTGCCTATATAGATTTTAATGTGATGAGCAAAATTAGGGTGTTACAATACACAAACCTTAAATCCCAATCCCATAGCCTTATTTTTTAGCCCAACTCTAGTTCACACATGTTTTCCAATAAAAATATTCCGCATAATGTTCAGTCATACTCTCACCCATCCATAGTGCCGTTTTCTTTCTTTTTTACCTAAATACTACAGGACAAACAGTGACACTGGTCCTATCTCCATCAGTATAAAGTGTCACTGGATTTTCTACTTTTCTTTACTGCAGACAAGAGCAGTTTTGGCATCCTTGCCATCCTGATGCTAGCTTGTCACCCAGCAGCAACACGCTCTTCTTTCCTGACGATTCGCATGCCCAGACACTCCTTAGGCCCATGTATCAACCTCAGACTCAGTGACAGATTCAGTGCAAAGGTTTCCATCCTATCAACAAGAAGCGCTGGGAGGTGGAGCCTTCTCAAGTGGGGAGTCAAAATCAATCGCATCTGGAATAGCTGCTAGTTGAGTATCTGTGACGGTGTCAGTGACTAATTAAGAGTCAGAAGGACGCACGGACTGAGAGATTGATGAGCTCCTCACCCCCTCAATCCTCTCCTCTTGCAGCCTAGCTTCCTTGTGTGCCTCCAGTCTTGTCTCCTGGTGCTTCACATGCCCATAGACATCCCTTCGGCATGGGAACTCTCGGCAGTAAGAGGGGCCTAATGCATGGACCTGGCAAGCATCGATTGGTGCAATCCAAAGTTTCTGGCCGAAACAAGCCAATGGTACAGTGTGTGTAACATGCTTGCATAGGCCGTAGTGAACTGGAGATCACCAAGGCCATTTTATAGTCAACATCACCTCACGGCTCTACCTAATATGCAGCGTGTTTGATTTTGGCTGTACATTTTTTACCAACCAATGGACCAAGGCATGTAACCCACAGAAAAAAAAATGTCCAAGGCTAATGGGATGAGTTATGTGGTATAAGTCATACTGCATGCCCGTTGCACGAAACGTGGGCGTTGGTTAGATATTGAACTACATGTTTGGAGCAGCAGTTGTGAACTTGTAATAAATGCTCAAAAGTGCATATATAGTTCTGGCGATTTTCCATTGTTCTAGTACGTGTCTACTTTGCATTCTAAGCTTTGCTTCAGAACTCAATTGCAATACATACAGATAGAGAGGGCAAGCAGATGGAGATTTTTATTTTAATATATTTTTTTAACATAATCACAAAATAATACATCAGAACATAGAAATTTAAAAAATGTATTCCTATCGTCTACCCAGTGGATGAAAGGTCAAAATTTAGTGCTTTCGTCTATCAAGTGGATGAAATTCAATTTTTGTCTACTGGATATACATCTGCATGACGAAGTCTTATATTTCTATACGAAACATAGATTGCGTCCACCCACTGTAGGAAATATCGTAATATAGATCCCCACGTTTTGAATGATGCGCAGTATTTGGTTCTTTAAATTTTCAACTTTTGAATACATAGAACAGGCTAGCAATGTCGGCACACTACGAGAGAAGTGAGCATTCGTCCATGTCACGTTAATACCGGTTGTTTTTTGAGGCGGTACTAACGTGTAAACTAGCCCTTAGTGGAGAGGAAAGGGACGATTTAGTAACGGTTGGAGCCACCAACCGGTACTAAATGACACCACCGACGCGGATAGAATTCTTCCAAAACTATTTAATACCAGCTGGTGGTCTTAGCCCGTACTAAATACACTAGATTATACCACCAGCCAGCACAAAATATTTAGTACCGGCTGATGGCTTCAACCGGTACTAAATGCTTGCTTTTAGTACCGGCTGAAATCATCAGCCGGTACTAACCGTGCATCCTCGTCCTTTTAATGTCTTCCTCCAACGAGTGAGCCCTATCTCTTCTTTCACCTTTATCTCTTCCTCTACTCCCCCCGGCTCCTCTCTCCATGGCGCCCAGCTGGTGGCCACGCGACGCAGATGGCCGAGATCCCTCCGCAGTTAAAGGCGGACGTGGGGCCAGCAAGCACGACCGCCGAGCGCGGGTCTGGTAGACGCAGCATCGAGTGAGCGCGGGGCGTAGCGCCGACGGATGCACCGCCCCTACCAGGTACGCATTCCCATCCGACTCTAGCTGAATCTTATTTTTCCTCCCACCTTCTTATTTCTCTTGGACCGGGTGGATTTTCGCAGCCCAGTTTAATGGTGCCTTGAGCCCGCCAATATTTCATTTCCTATTCTTTGCTGCAGGATTTCATCTCCAAGATTTATTCTTTATTCCTGCTTCCTTTCTGCGCAGGCTCTCGCCATCAATTTTCAGCACCAGGCTCTCACCAGGCACTTGAATCAAGCGACGATGATCTTGTCGATCTCAGGCTAGTGCTTGATTTTACCTTCCAAAACTCAACTTGTGTTTGCTCAGTTCTCTATCTTACGGATTGTTTTCTTCTGCTTGTAGCTGGCGCCCACCACATAGGAGACAGGACAAGGTGTTGGAGTTGATTCTCCATTTACATCGACAATCTCCTGAGCAGGATGTGTCTAGCAGTAGTTCCAACTTCCAAATGCAAAGATGATGTAATAAGTTCAGTCAATTTTGTCATTTGACAGTGTTGCTCCAAGTGCAAAGATGAATCAATAGAGTTCCAGTTTGATATCGGCCACCTTTTGTTGATGTGTTGTAATTACTGAATTGTATGTGCCTTTAAACTGTGTTGCCGTGTATTGAGTTGAAAAGCTTCTATATAATGAAAAGATCAGCCATGTTTGAGTGTACAGCTACAAATTAAAAACATAGAAGAAAAACAAGCAAATAAAAAAAGGCTAGAGATATTTACATTTAGTACCGGTTGTTAGGGTCCACCGGTACTAAATAGCTGGCCTCCAAGTGCAGCGTGGATAGCTATTTAGTACCGGCTGGTGTTAAAGCCCGGTACAACATAGCGCATTTAGTACCGGTTATTGCGGCTGGTACTAAATGGATGCCCATTTAGTACCGGAAACGTAGTACCGGTTGCATAACCGGTAATAAGGAGGACTATGGCCCGGTACTAAAGGTCATATTTGTAGCAGTGGTAGGCTTACTGTACTCCTTATGCCTCTCATTCCTAGCTAGGCTCAACTTTAGCAATTGGCAGACGAGCTGCTGTAGATACAAAGCTGCACTGACTACTCTACTTGACGGCTCCCCATCTTCAGTATGCAATGTACAGTATTACTGAGGATAAGAGCTATTTTATACCGTGACTTAGTTGACTGTATCGAACTGTTTAGTCAACCATCATCCAAATTGCTGTTCACAAAACTCTCTACATACTGGCCTCTCTGATAATCTAAATTCATCGTCCAAATACGCCACCACCGTGTCCATTGATTTCTTGATCGACTCACAGGCGTGGCTACCAATAAGAAAAATTCGTTTTGAAATGAATAGGATGGGGTCTGACCATTATATTAACCAAGGAGAAGGACCCTGGACATATTACACCAAATTAACTAAAAAACAGTAGAGGCACAAATTGGAAGGAACAAATTTTACTCTCCTCGGTAAGGTCTGTGCAACAGATACATTGGCCCCTGATGGATCAAGCCTAATTCAGATCCTCTTTTTGCCTTTGGTAAAAGCACAGCCTCTTGATCATTCCTTGCATTTGAAAAATCGTCACATATGATTCCTAGCTTAAAGAACGATGAACAATGAGGAAGCCTTTTTTTTTACTGACAGCTTAGTTGAATAACCGTCAACACTAGAGTGACATACAGTTGAGCTGTCGAGGTCTGATTTCAGGACCATTCTGCCACTGTGGATGATGGTGAGGGAGCTTGAGATGATTCTACAGCAAAGTCTTCGTCTATCCGCAGCTGACGCATTTGTCATTTGATTCCGTTCTAAAATTTCCAACCATAACAAGAAAAGAAAAGGTGCAAGTAACAGCTGTTTCCTCTTCTGAAACTACACAGGGAGAACAATTCATCTCTTTGTACGTTCCACCTCAATGTACCTACTAGCTGCTGGGATGCCAAGGAAAAGTCATTTTACTTTATAGGCTGCAAAGCATGGATGCACCTAAAAGCAACACACTGTGTGCTTTATATAGGACCATTGCATCAAGCCATCAATCAATGTTTCTTCTAGAAAAAGAACATTTGGAATAGACCAAGGTCAGTGATACATATGTGACCAAGAAAAATCTGTATTCATATTATCACCGAAGCTACTTGCCGAATTTGTGATCCTGATGTCTGAATCCTGGCCAAATGTAACTACACCCGGTGGGCAAAGAGCCCTTGGTTTTTCATTAAGAAAGATAAATCTTCTCTGGGTGTAGAAACCCCCGAACCAAGGCTACGCTGGGGAGTTTTTTTTAAAAAAAATATCAGCCAATTGCAAGACAAGTCATGAGTTGCGATTGGCTTTTGCTTGCTTCGGGCAGGCGACTCTCTGAGCGTCATGTCTCGCCTGCTTTACGCCTACCATTAAACTTGTCAAACCAAGTAGGCTAGAGGATCTTTGATTTCGGAGCTAAATTTTGAGTCGGCCTTACTTTAGAACGTGTGGAGAAATGCAGGGGCCATTTAATAGGCGGCCCAGCAAATGTATCCACCTTACATACACGCTTATTGATGTGTTACATCTAACAATTGTATTTTATTCTACCCTTTCATCAGTGTATCGTCAATAACTATTGCAACAAAGGAAAATTCAACTACCGCTCGACGCAATCAACTATTAATATATTTTCCAAAATTTATAGATGGTACGAGTCAATCAAGTCTCTTGCGTAATTCTTGATCAATGCATTGGGACACCCAGTAGTGTTGAAGAAGAATCAGGTGCTTCCTCCATGCGGCTGCTTAATTGTCATCAACAGGGCCATGTGGTAACTGGTAGGGCGACGATAGGTTGATCGAAGTCGAGCATCTCTGCCTTGTTGGAAAACATCCCTGCGAACCGTCTTGGAGAACATGTTGTTGCTATCCTCTTCATTGTGCTCCGGATGTTCATGCCATTTGCGCAAGTATGGCTCCAACTTCTTTGGAGGGTAGGTCCAGGCGGGAGCACCCAATGCTCACACAATCCATGTTTTGACTACACTGCTAGATTCGAAATCCCGATGCCACACGTTCCCATCACATGAATATTTGATATATAGGTCATGATGTATCGTTTGAGTAGTAAATTTCAAAGCATGTGCCTACGTACAAACTCCATGGAGCTAGTAGCCTTAGAGATTTAAGAATCCGTGTGTTTCTTTCTAGACTGTGGGAGGCACATCTGCTGTTTTATAGGTTTTAGATCCATACTTGAGGATAAATAGGGGATGCCAAACTCAGGTACGGCCTTTTTGTGAAATGCTGAGCGAGGCATAGGCTTAAAGAGGAAGGTCCAAGCCCTTCGACGAAGGGGCATGAGTCTTATATGTTACAATGAGATATTTATGCAATTATCAGGTCATGTCACATTGATCGTGCATATGAATGACGAGCAAAATGGAAACTCTAATAAGAAAATGCTTCCCCGATAAAACCCATGCACATTGTCACATGCTTCAACATCACAATCAGTCATCACTATTGCAACACTAGTTATCAGCTAAAACCCATGCAACATTGTCACGTACTTATCGCAACAAAAATAGAAGAAAAAATCCCCCGCAAATTCTGTCCCGAGGTTGGTCTATCCTATGCTGCAACATGATTAGATATCAATTGTAACGAAGCTAAATGTTAAAAACTCCTACTGCAACATGGCTGTTTGGATTGAGGCGTCCAATTTTTTCTTGTGGGGCGTCGGACGCCCTAACCCAATGATTTCCGTTCATTGCTTTATATGGTTCTCTTTTTGATATATCTCTGTCAACATGCTATAAACGTGTGAAAATGTTAAGTTTGCCAACGTCCGCAACTTACATTTCCTAACTCATTGCACCATCGGATGTAGACAATAGGCGTGCATAGGCTGATCTTAAAAGGCTTAACGGTCACTGTGTACGAACACTAGGTATTGGCCAAGTTCAAAAAGACACTAGATATTGGTCACGGCCATTGCAAAGACTAATAATCTTTAAACAAAAAAGGTAAAAATAGAAGGGATAGGCTAAGAAGGGAAAACATACAGTCAGCAGCAGGGGAAAACATTTTCTGTTGTCCACATCGCTAGTTCACAGGATCCATATCAGATAGCAGAGTTAACAGGTGATATATATGCCCCAGATCTCTGCACGAGTTTCCTTATTGGGCTCCACATGTCCATGGTTTCCCCCCAAAGGAGGTGAGGCAGCCGTGGTGAACTGACAACAGCAGCACATCAGTCGCTTGGAGCACAGTGTCTCGTTCATCGCACCTTTGGCTGTGTTTGTTTGCCCAACACTGTAGAGAGGTGCCTAAGTTTCTTAGGTGAGCTGGGCAGAATGCCTGTACACGAAGCAAATGGTGGCCTAAAGAAGTGTGGCACACCGAACGGCTGCTGTGGAAAGCTAAGGTCACGTACAGGCCTGTCATGAGCTTCCGCCATAGCTGCACCATCAATGCCGTATTAGCGTCAACAGCCAGCTTAGCCCTCTTCCTGTCTCCCCGTGTTGTTTGCTGATGCCTCACATGCCCATCTTGTAACTATGAAGTATTGAGAGGCCCATCACGTTCACAAAGTTTTGAGCCTAAGCCGTGATAGAAATGGTTCAACATGTCCCTGTTTTCTTTTGAACCTGCAGTTCCTAAAACCATTTTCTGAACCTGATGTTTGTACTACGCAGGGAGAAGAGCAATGCCTCAGGCACTCAACCTTTATATGCAGCTCAGCGAATCAATGTGTACACCACCGTTCTATTAATTGCGTGCCTCATATTGCTCATTAATCCATGGTCCACCAAGACATTACTGAACAAAAAGCTGCACGTTTGGTTGGAGGGAACTAATGTAAAGGAATGAGAGTTTTAGGGACATGAAACTAAAAGTCTCTTGTTTATTTCGTGGGAGAGAGAATTCAGGTGGGAGGGGTGATGGGAGTTTTAGGGACATGAAACTAAAAGTGTCTTCCGGATGGGTGATAATTGAGAGGATTAAGATGAAAACAGGTTATTGTAGCCTTTCATCATGACATGATATAATTCCCTTTCCAACTCCCTCTCTCAATTCCCTTGAATAACCAAACAAGGGAATGAGACTAAAAATGGAACTCCCACGTGAACTCCCTCCGTCAACTCCCATCCTATCCCCATGCCTCTTCCCAAATTCAGTTGCCAAACGCATGCTAAAGGCCAGCAAGATCAATAATGTGACTAAGCATCCAGTCCTAATAAATGAGAGTGCTACACAGTTATTTTTTGTTTTTTTGCATGCCATCTAATTTAACACCCATCTAATTTTTCATTATTACCGTCAATCTATGTATTTTATAATCCAGCTTGATTACATCTGCCCCAATTGCAACCAACACCAAACGAATACGAAATCATCCCTGAAGCTAATCTTAAGCTAACAATGCAAGCTGCAGTCAACTTAACATCTCAAATGGATTCTGGTGGATTATTGCTCGTGGCAAGGATGGCCCCACATTACAGAGAAGGCTTAACCAGCGTTCGTATCTTCATACTGAGGAAAGACACCTTGCAGGCATAAGCTTAGTGATCGGGGCCGGGATTATTGGCAATGGCCATGTGGGAGACCAGCTCCGTTCTAAGCTTTACCATCAATGACATGTTATAGCCAGTTAGCAGTCTGGCAGCCTTCATTTCTCTCCACCTTGTTTGCTGATGCTCCACATGCCCAGATGCCCGTCAAAAATACAATGGATGAAGAGTTTGAACGTAAAGCAAGGATAAATGTATGTAACGTGCATTATTTTTTTTTGGAAGAAGCTGCAGCTTCTGAAATTCTGAAAATACACAGGGAGAAGAGCAATGCTTCAATCTTTATAGGCAGAAAATGAATGTAACTCACTGTTGTATCAACCATGTGCCTCCGATCCTGTCATGATAGTTTCATCAACCCGGCCATCAACCAAGACATTATTAAGAAAACAAAGACAAAGACCAGCACGGTTAATAATATGATGCAGGGAATGTGAGGGTTGCTAAGTCACTTGTTATTTTTGCATGCCATCTAATTTACCATCCTGTGATAGAGGCATCTTTTTAACATCCAGTGGTGTACTTGTGGACAAATTCTACTTCATTGCATATCCTTTTAAGAAGACACTTTTGGTTTCAATCATCAACAGTATCATCCATAATATGTTTTTGTTTTTGAACAAACAGGTACGAGACAATGCCTATTTCATTGATAAAGAATTTTTGTAGAAGCCTGGTTAACCAGGTGAAAAGTTACAACGTGCTACTCTCTCGACACAAGAGACTCTAAGTGCTTGGTCCCTGCCCGTATCCAGGCATTAGCCTTGCTTCTAATTGTTGCCATAAGTGCTACCGTGGAGTGCTCTTTCCGATGGAAAGTTCTCCCGTTCCGCTCCTTCCAGATCTCCCAGGTCATTAGGATGGCCAGTGATTTCACCCATTTCCTTGCGATTCCAGTGGTCGTAGTAATGGCCTCCCACCTGCCCCTTACCATGTCTGTAGATGTCCATTGCTGCGGCTGCAGCTGCGGTTGTTGCGTCCACACACGCCAGTATCATCCATAATATCTTGTTTCATCTCCAGACTCCAGTTGAAGATGTGTCTGGATTTTTTGTTCTGAAATTTCAATAGAGTATTGCTGATTCATGCTTGTGATGCTGAAGCTTTTGCGTACGTCTTGCCTTGTGTATAGTAGTTTGTGCGTTGTTGCTTTTTAATGTATGCTATCCTGGTATTGGCTCTACCTCAGTTCTACACTTCCAATTAGGTTTCTGGATGAGTGACAACAGACAGGAAGGGCAGATTGATGAGGTGTTGGTCTTGCCACCCCCTTTCCAGCTCCCAGGTGTTCCTAGAGCAGCCTGGATTTGGGGGACATGAAGGCCATTTCCAATGCTCTGTTCTCCATCTTCTTTCCTGATGCTTCCACGCCTGGATGTGTGACACCCGGAATTTCATCACATGTTTTAAATAGCAATCATTTAAAAATTTCTGGAATTTATTTGGAATTCAAATTTAATTTGTAGGAATATTGATTTGAATAGGCATTTAAAATCTTTTTATTAAAAAAAGAACTAAAATAAATGTAAGGTCACCATTTGATTGAATGCATTTCATGTTGGAGCATTTTATTTGAGTGTTGAATTCAAATTGTTTTGAATTCAAATTTGGTTTCTTATTTAAATTGTAATAGAAGTTTCTAAAAGGTTCAACATTCCAAAACCGAAGTTTCAACATCTTTGCTGTTTTGTTTCAACATTTGAAAATCTCCCTTTTCTCTTTTCTCTTTAGCGGCCCAAGCCCGCCTCTCCTTTTTCTTTTTTCTCCCCGGCCGGCCCAACTCCCTCCCTCTTCCTTCTCGCTCGGCCCAGCCCAGCCCCAGCCGCAGCTCCCTCCCTCGTCTCGCTGACGAGCGGACCCCGCCCGTCATCCCCCACCTTCCATCCCCAGGCCGAGCCCGGCCATTGCTCCCGTCCGACCTCTGCACGCGCCGGCATCTCCTCCTCGGCGTGCGTGCCACGCCAGGACCAGCCTCGCACCCTATAAATACCAAGCGCCAAACCCTAGCCTCATTTCCTGTTCGCCTCGCCCTGTATCTCGCGCAGCTCCACCGCCGCAAGCCCTAGCTTCAGCCGCCGCCATCGCCCACCGTTTGAACGCATCTCCGCCGCCAAGAGCTTGCTTCAGAGTTTCACAGGAAGGTGAGCAGCACGCCGGGCCTCTTCTCCCTCTTTCTCCCGCTCTGTCTTGCGCGTCCGACCTCACCGTCGTCCGCAAGCCGCCGCCGCTCGCCGCCAGCCGCCTCCACCACCCAATCCTCGAGCATGACCCCCAAAACGGGTTCGTCTTCTCCCCCTCTCTCTCCCGAGCTAGTCGCGGCGAGTTTTGGCGCTCTGTAGCGCCGGATTAGCTCAACGCCGGCGAAGTTCCAGTCGTGCGCCGCCGCGAGCCGCGAACTCCGGTGACCGCGAGCGCCCAATCGAACCAGAGCCATCCGATCTCGATCCGACGGCCAATAACAGATCTAATCCAGTCTACATAGGTCAAACCGGCCAGCTTTGGCTATTTTGCAGAAAAACCCCCGTAGTTGTTTCTAATAAACCCTCAGTCCACGACAGTTGAAAAGTAATTTCACTTAGGTCCTTTTCTTCACGTCTAGGCCCCTGAACTTTCATAGATTCGAACCCGCCGTCCTTGGCTGCTAGTTTTACGCGTGAGCCCTCGGGTTTACATACATAATTATGTACAAGCCCTCGGTTTCTTCTGTTTAAGCCCCTGTTAAGTTAGTTTCCTCGTAGTTAAACCCTACAACCTTGTTTTATCCATAGATTTCATGTTTTATCTCCGTTTAACCTTGTTCTTGGTGCATTTATCTTTTAAAAGCATAAAGTTTAGTCCGCCAGTGCTGCATATCAAGTTTCATGTTTTTAAATAAATTAATAGTATTAATTTATCTAATTCTTATTTAACTAGCTTTCTAATTTAAAAAGCTAATTAGCTACCTTCATGTTTTATAATAAAAGATAATTCGATTAACCATTATTGAAAACTAACCTTTTATAATTAAAATATGGTTAGAGTTATATCTTGTCTTTTCATAAACTAGTTCAATTTGGTTAATGATTATTTAACTGTTTTATGAATAAAAGCTACATAGGTTATAACTCGAGTTTTCATAATTACATGCAAACTTGACTTATATGAACATAAATGTATTTATAAATAATAAATGACTAGTTGAACACAAATAATAAAGTTGTTCGATTGGATGCTCATATATAATTCTTTTCTAAATTTAATTGTTTAATTGATATAATTTATATATAATATTTATAAATAAAATTGATTAGGCTTTACTCCGCTTTTTCTTATGAAAAGTTTAAATTGAAGTAATTCAAATATGAATATCTCTTTGAAATATTCATTGCACATGTTTTATTAATTAAAATTAATGAAGCATATAGTCTTTGCTTTATAACATTAATCTTGTGATAGTTGTAATTTTCTCGACCTTAGCTCCGATCTCAGCGTTTCTCGTTCCCTCGCGATCCTTTCCGAGACCCCGACCCGTTTCTATGCTTGATCTATATTGTTGCCCATGTTTGGTGTACTGTTTGTTTTATTTGTGCATATGTTTGCTTGTATGTGCTCGTGTGACGATAGACGTTGTTCAAGCTGAATTGGAAGATCAAGCTGTAAAGAGTTCGTTGAAGATCAAGTCTACGAAGGAATTAAGCAATAGCAGATTATTACTAGGATTTAAGGCAAGTGGATTTACCCCTCTGCATATTCTATTGAACCTATGCAACTTTCATGTTAATTAAAGTTTACTTTATGCTATGTATTGCATTAATATTGATGGGTCCTATATTAAGGATGACTAGTTTTTATTGACCATCCGTTTGATAACCTGGATCTTTACATTTATGTTGGGTAGCTTTGCTTAGCTGCTATACTTGGGAATGGTTTACACTAATCGTGAAGATAATAAATTTGTGTTACCATTTATCAAGTTATTTATATCCATGTTCCGATGATGATGTTAAACAAGATCACTTATGTTAATTGGAACATGGAGCGGCAACCTGGGATTAATACGTACAACCACAATACCATATGGCTCTGGTCTTGGCTAAATAATTAGATGAACTATATGTTGTGTTCGCGCTGCACGATGGTGGGTTATTAGGTCTAAAGCTTAGAGGAGTGGCGAAGGAATGCTTCGGCTTCCGAAGTACCGCCGATACCGGGGAGAGGACACACACATATAGGGATTCTTTGGAAATGCCTCGTAGCGTCCCTATGCAGTCACACCTTGGAAGTGTGGTATGTGCCTGGCCCGCACTGCATGGTTGGGTCTAAAGTTCTTCGGAACTTTTACGCGAATTGTGGTGAAAGTGTACAACCTCTGCAGAGTGTAAAACTGTTATAACAGCCGTGTTCGCGGTTATGAACGGCCCGGATCCTCACATGATAATTGAACTTGAAGTTGAAAATAAATTGTGGTTCCTGGTTAAGGAATGAGTGCTTTGGCACGTATGATGTGAGATTATGTATATTTCTTTATATGATTAATTGGGTTGGTATATACTTATATCATAGTAATCAGGTGCTTGCTAATAAAATTTGATCAACTAAAATGTTGACCGCTCTTAACCAAGCCTTTCTTGAAAGCTTTGCATTTTCTCCCACTTGTTGAGTACCGACCATAAGTGTACTCACCCTTGCTAAACATTGGATCAGAAGGAGAAGAAAGATGTGGAGTTTTTAGTGCATTCAATGAAGATTGCTAGGCGTACGCAACCCCAGTCAACTGCCTGTGGGGAAGAGTTGAAGATGTCCGCTGCTAGAATATCGTTGTAATGTATTTATTTTATTATTTTCGCTGTAAATTTGTGTTCTGTATTCATGGAGTCTATCATATGTGTGAAACTTGATCCTGGCACACATATGAGATGCATTCGGTATGTTTTCCTAAAACCGGGTGTGACAGGATGACCCTCGAATCAGTGATTCAATCCAAAGACTCCGACCTAAACATGAGAAAAAAAATGCCTGCGGTTCGCATCCGTTTTTCTTTGGAAGTTACTGCACGTATTTTCAGATGCCACACTGAGAGGAGGGCAGTGCAGGTTATCTCGTCTCTTCATCCTTTTTTTTATAGCTAGCTCATCTCAGAGTAATTGCTAAACTTGTTGTGAACGAAAAGAGTACTTGCTAAATTTGTTACTACAACTACTATGTTCTTTCCGTACTTCCATTTTGATCAATCCATCAATGAAGACGATATTCTGAAAAAAGAATGCAAAAGATAAGCACTAAGAAGTAATAACAATTGCATGAAATGTGAGGGGATACACGCAATTCCTCTGTTTTTGCATGCCATTGAATTGAACATTCAGTTATATAGAAACGGAAGACAATCTGACCACAGAAAGAAGTAGATAAGTCAGGGGAAATACATATTTTTAATGTTTTCTATGTGCTTTGATTTACATGTTTATTGTGTGCTCTAGCTCCATCAACTAAGCTGGCAGAGAGTACCATTAACCACGCACTCAGTTGCACCGTGTGCAAAATCATTGAAAAGATAAAAAACATGATTCTCTATAGATCTCTAGTTTCATCATATATCAATGAGAAATTTTACAATGCTTGTAAAAATTAAAAGAAACCTATTTTGAGGAACCTATGCTGTGGGCCAGGAACTAAACTTAGTAGGCCCGGAACTTATCTCCAAATTAATTTGAAGGGAAGTATTGTTAATTCACGTGAAGATGTTTGGGGTCTGTCCAACTTACCTATGGAGCCATCCCGTGGTGATCGATATTGGATCGGCCAATCACATTCTAAATTCCAAAATCGTCTCCTGTCCAGCGCGTCTCGATGAGACGAAGGCCACGGTAAATTCCTTGTTATTGTCGGTAAATCATAGCACAAAAAGAATCAACCCAGTAATCTACATCTAATCACCACAGCAAAGGCCCGGGGTCGTCGTATTTTGTTCTTTGAAGCCTTGCCGGGAAAATAAATCTTGCCGGTGATCACGCCAGGTGACCACGCATCGTTGCGGTTGCGGGTGGCTGATGCATGGGCTGCGCCGCTGCGGGATCCAATGTTTGCCGGACTTGATGGTGGCCAGTGGTGACTCCTTGCGCCGGCGGAAATTGTCAGGCGAGCAACTCCACGACCAGGCGGAAGAGGGATTCCTTTGCTCTCTCCGTGGACCGAGAATCCCTCTCTCCGTGAACAATGACGATGGCCAGAAAATTATCAGAGAAACAATTACTATACTGCCCTTTCTTAAGATAAATCACCACGATAATTATGGTGGAAGCAACCACAGGTTCCTCCCAAGCACCGTAACAAAGCTCTTTATCAATGGTCAAGTAGTTCCGGCTGTAGAATATATCTCAAGGTTTTGTACATTTCGGGAACTGATGGCTGGTAAGTTTATCATGCTGATGTCTGCTATTCGTGGAGAGGCAGCTGTTCTCTATGATCTACCATCTTTGCTCTTGATTTGTTAAGGTTTAGGAGCCATGCTGAAGAGTAAAATGTTACTCACCAAGTATATGTTTTCTTGCAAACATTTCACTCTACAGGATGCGCTAATTGTTACTCTACAGTTGGGGTAGGTGTTGAAGACATGGCGCATCGTGTTGGGTGAAATAACAGTGAGCATATCCTGTAAAGTAAAATGTAGAATTAAAACTGATGCTTAGTCAGAGTCTATTAAATAGAGCAACTGTATCTTCTCTTTTTTCTTTGTACATACATACTATCGAAATTTTAGAAAGTTCCTCTCGACCATTGTTCTAAATTTATTTTACCTGCGAGTCACTTCCGGTAATTTTAGCTAACACCGTCAAGCGTCAATCTGTTTCTCTCTTTCATCTTCTCTCACGTCTAGTCAGGCACACCAGCATTGTCGCCATCAATCGCGCCTGCTCTACGTCCACTCGCTCGGGGTCTTGCACATGGACCTGGATCCCGAGAACTTCCTACTCAAGGACAGGGGCCACGAAGCCTCGCTCAAGGCCATCGATTATGGGCTCTCGATAACGCCCCAGATATCAGCCTATCTGGAGGTTATCACAAGCAATTAGAATTTCTTCCAAGCCTGCGATGGTATTCTTCGACACTGTACTTAGGGGTGCCATCGACTTCGACTCGGAGCCATGGCCAGCCACCTCCGATGGCGCCAAGGACCTCACCCGGACGATGCTCAGTTCGATGCCACCGCTCGCACCCCTGCCTCCCAACGGCCTATACCCTGCGGGGAGCCAGGAACAACCGTGAGAAGAGGAACAAGAGAGAGAAGATAGGAGAAGAGAATGACGCGTGGGCCCCGTGAAAGGATGATTGACGGCGTGTGGTGAGGCAGAGGTGGCGCGGCGGAGCTGGCGGTAGGGAGGCAAGGCGCCGTAGAAATTTTTGTCCTCCTTTTCATATTTTACAAACGATTTAACAAAAAAATGTAAAAGTTTTCATTTAGATTTTGTTATGCAAAACTTCTTTACAAACATTTTTGCAAATAGTTTCTGGATTTTTTGATGCAAATGTTTTGTGAAAATAAAATTAAAAAAATTGTATTTTTAATTTTCAATGCATTTTTTTAAAAAAATTCACGTAAGGTTTATTTATTTTCAAAGCAAAGTTTTCAGAAAATGTTTGTAAAAGTTTGAAAAAAATACAAAAACAGAAAATGACAAAAAACTGGCGGTACTTTATGTCGGGAAATCGACCGCTGCATGCAGTTCCTAGCGGGCGACCGCTATTCTGCCCACCTCTAAAGAATTTAAATTATACCTTTTCGAAGCGTATAAGCTAGCCAGAAAGAAGCATATCCTGCAGAGACACCACATCTCACCTCATGTTCGTTCCGAACTAATCCAACATTTTTTGGCAGGACCTGCTGTCTATTAATTTATATAGGGCAAGTTCAGCCTAGGCCATACAAAGAAATTAATAAAACAATTAGGATGACAATTTACCGTTGTTTCATCTCCAATCATAGGATGTTTTTGAGAACATCTAGTTTAAACTATAGGATATCCTAAAATGATCCGTAACAGTGACTTGCCGCAACACACATAGAGCGTGAGGCAGACTTAAAAATCCTGGTGCCCACGCTCAAAACAGCTCCTCCATCTATGCATATTCAGGTGACCTTTTGAGTTGCAATCTGTTTAGGGGCCAGGGACATTATATGGTACTACTCCGTAGGTAGATGTGGCCAAATAATTTATTGCATCCAACAAGACCACTACAAGGGGATTAATTAGGGGATCGGAAATGATGAACTCAGGCACTTCATCGCATAAATTTTGCACAAGGACAAAGATGCTAGTGTCGTCCTAACAGTGGTTGATATGCATGCAAGCAAGGGAGTTTGTAGTTTGTATGAAAGGCTCAGCTACGGTAAGACTTCAAATAGTTCTTGACCAACGCTTTTCTAAGAGAAAAAATAAAATTAATTTATATAAATACGGTAACTACCATCTGCATGCACCCTCTATATTAACCGCAGGCAGACATGCGGAAGCTCGCTGGTAACAACAGCCGGTACTAACGGGTTTCGAGCCAAAAAATAAAGAAAAATATTTGTAAGCTTACCAGGAGGCTCGCACACGTGCAACGTCGCAAGTCACGTGATTTTTTCACGCGTAAATGTGCGTGCGCGGTTCGTAGGATTCGAACTCACAACCTCTGGCCTCGCGCGTAACCCCCTCTACCATCCCACCTATGCATCAGTTGTGACTAAGTGGTACTAAATGGTCCGAGGACCCTTGGGAACCCCCCTGGGACATGTTAGTACCGGGTTTTAAGACAACCGGTACTAACGTGTGAGGGACGAATGCTCCATTCTGAAGTAGTGACACAACTACGCAAAATCAATGTGGATAACATGCTACACATCATGTTCAAGACATCATTCAAGACATTAGTACTATAAAAGAAAAAAAAAAGGGAGAAGTCAAGGTTCTTTGAGGTCATCAATGGCATGATGAGGATCGAAGCACCAACTCAGTTGCAAGAAATGTTGGGGTCACTTAGTTACTTTTTGTTTTTGCATGCCATCTAATTTGACATCCCTTGAGGGATACACATCAAATGGCCGGTATTGGGATGATAATAAACAATGCTGCCCATAAATAAGGGGAAATTGGGGTGTTTATTCCCATCTTTTTAAGAACTGCTCTACCTACGGTCTTATCAACAGTGAAAATACCACATTGATTTTTTTTTACTTTCCTCCTCTTGACACGTCCTAGGGCAGAGGATAAAGTAAATTGATAGTGGCCACCCAAGCTGTGGACATGAATGCGCATGGCATCCTGGTTTGCCCGCCATCGTGTTTCCTGATGCTTCACATGCTCAGATACCCTCGGAACTGTGATTTGATTCAAAGATTTTTACGTGAACATGAGATATACGTGTGGTATAGACTTTCCTCCGCCACTGCTTCCAATCCCACCCCTGTCCCTTCGGTTTCCAATACAAGCAATTACTCAAGTTTTTAGAGAATGGCCGTTGAGGAGTTTGGCCGCCGGAGCTCACAGCCGTCAGAAGGAGGAAGAAAATAAAAAGACGACTGAGAAGAATAAAGGAGCTTGCGTCTGCCAACAGCTCGCAACACCTTGGCACCAGTGATTGTGGCACCGAGGTTGGTGTCGTAAATTGCGATGCCGAGCAGCTCCACGTTGGTGCCACCTTAGCATGTCCCAAAAATAGATCATGGACCTCGGCGCCATAAATCATGGTGCCGAAACGTGTTACCTCGGTGCTGTGAGTCCTGGCGCCGACCCTCTGGGTCCAAAGCTGCAAAATGTTTTCTCAGAGGCCTAAATGTGAAAAAAGAATAGTGGATCTGTCTATTCAGATTCATTAGATTTTGAGGAGGATGGCCGCCTCCTCTGTCGGCGACCCTGCACCCCCACAACACCCACCGCAGCCCGCCGATCCAGCCATTCCGGCCCCGGCGGCCATCCACCCCATGACCACCCCCCGCGGTTGCCGCACCCTTCCCTTGTGCGCAGTGGCGGAGGACGGAATAAATTTAAGGTGTGGTGATATCATATTATATAAGAATCGAATTAAAGTTTCATCATCAAGAGATGATCTAATATTTGGGATTGAATACATAAAAGATGAAGCCAAGAAATTATCTAATAAGATAGAATACATAAAAGATGCAAGTCAGGATATAGATCCGGTGACATTGAAACTTTAATTGCGCCTAGGCGACCTTGGTAATTGCACTTGTCTATCTTTTTTTTTGAAAAGCTTTCTTAATTTTGCTCAAGACCAATTCCTTTGAATATTTCTCTCTCAATGTAGCAGACCATAACGATTAGCAGTTTGACTCTCCCTTTCTTCTTTCTGTGGCTCACGCTACACAATTCAGACCCTCAAACAAGCAGCCATAGCGGGGGTGCGGAGGGCAGACCATTGAAGGGAAATATATGGGGTGTCTTGCAAAAAAATTAAGGTATGGCAAGTGCCATACACTGCCATATTGAGCCCTCCACCACTGCTCATGCGGGCCAACACCGGCCTCCTCGCCATGGCCGGCGCGGGCACACCCTCCCGGTGGAACCTCCTCGCGCTGGTGGCTCTGTTACCCGCCCCGCTGGTCATCATGGCCACGGGCGGGGCCACCGCCATCACTTCCGCAAGATGGACCTCCGCGACCTCGTCTCGCTGGGCATCCTTCCGGTGCCCTGCCCGTCCGTCTACGGGAGCGCCAGTGCTCCCTATCCGGCCTCCTCCTAGACGGTCGCCAGGCAGCATCTTCCTCGACGCATTCCTCTGGGTCTTCCATTCTGTGGTTGTCTCCCCCTCTCACCGGGCTTCCCGCTTGCTGGCCGGGTAACTCTCTGGGCAGTCCATGCTATCTCTCCCCGCCGGCTTCATGCTAACTCAATGGAGGTGATCGTCACCTTCTAGTACAGTATCCCGTCCGAGCGCTTCGTCGTCAAGCCCAAAGGGCTTGGCGTTTTCTCGTTCACCGTCGCGTGCTCAGCGGTGGCCTCCTCCATGCTCAAGCTCGGCTCGATCCGTGACCAGGGCCTCGAGCTCCATCTCTTCGCCGTGGTGCGGACTGCCAGACGACAAGCTTTTTTTCAAAGTGTGCCACCTCCCGAGGTGGTTGCTCGTGTAGCCAACGGTCATCGTGCTGCCGTGGTGGCCACGCCGGTGTCTGCCCCTCCCTCGCAGGGTTTCAAGGTGGATTGGGACAGGGCGGCGGGAACTATGCCCTCCTCTGCCTCCACGTGGTGTGGATTGCCCTTTCCCGCCCGTGAATATGGCCCCGCCTAGCGCCTCTTGCTGTGGAACGCCCTGGCCCCGTCATGTTGGCATTATGGTGCTGGCTAGGGTGTCGTCTGGCTTGGCGGCTGGCGTGGCTGTGCCGTCCCCACCCCTGCCCCCGAGGCCTGGTGCATCTGGGCCATCCACGTTGCCCGCCTCGCCTGGCACTCCCACCCCTCGACCGCTCGATCCCACTAGAGTGTCTGTGGCGACCGAAGAGGGAGAGATTGTCTCGCCTGTCTTGGTGTAGACGTCCCCTGAGCAGCCTACCGCCGCGGATGGGACGGCGGCCGGCCCCTCCCCTTCCCGCATGCCTCCGTCCTACTTGCAGGCCGCCCTCTCCCCTTCCGCTCCTTTATCCCCCATCCTTCCTCCCGGAAGGTTCTCCCTGCCCCTCTGCTCTATCTTCCACCCATTGTTGCTTCCGCTGCTTGGTGTTGGACCACGCCGTCAACTCCTGTCGCGACCCGGTCTGCTGTTGGGGCTGCGGCGGCGCCGGCCACCGCCTCCGGCTTTCCCCCTTGATCGCCGGCGATGCTCTGCCTCCGTGCCAGGCCTCCCTCTCATGAAGTCAGGGGGCCCACGTTCCTGGTCCCCATCGCGGCCTGTCACACCATTCCCGAGGTCGGTGCCAAGGATGGAGCCTTTCCCTGTCTCCGGCCTCCCGCGCTCCCCTGGCCCTCGAGAACACTGTGAGGACCCCTTCTCCTCGAGGTGCCTCTCGCGAACCCTCCCCCACCCGGTGCGGGGGACGCGGGGGCGTCTTCTCCTGTGGCACCGTCCTCGCCTTCCGCGTCGGTGAGCGACCCGTTGCCGCTTGTCTCGCGCAGCTTCCCCCCTCCCTCCCCGCTGTCACCTGCCGATGGCGCGCCGGCCTCTGTGCTGGTCAGACAACTGCTCCCGGCCTCTACGACTTCTAGAAGCAGGTGTTCATGCTGCCTGTCGACTAGCGCCTCTGCCGCTGCTACGCCTTCGCATTCATCGACCCCAACACGCCGAACCCGGGAGCGATCCTCGGGGCTGCCTTGCTCTCCAAGGGAGTCCACAATGGTGATTTGGTGCGCATCAACCCCTCCTCCATCGGGGCCGGTGTGGTCGTCTTCAACCGTCCTGGGGATTACGAGGCCGTAGTTGACGGCGAGCCTGTCCCGGTCATGGAGTACTCCGTCCACTTCGAGCGGCCGCAGGAGACCCGCAACCGTTTCTCCTTCGAACACTCAGGCTATGCTACGCTATCCCTAGAGGACTTCCCCCTCGAGCACTGGAATCACCACCATGTCGAGATCAAGGTTGGGGTCATGGCAAACCCCCTTGACGTTAACTTCTTCTACCTCTTCGGGTTCGACTACACGTCCATCATCGTTACCGCACACCGATGGCTGCAGTTGAAGAATGACAACGGACTGGCCAGCCGTGCCCGTATTCGCCGTGTCGGCTGTTGGGGTGAAGGCGAGGACACACCCTCCCCTCCATCCTCCTCGGATGGCCGTGGTCCTCCACGTGGTGGGTCCGAAAACCCCGACCCTGAGCTCAGTGACCACGACGACGGCGATGCCCAGCCTCGTCGCCGCCATCACCAGCAGGCCGGTATGGCTCCCAGGCCTCATTCCGGCGGGGGCAGGGGGTAGGTACGCTCCCTTCCTCTCTCCACAGAGGACCTTGCGCTTCACGGTGATGTTGGCCCGCCCAGGCCGGATCTGTCCGAGCCAGTTGTCACCTTGACCACCTGCACCAACTTCCCCCGCTCGGGCGACATTGAGATCTTCGTCAGCTAGGGAAACATGCACCTGCTCCTCCACACCGGGGAGGACATCACCTACTTCCTCCTGCCACGCATCGGCCAGGCGCCTAGTGCTGTGGGGCCCAAGGGCATCCCCATGGTCAACCTCGTCTCGGGCTCATTTGGCATCATCGACAGCGTCACCATACTGCCTGGGTGCCCCGAGGAAATCGCCTGTCGCCGCCTTGCCGCCCCGGTGTTCTGCTCCGCACAGGAGGTTCTCGGCTTCGCTCGCAAGGATGTGGACCGCGTTTGGGGTGGCCTGCCCAGCGCCTTCCTACGCTTGGTTTCACATGGACATGGGGCTGATGCCGCCCTGATGGTCCAAAGCACATGCAGCACATCCGCGACAGGCGGCGCACCCATGCACGCGATGTCACCACTGGGCACCCCAAGCGGGGACGGTCACCGCCACCCAACCGTCATGGGCGACCACCCGACTTTGTGACCGGGGCCCCTCGGAGTTCGTGACCGGTACTACACATGGCCAGAGACACCCCTTTCGCATGGGAACTCTGAAGTAGGACAGACCCATTGCATCAACCACGCAAACATCGATTGGTTCAATCCAAAGTTTGTGGCTGAAACAGCCAATGGAACGATATGTGTAACATGCTCGCACAGGCCATAGAGCATTGCAGGAGATCCCTAGGCCATTTTATAGTCAGCATCACCTAAAGGCTCTACCTAACATGCAGATTGTTTGATTTCTGCTGTATTTTTCTACCAACCAATAATTGACCAAGGCATGTACTGTAACTCAGAGAGGTAAATGCCAAAGAGTAATGTGATCAGTGATGTGGAATAAGCACTACTGCATGGCTGTTGTGCGAAATGTGGGCATTGCTTATACTGAGCTACGTTTGAGCAGCGGTTGTGATAAATCCTCTAATATATGTAGTTTTGACGCGCTTGTCTACAGTCCTAGCATGCATCTACTGTGCATTCTAATTAAGCTTTTCTGCTGATAAATCATCTAATAATTTTTTTAATAAGACGAGCGATTAAATTGGGTCAAATGACTTACAATTTGAAAAGTAATAATATTTCTCAACCAAACATATGTTTGATCAGATTTGACACTTTTCTATTGTTCTTGTCTTCTGTGCATTCTAAGATTTCCCTTTAGCACTTTGTTGCAAAACATAAAGAGAGAGAAGGCAAGTAGATGAATAGAAATCAATATCTGGTTCCTCTTTTCCTTCTGGACTGTGTCTGTGTGACTCCAGATTTTCAATTTTTGAATACAGAACACCAAAGGGATATTGGCAGACTTACTGTCTTGATGCTTGTCATTCCTAGCTAGACAGCATTTTAGCAACATACACACCGTTCAACTGGGCTGCTATAGATATATAGCTGCACTGGCTACTCTCAGTGATGGTTTGCCAGTTACCACCTTCACAAGCCAGGCGATGTCGCATTCTACACCATTTCTCAAGTTACCGCGGTAATAGACTGATCACCAGTAACAGTCGCCACCTTCACTTTGACGATAGATATATATAGATCCCCACCTTTCCACTTGAACCACATTTCTTTCCTCTTTAACCTTCATGCATGGTGACTTCTTGTATATGCATAATCCAAGGATGTCTCCAGATTTTCAGTTGTTGAATACAGTAGATATCAAGGATGTGGACAGGCTTAATATCCTGATGCGTCTCATTCCTAGCTACTGCATTTTAGCAATTAGTGCATCCGTTCCACACCCCACGGGATGCTGTAGATATATAGCTGCAATGGCTACTCTTCATGTTGGTTCGCCACCTTGGGTCTGCAATGTACTGACTACTGAGGCCTAGTAGGTAGGCCTTGTTCAGATTCCCCAACTTTTCACTATTCCTCCCTCACAAAACATGTTTTCCAGCGAATGCATAGTGTTTTTCTAAAGCTACAGTGTTTTTTGAGCTATCTGAACACAGCCTAATCTGAACCAGGCCTAAATCCCACTTCCACAGTCTTATTTTTTTAAACCCAACTCTAGTTCACACATGTTTTTCCAAAAATAATATGCCGCATAATGTTCAGTCTCATACTCTCATCCAACCATGGTGCCGTTTTCCTTTTTTGATAACCCAAATATAGGACAAACTGTACACCACTGGTCCTCCTAATTATCTTATTCCATCTTCATTAGATAATCTTGTTGTTTGCATTAGAAACATGTTTAGTTTTTGTGCATCAGTTTGTAAAAGGCTAGTCCATGTGAGAAGAGTGCATGCTACATGGCGTTGTGGCAAATCACAGGAGTGAGTAGTGAGCTGATTGCCGGCCAGGAGGTGAGTGCATGCAGGTGTTCATGGAGTCAGGCATGACGGGAATTGCGGCCAGGAATTTAGCCAAGTCGTGGAGCATATCCAGGAGGAGGAAGTGGTCCAGCCATGCAGCTTGTTTGAGCATGCAGATGTATGTGGCCTGCATGTAGTTAGAGTAGGGGCAAAGCTCGTTGTGATCCGATTCTTGCGGCAAGTTGAGCACGTCGCAAGAAACGGCCCACGCCGGTTTGTTTAGCCAGTGTGTGCCTTTAAATACTACTCCATGTAATCATCTTTAGATGGAGATAAATAAGAGAAAAGGCATATAGTTGTGTGTGCTGCCGCAGGAGCTCTTGTGTGTCTCCATCTCTTCCTACAAGTGTTGCATCAGCAAGCTTTCTTCCTTGCATCTCCATCTTGCGTGAGTATTTCCAACAATTGGCATCAGAGCCAGTTTATGCCCAAGTATTTGCAATTCAAGGAGATGTCGATCATCCCGGCACATGCGGTGAAGGAGGGCGGTGTGTCGCTCTCGTACCCGATGCTCACCGCCACGAACTACTCCACCTGGGCTATCAAGATGGAGGCCAACATGGACGCGCAAGGTCTGTGGGAGGCCATCGAGACTGCGGTTGGGGAGGCCGTGGATTTGAAGAAGGACAAGCTCGCACGAGCGTGTCTCTTCGGGGCTGTCCCTGATGATGTGCTGCAGCAGATCGCGAAGAAGAAGACCGCCAAGGAGGTTTGGGAGAGCCTGAAGACGAGGTGCCTTGGTGTTGATCGAGAGAAGAAGGCGCGAGTGCAGACCTTGAAGAGTGATTTCAAGGACCTACACATGAAGGAATCCGAGACCATCGATGAGTTCGCAGGGAAAATCAGTGGCCTCGCGAACAAGTTGAGCGACCTCGGTGCAGCCATGGAAGATGCCGAGCTCGTCAAGAAGCTGCTCGACTCTGTGCCTAACAAGTTTTTGCAGGTGATCGCTGCGATTGAGCAGTTCTCGGACTTAGACGGGATGCCGTTCGATGAGGCAATTGGCCGCCTCAAGGCATATGAGGAGAGGATTCGCAAGAATGAAGTACGGCGTGAGGAGCATCAGCTTCTTGCTGCTGGTGTTTCAGGTGCTGGTGCTGGCCGAGCCTTTGGCAAGAAGAGCAGGACTTTTGACAAGGCCAAAGTGCGCTGCTACAATTGCCAAGGCTACGGGCATTACTCTTGGGAGAACAAGTGCGATGAGCTGAAGAAGAAGAAGGAAGAGGCACTCCTTGCAATGGCGGATGCCGACGACGAGCCGACGTTGCTTTGAAGGTCGGCAAGAAGGTGATCAAATAATGGCAACAAGATTAGGGGGTGATTGTTAGATAATCTTGTTGTTTGCATTAGAAACATGTTTAGTTTTTGTGCATGTCAGTTTGTAATAGGCTAGTCCATGTGAGAAGAGTGCATGCTACATGGCGTTGTGGCAAATCACAGGAGTGAGTAGTGAGCTGATTGCCTGCCAGGAGGTGAGTGCATGCAGGTGTTCATGGAGTCAGCCATGACGGGAATTGCGGCCAGGAATTTAGCCAAGTCGTGGAGCATATCCAGGAGGAGCAAGTGGTTCAGCCATGCAGCTTGTTCGAGCATGCAGATGTATGTGGCCTGCATGTAGGTAGAGTAGGGGCTAAGCTCGTTGTGATCCGATTCTTGCGGCAAGTTGAGCACGTCGCAAGAAACGGCCCACGCCGGTTTGTTTAGCCAGTGTGTGTCTTTAAATACTACTCCATGTAATCATCTTTAGATGGAGATAAATAAGACAAAAGGCATATAGTTGTGTGTGCTGCCGCAGGAGCTCTTGTGTGTCTCCATCTCTTCCTACAAGTGTTGTATCAGCAAGATTTCTTCCTTGCATCTCCATCTTGCGTGAGTATTTCCAACAACCCAGCAGCAACACGCTCTTGTTTCCTGACACTTCGCATGCCCAGACACTCCTTAGGCCCATGTATCAACCTCAGAATCAGTGACAGATTCAGTCCAAAGTTTTCCATCCTAACAACAAGAAGCGCTTGGAGGTGGAGGGATGTCACACCCGGTTTTATAAAAACAAACCGAATGCATCTCATATGTGCGTCAGGATCAAGTTTTACACATATGATAGACTCCATGAATATAGAACACAAAGTTACAGCGAAAAGAATAAAATAAATACATTACAAATGTTATTCTAGCAGCGGAAATCTTCAACTCTTCACCACAGGCAGTTGACTGGGGGTTGCGTACGCCTAACAATCTTCATTGAAGTCACTAAAGAACTCCACATCTTTCTTATCCTTCTGATCGAATGTTTAGCAAGGGTGAGTACACTTATGGTTGATACTCAACAAGTGGGGGAAATATGCAAAGCTTTCAAGGAAAGGCTAAGAGCTAAGAGCTGTCAGCATTTTAGTTGGTCAAGTTTTATTAGCAAGCACCTAATTACTAAGGTACAAGTATATACCAACCCAATTAATAATATAAAGAGATATATCATCTCACATCATTCGTGCCAAAGCACTCATACCTTAACCAGGAACCACAATTTATTTTCAACTTCAAGTTCAATTATCATGTGAGGATCCGGGCCGTTCATAACCGCGAACACGGCTGTTATAACAGTTTTACACTCTGCAGAGGTTGTACACTTTTACCACACTTCGCGTAAAAGCTCCGAGGAACTTTAGACCCAACCATGCAGTGCGGGCCAGGCACGTACCACACTTCCGAGGTGTGACTGCATAGGGACGCTACAAGACTTTTTCAAAGAATCCCTATATGTGTATGTCCGCTCCCCGGTATCGGCGGTACTTCGGAAGCCGAAGCATTCCTTCGCCACTCCTCTAAGCTTTGGACCCAATAACCCAACATCGTGCAGCGCGAACACAACATATAGTTCATCTAGTTACTTAGCCAAGACCAGAGCCATATGGTATTGTGGTTGTACGGGTAAATCCCAGGTTGCCGCTCCATGTTCCAATTAACATAAGTGATCTTGTTTAACATCATCATCGAAACATGGATACAAATATCTTGATAAATGGTAACACAAAATTATTATCTTCGTGTTTAGTGTGAACCATTCCTAAGTATAGCAGGTAAGCAAAGCTACCCAACATAAATGTAAATCTGGTTGTCAAGGAATAGTCAATGAAAACTAGTCATCCTTAAATAAAGGACCCATCAAATTAATGCAATATACATACATAAATTAAACTTTAATGAACATGAAAGTTGCATAGGTTCAATACAATATGCAGAGGGGGAAATTCACTTGCCTTAAATCCTAAGAATATCTGCTAAAGCTCACTTCCTTCATAGACTTGATCTTCAATGAACTCGTTGAACTCCTCACAGCTTGATCTTCCAATTCAGCTTGTACAACGTCTATCGTCACATGAGCATATACAAGCAAACAAATGCACAAATAAATAAACAGTACACCAATCATGGGCAACATATTGATCAAGCATAGAAACGGGTCGAGGTCTCGGAAAGGATTGAGAGGATACGAGAAACGCTGCGGTCGTAACTAGGGTCGAGAAGATATAACTATCAGAAGATTTAGCATTATAAAAATAATGCAAAGGCTATATGCTTCATTAGTTTTAATTAAGAAAACGTATGCAATGAATATTTCAGAGAGATATTCAAGTTAAACTTTCATAAGAAAAGGCGGATTAAAGCTTAATCAATTTTATTTGTAAATATTTATTTAATTATTATTCCAATTAAACATTTAACTTGCAAGAAAACATATGAGAGCATCTAGCGCATAGGTTTATGCATAAGGTTCAACTAATCAAGTTGTATTGAAAGAATATTCGAGTTGGGAATTAATCATATTAACATCATTTGTATATAAAAACACGAGCTATAACGCTAATTGGCTTTTAATTAGAAAAGCTAGTTAAGTATGAATAAATAAAGTTAACATTTATTCATAAAAGACGATGTATAAACTTGGTCATGTTTTATTTAGAAAACTAGATTCAATAATGAGCATTAAACAAGTTAATTATTAGTTTATAAAACCACTATACAAGCTAGTTAACTTTTATTTGTAAAAGCATATGAAATAAGCATTAACATCTTTGTTTGTGAAACAATAAGATATAACTCTAACCATATTTTAATTATGAAATTCTAGTTCAATAATGCTTACTCAAATTAACTTTCATTATAAAACATAAAGGTAGAACTCTGATTAGCTTTTAAATCAGAAAGCGAGTTAAGTAAGAATTAAGCAAATTAATACTTATTAATTTCAGAACATGAAACATGGTAAACAGAATTGTTAAACTAAAGTTTGCGCTGTTAGAAAGTTAACGCAACAAAAACGAGGTTAAACGGAACTAAAACGTGAAATCTATGGATAAAACAAGGTTGTAGGGCTTAACTGCAAGGAAACTAACTTAACAGGGGTTTAAACAAAAGAAACCGAGGGCTTACACATAACTACGTATGAAAACCCGAGGGCTAAAACTAGCAGCGAAAGGACGGCGGGTTCGAATCTATGAAAGTTCAGGGGCCTAGACGTGAATAAAAGGACCTAAGTGAAATTACTTTTGACTAAGGTTGGACCGCGGGTTGATTAGCAACAACTACAAGGGGTGGTTTTGCAAAATCGCCACGGCCGGCTGGTTGACTGGCGGCTGACTCGATTGGATCTATTACTGGTCGTTGGATTTAGATCGGGCGGTTGAGGTTTCGCGGGGCGGCGCTTCTCGCCGGCGACTGGGGAGGCGGCGGCGCGCGGCGGAGGCTCGCCGGAGCTCGGCGAATCCGGGGCTAGGAGCCACGGTTTTGAGCGATTCTTGGCTCTGGAGCAAGATGGGGACGCGGGGGTTTTGATTTGGGGGTTAGTTGCGGGGATTAGGCGACGGAGATGGCCGGCGACGACGAACCGCGGCTCGGCAACTCCGGCGAGTCGATGCGCACGAGGAAGAGCAAGAGAGGGAGGGGAAATAGGCTTGGAGCGTTCCTCACCTTCCTGCGAAACTCCGAAGCAAGCTCTTGGCGACGAGGAGGCGCGGCAACGAGTGGTTGGCGGCGGCAGGGACGAGCTAGGGTTTGAGGCGATGGCGAGCTCGGTGGCGGCGCTAGGGTTTGGGGTCGAGACAAAGGGATTGAAGGAGGGGATGGCGGCGCATTATATAGGCCGGGGGGCAGCCTTGGCTTGGCGCGCACACCGAGGAAGGGCGCAGGCGCGCTCGTCGGGCTCGGCTCGAGCCCAGTTCGGCGAGAGGACGGGGATGACGCGCGGGTCCCACGCGTCGGTAAGAGGAGGAGAGGGAGAAGAGCTGGGCCGACGTGGCTGCTGGGCCGGCGTGAGGGAGAGGGAGAGTTGGGCTGTTGTTGGGCTGCTGCACGAGAGAGGAGGAAGAGAGCTGGGCCGAGAGAGAGGTGGGCTGGAATGCAAGCTGTTGAAACTGAGGTTTTTAAATGTTGAAACTGCAGTTCTAAAATGTTGAACCTAGAATAAACTTTTGTTGAAATCCAAATAAGAAACCAAATTTGAATTCAAAACAATTTGAATTCAACACCCAAATAAAAATGTTCCAACATGAAATGCATTCAATCAAACAGTGACCTTATATTTATTTTAGTTTTTTTTAAAAAAAAGATTTTAAATGCCTATTCAAATCAATATTCCTACAAATTAACTTTGGATTACAAATACATTTCAAAAAAATTTTAAAAGGTTGCTATTTTTTTAACTTGATGAAATTGCGGGTGTCACAAACCTACCCTCCTTTAAGAGAATCTCGTCTCGAGATTCGGTTGAGCTAGCAAGAAAACAAGGGTTTAGGCGAGTAACATCCATTCATTCTTTCTTTGTTCCATCGCAACATACTTCTTCGTGAATTACAAGGTACCTAGTATCACCTTATTCCAACACTTCCAAGAACTTATCATCCCTCATAAAACCTTACTAGTGACCAATCTTCCTTTCTCTCAGATCTCCATATGTTCTCTTCCGATGTAATCTTCACTTCTCTTTTAGCTCTACCCTTACTTGCTCTATTATGGAATTCTTCGGTTCATCTTACTTATTGTGTGTTTCACCACCAGATAGTTCTTGCGTGGCTATTTCCGCCGAAATAGTTCCTTTGGCATCGATTCATGTAATGCCCTGTTTGACCACAATTATAACATCTTCCTTTTAGAGAAGCTTTTAACCTTTCAATTCGACACTCCTTTACTCGGCAGTGATCCCCTGGATGAATCTTTTTACCACAATATGGACAAAATGATTGGGATTTTCGCACACTTTTCTTCCCTGTCCAACTTCTAGTGCGGTGACCTATCTTGCTATGGTTGCAACACTGCACTACAGTATCCTTCTTTAATCCATCTTGAATTCCCTTATGCTCTATAATAGCACTTGGTGGAGGAGCATGTGTGGTTGGACCCTTCCTGAAAATGTGGCTGAATTGACTGTAACCCATTTGAGGGTGTAAATTATGTGATCCTTCTAGATGTTCTGAACTGGAATGAGTACTATCCTTGGTTAACGCTTCTAGTGGCTTCTTATCTTGACTTGCTTCGGTAATTTGCTCTTTGTATTTCTTGCTCTTTCATGGTTCAAATTCTGTGACGGTGATAGTCCAATCATCAAGGTTCAATGACTGAATATTGTCTTGCTTCTGAGTATCTCCTTCTAGGATTGACTCTTGGATAGATTTCTCTCTTCTTCTATTCATCTCTAAATAAAAATGATGTCTTGCTTCGTCCGTCATTAGGCTATCTTCTTTCTGGAGACATGGAAGACCATAGTGCTCACAACATGTGCACTTCCGTAGGGTTTCGTTGTTCACATGTGCCACTTCCAAGTTCAGTGCATCATGACTTCTTTTATACCTTTGATTGTTCGATACTTCACGTTGCATTCTTCTTTGTAGATCCTGAGCTTGCATGATCATAACCTTCTGTTTGTTAGACAGCTGCGAGGGTGACTTAAATGAGACCTTCTGATCTGAATCGGTGATATTGACTTCACTGTTGTTGATTAAGGGGACTTCTGCTGAAACTGCTTGTTGGACATTTTCCATGGACTGAGTCATCTTGTGCGGAGGTTGAGTTGACAAGGTCATAAGCTCCATCTTCTTATGGTCAACTGGTGATGAAAGACTGACATCATCTCCATAGGCACTATCTGCATTGCTTCTTTTGACGTTTTCCATCTGGACGAGGGCAAGGAGAGGAACAAAAGAATGAGAAATGATGGAGGATGGGCAAGAAAAAGAAAACAACCCAACTAAACTTATTATCTATATTCATTTTACTTAGCTGTGGTCATCACTCCACAATTAAGGAGCAATCATTACAAAGATCCAAATCAATGAATGACATAATTACAAGCAATCAAGATCATGACAACAATAACACAAGCGATGCTAAACGATTTTATTGACCATAGGGTCATCCTCTTGAGTAGGGGCTAAATCTACAAGCTTCAACATGCTTGGCTACAGGTATCCTCATTCTTCATGTTGACTGGATTAAGGTCAGAGGGCACGACAATAGACTAACTAATAGTTTGAATAAGACTGAGAGTAGAAAAGATACTTTGGAGTTCATAAATCAATAGAAGGAAATCCAAAGTAATAATATTGATAAATACCAAGAATGTGACCTCAGTCAATTGAATGAACTTAATCAATGTCAAGGTGGTGCTAATTTGCAAGGAGAAAATGATGATTAATAGAAGTACCAAACTGGGTGAATCAAGGAATGATAAATTAGCAATATCATTTAAAAAAACAAGGAGGTGATAAAATGATAAAATCAATCATCAAAAAAATGATAATGATAAAGGCAAAGAAAACATCAAGAAGATGTAAAAAAACAAGGTTCGATATTTTTATATGAATATCACATGAGGGTAATCAAGGGGAAGTTCAATAGACAGTGAGTGAGAATAACCATCAGAAAAAATCAAGGGTACGGTAAAGATGGTTATTATATCAAAGAAGACCTTAGAAAACGACCATTGCTAGCTAGGCTTACGTCCTACAGTCAACTTCGGCTCTGATACCACTTTGTCACACCTTGTTTTATAAAAACAAACCGAATGCATCTCATATGTGCGCCAGGATCAAGTTTCACACATATGATAGACTGCATGAATATAGAACACAAAGTTACAGCGGAAAGAATAAAATAAATACATTACAAACGTTATTCTAGCAGCAGAAATCTTCAACTTTTCACCACAGGTAGTTGACTGAGGGTTGCGTACGCCTAGCAATCTTCATTGAAGTCACTAAAGAACTCCACATCTTTCCTCTCTTTCTGATCCAATGTTTAGCAAGGGTGAGTACACTTATGGTTGGTACTCAACAAGTGGGCGAAATATGTAAAGCTTTCAAGGAAAGGCTAAGAGTTAAGAGCTGTCAGCATTTTAGTTGGTCAAGTTTTATTAGCAAGCACCTAATTACTAAGGTACAAGTATATACCAACCCGATTAATAATATAAAGAGATATATCATCTCACATCATTCGTGCCAAAGCACTCATTCCTTAACCAGGAACCATAATTTATTTTCAACTTCAAGTTCAATTATCATGTGAGGATCCGGGCCATTCATAACCGCGAACACGGCTGTTATAACAGTTTTACACTCTGCAGAGGTTGTACACTTTCACCACAGTTCGCGTAAAAGCTCCGAGGAACTTTAGACCCAACCATGCAGTGCGGGCCAGGCACGTACCACACTTCTGAGGTGTGACTGCATAGGGACGCTACAAGACTTTTCCAAAGAATCCCTATATGTGTATGTCCGCTCCCCGGTATCGGCGGTACTTCGGAAGCCGAAGCATTCCTTCGCCACTCCTCTAAGCTTTGGACCCAATAACCCACCATCGTGCAGCGCGAACACAACATATAGTTCATCTAGTTACTTAGCCAAGACCAGAGCCATATGGTATTGTGGTTATACGGGTAAATCCCAGGTTGCCGCTCCATGTTCCAATTAACATAAGTGATCTTGTTTAACATCATCATCGGCGTGAGTGTTTGCGTGCGTGAGTGATCAATCCATGGGCAGTTCCAACAATGCTTCTCATTCCTAGCTAGACTCAAATTTAGCAATTGGCACCCAACCGCACGAGCTGCTGTAGATACAAAGCTGCACTGACTAGTACTCTTCGTGACGGCTCTCCATCTTCAGTCTGGAATTTCCAGTATTACTGAGCCTAAGAGCCATTTAATACCATGACTCAGTTAACTGTATCGAATCGTTCAGTCAACCATCATCCAAATCGTTGTTCAGAGAAATCTCGACATATTTGCCTCTGATAATCTAAATTCATGGTCCAAATATGCCACCACCGTGTCCGTCGATTTCTTGATCGACTGAGGTGTGGTTACCAACAAAAAAAAATGGTTTTGAAATGAATAGGCTGGAGGTTTGCCCATTATATTAACGAAGGAGAAGGACCATGGGTAAATTACATCAAATTAACGCCAAAACAGTAGAGGGAAAATAGTACCCAGTGCCGTAGGCTCCCGCACTGCGCGGGGTCTGGGGAAGGGATGTATGCTTACAGCCTTACCTGCACAAAGTGCAGAGGCTGGGGCTCGAACCCTGGACCTTCCGGTTACAGACGGTAAGGCACTACCGCTGCACCAGGGCCGCCCTAGTAGAGGGAAAATAGTAAGGGAACAAATTTTACTCTGCTGTGTACGATGCGACAAATACATTTGGTCCCTGGTGGATCAAGTCCTTACTAAGGTCCTCTTATTGCCTTAGGTAACTGCACTGCCTCTTGATCAATCCTTGCATTTGAAAAATCTTGGCATATGATTCCTAGCTTAAAAGAATGTTGAACAATCAGGAAGCCTTTTTTCTTTTAATTGACAGGTTAGTTGAATAACCGTCCACACTAGCATGACATACAGCTGAGGTCTGATTTTAGTGCCAGTCTGCCGCTATGGATGATGGGTGAGGGACCTTGAGATGACTCTACGACAGAGACCTCATCCATCCGCAGCAGACGGTAGCTTGCCTAGTTGTCTGCATTGACGCCCAGCGGCTAGCAAGTCTTCTCGCTTACTTGGTTCCCCGTCTTGTTTTCTGATGCTTCACAAGCCCATACATCCCTACCAATTTGAAAAGTAAGGATAGATTTCCATTTGCCGATTGATTCCGTTCTAAGAATTCCAACCATAACAAAAACGAATGTGCAAGTAACAGCAGTTCCCTCTTTGCAAACTACACACGGGAAGAACAACTCATCTCTTTGTATGCTCTGCCCCGATGTAGTTACTCGCTGTGCTGGGATCCCAAGGGAAAACCATTTTACTTTATAGGCTACAGAGCATGGATGCACGCACCTAAATGCACGCACCTAAAAGCAACGTACTGTGTGCTTATATTTTGGACCATTGCATCAACCCATCAATCATTGCTTCTTGAGGAAAAAGAACATTTGGAAAAGACCCAGGTCAGTGATGCATATGTGACTAAAGGTCACCAAGCACTTAGGTCCTGTTCAGATTCTCTAAGAAACACTATTTATTTCAACTTTTCATTATTCATCAACTTTTCACTAGTCACCTCTCTCACAAAACATGCTTCCCAGCAAGTGCTACAGTGTTTTTTACCCCAATATGAACACAACCTTAATGAATATTGTGTATGTGAGAGACATCTGCGTTCAAAATGAATCATGATGGGATCCAAAGTACTAATTAGCCTCAATAAGCACTCAATTGTATTCATACGGACCGTAAATCCCATTCCCATAGTCTTATTTTTTAACTGAACTCGATGTACTTCACACACATTTTCCTAAAATTATGCCACATAATGTTCAGTCTCATCCGTCTATGGTGACCTTTTGTGTACCTTACAGTAAAACTGCAGCTACAAGAAATCCTGTTCCATCTCTGTTAATAGAAAATATCACCAGATTTTGTACTTTCCATTACTTCAGACATGACCAGTTTTGTCATCCTTAGCATCGTGACGGTACCTTGTCACCTTTCAGCAAAGCAATCTTGTTTACTGATGCTTCGCATGCTCAGATACTCCTTAGGGATGATGTCGCGGTAGGCCCATGTAATCAAACTAACATTTAGTGACAGATTCAATCCAAGGATTTCCATTCTAATAAACAAGGAAAAAACGTGTATCAGTCTGCTATTCGGAAGCTACACAAGGAGGATAGTTGTTGGTTATCTTATCTCATCTCTTAGCTTATTTGTTGTTTCCACATCAATGTAGCTACTATCACCGATATACCATGCACTTTCTATGTCACAACATCAAGTCTCCACCAATCTATCAACCATGTGTCAATGAAAATAATGACTTGATTACTGTATGTTTGCGTGGGAGCCATGAGTAATATATCATCCAACGATTCGGAGCATGAAAGATGATGCGACTAGAAGTACTAATCAAATTCAATACTCTACTTTGTTAAAAAACTCTACACTTAATTTTTGCACAGAAATGTTTTGCAGAGTTTATATTCACCCTTGCTGTTGTGCCTCGATTTATAAGGCCAGTCTCAGTGGGAGTTTCATGGGCATTAATTTGTAGGACACATCAGCAAAATTGTTGACATGGCAGAGTTTTAATGAGGGGAGAGAAGAAGAGAGTGTCATGGCCATGACACTCCTCATGCACAGTTACCTAGTAATGAAAGCCTTTTGTTTCACCATCTAACACATTTGACCAACCATCATCTAGGAATTAATTGCTACAGCATGTCTATGAAACTGTACCATGAAACTGTGCACTGAAAGTGTCAGTTTCATTCCCCTAAAAAGTTGACGTGGCACTCTAGGTAACTGTACAATGAAACTCCCCACTGAGACTGGCCTAAGTCCAGGACAACTAGTCAAACTCCTGCTCCCAGCTGTCCTCCACCTCTAGCTGTTCAACATATTTATGCACATTGAGATGAGCATTTTTGGCAAGCTTACCGTCCTGGCACCTCTCATTCCCAGGCGGACAGTCTTTTAGCATCCAAATGACTACAACATAGATTATATTGCTGTCTTTTAGTATAGGTTAACTACATAAGAAATACGACCACTGAGTACTACTTGAGGCCTTGAGGCTCGAAATGCCATACGAGAATGTCATGGTCTAATCTATGGCGATGAGAAAGAGAACTTGGGGTGGAATTCCAGGGAACTTGGAAGGACGCAGATGAACCGTGTGGAGGAAAGAAGATATTCAGATGGTTCAGATTTAAGGCCAGCATCAGTTCTCTATAGGAAGTAGACGTAGCTGGTCCTGCTTGCTCAAGAACTGCCGTCAGAAACCATTATATTTATTTTCAAGTGTACTGGTTTGGACCCCTAACCACCAGTGGGTGGCAGCTAATTATTAGCTAACAATAATCACAATCCTCCCCGTTTTTACATATTTTCAGCACTGCCACATAGAGTACATTATCAAAGCGAGAATAGCATGCTTTAACTCTAGCCACACATCAAATTGACGAGCTTGCTTCTCTTTCAAGCTCAGAGTATAGTCTCTCCATATTATATTGACTTTGGAGTCCAAACAAATGGCACACAATTAATTTCTTTCAAGATTTTTGTATCATCTCGATATATTGATCTAAAAAAGTAAATGAAATTCTTTTATGAAAAAATAGATCTTGAACATATGTGATATGATGCTCGATGGCACTTTACACCAACCGATCAAGCACTTGGTCCCCTTTTTATTAGCATATACATTTAAGTTTTCTATCCATTGCTATTCATAACGCTAACAGTTACCGTCCGGAGATACAAATAAATCACCATTGACAGTTGCTTAGGTGGAAACTATGAATGTATATATTTTTATTAATTGCTAGGAAAAGACATTAAGTACTATCACACGCATTGGTATATCAAACTGAAGTCACACCCAACTAATACCTCCGACATTAGGTAACCATTTGTCTCATCATGTGCTTGACCCTTTTGGAATCTGATCCATCCTATCGAACCAAGAGCTCTTTTACAATACACAATACTAGGTTATACTATTGCTAAAAAAGGACTAGTATGAAAAGATCCAACGGCTGAGATTAATTATATACTATTGAAAAGTCTCTTATAGTATGGGTAGTATACCAAGATAGTATAATGTAGTATAGGGGTATTATGGGAAACAACACTAACGACATAAATGAAAATTTATTTACATATCTATTCATTCCATATTATCTTCTTATTATCATCTCATCTCATTTGCTCTAACGTGAATCGCAGGCAACATTTCATATTTCTTCTCTGTTGCATGTTGGGTTCCTAGGGTTCCTTTGATCGTGCCCGTGGACGAAGGCCGGGGGCGTCGGTCGCCGCTATGGCCGCCCGTGTCGACTCACGCCGGGGGAGGCAGATCATGCCGCACCCGACGATCACCCTGCCCTGCTATAGTCACTCGCTCCCATGGCAATTGCTACTGATCGGCGACAGGGACGCGAATCGGGCTACCGCAGCACTGGTAGGAGACCTGCGGCTGTCGCTGGCCTCATGTTCCCATGCCTGACTCGCTGCAAATTGGGCCGACGCCCCATGTGGAGTTTTCTTTTAATTGCACTAGTAGAGAATGGAGCATTCGTCCCTGACACGTTAGTACCGGTTGCACTTGGAGCCGGTACTAACATGCAAAATAGGCCTCCATCGACGTCACTGGGACAATTTAGTACCGGTTAGAGACACCAACCGGTACTAAATGATGCCCCCGATACAAAACATTTAGTACCGGCTGGTTGCTCCAACCGGTATTGGGTGGACCATTTAATACCGGTGGAAGGCACCAACAGGTACAGACTACACTGCTCTGGCAAGATCTCTATTTATCTACTGCTTGTTCTCCACTTCCCTCACGCATCCTCTCTGTTATCTCTTCCTCTTCTCCCTATGCTTATCTCCTCTTTCTCATCCTCTGCAGGAGCAAAATCACCGGCGGCTCGTGGAGCGGTCGGCGAGCGTGGGGGCTGGCGTGGTGGCTGGCCGGCAGCGGCTCACGGAGCGGTCGGGGAGCGCAGGGGCTGGCGTGGTGGCCGGCGGGCAGCGGCTCACGGTGCGGTTGGCGAGCGCGGGGGCTGGCGTCGTGGCCGGCGGGCAGCTGCTCTCCGAGCAGTCGGTGAGCGCGGGGCCTGGCGTGTTGGCGTGGTGGCTCCAAGCAGTGACGACGAGTCGACGAGGAAGCCAGGATGCACAGCTGGGTGCGTGATGCGCAGCAGCCTGCGTGTTCTTGATTTCCTATTTAATTGTTTGCTGATTTTTCTATGCTTACGTGAATGGTTGTTGGCCAGTGCTTGTATAAAATCTTCTGTTTCCATATATTATTTGTTTCTGTGGCTTGAATTATTATGATGTGGTGTTTTGTAACGATAAAGATTCCTAAATTTGAGAATGGAGTTTAGATTGATTGAAAACATGTGGGCAAGTGTGTGATTGCTGTACTACTGGGTGTGAAATTTCCTGTTAATACAAAATAAAAAAACTTGTCTAAAAATATAAAATAAAAAACAAGCAAACAAGGGAGAAGAAAAGGACTGGACTAAACTGCCATCCCTCACGAGGGACGTGGTGAGTCGTTAGTACCGGTTGATATTAACACCCGGTACTAAATGATGCATTTAGTACCGTATAAACAACCGGTACTAAATGTCTGCCCATTTAGTACCAGAAACCTAGTACCGTTTGGGAATCCGGTACTAAATGGGGTTTTCAACCAGTACGAAAGCTCACCTTTCTGCTAGTGTTGTGTGAAGACTGAAACTTTGCAGTTGCATACCATCAATGTCAGTTTTTTAATTGCGCGAAGCAGGGAGACACACACTCTTCTACATGGCAGAGAGGAGGCCTGTCTGTACAGTGACGACAGAACAAGCCATGAACGCCTCATGGATGACCTGCACCACTGATGACATTGTATTTTTTTTTACTTAGGATGCGTAGAGCTTATTTGCTGGGTACTTGGAGACTGGTGCAATAATGTAGATGATCATTTGTAGATGCAATGGAACATTAAATCTTTGGGATAACATCAGTTGCTCATTCATAGTTACTAATTAATTTGCAGTATATATACGCTTCTCCGGTTCTCCCTTCAGTAACTGAAACATATAAACCCTACGCCCCATCTATCGCTGGCACTGCTGCCATTGGCAATTTGGCACAACAATTGTAGTAGATCTCTTCGCGTTCAATAATCCATTGCTAATCCTTATGACTGTTGACATTTGACAAATTGCTTAGTGTAATTTATTAGTGATATGTATATTTTCCTAGCCCGAGTGAGCTATGTATATGTTCATACATCTTAAGTACCACAACAATATAGGCAGGACAACTTAGTCTACTGAGTAGCCTTAATCGGCCTGATCAACGACTAATCATACTAGCTATCTTATCGATATCCGATCCTTATGACTAGATTTTATTATATGAATTGAAATCATTGTCTAAAAAATCACACAACATAGAATGTGCAGCAAATTAAATATGAACATTAGCGTGAGACAATGCCTGCAACTACAATTTTTACAATGCTTAGTTAGTACTCTTGTGAACTGAGCAACCAAATCGGCAAGGTCAGCCTTCGACATAGCCCACGTTGACCATAATGACCATGCATGCCCGTGAGACTGTGAGAGCCACGATGGCAACCATGCGCCGGCCCTTCAAGCGCGACGTGGGCGAGGCGGCTTTGATCGGTGGCCGAGCAGGGATGCAGCAGGGAGAAGGACTGAAGGAGGCGACGAGGCGTGACCGCAGCAGTTGACGAGCCACGGCGGCCACCGGGCAGGGACTTCCGGAGTTCCGGTCTTCCGGAACACGTCGATGTCGGGGGTGCAGGAAGGCCGCACGCTGGTGATGCAGCCCCTTCGATGCCTGGTGACGCAGGCGGCGGCTCGTTAGTCATGACCTTGCGCCGAGGAGAAGAAAGATCAGGGGAGATGGGAAATATGCAGTTTTGGAAAAAAACGATTCAATTAAGATATAGCTAATAATTACTAAATCACCCTTAAGAATGAATGGTCAGATCTTCTCTATACCTTATACTACTATGTGGTGGTATTGTGTATTGTAAAAGAGCTCATGTATATAACAAACACTGATCAACTACCAAAGGTCACTTGGGAGTATCATAGCGAAATTGGATGTGTATGGTCTCATGTTTCGTTCACTGCAAAAGGTGATATGGGACTTGTTCTTTTCCGCAGTGCTTCCAAAGAAGAAATCCAAGTCATAGCACTATTTGATTGCCCATGCCTCTCAGACCTAAATATGTAGTTAGTAAATTATTGGCGGATTTCAAACTCTGGAAGAAAGGAAGTGCAATGCAGAAAAGAAACTTGCTTGAACATCTTCTTGTTGTTTGGGTGCATGTAACCGCAATGAGATTTCGTGATCAATATAAAGAGATGGACAAAAGGGCCCATACATGGCCATGGTCATTGTGAACTGTTTTCAAAACCCAGAGAAATGAGCCGTCCAGTAAGACATTGTGTACTGTATACATCTGTATTACTCCAAAAGAAAGACATTGTGTACTGTATCGCTATTAGTTTTCTTTATTCGTACGTCGTAAACTAGCAGAGACGTACGTGCGACACGCACGTGAAATAGAAGATATAGCCGACGGTTAGAGAACTGGAGCGATGAGAAAGTTCTTATAGAAACATTCTCAAACTCGCAATTCTCGCTCCCCTCCTATCTCCGTCAAGCCTTATACGTGGGTCCTACATGAGAGTTACCGTGAACATGACAAGAGTGAGAATTGTTTTCAATTCTACTTGATTTTTCTAGTTGTAACACATCATACAAAAAATTAATATACTCATAGAAAAATTTATAGTCACTAAGACATATTTTCAAAATATATAATAAAATATTTATTCAAGAACCAGTATTTTAGCATCATAGAATATAACAACATAACTTACAGTGCCCGCCATCTTCCTCCGCTTCAAGCTATATACTAATTTTTTATTATTTATTTTCTATAATAAAATTGTGATAATAACTCAAAGCATCACGGCTAAAAAAGTAGTTTATAGTTCCCTCCTATGTTTAGTCCCACAACATATGGTTTATTTTTATTCATTTCGTCCTTTATGTATTTTATTATGCCGTCCAGAGGTTTGTCATGTGACACCATGGTGCAGCTAGCGATGCAAGAACACATACAGGTGGTTCTCAAGTTCTCAGTGCACCAGAGAGGGAATATGTTTTGCGTAGTTCTCAGTGCACCAGAGAGGGAATTCATGTTTTGCAGATCTTCTTCGTCTTGACCGATCCTATTCCATTCCATGTAAGGGCAATGCAAACCTACTGCCAGCCAGAGTCACGATCGATAGACATCTGGCCACCGCTGAGCTGCGCTCGGCCTCGCGTCACAGCTGCCCTGACCTGGCCTGCCCACGAGGTTTACCGATCATGGACGCGAGAAGAACAAGCAAGCTGCAAGCGTAGTAAGAACCGGCAACACTGACATCTTTTTGTCACTATCTCGCATTGGCCTTTTAAAGCTCCCATTGAATTTGTTCACATTAAAAAACCGGAGTGTAGGGCTAGCACCGCTTCATGCAGCTTGCCTCACCTTGCGGCTTGCGGACATCGTCGGTGGGTGGGGAGTGGGGACTGGGGAAGGAAGCGGAAGGGGCTCGGGCTCGGGGCTCAGGGCTGAGCCGCTGATTTTGTGAGCGGCGCCGGCACGTGTGACGTGTGGGAGCTGGAGAGGAAGCTAGGGCTTGTGATTTGGCATTTACAGTTTTTCGGTGGTAGGTAGAATAGCCTATGGTGAGAAAAAAAATTCTGTTTTGGCATAAACATTTTCTAAATATCAGTTTGGTGGGTTTGACCTCTTTTCCCACCTTTGTTGACCCTTACAGGTGGGTCCGGTGTGAGGGGTACCGTGGGCACAATTTGGGTGAGAAACATTCTCAATTTAACTCGTTCTTTTATATATAGATGCGTGGCTGGTATCAGGCCTTTCTCTGTTTGAGGTTTCAGAGTCTGTGAATTCATTTGTAGTAACATTATCATACGATGGAACTTGTGGTGTACGAATTCACATGTTTCGTTTAGTATGTCCATTTGACATCAAACAGGATTCAATGATGGTTTTGTAATACATTACATGAACATGCGAGACTCTCACAACCTATGAAGAGCGCTACAATGTTTCCACAAGCGATGTCAGTAGATATGGCACATCAAAGAGTGCTGGTTTGTGAACTGAGCGTAGCTCAGCTGGTAAAGGTCATTGCGATGGAACCTACTCACCTGGGTTTGAGTTTCTCGACCAGGCAGGGGCGATTGTATTTTCCTGCATTTATTTCAAGATTTAACCGGCATTACTCTTCCCGTTGTAGGCAGCGTCTCCGGCTCGGTTTTTTAGAGGTGCTAATAGGGGTATGGTTGCATATATGTATTCATAGGGTTGAGTGTGTGTATATGTGTCTTTGATTGTGCTGGGGTTCTAAAAAACAGAGTGCTGGTCTAAATTCATCAATAATGCCTATTTTATTAGAGGGTCATGGCCTTTGGCTTCCTGGTACTAATTTAACCTAGATGGTCCCGTTCGCTACTAATTGACTGGATCACTAGTGCTTAGTGAACTGTGATGTATGTCGATAGGCCATGCCTACAACTTTTATTAGCAGCCCAGCTTTCATTGCAGGATAATCATGCATGCAAATCATAAAAGCTGACCTATTTATGCAGACTGCAATAATACACGCACATGAGGGTGGTTTGTCCATGTCTTTTTATATCCCCACGTTCACTGTAACAAAAAGATCACACCTAAGGAGATTCCATATTCTATAATTTGAGTCGAAGCAAAGCCCATTTCAAAACTACCAATTCAGTTCTTCCGTAACATTCAAACATGAGCTGTTCAATGACGTTAATTTGTGCAGTCTTTGGTTTACGACTGATTGTGAGGCACTACAGTCCTTGTTGAATTGCATCAGGGAAAACATCAACGTGTGCAGTACTTGGGGTTTTGTTCTAGAAAATTTATCTTGCCCCTTGTCTGGAAGAACGAATGAGTTATAAAAATGTTCTAATTCCAGGGCTTCCGTTGTGCAAGATAACTTTTTTGTAGATAATGTGCAAGAGGAATATATTTAGGACTAGTGTGTGTGAACTAAGCAGTGTGTGAACTAAGCATGCAGAATAGAGCAGGCGTGAAATAACTTCTGCAATTACTGAGCTGCTTCCAAGTTCCAACTTCCAAGCCTCCCTACGTCAATTTCTATTTTTAGTAGTGGACACATACACTACTAAAAAACAATTTTATGCGACACTATGGCGGTCCATTTGCCTCTGTTAATGCATTTACGGATGCGGACGTTACAACGTAATCCTCTGTGTAAACGCCCGCCACTGTTGATCTAGATGTTAGTAATAAATTAGAATCCATGCAGAGATTTATTCTTCGGAGGATTATGCATTGGAATTTGCACTGTAAGATGTTGACTTCGTTCTTGGAGTGGTTGGACGTGTCCACACATTGGCATCCACGACACTAGCTTTGTGACGTCTATGATACTTGGTGGAGTATAGTATGTAGGGGCGAAGCTTGATCCAAATGAACCCTGGTGCGCTTCTTCATTGTTTCTATAGCAACCCTACAATTTCCAAGTAGTAGTCCACTAAATAGCTTTAGATTTTCATTTCTAGCCTGGTGCACATGCACCAGGGTAGAAGATTATATTGAAACCTATAAGTTTTCCAATATCTAAGTTGACTAGGAAATTTTGCTGATGAGTTTGGTGCTGACAGATATCGTTACGTACTAATAAACCTACTTGCGGCCGCTTATGGCTGGTCACTTCAATTTCAAAGAAGCAACCAATGCAAAAGGTACTAAATGCCATATAAGATACTGCCACGGAGTTTGATATGCATGCTTCTAATTACCACACCAAACATTGACCATGTCTTAAAATGTCACAGACAAACCGATGCCATTATGATCCTAGTGTCAGGTCGTTTCCTTGTATAATTGGCATGGTCTCCACGCTTCTATTTCTACAAGCACCCAAGCAACCAAATTCCCTATCCCATATATTACTTTCAGGCAAGGCTCATGGAGTCCAAACTAATACTCTCATAGCATGCACCCATGAGCGTTGTTCAACATTTAGTCATTTACCATATGTTGCACTATATTTGCTCATAATTTACGACTGAGAGGCATGGGGAATCTGTGTAGTGTTCAGGGATTCAGAACCTCAAGAACGGGAAATGCAATCAGAGTTCCCGTGTTGCTAAAAGTTTCTTACTACTTAGATGGTCTTTGCCAAATGTGGAGACAATGTAAATGGAGACGGAGTCAGAAAAACACCATAAACAGAGCTGGGAGAGGTTGTTCAAATGGTTGAAGACGAAGAACAGCGCTTCGGTCAAGGCTGCACCAGCTAAAACAGGGGGTTGTATCCTTGACCAAACCTGCCAGCACTACCACTGCCAAAGCAGACAGCTTCACCTCTTGTTTTCAGCAGCACATAGCTGTCATGCGCCCTGGCCAGGAATAATCTCAAAAGGCCTCAACGACACCCAATCTGATCTCTCTTACTGCATGAATAGAATGGATCTCAAAGCCCAGTGGCAGTACCGGTATCCAGGGAATGTTATGTTGACGAAGCAAAAAAGGTGGCAGATAGAGTTCTCAGACTCCTGAGAGAGGTGAACCGGCCGAGGCATGAGCACAAACGGAGCAGTAAGCAGTTTCATGACATGAATTATGGTCTCTTGCTCGGCGGGTTTCTAATTACGTCGGAGAAAGAGCAATAACGATTCCCAGTTTATGCTTATTGTTAGGAAAAACATAATCTGGGAATAGTTTTGGCAGATAGTCCACTTAGCCATACTGCTTGAACACAAAGAGCTAGTACTATATTCCATTTTAAAGCTGGTATGCATTCCCTAAGGATAACTTGTTTGCTACGGCTCCAACTGTCACAATCCGAAATTTGGGATTTCGGGATGTGAATAGAAAGAACAATTAAATAAATGATTTTCACGAATTATTAAAAATATTTCCAACATTTATTTGGCTATCTTGATATTTAGTGTAGGAAAATAATCAATTTCTTAATTTAAATAAATAAGCTTTGTGTTGTGCTTAATAAAGTCTTGCATTCATGCTGTTACATTATTTTTGGAGTAAAAATTAGAATTTGAACAAAAGTTTATTCAAGGTTCAACATTTGAGAACTGCACTTTCAACATTTCAGCACCTTTGTTTGAACATTTCAAAATCTCTCTTATCTCCTTTTCTCGGCCCAAGTTTCAGCCAGCCCGCCTCTTCTTCCTTCCTATCTCACCCGCGTCGGCCCCGCTCAGCCTGCCTCTCTTTCTCTACTCTCTCTCTCACCGACGCCGCGGCCCCACTTGTCATCTCCCACCTCCTTCCATCCCCAGGCCGAACCCGACCTCTGCTCGTGCCGCTCGTTCTTCTCGTGGCACGCACGACAAGGCCACGCCCTCTCTGCCTATTTAAGGCGCCGCCGCCCTCCTCGAGCTCCCTTCTCGAAGCCGAAACCCTAGTGCCGCCACAGAGCTTGCCCAGCACCAAACCCTAGCGCGCCGCCGTCTTCAAGCTCAAGTCGCCAGCCGCCTCTTCAAATCACCACGGAGGAGCCTCTTCGGGCCAAGAAGACGCCACCACGAGATCCACCAAGCTGAGCCGCATCCACCGAATTGGTCCCCGTCGACCAACCACCACCGGAGCACCGCAGCCCCGTTGAACACCTAGTCGCCGGCCACCATCTCCAATTCCGGACGCCCCGCCCTGACTTCGGCATTGGTGAGCACCTCTACGAGTTCTACTCTACCTCCTCTCCCTATTCCCCCATCTGGCAGAGCCTCTCGCCCAGCGAATCACCAGCGAGCTCACCGGCCAGACGCGCCACTGCCACGCGCCCATGCGCTGCCGTCTCCGGCGACCCCGAGCGCCCCCACCGAAACCCAGCCGTCGGATTGAAATGCAACCGCCCAGGATAGATCCAATCCAAGTCAGCACTAGGTCATACCGGTCAGCCCTGGATCTTTTGCATAAAAGCCCCTGCTCTTTACCCGAATCAACCCGCCATCCAGACCAGTTCAAGAATAATTAGATCCGAGTCCTTTTATTTTTTGGACCCTGAGCTTATGGAAAATAGAACCCACAGTCCTTGGCCGCCTCTTTTACATGTGAGCCCTTGGGTTTTCATGTGTAATTCCGGTTTAGCCCTCGGTGTCTTTCAATACAGCCCCTGGCTGTACTGTCATAAGAAGAACAAGGACCCATTAGTGTGCTTCCTTCACATCTATTGTAGAGTTTATTTCCTTATTTACGAGTGAGAGGCACGGGAAATCTGTGTGACGTTTGGGGATTCAGAATCAGAAGCAAATGAACAGCAGTCAGAGTCAGTGCACTGATAAAATTTGCTTACTACTAAGATGGGTCTAGGTTGAGCGAGACATGTAGTACATGAAAACATAATCAGATGAACACTATAAACTTGAGCTGGGAAAGATGATTGAAGACGTGGAACACGAAGGGGGGCGATTTGGCTGAGGGGAGTAATAGTTACGATAGAGCGGGTCATGCCCAGACTAAGAATCTCAAACAGTAGCAAACAGTGATTCTATCTCATCATGTTTCCAACTGCAGAACTGAATTTGGCTCTACAACAGCCGTACAAGGAAAACCATGCCGAGGTTTGGGGTACTATATGTCGGTCTAGCCATGCCCAGCAACGTGAAAATCAGGCTCTCTGCCTGTGTCCGCATTAGCAACCATAACACAAATTAGGCTGCCTACCAAGATAGTAAGATTAAATTTTTGTTCTTTGTCAGCATTTACATTTGATGTTTCTTTCTATATATAATTCTTTCTTCTCCAATTGCTGGAAGGTTTAATAAATTAACTTATACTTTTTTCTCCCTGAGGCAGTCATAGAAAATGTATCGTTATCGTACTCATCCACTCTCTGATGCACTCAAGAAAACAATAGAGTTTTTAAGTTCCCATGGCGTCCGTGTAGGGAAACGGGTAGGCTACGCTAGCTAAAACAATTTTAATCTACCGCGTAAATCCAGAAACCTTGCGAGTAGGAGATCATAGATCGTTACCACTAGACGCGCGGATGCAGCGGAACCGTGTCGGTGTAGGAGAGCGCGTCGTTGTGGCCGGCAGTGCAGTTGCTAACGTCCGTCTGGTCTGGCTCGTCCTTGTGCTCCAAACATAGCACCTCCGAGGTATCCACACGTACGGGGAGGATGCGTCGCGGTCCGGACTGCTAGGTCCGTGAGAGCAACGGGAGGCACGGGCGTGGAGGGTGGCGGCGGCCAAAAGGGTTGGTTGCACCCCTAGCCCCTCCCACGTCTATATAGGGGTACTAATGGGCTTGTATCACATAGGCCCAATAGGAACCCTAATCCCTCATGGATCAATATCTCTTTGGGCCTTTAGTGGATCCAATCCAATTGGCTTTAGGGCATATATCCAACAGTCTCCCACTTGCACTAAAGACAATCTTATAGGCAAGCCTTTCAACATTCCAACCCCTTAAGTGTGTGACCCTATGGGTTCACATGCGAATAGACATGGCCCGAGTACTCCTACTTGATCCAATAGTTAGCAGCGGCCTCTAGCAAGACGTACTAACTCCTATAAGCACGTAAAGATCATATCGGACGAACCATCACAACGTATGTACAAGCTCTTCCTATTGCCTCACGATACTTTGTCTAGCTCCAAGCTGACCACTCGTTCTCGATACTGTGAATCAGATCCTTTCACTGGTTAACTTTTAACCGTTGCACGGCCATGCATTTCTTGATTCGATCACTCGAGGGGCCCAGAGGTATCTCTCTCTTATAGAGAGGGGCAAATCCCGTCTTGACTGTCCAAGCCTCACAGCAAGCTTCACAACAAACCTGAAAACTACCTTTATAACTACCCAATTACGGCGTAGCATTTGATAGCCCCTGAGTAAGTCGATTTACATCTTAAAAACAAGCGACAATCTCAGGTCTAAGGACAAAGCATACAAATTATGCAAAGAGAGAACAATATTATAAAGTCTCATGTTGGGTCAATCCAGCCACATGTCATACATGTAACCACACTATTAGTTTAACATCTCCATGTCCATGACTTGTGAAACATAGTCATCAACTAATAAATGTGACAGTCATCAACCATGACTAGGGATAATTTTAGAATAACCATACAAGTAAGAGTTCCACAAACAATTCACATAATTGCCAATCAATACAAGTTGCATAAGAGCTATCATCATCTTATGACAACCTCTAGGAATATTTCTAACAGTCTACCACTTGCATAAGAGCTACTCTAGAAGATATCTAATACCCATAGCTCTTGTGTGCGCCTCATGCTTAGGTCGTGGGAGAGCCTTTGTCAAAGGATCAGCAACGTTCAAATCCGTATGTATTTTGCATATCTTAATCTCACCCCTTTTAACGAACTCTCGAATAAGGTGAAACTTCCGCAGTACATGTCTGTTCTTCTGGTGATTCCTTGGCTCCTTTGCCTGCGCAATTGCCCCACTATTGTCATAGAATAACTCCAGTAGGCTAGAAGCACCAGGGAACACACCAAGCTCAATGAGGAACTCCCTCATCCATACACCTTCCTTTGCAGCTTCAGAAGCCGCAATGTACTCGGCTTCTGTTGTAGAATCGGCCACAGTCTCCAGCTTAGAACTCTTCCAGCTAACAGCACCATCGTACAATGTGAACACATAACGTGACTGAGACTTTGAGTCGTCTGGATCAGTTTGGAAGCTAGCATCGGTGTAACCTTTTACAACGAGTTGTTCCTCACCTCCATAGACTAAGAACATATCTTTAGTCCTTCTAAAGTACTTAAGAATGCCCTTCACATGTGTCCAGTGACTCTCACCTGGATCAGACTGATACCTGCTTGCAGCACTAAGAGCAAACGAGACATCTGGACGAGTACCTATCATGGCGTACATGATAGATCCAATTGCCGAAGCATATGGGACCTTACTCATGCGCTCTCGCTCATCAGCCGTCGAAGGACACTGAGTCTTGCTAAGGTGTACGCCATGTGACATAGGCAAGAACCCTTTCTTGGACTGTTCCATGCTAAACCGTTTTAGCATAGTGTCAATATAAGTATCTTTGCTTAATCCTATAAGCCTCTTTGATCTATCTCTATAGATCCTTATGCCCAGAATATATGCTGCTTCCCCTAAATCCTTCATAGAAAAACTATTTTTTCAGTGAAGTCTATACGGACTCCAGCATTGGAATGTCATTTCTAATCAACAATATGTCATCCACATATAAGATCAGAAAAGCACCAGCGCTCCCACTTTCCTTCTTGTAAACACAAGGATCTTTTTCGTTTTGACGAAAACCAAACCCTTTGACAACTTCATCAAAGCGAATATTCCAACTCCGAGAAGCTTGCTTCAACCCGTAAATGGATTTTTGAAGTTTTTCCAGCATTAGTCGGATCGACAAAACCCTCAGGTTGTATCATATACACGTCCTCTTCTAAATACCCATTTAGAAAAGCTGTTTTGACATCCATCTGCCATATCTCATAATCGAAATACGCAGCTATTGCTAGAATGATACGAATAGATTTAAGCATCGCTACCGGTGAGAATGTCTCATCGTAGACAACTCCTTGAACTTGTCGAAAACCCTTTGCAACAAGTCGAGCTTTATAGACGTGAACATTTCCGTCCATATCTTTCTTCTTCTTATAGATCCACTTGCACTCTATGGGTCTAACACCCTGAGGTGGATCAACCAAGGTCCAAACTTGGTTATCTCCCATAGAATCTATCTCGGATCTCATGGCACTCTGCCACTTCTCGGAATCTGGGTCCATCATTGCTTCCGTGTAGGTCATAGGTTCATCATTGTCCTACAACAATATGTCACGCTCTGCCGTAATTAGGAGATTCATCCTTTTAGTTGCGCGACGTGCCCTATCCGACCTTCTTGGTTGTGATGGTGTCTCTCCTGCCATGGGTACATCAACTTGTCCTACTACATTAGCATCACTTGTCAATTCTTTTCCCATTGGCTCATCTCGAACTTCTTCAAGATACACCTTCTCTCTACTTTTCTCACTTTTGAGAAACTCTTTCTCTAAGAAAACACCATTCCGAGCGACAAACACTTTGCTCTCTTCTTGGTTGTAGAAATAATACCCCAAAGTTTCCTTCGGGTACCCCACGAAAACACACTTGTCCGATTTGGGTGTTAACTTATCAGACATAAGTCGCTTGACATAGCTTCGCAACCCCAAATTTTCAGAAAAGACAAACTGGGAGTCTTGTCAGTCCATATCTCATATGGTGTCTTAACTACAGACTTAGACGGTACCCTATTAAGTGTGAAAGCTGTTGTTTCTAGAGCGTATCCCCAAAATGATAACGGTAGGTCCGACTGGCTCATCATAGATCTAACCATGTCCAACAAGGTTCGATTACGTCGCTCGGATACATCATTTCTTTGTGGCGTTCCAGGCGGCGTAAGCTGTGGAACAATTACACAACTCTTTAGATGACTGCTAAACTCGTGGCTCAAATATTCACCTCCACGATCAGATCGTAAGGCCTTAATTTTCTTGCCACGCTGATTTTCCACTTCGTTCTGGAACTCCTTGAACTTTTCAAAAGTTTCCGACTTATGCTTCATTAAGTAGACATAGCCATATCTACTAAAATCATCAGTGAAAGTTATGAAGTATTGGAAGCCACCTTTAGCTGTCGTGCTCATTGGTCCGCACACATCAGTATGTATGAGTTCCAACAAGTCTAATGCCCTCTCAGGAAAACCTGTGAAAGGCGCCTTGGTCATCTTGCCTAGCAAACAAGCTTCACATGTCTCGTATGATTCAAAATCAAACGAAGTTAGGAGCCCATCAGAATGGAGCTTCTTCATGCGTTTCTCGCTTATATGACCCAAACGACAATGCCACATATAGGTAGGACTTAAATCATTAGGCCGAGGCCTTTTAGCACTTACATTACAGATAGGCGCATCATCAAGATTAATAATAAATAACCCATTCACAATAGATGCAAAAGCCACAAACATGCCATTCTTAGAGATCACACAACCATTGTCTTCACTCACAAATGTATAACCATACTTCATCAAACATGAAGGAGATACAATGTTTCGACTTAAACTAGGAACAAAATAACAATTATTCAACTCCAAAATAAATCCTGACGGGAGGTGAAGTTGCATCGTTCCGACGCTCAACGCAGCAACTCTTGCATTATTGCCCATGCGGAAATCAACCTCTCCTCGTACCACGCTTCTACTTCTTATCATTCCCTGCATCGAATTGCAAATATGAGCAACCGATCCGGTATCAAATACCCAAGAATTGATATAAGAAACAGCGAGGAAAATGTCTGTAATATAAACATGCAATGTACCTGATCCGAAAGTACTCTTATTTCCTTTCTTCTTCAAAGAAGCCAGGTATTCCTTGCAGTTTCTTTTCCAGTGACCAAGTTCATGACAGTGGAAGCACGGCTTGTCTGGTTCTGGTCCAGGCTTGGGAGCAGGAATTGGCTTGAAGATCACATCTTTAGTCTTTCCCTTCTTCTTCCAATTGCCCTTCTTCTTAAAGTTGGGCTTGTTTTGGACCGCCAACACATGGCCTCTAGCTCATTTCTTAATGTCAGCCTCTGCCGTCTTAAGCATACCACACAACTAATTCAAGCCCCTTTCCGCCCCATGCATATGGTAGTTTGAGATGAAGTTTCCATAATTGGGTGGAAGGGATGCAAGAATGAAATCAGTGGCCAACTCTTGGCCAAGTGGGAAGCCTAGCTTCTCCAATCTCTGAGAGTAACCAACCATTTTGATCACGTGTGGTCCAACTGTTGCGCCTTCTGCGAGCTTACTCTCAATAAAGGCCTTAGAGACATTGAACTTTTCAGTCCTAGCCTGAGTCTAGAACATTTCCTTGAGCGCTACAATCATATCATAGGCGGCATGGTCATCAAACTGCATTTGCAAGTCAGGTTTCATGCATGCAAGCATAAGACAGCTCACTTCAAGATCAAGATCACATGCTGCCTTGTAAGCGAGCTTATTATTGCTAGGTGCATCAGCATCAGGCTCATCGGGTAATGGGGTGTCTAGAACTTCTTCCTTTTTCTCAGCCGTGAGAACAATTCTCAGGTTGCGGATCCAATCCGCATAGTGTTGGGTATAGAAACCCCAGGTTCCCTAATCAAGCTAGATTCCTACTAGGACACCTTGTCCTACTAGGATTCTTCAATTGTAACTGACTAGGAGACTTACCATGTAAACCTCGCCCCCTGGATATATAAAGGAGGGCAGGGGTCCCTAGATTAGACCATGGGGCAACGCCGCCAGGCATTGCACAATCTCATCAATACAAGATACACCATACAGGACGTAGGGTATTACGCTTCGGCGGCCCGAACCTGTCTAAATCGTCTCTTGTCACCTTCGGCACTAGATTCTCGACGACTTCTCCCTAAACCCTTCTCTCGGGGCACCCCCTCGAGAACGTTGTCAGCATAATTCGCCGACACTTTGGCGCCGTCCGTGGGATCTACTCGTCGAGTCTTCAGTAAAGAGTCGATGGCCTCCTTCAGCGCCTCCATCGTCACCAAGTTCGAGGCAGGCACCTCCTTCGTTTTCGGCTCCTGGCTTTGCATCGCAAACTAGGAAGGCGAACTCGAACACCAATTGCGCGACGAGGTGGCTGCACCAGCTTCGCCACGCACGCAAACTACTCCGCAAGGATCTCGGAAAATCACGAATTCCGACACGATCCCTGGATCGTATCCTACTCGGAGGAGTACATGGCGCCCGAAGCAGATTCAATCCCGGGCCGACCATGTCAACCCAACCCCTATCAAGGGGCAGGATCAAGCCACGTGTCCACGACTCCCCGGCGGACTCCGGATCACTTCCGAGTCCCGCCAGGGTTCAACGATCAGGACCGTGACAGCAACCCCGCGGGTACCCAGGAACTCTGGCTCCAACCCCCGCGGGACGAAGACTTCGCCACGTGGGCCGCGCGCATCCCAGTTTCCCTCCGGGCTAACTAACTCAGCCGCGGTCCACCAGAAGCACCTGAAGAAGAAGGTTCTCCAACCCTGCGGAGCAACCTCGGATCTTGTCATGACCACAACTCCCTCGGGGGTTATCGTTCATTGGCCTGACATGGATCCCGAGGTGGCTCTCTTTGAAGCAAACGTACCTTCCACGGTACGGGATATTCTACCTCTGCTTCCTTTCCAAGAAGGCAGAGAACTCCCTGTTGCCACGCGTAACAGAAGAACCGGGCCTAGCAACCCCAGTCGCCAATCCTGCGTGCTCCTCAATGAGCACAGCGACGAAGAAGTTGTTTTCGACGATGCTCCAACAGAGGAAGGAGAAACCGACGCGGACCAGGAACTCCGTATCGAGCGCAACCGCAACCGCGCCCTCCGACGTCGCTTCATCAAGAAGAAAAATCTCAACTCTGAGTTCGACAAACAAGACATCTTCAACTCCCCTGTGGCCAACATCTTGTTCGGGGTCAGCGTCTTCGAAGGGTTCCAAACAACCCCTGAGATCAACCTCGCCAAAGCCCGCTTAGAAGCCGCAGCGGTTATGGTTGATCGCCTGGACGGAGGCCGCTCCGCCTCCAAAAGCAAGAGTTCTTCGCGCCACCAAGCACTGTCAGCGAAGCGTCAGAGCAGCCACTACGGCAGCTCCGCAGGACAAACAAAGGACAAGAATAGGCCTCGTGAAGAACCCCGCCGCCCTCGCGAGGAACCTCCCAGGTCCCAACGTCGCGAAGAACCCCTCCCGGCTCATTTCCACATCACCCAGAACGATGCCCGCAATGAAATCATTCGGATTCGGGAAGGAAGAGCTGCCATCCAAACCGTTCACGCCGCTCAGTCTCCGCAGCAAAGAAGGGAAGAATTCAACAAACTTCTCAAGAAGCGCTGTCCCTACCATCCGGATAGCAAGCACACCATGGGCGAATGCTCGCTCCTACGTAGAACATTCAGCAAGCCCACCAAGAAACAGAAGACGGATAGAGACGCGAGCCATCAAGCCCGTGGATACAATTGCCACGAAGACAGTTGATCTCCAGTAAGGAGATCCAACGAAGACGGCGATGACTGGCTCTATTCTTACTCCAGCGCAAAGCACGCTCGTCAACTTCCTGCGGGCCCAAGCCGGGTTCTTTTTTCAATAAAGAACTCGGACCATTGCGCCAGCTGAGTTCTTATTTCAATAAAGAACTCGGACCGTGACGCTAGCCGAGTACGTTTTTCAGCAAAGTACTCGGACATCTTTGCTACACAGCTTCCTGACATGCCTGGAGTCTCCAGAGAGTTGATCAAGACCAAGCTGGGTTGTTTCGGCAACACATGTATTGATTGCTTCGGCACCACATGAACCAATTGCTCCGGCATCCAGAGTTCTTCTATAACATTGTTCCGGCAATACATGAACTGGTTGCTTCGGCATCCTGAGTTCTTCTGCAACAGTGCTTCGGCACCACGAAGACCAAATGCCCTGGCATCTTGCGTTCTTCTGCAAACATTGCTTCGGCAATACATGAACTGGTTGCTTCCGCACCATACGTTCTTTTGTACCGTTGTTTCGGCAACGCGATATACCTCAATGAAATTCCCTTTTCAGGGTTGTTTACTTTGTCTTTGCGACAATATTCACAACTTCCGTGTTCTTCCTAGACTCGGACAGTTTCCTCTTCACACATTCGGAGCTCACAAACGAGGTCTATCCGGGTTCCTTCGGGGCCGAGAACGGACATGCTCCTCTAATTCGCTACTCTGCGATAGTCTTCAGCTTTCAGCTGCCGCTCCGTGGGTCTTACTGGGTTCTTGCTCCGGCAAAACACATGCAGTTTGTTCCCAAGTATCCTCCTGGGATACACCTTACAAGATAGCTTATGCTATAAGAAATCTCCCTGGGTTCCTTCGGGTCCTTAACAGGGCTGTTTTTCAACAGTTAAAATTTACGCCATGTATATTTTGACTAAGTCCTTGTCATTGACACAGAGACGGCCAAGGGTTCTTAGAAATTCTTGGATTTTTTCTTCAAAATTTCCGTGTTCTTTCTAGACTCGGACAGTTTTCTTTTCATGCACTCGGAGCACATAAACGAGGTCTGTCCGGGTTCCTTCGGGGCCGATAACGGATCTGTTCCTCCAATTTCGCTACTTCGCGATAATTTTCAGCTTAAAGCTGCCGCTCCGAGGGTCTCACTGGGTTCTTGCTCCGGCAAAACACATGCAGTTTGTTCCCAAGTATCCTCTTGGGGTACACTTTAAAAGATAGCTTATGCTATAAGGGATCTTTCTGGGTTCTTTCGAGGCCTTAACAGAATTGTTTCCCATGACTGAAGTCTCAAAAATGACTTTTTGCCACTGCCACACTATGTGATGGCACACCAGGGTTCTATCTTGAGAACTCTGGGTTTTTCTTCATACGGATAAAAATAGCTATGGCTATAGGGAGTCTTTCCGGGTTCTTTTGAGGCCTCAACGGATCGTTCTCCATGACAACTCTCAGTTGCAGTTTTGACCAAGTGCAATGCATTACTTTGTCGATTTGTCGACTACACTGAATAATTTCAGTTCTTGAATATTTTTCGATATGTGTTACATAATATTTTTGTAGATCAAGCTTCGGCGATAATTTTTCAGGATTATCAGCACGCCATCATAGTTTCGCGAGCTTTCGAGCTCGGGTGCTGATGCAAGCCGAGTTCTTTTTTCAACAAAGAACTCGGACCACCACGCCAGCCGGGTTCTTTTTTCAACAAAGAACTCGGACCATGATGCTAGCCGAGTACTTTTTCAGCAAAGTACTCGGACATCTTCGTTCCATCGGAGTTACACCAGATCTTCTACAAATCCTGGAGTACAGATCCTTAATCCGATTTATTAAATCGGATCAAGGCTCGGGGGCTGCGGGTACGTCATCAAAGATTCTTCGGAATTTTTCGGTTAATACCGAATCTCGGAGGCAATGCTAGGGTTCAAAAGAACTCGGATTCTTCAGAAATTGAAGCTCTTCGGGAAATATTCATTGAAGACCCTCGAATTCCTTCTTCAAAGCAAAACGAGGCTCGGGGGCTGCCCAATTGGGCGCACCTTTATGGTGCGCACCAATGAGATTCTCCAAGAAGTTTTTGAGCACCTCAAAGTCTTCATACAACCAAGCTGGAGAACTCGGATGACTTCAGAAGAACTCGAGTTGGCAAACAACTCAGCAATATTCCAAGACTCACAGCAGGGTTGTACTTCAGGCAATGAAGCGCTCGGGGGCTTGTTGGGTATAGAAACCCCAGGTTCCCTAATCAAGCTAGATTCCTACTAGGACACCTTGTCCTACTAGGACTCTTCAATTGTAACTGACTAGGAGACTTACCATGTAAACCTCGCCCCCTGGATATATAAAGGAGGGCAGGGGTCCCTAGATTAGACCATGGGGCAACGCCGCCAGGCATTGCACAATCTCATCAATACAAGATACACCATACAGGACGTAGGGTATTACGCTTCGGCGGCCCGAACCTGTCTAAATCATCTCTTGTCACCTTCGGCTCTAGATTCTCGACGACTTCTCCCTAAACCCTTCTCTCGGGGCACCCCCTCGAGAACGTTGTCAGCATAATTCGCCGACACATAGTTAGTCCCATTCCGTTTGTCCTTCTCAAGGACCGAACGCAAAGTAAACGGTGTGTTGTTTGGTGCCATTGATCTACAACAAAATATATGCAAAATACTAAGACAACGTATCCATGATGAAGTAAATCAAATTAACTCTTAACTAAATCTACTCCCACTAAAATCAATATCCCTCTACTGATAATTAGTGATTCAGGATCCACAACTAACAAGTCGACTAGTGAGCTTCAGCATCACCGCTAGAAGACATGGTAGATCGGTAAGCAACTCTTTGCTAATCATATCACATATGACTCCTGTTGTTGGGTGACATCTCTATGTCTCGGCGCCCAACCTTCGTGCCTCAAAGTCCTTAACCGTTAATATGACTTTGTCTAAGGTAACCAAACCTCATGCGAGTAAGTATCCGATACGAACCCAACTAGTCAAGGAAAACTAGTGGCACCCTAATTTCATAGACCCACCACTAATTGTACAAGACATGACGGTGCAAGATTTGGGAGGGCACACAAGCTTAAACATTGCTGAGGTATCGTTCTACTTATATCATCGCATACATGAACTATAAAAATATCGCATGTAAAAGTAGAACAATAAGAACGACAATCACATAGCATTAGTGACACGGTATGGCCCATAACCACATGGTGATCTCCATCGCCATTGGAATGTTCATCATGTTGATCTCCATCGCCACGAACTATGTGCGCCATCCTTTAGTGATGAGTCCTTCAAGAACTATCTAACGCATACTAGCAAATAGAATTACACATTCGCGTTTGCATCATCACATGTTGGCACACAGGCCATTACATTAAATTGACAATACATATGGCTCTAGCCGAATTGCCCCAATCATGACACGCAGGACATGAATTTGTTACATACATGCATCACATACACATACGGGCCATACCGATCGCATGGTTCCTGCAAAAACAAGTTAGGCGATCCGACGTCCAAATTTAAATCGCAAAAAACTCCACCTTCCTGGCCGAATTTGGGAACTCTAATTTTGCCAAATTTGCTTTGCAGTTACTGCCACATCTAAAATTTTCCGTAGATGAATTTTCATATAAAAATCGTCTCAATCCGAGTTCGTACGCAAAAGTTACGGCTGTTTTACCGAGCAGCATGTTTTCGCATCTCTCTCGGCTCGGTAGTAGATCCAATCTACTATCGCCACGCATCACATGCGCCTGAGACTTGACCTAGGTTCGATTCGACCAATCACATTGATCTACATCTAGCCATGATTGGGTTTACGTGCATCACTTAACTCCGATGGCGGATATCCGACCGGTAGGAGTAATTCGTTACACGACCATCATAGCAAAATCACGAACCCGATCAAAATTCATCTACAACCAAGCATATCTCCATATGCTCATGACCTAGATCAAAAACTACACAAGATGGCTCTTGATACCACTGTAGGGAAACGGGTAGGCTACGCTAGATAAAACAATTTTAATCTACCGCGTAAACCCAGAAACCTTGCGAGTAGGAGATCATAGATCGTTACCACTAGACGCGCGGATGCAGCGGAACCATGTCGGTGTAGGAGAGCGCCTCGATGTGGCCGGCAGTGCAGTTGCTAACGTCCGTCTGGTCCGGCTTGCCCTTGTGCTCCAAACATAGCACCTCCGAGGTATCCACACGTACAGGGAGGATGCGTCGCGGTCCGGACAGCTAGGTCCGTGAGAGCAACGGGAGGCACGGGCGTGGAGGGTGGCGGCGGTGGCCAAAAGGGTTGGTTGCACCCCTAGCCCCTCCCACGTATATATAGGGGTACTAATGGGCTTGTATCACATAGGACCAATAGGAACCCTAATCCCTCATGGATCAATATCTCTTTGGGCCTTTAGTGGATCCAATCCAATTGGCTTTAAGGCTTATATCCAACAGTCCATTCCCCACCACCCTCCCACTAGCGCCACAGGGGTGCCTACTCCTCGCCTGGCGGCCACCAACATTCTCCGTCATGGTGGGACGGTCAAAGCTCCAGTGCTGTTGGGACGCTTCCCGTTCCTATAGTGCTGGTGAGATCCATGTACAAGGAAGCCCTCCTCGCCGTGACGTGACGTCTATGGTGGCAGACCTACGCATGGTCTGCTCTACGGAGGCGGCCTCGGCTCCATCTGTTCAGGATCATATCGCTCCCTGTCAAAGTGCCTCAGTTGCACCTTGTGGACGCTCCATGGACTGCTTGTCCATGTTCTCCTCCACCATAAGAAGATGCTGTCCCGTGCAATGATGGCCATGAAGCCGGACGCGAACGGCTGGGTCAAGGCGGAAAGTCGGCGTGCTTGTCAAAAGCACCGATGGGGCGAGCAGCCACCTCCTTGGCCGGTCCTGGCACTAGAGGTAAAACGCACATTCGTCCCCTTCCAATTAGTACCGGTTGCTTACCAACCGGTACTAAGGACCATTTAGTACAGGTTGGTAAGCACAGTACCCTCCAAGGACCATTTAATATCGGCTCGTAACACCAGCCGGTACTAAATGCTAAAAATTTAGTACCGGCTGGTCTTACGAGCCGGTACTAAATGCGCGGGGGCCTCGGGAACCCCCAAGGCCATTTAGTATCGGCTGGTAACCCCAACCGGTACTAAATGGCACCATTAGTGTTACGAGCCGGTACTAAATGGTCCGAGAGTCCTGGGAACCCCCCGAGACACGTTAGTACCGGGTTTTAACATAACTGGTACTAACGTTAGAGGGACGAATGCTCGATTCTCTACTAGTGGGACCTCCTCGTGTTCAGGCTAAGGCCATGAAATTATCATTATCTATCAGCCACCAATCGTCAATTACTAGTCGTCTTGATGTTAGCCTCTTAACGATGCCATTTTCTAGTTATCGAACCGTGATTAAAAATAACAAAATCTTGACCAGTTGGGCTCGCCGTCCAGCCAGATCATAGCTTGGCGAGCTACCTGAGTGCGCACACATGTGGCACTCTTGTATCTCTTACCGAACTTCTTACTAGGTGCAAAGAGATTCTTGGTTATAGACCTTCTCAACCTTCAAGAAATTTTCCATGGACACTAAGACAGTTTCTAATATGCTCTTGACCCAATTTGTCTAACAGATCGGGCAGTTGGTCCGCAGTTTGGGCCTTCCATACAAGCCTTAGACAAAGTATTATAAGCGATTTGGAGTGAACTAAATCCTATGTGAAAGAGAGAGAAAATAGGAGAGATATTGGAAAACTCGCTCGATCTGGTGCATGAGCATGAGCTCGGCAGCAGCTTCTATTGGTTGTTCTCCCTGTTGCACAATAAATACCCACGGGTCTGCCACCAGCCCACCACTTTGGCACTCTTCTAGCCAGCTGTGGGCGTAATTATCCTTGTCCTTATGGGGAACCATCTTTGATGACGTCAATTATGGTTGTAGTTTTAGATGATATTGGGGTTTAGCGTACGCTGGACGCCCTGGACATAATGGAGCATGTTCACCACCCAAGGAAGAGGACGAGCTTGTACAAAATAAGCTCGCGATCAATCAGTGTACTGTAATTATCGTGATACTAACCCTATCAGGTTTTTAGCATTATTCTTCCAATAATATTGGGCCTGTTCGGCTGCTAGAGCAGCCGCTGCAGCTGTTACCACTCAAATCTACAGTAAAAACATATGGGAGCAGCTGCAGCGGCTTCTCTGGCAGTAGTTTTACTGGAGTTATAACAAATAGCTGGGCAATAATTATTTTGGGTTGCAAAGAACAGAGAAGAAATAGGCCCGGGGATAAACACTGCTGCTTTGGATCACACAGCAGCACACTAAACATCGCTTATGCAGTCTATGTTTAAGAGCGTTAAATTTTTTAACAGTGATAGATTCTATAGAAACCAATTAATGGAGCCAAACACTTTATTTTTTCATTATTCGAGTTTAAGCAGGAAGGTAACACGACAATTTGACTCAAGCAATGACATTGACATTGACACAAATGACAGTGACCCAACGAAACTCCCTCTTTATACGGCCCGTGCCACCATACATACGGCCTGTAGCCCTGTAGCAGCTAGCTGTCCAACTAGACGTGTACTATTTGCATCTCTTGCCACCATATTGCCTTTAGAAATTGGATTATATATATGGCTCTTGTTTTGGGCAGAGGCGCAGCGGCTTCCATGCAGCTTATTGTGACGACCCTTTTGATGATGTTACTTATATATTAGGATCAGGAGACACTGGGAACACATTATTTCTCTGCACCACACAACGGGCACATAAATGTTCATATGTCACCTGGTATGGTTCCGCAATTCTTGAGTTCTTCCAAGCCTCCCTACGTTTTATTTCTATTTTTGGTGAAGCCAGATAATAAAAATAAAATACATGCAGGAATCCTCTTGAAGCAATTATTTTCAATCCTGACGATAGGCTTTACACGACACCAGAAGCCGGGTTCCCATCTTCAAGATATCATGATAGTCTATTGCTATGTGTCGTGCCTGATAAGTCGGCTCGTTACAGATTGCACACCTGCTGTGGTATTCGTTTTTTTTTTTCGAATCCATTGGTGGTCAGTGCTGCTCCTTCTAGCTACAGTACTGTATGGGTAATCTTTTTTATTTTTGAGACAAAGGGTTGGATTTTATTAATACTACATATCTTTTACATCCAGCCTCCTATAAGGGCACCCCTGAAGAAAGCCAAAATTACGGACAACTCTTTTCGAGGTGCTTCTTGTGGCCTCCACTTTTGCTGACCACTGCCGTCGCAACCCAAGACGAATCATCATGCCGTTTGTGATTAAATCGGTGTTGCCGTTCAAGCCATAGAGGGCTGCCCCCCCACTTGATCTGCATGATTTTTTTTTTGAAGAAAAGAGCAGCTGGGCAGTCTGCAACACAAGTGCAGGCCCATGGCAGGTGACGACGCTAAGACATGTTGATAAAAATACGATTGAGGCGAGCTGGAGCCGGTGCTGCTAACTCGTTGTTTCGCTGCTCGGAGACCGGTCATCGGCGTCCCGTCCCCACTTTTCATCTGTTGACTGCCAGTCTACGATTTTGGTTTATTTGCAGTTAAATATCAGTCTACGATTTTGCCAGTCTATGATTTTGGTTTATTTGCAGTTAAATATCAGTTAAAAAGAGGAACCAATTTATTCATTTTTCAAAAGGAAAAGATGAACCAATTGTTGTGGTGGGTTACAATGCAGCAATCCACGACGATGGGTCCCACATGGCGGTGGCCTGCTCAGTGTAAGGTTGTCCGCTTGTCTTGTTTTCCTTTGGACACTTGATTGCGCTAGGTAGCGACTTCATGTACATGAGAAGATTGCTTGCCGCGACGGCTTGGTTTTATTCGGTCGGCGTAGCCATAAGGTACGGTGTAAGTTGTTGGGTTCCCCGCGTTAATGTTCCAATCCAACCAGACCAATCTTGTTTTTTTTCCCCGACTATGGTCTCCCAGGGCAGTCTTACTTTTTTCTGCTATATCAATGAAATTCACACTATCTTGTGTGGTTCATTAAAAAAAATTGGTTCCCCGCTAATTAAAAGAACAAGTAGAAAAACCAAAACTTATTTCTATAAAACTTTTGTACATATTTTTTTATGAAACAACTTTTGTACAGTATTGGTTGGTAGTGGCAAATTCCCCCCCCCCCCCCGCCCTCCCCCCACCCCCCTACGTTTTGCTTCACGCTCCGCCAGGCCAACACAAAAGACATCATCACCAGCACCGTACACACAACAGGCACCACCAAGACTATGCCACCACCACCACCAAAGCTGATGCCAGAGGAGTTCAGGAGAGAGCAAAATAACTCACCTCAGACACCATGCTGAGGTTGAAGGACGACATCAGTATTAAATCTGACAACGAGGAACCACACATCCCCAGATACCACCATGGGGAGATTTATTCTCATCTGAAGGTTTCAAGCTAATAATTAGTACTTAGACCAGTCACTAAATCCCAGTTCCCCTCCCTCCCCGGAGCCAGAAAGGCCACCGGGGAGAAAGAGGGGGTGAAAAAATCAGCGTCAGAAGAGGATCCGCCCTTCCGCAGCTCACTTATTGTGCAAGGCTGGAAGGATCGGGAGAGCTCTGGTGGTTACGCTAGCCTGCTAGTAGGTGTGTTACTGTGTGGGTAATAATCTGGAAGATTTAACAACAGGCATTTTGTGGGCCTAAGGTATATAATTGCATGCCAGTTTTTTGTTTTCACTGTCTGAAAATGACCACATGACCATATATACATGCTCACATGACCATTGCTGCAATGTGGTCAATTGTCCTTGTCTCTTCATATAATACAGGTCTTCCCGTTCACGATATCAATAACCCACTCAGACATTTGACATGCATGACAAATATTTTCGTGCAAGCAAGGCCCTCGCTCAACCTTTACGTTATTCCATAGCATGATTGTCGCACGAGCTGTAGTCTGCAATTTATTCTTGTAACTTTTTATCTGTGACTGAGAGACATGGTGAATATAAGAGCAATGTTCCAATTCCTTTTAGAGACGAGGGATATCTTGATGTTGGAGGAACCTAAGTTTTTTCTAGAGTCAGAAGAGAATAACTTACGGTTTAGTGCTTTGTGGTCGTAGCTGCACTGCACAGGTGGCAAAAAGACACCATGGTGCCTTGAAGCTACACGCTACGCTAGGCCGGGACGCAGGGTGATCCTCTATGATATTTGTTATTTGTAATGACCGCAAGTCTCTCTGAAACTAGTAGCGGAGATGAGGTGAAGACATGAGAGCCTGCGCTATCAACATCTTGGTTATTCTTAGTATCGGTTCTTCCTCAAATCTTTACCAAATGCATTCCGTCATCAGCCGGGCTGAATAGTGAACATTATTATGAATTTAATCCTGATTCCAGTAATAATGTTTCCTGAACAGAGGACATTACATCTCGAAGAACATTTTGCTGTACCGTTGTATCATTGTGGTAATGCCTTTCACCTATCTTGATTTGCCTCTTCTGTATTGGATTATGTTCTTTTTTTCTCATCAGAGTGCGCAGCCTCTGCCTGTGCCTGGCTCAACACAATTTAGCACAGGTTTCTCAACGGTTTCTTCCTGGACAGAACAGAACGAATGCTCAATTTCTCCCTGTTGATGCTGACTATATTACATAGTTGTGGAAACATAAAAAATGTTTCCATGTGAGTCTAGATTAGTACACTGTTATGCCAGGCTTTTAGTACATGATAATAAACATGGTTCACAAAGCTGACATTATGATAATATGCAAATGTGTGCATATATATGACCAAGGCCATGTTAGCCCTGTTATCCATCTCTTTATATGCATCAGGTCTCTGAGTACTATGAGTTCACGCAAAACACCTACCCGACAGGTATTTGGGGTCTCTTGGTACCATGAGTTCACGCAAGGCTCTTTGAGCTGCACTAAATTTCTTCTGTCTTAAGATCCATGAGCAGCACTTCTCCACTTTTTCTTTAGGGTCGAGAGGCATGGGGAATCTTAAGTGCTACCTCTAAACGGCTGTCTCAGTTGCAAGCCTTCGTTCAACGTGATGAGAGAACGGAGAATAAACGAAGATGCTGGTGTGCCTTGATCAAGCAGCGCAAGCTTGGAAATCTCCTAAGGAGAGAATATAGACTCTCTCCAATGCACTATGATCTATTCATCTGTCAGCCCCACCCTACAAGGTCAGACGGTAGTTACCTCAAATTGCTGCCCTCGCCCTCAGCTTCTCTTCAGTCTGAGGCTCTGAGCACAACACCACGGCCTCTTTCGCGGCTCATGGACAGGTCTGGAAGACTGGAACATGGCACTGACCAGGGCCGTCTCCAGAAATTTGGGGCCCCGGTGCCAAATATAAAGTGGGGCCCTAAAATATAAAAAAATACTTGTATAATATAACTATGATATAAATTTTGTGTGTTTATATAACTTCAATATATAATATTTCGTATTTAAACTCAAAAACAAATATATGATATTTCATAAAATATTTTAAAACATATGAAATATTAATATAAAATGTTTTCATCGTCTTGGTCTCGGTGAATCCCGTTATGTGTGGTGTGGCTTCATCGTGCGTTAGCTGCTAGGTACTCATCGGCCATCTGCATCATGCACGTTGTGAGTTATAAGACTCAACCATCATGGAACATGAGCATTGACATCTGATAAATTAACTTGGGGGCCCTTGTTTATTTGGGGGCCCGGATCGGTCGGGCATGTCGATCCTGCCCATCGACGGCCCTGGCACTGACAGCCCCCATGTTGTGCTGTAAGCTGAAGCTGGCAGCACCAATTTCTCTGAGTGGCAGAAAATTGTTTGGCAGACATCCGCAGCATGCATCATGAGCAAAAAGATCATTATCGCGAAGTAGAAATATTTTTTCCCCTCAAAACCGAAGACTTCCTCTTTACACTGTGGAAGAGCACATCGTGGCTTCCTCTTTATAAATATTCAAGGGGTCAGTATCGTTACTCATTCAAAAATATCTTTATGTATCTGAATGGGACTGTGACTAAAATGTTGAGATCAATTTGAAATTCAATATGTTCGTAGTTACACAGTCAAACAAGTTCTAATTTTATCGCATTCTGTACACATCTTCAGCTCGTAAGGACGACCAATTGGATCCTCAAAAAAAGGCCGACCAATTACATTCATACTATTTGATCCATATTTATACGTGGTGCTGACATATCTTACCTACCCATTATAATCAACCCCTTATAGCTGAGCCACATTATTTAAAAGCAGGCAGCTAGCAGAGCATTTGTAAAAAACAATTGTAAGAATAGAGCCGCTCGTTCATCACATTCATCCAACCAAACAGACATGTAATTAGCAATTGCACCATACACCGTTGAGCTAGATGAGAGAGCCTTCAACCAGCTTCAAAGGTTGGGAACCTCCATGAAGAATTGAGTGAGAAATGGCCCCTAGCATCAAGAAGAATCCATCATGATTTTGATTCCAAATAATGTAAATTAGAGAAAAAAAACAGGTGAGAAGGTGATGCATTGCAAGTTAGATACCTTAAAACATGCAAGTTTTGCAAAACTTAGTTCTCTATTAGTGAGTGTCTTGCAGTGGTTCCATCTCATCCAAATTCTTCTGAACATAATTTGGCTATCATGGCAAGAAGAATAGTCTCAGTAGACTTTATGACTCGACAAACCATAACTCTAAATTGCAGTGGGGTCTGTAATGTCAAATGGGTGCGAACAGAAGTGGTTCCATCGGTTCCCTTATGTTACCCAATGATCAAAGGTTAATTAAAAATTTTAATGTGGTTGCACTTTGGACTCGTTCAACAAGTTTGTCTTGCCTGTGACATACCTTCATTGCTTATTTTCAGTCTGAAAATACCAATAATGAAATTGAAATTTATAAGTTTCAATAGCTAATTTGACGACGCACTTTTAATGCCCATGAGTTTGGTGTGGCAAATCATTAGGTACTGATAAATCAGCTTGCGACAGCCGCTTATGGCTGGTTTCTTTAATTTCAACGAAGCAACCAAACACATATTTTGACATGCATGCTTCTAATGGCCATACCAAACATTGACAGTGTCATAAAATTTCATAGAGAAGAAAATACCATTATGATTCCAGTCCAGACCTTGTGAGGTCGTCATTTCCATGTATAATTGGCATGGTCTCGACGTTTATATTTCAAAAGGAACGCATCCAACCAAATTCCATATCCGATAATATACAATCAAGGAAGGCTCTTAGCCAGAGTCCAAACTGATACTATCATTGCATAAACCCAAGAACGCTCCACGCTTACCATATATTGTACTGTATTAGCTCATAATTTATGACTAAGAGGCATGGGGTATCTGTGTACTGTTTAGGGATTCAGAACCTCAAGCACAGGAATTGCAAACAGAGTTCGTGTTTTGCTAAATTTTGCTTACTATGTAGATGGTGTTTGCCAGAGGTCGACATAATGTAAGAGAAAACATAGTCAGAAGAACACCATAACCCGAGCTGGGAGAGGTTATTGAAAGGTTGAAGACGGAGAAGAGAGCTTCGGCCATAGTCGTTGCCAATTTGATAGGGGCCAGAGCTCTACCAAACACACCCTTACATGCATGCGATAGGGACTTTGCGCCTTGTATAATGAGATATTGAGGAAAAGTAGCTTTCTAGCTGTATTTTAAGAATGGAGGGAATAGTTTTGATATCCACCACATTTTTTTTCAAGCAAGAACCATGGGGCAAAGCATCCCTTCGGCTCCCGCAAGCGCTCCCACTCCCACTCGACCATGCATCCCTCGGGCTCCCCCGAGCGAGGAGCCCCTCATCATCATTTTAGACGAGGAATACCATCAGAAGACGGGTAAGATGGTCCTCTTACAATTATGCGTCGGCGCGTGGTGCCTTCTCTTCCAGGTGGCCGTCGCCGGCACTATCCCTGACGACCTCAAGAGCTTCCTTGCGGACGAAGGCCACATTTTCGTCGGTTTCGGAATCGCTGACAACATAGATCGGCTGCAGCGCGAGCACCACATCAAGCTTTTGAGGATAGTCGAACTGAAGGCCATGGCACCCTTCGTGATCCAAGGCAAGTGGAGCAAGCTTGTAAGCCTCGCAACGCTCGGACGAGACATGCTGAACGTCGAGGCAGAATACAAAGCTACGGATGTACGCAACAGAGACTGGCAGCAACCCGCAAAAAAAGAACAGAGACTGGCACCTGCCCAGCCTGACGGAGGAGCAGATCAAGTATGCAAGCATCAACGCCTACATGTAGTACAAGATCGGGGGACATGCTGCAAAATGAGCATGGCTTTGATCTGCACCTCTACCAGTCTCCTGTTAGCGACTGGGGAGGAGACTTGCACTTTGCTCAAGCTTGTCATGAAGACGAGGAGAAAAGACGCTCCCATAAGAAGCTGCTGCGCTACCATGGCTTTCATGTTGAGCCAGAGACTGATGACAGCAAGGTGTGACGAAAAAAAAATATTTGCATGAACAAGAGGATGAAGCAATCTTTTTTATTAATTAAAATAAATGTTGTCAGTGAAACTAAATAGCTTCCGCACCAATAGCTCAATATCAGCCATTAATGAAGATATATATTGCAATTGCAACGTTTATACAGCTTATATATATTGCATGAACAAAGGGATAAGCAAAGAACCTACGAAGATCCAATTATCAATACTATACAGCTGATAATAAACTCATAGAGCTTTCTTAATTTCAACCTTTTACAGTAACTATATGAGCAAAGATATATCATGACCTCAATCCAGTAAATTATAGGCTTAGCATGTATCAGGAAAAGTAAGAATTAGATATGACGATCCCATTAGACCATTCATTCTTGCTGGTATGGTCTGAGTGCATGCAGCATTGTTCTGACTTTGACATCATGGTTATATAATGGTATCTTATTCTCAAATATTTTCTTCCTCAAATCTTTTTTTTTTTGCGAGGAGAAGAGAGATTTCATTACTCAGAAACACAATTACAATCCTGAGAAATTAGGTGCTCAACACAAACCGGAATAGCGAACCGCTAAACAGCGGAATGTTTAGTTCGTTTTGCCAATTGCGCGAGCTCATGAGCTACTCTATTACTCTCCCTTCCCTTGTGGACGACCTTCCACTGAGGCAGTCTAACTGCTGCTTCCATCACCTCCTCAAGGATGAACTTTAAATATGAGCAACTAGTAGAGAAACGAGCTTTAGTACCAGGTGCAAAGCCGGTTTAGTACCGATTATGCGTCCAGTACCGAGCTTCCGGGACTATTGGGCAGCCCATTAGTACCGTCTGCAACAGCCGGTACTAATGTACACCATTCACTACCAAAGAAACGGGCATTCATCCCTCTCACGTTAGTACCGGTTATACTTTTAGCCGGTACTAACGTGCAAAACAGGTCCCCATCGACGTCACCGGGCCAATTTAGTACCGGCTGGGACACCAACAGGTACTAAATGAGGCCGCCTAGCACCAGGAGTGGCTGGAGCAATGGCTAGATCAATTTAGTACCGGCGGGTTGCTCCAACCGGTACCAAATGCGTGCATTTAGCACCGGGTCGTGGTCCCCAACATTTAGTACTAGGTGGTGACTGTAGCCGGTACAAATTGCATGAATTTAGTACCGGCTGAAGCAATTGGCCGATACAAAATGTTCCTCCCCTCCACGGGCTATCACTTTATCTATTCTCCTCCTGTCCTCCCTCTGACCAGACTCTCTCATTCTTATCTTGCGCTCATCCCGGTGGGTGGATTCCAGCTCCATCGGCGGTGGTCGCGGAGACGGGCGAGGCGCAGCGGCGGCCGCGCGGGTCAGGCTGCCGTGTGCGTCTCCGGCGTGCGTTCCGGTCTGGGGGACTTGGAGGCGTATCATCCGTGGCTTGCGCCGCTTGATTGGTAGGCATCGAGACACATTTCCTCTTTCCGTGTCGGAGCTGTGTTGGTTGTTTGTCTGAGTTCACGAGAGGTATGATGATTAGTTCCATCCACCTTGCTAGTTTGCTGTAGTCTCTTGACATTCACGCCAAGAATAAAATCAGATTGTCTTATGTGGTGACATTCACCTCGTTTTTTCTTTCTTTTCTTTTTGGTGGTGGTTCGTCAACTCTCCATTTGTTCTAACCTGAGCGTTTGATTCGTGGGATTTTCAGGATTTTGGCCATTTTTCAATGAACACAGAGATCAAAAGGAGCATTCTGGAGCATGAGCACAAGATGCATATAATATGGTCGATGAAATCCCTCCGAAGATGAAGCTTTTGCTGACTGTTGAACTAATGTGTGTGTGTGATTGAGGAAATTAGGAGCTCTTTTTGTTAGTGTGTGCAGCTCCAAACCTTATGTATTTGAGCAAACTGGTTTTGATTTTATATGCATCCTCTGTTCTTGGCATACATGAAAATCCTATGTATTTGTTTGTGTGTTCAGAATACATTTGTCTTGAGCTTCTGTGAACTTAAGAAAAAATAAACAAAAAAAAGTAGCCGGACAGGGCAGCACCACACACGTTGCGTGAAATCATTTAGTACCGGTTGGTAGCACCAACCGGTACTAAATGACCGCCCATTAGTACCGGAAATGTAGTACCGGGTGCATAACCGGGACTAACCGGGACTCCCAGCCGGTACTAAATCTCATATTCGTAGTAGTGATTTAGTACCGGCCGATAACACCAGCCGGTACTAATGGGCGGCCACGCACCGCGGCCTCGCTCCATGCGTTTTGTACCGGCTGTTCACACCAGCCGGTACAAAACGCGATGCCACGCGGCACCGCCGCGGGCGCTTCGGGACCAGTTCATTTAGTACCGGCTGGTGTTACCAGCTGGTACTAAATGTTCTACCCGCCTTTTTTTAATTTTCCATTTTAGTTTCTATACGCAGTTTCTTTTTACTAAATGTACTAAACGTCCCTGTTTTTTTCTTTTTATTTTTTTCTTGTATTTCTTATTACATGTTACGTTTCTATACGCTGTAGTGGTTCCTATGTATTCTCGTACTCGTAATATTTGCATAATTGAAGTAATATAAATATATATATTCACACACACATATGCACAACCTTGCGTATTACATACATAACACATATATCGAAATGTTTTATATTACGGCGACGCTTTGTAGGTGGATCCATCATTGTAGAATTCACCATTAGGAGCAATGTACTCGTCTATAAGGAATCTGCAGAGTTGTTCTTGTACCGCCTTGATTCTGTCCGTCGGGAGGAGGCATTCTTCCATACGCCATTTCTGTCACATTAAAAAAGTATTAAATATATCGATATACAAGTCTTATGTTTGAATATGATCATATGCTTGACATACCTCGAATTCATCGCCCGTCGGTCGTACGAACCAGTGAATAAACTCACACACGTAGTAGCCGCATAGGTTATTCCCTTCCTCCTGTCTCATACATTAGCGATGGATCATTCTGGGTGAGAACAATTACGAACGTACTTCTTTAACACTGCCATGTATCTCTCGAAGGGGAACATATTGTGTAGAAATACTGGACCCAATATTGAGATCTCTTTTACAAGGGGAGTAAGGAGATGGGTCGTAATGTTGAAGAACGAAGGTGGAAAGATCATTTCAAAACTGACAAGGCAATGGACCACGTCATGCTGCATCCTTTCAAGTTTTCTTGGATCGATTCTTCTATGAGACTTCATTTAAGAACACACATAGCTTTCGGATTGTCAATCTTACATTCTCTAGTAGAGTACCCCTTAATGCTACCGGAAGCAACTGTGTCAACAACACGTGGCAGTCATAAGGCTTGAGATTTGTTAATTTCTTTTCTGTCATCTGTATTATTCCCTTAATATTGGACAAGTACCCGGACGGGACCTTAACACTGTTCAAGCAATCAAATATGCTCTTCTTCTCCTCTTTGCTAAGAGTGTAGCTGGCAGGACGTAAATAATGTTGTCCGTTATCCTTCTTCTCTAGATGTAAGTCCTTTCGTTGCCCCAAATGTTTCAAGTCCTGACTTGCTTAGAGTGTATCTCTTACTTTTCCATATACACCTAGGAAGGAAAGCAAGTTCACACAAACACATTTCGTCACGTGCATAACGTCAATTGTGTGGCAAACATCTAAGAATTCCCAATAGGGTAGCTCCCAAAAGATTGACTTTTTCTTCCACATGGGAGCGCGTCCGTCGTCCCCTTTTGGGGCTGATTTGCTACTAGGACCCTTGCCATGGATGACATCCACATCCTGTAACATCGAGTGCATGCGTTTGCCATCACAGTGCATAGACTTTGAACATATTTCTTGCACCCCTTCAAAATGCTTTCCTTGCGTACGTAACGGGTGATTAGCCGGAAGAAATCGACGACGACCCATATATACATTCTTTTTGTAGTATTTTAGGTAAATACTGCCTGTATCATCTAGGCAGTGGGTGCACGCCTGATATCCCTTGTTGGACTGTCCGGATAGATTACTGAGTGTAGGCCAAATGTTGATGGTTATGAAAATCAATGCTCGGAGGTGGAAATCGTCTTGTGTGTCTTCGTCCCATGCAGTTACTCCTTTATTCCACAGGAGTAAAAGATCATCAACCAACAGCCTTAGGTACACGTCAATACCATTGTCGGCTTGATTTGGGCCTGGGATAAGCACTGGCATCATGATGAACTTCCGCTTCAAACACATCTAGGGAGGAAGGTTCAACATACTAAGGGTCACAGGCCATGTGCTATGACTACTGCTCTGGTTACCGAATGGATTCATTCCGTCTGCACTTAGGGGAAACCTTATGTTTCTTGCCTCCTCATCAAAGTCTGGAAACTCTCTATTTATGTTTCTCCACTGCGACCCGTCCGTCGGGTGTCGAATGAACTCGTCTTGCTTGCGTTCCTCTTTGTGCCACCTCATTAACTTAGCGTTTTCTTACTTCTAAACAAATGCTTTGGACGCGGTATTATGGGGAAATACCACATCACTTTAGCTGCAATTTTCTTACGACAGTCGTCTCCCTCAACCACCCCTGGATCATCTCGCCTGATCTTATACCGCAATGCCTTGCACACAGGGCATGCCTCCAAGTTTTCATATTCCTCGTGGTACAGGATACAATCATCAGGACACGCATGTATCTTCTGTACCTCCAATCCTAGTGGGCACACAATATTTTTGGCCTCGTAAGTTGACAAGGGAAGCTCATTATCGGCAGGGAGCAGATCCTTTACCATTAGCAACAGATGATCAAAACCCTTGTCTGAAACACCATTTGTTGCCTTCCATTGAATCATATCAAGTGTGGTATGCAATTTCTTGTGTTTCTCTTTACAGCCTGCGTACATCAGCTTCTTGTGATCCTCAATCATTTTTTGAAACTTTTTGTGCTCTAATGCAGTCACACTTTCTTTCTGTCGATCCAGCAAAACCTAACCTAACTCGTCTAGGGAATTGTCATCAGCATCATCATCCATCGGATCCTCATCTGAGGCTTCTTGGAATTGAACCCACTCAGGAAGGTCATCTTCTTCTTCGTCCTCTTCCATCACGACACCAGGTTCACCATGTTTGGTCCAAAGAGAATAGTTAGGCATGAAACCGACAACGGCAAGGTACGCGTGGAGTGTCCTTCGCTTGGAGTATTCCTTTTGATTTTTGAAATCTCTACATGGACAACACATGAACCCCTTTCCCGATCGGTTGGCCTCTACAGCATCAAGAAATATATACAGACAAGCAACCCACGCGCTAGTGCTTCGTTCGCCGTACATCCAACTTCGGTCCGTCTGCAACCATATTATAGAAATTATGCCCAGGGGCTAGTTAAGAAATATAATGGTTTTCAAACAATATAATGGTTTTCAAGGGCTAATTTGTAGTTAAACTTAAATTCTAAAAATCCAGGGGCTAATTCAAATTCACACTAAAAATCCTGGGGCTAATTTAATGTTATAGTAAAAATCTAAGGCTACTTTCTAGTTATACTAAAAATCTAGGGCAAAATCAAAGTTATATTAAAAATCTAGGGGCTAATTTCTAGTTATACAAAATTCTAAAAATCCAGGGGCTAATTCAAATTTACACTAAAAATCTTGGGGCTAATTCAATGTTATACTAAAAATCTAGGGCTACTTTCTAGTTATACTAAAAATCTAGGGCAAAAAATCCAGGGGCTAGTTAATAATTAATCTTGAAATCCAAGTGCTAACTTATAAGAATATAAATATTCTAGGGGCTAGTTCATAATTAAACTAAAAAACCAGGACTAACTTATAAGAATATAATGGTTCACAAGGTCTAGTTTATAGTTAAACTAAAATCCAAGGCTAGTTCATAGTTAATATAGAAATCGATTCTCTATTATATGAATATAAATATTCTAGGGGCTAGTCTATAATTAAACTAAAAATCAAGGAGCTAACTTAAAATAATATAATGGTTTTTAGAGGCTAGTTTATAATTAAACTAAAATAGGGGCTAACTTAATAGAATATAATGATTCCAGGGGCTCGATAATAGAAACATTAACATTACAATAAAATAATAGAAAATCCAGGGGCTAATATACAATGAAAACATTAACATTACAATATAATAAGAGAAAAAAGGTAATTCTTATATAAAAAACTAAAAATAAAACCATACAAAGGATTATAGAAATTATTAACACTAGGAATATAGAAATTATGAATACCAATCATGAACAACTACAAAATCTCTCTCCTCTCTCCCTCATTTTAGGAAATCACAAATTTCTCTAGCTACAAAGAATTAAATGCAACATACTAAACTTAGGTGAGCAGGTAAATGAAGTTACTAACCTTTAGAACACTTAGATGGGTAAATTCTCCACAAATAGTTGAAGAAATGGGCAGCACCTCCCCCTAGAGCTCTTGGACGTGAAGAACAAGCTTCTCTCGGGTAGATGCAATTTGAGCGGCTGTCTGTCGGAAGGAGAAAGAGCCCCTTTTTATAGAATTGCAGTTAGTACCGGCTAGAGCATAAATGTTTAGTACCGGCTGGTGGCTCCAGCCGGTACTAAATTCCCTGCACCGGATGAAGCCACCAGCCGATGCTATCTGTGCGCGTTTAGTGCTAACGTGTTCTAACCGTTGCCCCTGACACCCGCCATTTAGTACCGGCTGGTCACACCAGCCGGTACTAAATTGGCCCAGTGACGTCGACACATGGCTGTTTTGCACGTTAGTACCGACTCAAAGTGCAACTGGTACTAACGTGCCAGGAACGAATGCTCGATTCTCTAGTGAGCGTGAACGCTCCCGCTTCGACAACATGCTGGCGACAGAGCTAGAGTCCTCTCTAGGATCGTGCTCTGCTGGCCCCGTTCCGCTGCCAGTCGCATTCCTTCCTTGCAGTCTAGCGCCTCCACCTCTTCCGCACATGCCGCATTCTGCACAAACTGCCAAGAGGAAAGCTGGACTGCTGCCAAGCAGTCACGGACGATCACACCAATGCTATAACAGTCCACTATTTTCAAAATGAGAAAATTTTTAAAACTTTTGTTGTGCTTGAAAAGTTTGGCTTACCCTAAGGATGTTTTCTTCCCTTTCCTCAAAAATTCCTAGAAAAAGTGGATTTATTGCCTAAGGACCATGTTTATGCTAGGGTGGCATTCGGATTTTCCTTTGGTTTTCATTTGGATCTTTGTGTGGGGTTCGAATTTGAATTTAAATTCAAATTCTAAACCTAAAACTAATTTGGGCTCTAACTAAAACTAACCCAAAAACCGGCCTACCCCTAGTTTCTGGCCCAGCCCATCTATCTCTCTCGCGCGCGTTGAAGCCCAGCAGGCCGCCGGCCCAACCGCGCTCGCGCGCCTGCTCCCGCTGACAGGTCGGACCCACCTGTCGGCGCCGAGCCGCGCGCGCCCTCTCTTTCTCTCTCTGCCATGCCGGACCCACCTGTCGGCGCGATCTCCCTCTCCCTCACGCGCGCAGCCGCTCTCTCTCTTTTCCTCTCGCTGACAGGTTGGCCCCACCTGTCAGCTTTGCCCTCAACCTCCCGACAGGGTCACACGATACGCATGACCCTGCCGCCGCCGCCGGCTCCCGCGCTCACCTAGCCGCCCCGTTGGAACCCTCTAGAAGCTGCTCACGTGCCCTGCTTACCCCGCGCACCCATGAGCCCCTATCACCCCTCAAAACCATAGCCGTCGCACCTCGGATGCTCGCCGCGTGTCCGCCAGCGTGGACGCCGAGGATCCCCGCCGCTCGCCTTACCAACCACCCCGGGAACCACCTCTAACCCTAGCCACTGCCCTATATAAACCCTAGACAGCCCCAATTGCTACCCTAGCCGCCAATTTGGGGTTTTTCCCCTTTCCACCCGCCGCCACCGGAGAAGGAAAAGAAGAGGGAGAAGGGAAAGAAGGAGGAGAAGAGGGAGGGCCACGGCAAGGAGGCGCCTTGCCGTTACCTGGAGCCAAGCCAGAGCTCGCGGGAAAAGGACGGCGCTGCGCATCGCGAGCCGTGCCCCGACGTCGACCACGCCGCCGCCGGAGACGGAGAAGACGCGCCAAGCCGCAACGCTACTCCATGCCGGCCTACTTCACCTCGCCACGGCCTTGCCAACCCCTCTGCACCGCCTAGCCCGCCTTTTTCAAGCCCAAGGTGAGCCCTTCTTCCTCGCCACGTCACTGCTCTGCTCCACTGGGTCACCGGGAGCTAGCCCTAGTGCACCGCCGCCGTAGGACCCCATCCCCACTGTCCGGCCGTCGAGCCGCTTTGCAGGAGCCCCAAGTAGGCATCTTTGGCCTTGGACGCGACCGCGGGCGCGCGTAGCCGCCGCTCCGCAAGCTCGCCGTCGTGGCGAGCCGTTTTGGCCGCCGAGCCGCGTCGTGGCGCCTCCCCGCGTTAGCGCACGCACTCGTGTGCGATGCGCTGGCTCGCGCTCACGAACGCACACACGCACGCACGCACACGCGAACGCTCGCGCCCGGGAACACGGCGAGCGCACGCTCGCCGGCGTTCGGCCATGCCTTTGCGGCATTTCGCCGAGCGGCTGGCAGGCATACGCCCGGCGGTTCCCCGGTTCGTGCGCAGTTGGCCACACGGGCGCTGGCCGCACGGGATCACCGCGTTGCCGCAGCTAATCCTAGGGCCACGCCTCGTGCTGGGCCAAGCGCCCCTGGGCCGCAGGCCGGCCCAAGCCGGTTTTGGCCCAAAGGCTGAGCCGAGCCTGCGGTGCCGCACTGACCGCGGGGGCCCACCAGTCGGTGACCGGCCCCACTGACCTCTGGGACCCACGCGCTGACGTGTGGGGCCCACTGACCGCTGACCCTTGACCGTTGACCGTTGACCGGTCAACGATGACGTCAGCAGAGCCCACTGCTGACGTCATCACCCGGTGGCCCCTGTGCTGACGTCAGCATGTCGTCATGATGACGTCAGCAGGCCACGTGTCGCTCTGTGATTTTTCCTAGGTTTTCCGTTTTCCAAAATACGTTTAATAATTTCGGAAAATGCTTTAAACTTAGAAAATTCATAACTAATTCAGTTTAACTCGGAAAAATGTGAGATCAACTTCTCTAATTTTCTAAAATCATGAATAACACTTTACAAATGCAATTGAAGTTATTTGCGTCTTTCTTGGGTTCATTTTGGCTCTTCTTTGCAAATAGGCCCCTAGACTTACACGAAATTACGATCAGGAGCCGCCGCCGGAGGAGCATTGACCGAGGAGGACCACTTCACCGAGGAGGACGACTACCCCACTCACTCAGGTTCACGCCCGACTGCTTATCTGAATACCTATAGGCATTGCTTATTAGTAACGCTAGCGCATGCATGTGTTGCTTGAGCTATGAACCTTGCATAGCCTGTTTACTTATCGTATGCCTTGTTACCTACTGCTTATCATATCGTACCTAGTTATATGATGATGATGAGATGCTATGCTTGCTTGTGTGCGGGATATGTGGTAGATATTCTTGGCGTGAGTGTGGGGATAAAACTGGGAAGGTGTATTGCGATTTTGACCTTACTAGGTCTTACCGGTGCGGGTAATAACAACCCGATCTTAAATCGGGGTGAGATGACTTCTGGGTCACCTCGTGGACTCTAGGGGAGATGGCCCCCTAGGGTACCCTAGGGGGATTGGACCCCCTAGTGGTTTTATGACTTGGAGCCAGGTGTAGAAGGTTACATGAGAGGGTAAGGAAAGAAGACTGCCTCCCGTACCGGTACCTTAAACCTTGTTAACCGTCCTGTGTTCACTGTACCGTACATGCCAACTTGCTTGAGATGTGACCGGTAACGACTAGCCTAGCTAAGGTGGCACCCGAATGCGGAGATCACAGTTTGTGTATGTGTGAGGGGTGAGTGTCCGTGCCTTACACCCCCGATGGGCAGCTCTGGTGGTATGCTTTCACATTTCCTTGGGGCCAACATCTTTGTGCGGAGGCATCCAGACCCGGGAGGCTAGGAGAGTGCCATTCTTACTAGGAGGTACTAGTGGTGGGCTGCGTCTCGACTGGTTGATCCCCAGTCGCAGCCCGAGTTGGGTACAGGTGTACAACCTCTGCAGAGTGTTATGATCTATACGTATAGCCGTGATCTTGGTCATGGATAACGCAGTGTTCTTCAGCGTGGTTGGCCATTGTTTTGGGATATGCTTTTCTCTTCCCCTATAGGTGAGAGTGTGAGAACGTAGGGCTATCCGGGGAGAGGTAGGTTCTGCTCCGCCTACCTTGTGATCCGGTTATCCCTCTTGAGATGCCAGGAATGAAGCTGCGCATCGCCGAGAGTTGAAGGTGTGCGTTGGGGCGGAAGCCGCCGGGAACCCATCGTGTGATGGGACTGGCCCGGGGACAGTTATGTGGGGATTGGTGGGATGAAGTTATTGTTATTATTAAGCCGCTTGCTTAGGAAACCCCAAGCCTTTTTCCTTGTCTTTATTATATACCATTAGTATGTTAGTCCACTTAAAGCTGCATTCAGTCGGTGACGTGTGCCTGTTCCATTCCTTGGGAACAGAGAATGAGTATCTGGGAGATGAGGCGGAGTTCGACTCCAACTTCGACAACTGGTACGACTAGGCGACGGTCTACGCTCAAGCCCGCCTATGGAGGAGACGTGAAGATGGTGATCTACCACCGAGCTTCCTAGCGCTAGTTATCTTTACTTTGCTTGCTTAGCCCTGCGTGGCGAATAATTTGAACCCTATATCGGGATTGTAATAACTTATTTAACTCTGTGATGCTCTATCGAGGGTTTGGAACTGCTATTCGACTGTTTCGAGTTCTGTACGTTGTAGCGACTGATCCGGGGACTACCACAAGGGTACAGGGAGTTGGGTTTTCAGTTTGGAAAATCCGGATCGTTTCAAATGCCACCCTCCCCCGTCTCTTTGCTGAATGCATACAAAGCACTAATGTTTTGTTGTTATATTTCAAACTGGATATGCTTTGTTCAACTATATACAGCTTTAATAATATAATGGTGTGTTCATTATCTCTCCAGGAAATTTCAAAGCGTTTTCTACGTAATTACTTAATCCAGCACTTCACCGTGGATTCATTGCATCTCTTGTACCAGATCCAGAAGCACCCAAAGAGATGTAGCCGTGCACATGGGCTTGCGGCCAGGCTGAATTAATGTTCATCTGCGTGATTAATTTTCCTTATAACTAGGAGCATCTTTCCCATAGTTCTTCCACTTAATACTCACCCTGTTTTTATTTGGATGTCCTATTTGTTTTTTTTTAAAAAAATCAGAAAAAGCATGTTCTTCGTTTTGATTCCTAAAACAAATGTTTGTTTTTTTTAGAGAAACAACGGCAACCCTTAGGTTGCCTGAAATTTTATTGATGAAGGAAACAACTTTACAAAACATTCATTGTCTGAAAACAAGTGGGGGGTGAGAGAAGAATTAGAACAACATTTACAGAACTCCAATCTTCCCTACTCTATTTTACTCTACACTATGAAGAAGCTACTCCACTCAACAAGCTTTTCCTTGACTGAAGCCTTCGAGCTTCTATTAGACCAAAGTAGGAGATCATCATGACAGCGAGTAGCAACTTGAAGATTAGATTCATCTTCACTTTTGAAAACTTTGGCGTTTCGACACTTCCATACATTCCATAGGACACATGCTAATAAGGTTGTCCTGATCTGTTGGTTGGTTTCCAATATTACACACATATATATAGTAGAGGTATATAGGGCACCTCGTATTACTTTGGATAGTTCAAGTACACCCTTGACATCACATCAGACCTTCATACTGGAATTATTCCAAAACCCCGTACTTAGTGACGATGGATCATAGAACTCAAGCGAACTTCACGTACAGTGAAGTTAGAGTTGCCTTGAGGTTAGAAGGGAGGGTGTACAAGTCTTCACGCTTGCAAAAGAAATCTATTGATTGTCCAAAGGAGATCCCCTTCTTCAGTAGAGTCATGGGATATTTCTGCTCAAGGTAGTCCTGCATCATGTCCATCCATGCTTCCTCCAGTACTATTTTAAGCTTTTCAATGGCTTCCTCAACTGTGACCCCATACTGTTTCATGCAAGTTTGTACCGTGGATGCCATATGGTCTGTAGCTTGTTCTCGCTTCAAGATCAGCAAGTCATACAAGGAATCGTATCATCAGGAAAATATTCCCAGTGCAGCTGAGTTAAATCATATGCGGAGAGATTTGGTGTGTAATGTAACAGTTAAATCATATGCGGAGAAAATACATACCTCATGTGACATGATATCGTTCATAACACGTGCTATAACAGTAATACCCTTGACAATTTTTGGATATGTCAAAGCCCAGTCGATGGCCTCCCTAGTAGTCACATTTCCTAGTGACACGAAGGTAAGGACGAGTGTTTGCATACCCGCTATACTTCCCAAAGAAATTTCCAGGTGCTCATCAACATCGGCCTGGTAAGTAGCGTTCATCACGCCATTTGACCTCAGCATGGTAGCATTTGGCAACGTGGAGTATCTGAACGTACAATAATTGTATATGTTATGTCAAAATTTACTTTAAAGAATCTTTCTCATGTTAACTCTTTCTTTGATCATTATAGAATCTTACCATTTCTCTTGCCAATTCAGCATGTTCATTGTTCTGTCTTTTTAGCTCAGCCACGATATCGTCTATTGTGCAAAGTACACTCTTATAGAATGCCCTTAGGTATGCTGGGATATGTTCTGCGGCCTTTTCATCCCACCTATCAGATTTCAAGAAAATTAGTTTTTTTTTGTGATTTTGGTCACACACACGTGATTTAAAGTGACTCAGCGAGTTAGGCCAACGACCTTTCCAGGGCCGCAGTGAAGATGGTGCTCTCCTCTCAGTGCTGGAGAACAGAGCTTTAGTACCGGACGCAAAGCTGGTTTAGTACCGGTTATGCGCCTGGTACCAAGCTCCCGGTACTAATGGGCAGCCATTAGTACCGGCTGCACCAGCCGGTACTAACGGATGCATTTAGTACCGGCTGGTAACAACAGCCGGTACAAATGGCAGGCCACGCGGCACAACCACGCACCATGCGTTTTGTACCAGCTGGTGCTACGCGTGATGCCACGCGTCAACAAAAACGTGATGCCACGCGTCAACAAACGGGGCGCTTTAGGCCCAGCTCATTTAGTACCGGTTAGTGTTACCAGCCGGTACTAAATGTTCGAGCCCGCCCTTTTTTTTTCTTTTAGAAGTTGCTTGCTGTTTTTTTATTTTAAGTTTTTTTTACATGTTACGTTCCTATACGTAGTAGTAGTGGTTCCTACGTGTATTCTCGTACTGATAAGATTAACATAATTGAAGCAATATATATATATATATATATATGAAGTATTACATACATAAATCAACAATCTCCATGTTTGAAATTACGGCCACGCTTTGTCTTCGTCTTGGATGCCGACATCCGGTATGTAGAAAGATCCGTCGTTGTGGAATTTGCCTTTAGGGTCAATGACCTCGTCTATCAGGAATCCGCAGAGGTGTTCTTGTACGGCCTTGATTCTGTCCGTCGGGAGGAGGTATTCTTCCATACGCCATTTCTGTCACATCAAAAAAATATTAGATATAGCGATATACAAGTCTTATGTTTGAATATGATCATATGCGTGACATACCTCGAATTCATCTGGCTTCATTGCGCCCGTCGGTCGTACAAACCGGTGAATAAACTCACACACATAGTAGCCACATAGGTTGTTGCCGTGCTCCTGTCTCATACACTTGTGGAATGCAAAAGTGTTATTAAAAATAGTTATTGCGAAACATATGTCAAAATGTTATAATTAAGTTGTTACCGGAAAGTCTAGCTTGATATGAAGTTGCTCCTTAAATGGACCTTCATTTTCTTCCCGGAAGCGAGCCCATGCCTTGTTCATTAGGTCGATGACGTCTTGGAATTCTTCTTGTCCCTTCTTCTTTGGGTCAAGGACTATGACCAAGCTTCTCTGTAGCTCTATAACGAAAAGCATCCAATGAAAGCTGTGCAGTGAAAGAAGCATAGTATATTAGATATATTGGTTGCTTCTTTAGGTCAAGGACTATGATAAGTAAAAGTTGAAGTACTCACCGTGTGTTGTACGGGAACAGTATGAAATCACATTTTTTCTGTCTATCCAAGAATTTCCATATATTCTTCGTGGTCGAGTTTGGGGTGTTCTTGACAGTATATTCGTGGATCACATTTGGGTCCATGAAGCCAAGGTTTTGAAAGCCTTTTCTCCGGCAAACTTGTTGTTCCATTCTACACGAGACAATCAAATTATAAATGTGATGGTGAACAATATTAATGAATAGATGGATGGAACATAAATGAGATGAAAGACTTACAGAACCCATGAACGGATGAGTGATTTTTCTAGGTCGTCCTGATTGACCAGATACCAGAATTCTGAAAATTCAATATTTATCTCATCCACCCCTCGAAAATAATGCTCGTCTCTTATACGAAGAGTTAGGTAGCACTGGCCGTCTGCACATAGCTTCATGTACCAACTATGGAGATTACGCATCCTTGTTGGAAGATCCCTGAGTTGGTGTTCAAACACTAGAGGTTTCTTCAATTCAAATTGAGTTCTTTCAGCTCCAGGATGAATTGGGATATGGTCCTCGCCTCGTAATTGTGCTTTGGTGAGCCTTGTGTCACAGATAAAATCAACGAGAGCTTGGTCCTCCTTTAATAGCACTTTGAGAGGTGGGATTGACTGCTTCTTCTGCATACCAAGCTGTGTAATGCTCGACGCTTTTCTCTTACGCTGAGTTGCCTTTTTTATTTGACGGTCATAATCCGATAAGGGACTTTTCGTCTCTTGTTGCTTCTTCGCCTGTTGTTGCTTCTGCCACGCAGTGAATTGCTTTCGAGTCATCTCGGGCGTGGTCTTCTGTCTAGGCGGTGAAGCCGGTTTTTGCGGCACGGGAGGCGGTTTCTTAGGAGCTTTCTCCCAAGCCTCCTTCTTCTCCTTAGGAGGTGGGGGCACAAGAGGTGGCTGGATCCTAATTCTGTTTCCGCCACCAATTTTCCGTGCATCCTTTGGTGCAGGTATTGGTGCATTTGTAAATTTTGTAGGAGGTGCAGGTGAGCTAACGCTCGGATCTGTTCCAGCAGGCTGCGCATCCTTATCTTTAGTAGGAGGTGGTGGAGGCTCCATTTGAGCAGGCTGCTGATGAATTTGATCTGGAGGTATCTGTGGATCATTACTGGGGGCGTTACGTCTGCAGTCGGTGGTGATCTTATGCCAGTGTCCTGTCCCGATGATTCTGTTATGGCGAACGTGGAAATATGAGATACTTCTTCTGCCAACATATCCAACTGTGCAACGCTTGACCTAACACCTTCTCACCATCACCTCCTTCGATTTTGAGGTCAAGGTCCTCCCACCCAGGAAAGACCCGATCGACATTGACCCTTGCATATCCCAGGGGAATTGGAACACCGTGTATAACCCCGCCAACAACAGGGACCTCAGCAACAACATCTGCTACTGCTTTCGTCTTATTTCTGATTACGGGAGTATGAAGCTCACATGGTTGCCTTTCGGTGATAAAATCCACAGAATAGCATTGAGGTAACTCCCTGGATTCAACACTAGACGGCACATTGGAGACGGGGCTGATGGGGGAGATTTGTTCTTCTAGTGCAGAGACTCGTTGTTCTACTGCACGTAATTTCGCTTCATTTTCAGCCTTGCTTCTGCTTCTGCTTCTGTAAGTCTCAAGATCTGCAAAAAAGCCACGCTTCCATGGAACTACACCCATGCCTCGCACACACCCGGTGTGTTCAGGAGTCCCTAGGGCGTACAATAGCTTATCTTTCTCCCGATTTGGTGTGAAAGTTCCTTCTTCCTTAGCCTTTAGCACTACCTCGAGCCTATCTACTGCTACTCGCAGTGAATCTGATGGGATCAAATCTCCATTAGTCATATCCAGAGTCCCGCCATGTGCAAAGTAGTACCACTTCGCTCTTTCAGGCCAATGTAGGGTCTGCGGGGTAAATCCTTTCATTATCAGATCATTTTCCATCTTCTCCCACTTTGGAATTGCCTTCCTATACCCACCTTGTCCAGTACGGTGGGAGTGAATCTTTTTGCTCGCGTTGGCTTTGTTTTACTCTCTCACAGCAGCTCTGTCTTCTGAGAGACAGTTTTGAACAAATTGATCCCAATGCGGACGAAGTTTCTGGAACTTATTTTCAAAGTCAGGTGTTGTCCCTTTCTTGATATAATCTTTCTTTAAGTTCTTGTTGAATGTTTGGAAAGCAATCGCCATTTTCTTCAAGGCGAACTTCTTCACTTGCTCCTTAATATTTTCTCCATATGGATGTGTGAAGTGCGACAACAACTGCTCCCAGCACATCTCTTTCTCTTGTTCAGGTACTACATCTGCAGATTCAATCCCCTTAGCTTTTTTCCAAGCTTTGAAACTGATGGGGATGTTCTCCTTGACAATGTATCCTGCCAGATTGACAAACTTTGTCCTTGCATCCTCTGGAGCTTTCGGGGCACCTTCTTCGTCGATCTCTCTAATGATGGTTTTCCCCGTCATCTTTGCTTTAGTGCTTCGTTTACGTTTCTAACCAGACATCAAAGCCTGAGAAGATATCCATTCATATATAAATGATCCTAAGTATGAGCGAAAAGTACATAGCATGTGTCTGTGTATATACACCTCGGGTACATCTTCTTCCTCAGAGTTAGAATGAGCAGCCTCATCACCATCACCTGTGACGTTAAGATACTGGCTGCCATCATACTCGCCTTCGGGTACATCTTGTTCAGGTGGTAATTCGAAGTTGTCTCCTCTGATCAGATGACTCATGAACTCATCGATGTTTTCACGTCCATCATCCATTTGGAATGCTAAGAGTAACACAATGAGCATATTTGTAATAATACTAGTAATCTATGGGCTAATTTCTAATTAAACTAGTAATCCAGGGGCTAATTTGTAATAATACTAGTAATCCAGGGGTAATTTCTAATTAAACTAGTAATCCAGGGGTAATTTGTAATTAAACTAGTAATCCAGGGGCTAATTTGTAATAATACAAGTAATCCAACGGCTAATTTGTAATAATACTAGTATTCTAGTGGCTAATTTCTAATTAAACTAGTAATTCGGGGGCTAATTTGTAATATTACAAGTAATCCAACGGCTAATTTCTAATTAAACTAGTAATCCAGGGGCTAATTTGTAATAATAGTAGTAATCCAGTGGCTAATTTGTAATATTACTAGTAATCCAAGGGCTAATTTCTAATTAAACTAGTAATCTAGGTGCTAATTTGTAATATTACTAGTAATCCAGGGGCTAATTTCTAATTAAACTAGTAATCGAGGGGCTAATTTGTAATTAATCATAATTACTGGTAATTCTAATTAAAAAACATAAATTAAAAAAAAGGCTAGCGTGAGCACGAATTGTGCTGACGTCAGCCCGGCAAGGACTTACGGCCGGGCGGCGGCGGCGGTTCGGCGACGACGACGAGGCGGCGGATGCGACGAGGTGCTCGGCGGCGGCGCTGGAGGATGAGGCCGCCGCCGACGACGAGGTGGATGCGGCGGTGGCGACGACGAGGCGGGTGCGTTGGCGACGACGACGAGCTAGGCGGGTGCGGCCGTCGGCGGAGGAGGAGCCTGGCGACGAGGCTGTCGGAGGCGCACAAGGACGAGGCCGTCGGCGGCAGCGGCGACGAGAAGGACGAGGAGGTGACTGGAACGGTGACGGGGTGAGGCGGCGACGACGATGGCGGCCGGCAGCGGAGAAGAAGGCCGTGCGCAATCGAAAATGGCTAAGTGTTGGGCGGAGAAGAGGGTAGGAGATCTATATAGGGGGGCATTTAGTACTGGCTGGTGGCACCAGCCGGTACTAATCGCAGCCCGTTAGTACCGGCTCGTGGCACCAGCCGGTACTAAACGCCACCCGGGGCTCGAATTCAAAGTGGGTGGCGTTTAGTACCGGCTGGTACTACCAGCCAGTACTAAACGCCCAAAACTGTTCAGTTCCAGCCTTCTTTTTTAGTTTTGTATTTTTTTAATTATTTGCTTATTATTCATTTATACATAATAAATACTGAAAAATATCAAAAAATATATATATTCAACATGCAAAAAAAGGTTGATAGATTATATTTAATATATTTTAATATGCCGTTGCCTGTTAATAAATTGCTTACTTCCTTTATGGCTCATTTAAAGTTTTGATATTTAAGGCTATTATAGAAAATACATAAATTGATTTTATTAAATTAAATAAATTTACATTGTTAAATATTTGTGTTTATTCAACATTTTGGATTCTTATAAACCTACGTAGCTTAACTAATTCTTACTATAAAATAGAAAATATAGAATTTCAGATAAATGAAAGACAATAAATTATAAATGTATATATTTTAAATAGTTAATGAAAGACAATGAAAGACATGAAAAATAGTTTACAATAATTCATGTAATATACTATACTGTTTTGACTTTAGTTAATAAATTCTTTACTTTATTTGTTTCTAATTTAAGATTATCATACTTTGGAAATCTATTCAATTTTTTTTAAAAATACATTAATTAACTTAAAATTATTTTAAATCTATGTAGCTTGACTAACTCTTATTACAAAATTAATAAAATACAATAAATTGACATAAAATTGTAATGGAACATTGATAAAATTGTAATGGAACATTGATACTTTTCTTCTAAATAAATTGATAGATAAAATCATTACTTCAGTTCATACATGCAACATTTTCACTGAACTAATGGAACACTGATACTTTTCTTCTTAACTAAGACTCCATCTTTATGATCACGACATAAATACGGAGCATCTTCTCGAGACAAAAGGATGGTGGGGTCAACATCAATTGAAAATGGAGGGAGGTCATCAATCCGATTGAATTCTTTGGAATTATCTGAAACGTCCTCAACTCCAACGATTTTCCTCTTCCCAGATAGTACTATAGGACGTTTAGGTTGGTCTTTGTTAGGGCCCTTTTTTGGTTTGCTTGACATGTCCATCACATAAAAAACCTGACTGACATCCTTTGGTAGAACGAAAGGTTCATCTTTGTACCCAATCTTACTTAGGTCGACTGTTGTCATTCCATACCGGTCCACCAAAACGCCTCCTTGAGCACGGTTCACCCATTGGCAACGAAATAAAGGGACTTTCAATAGAGGTCCATACTCCAGTTCCCATATCTCTTCTACGACACCATAATATGTCTCTTTTGTGCCCTCATCGTCTATTATTGCATCGATACGAACACCACTGTTCTGGTTAGTACTCTTCTGGTCTTGTTTCCTTGTATAATATGTATTTCCGTTTATATCGTACCCTTGGTATAACAAGATGGTGAGAGATGGCCCCCTAGCTAACCACTGAAGTTGTTTGTCAATCGATTGGTCACCCATAAGAAGTCTTCGGAGCCAAATAGCGAATGTTTCTTTGTGGTTACGTGTAATCCATGCTTCACTCTTATCAGGGTTTGATGACCGGATAATATTCTTGTGCGGAAGCATATATGGAGCAACTAGTGATGAGTTCTGCAAAACCGTGAAGTTTGCTATGCGCATATCAGACTTAGGGATTGCCAAACTACCTTTCTTCCCTAACGTTCCCTTTCCCTTCAGCCGCCCCTCGTGGCGTGACACGGGGTGGCCGACCGAATCAATGTCATTAACAAAATTAGCATAGAATTCTATGACCTCCTCTGTTGCATAGCCATTAGCGATGGATCCTTCTGGGCGAGCACGATTGCGAACGTACTTCTTTAAGACTGTCATGTATCTCTCGAAGGGGAACATATTGTGTAGGAATACTGGACCGAAGATCGAGATCTCTTTTACAAGGTGAGTAAGGAAATGGGTCGTAATGTTGAAGAATGAAGGTGGAAAGACCATCTCAAAACTGACAAGGCCAGACCACATCCTGCTGCATCCATTCAAGTTTTCTTGGATCGATTATCTTCTGTGAGATTTCATTCAGGAACGCACATAGCTTTACAATTGCCAATCTTACATTCTCTGGTAGATTACCCTTTAATGCAACCGGAAGCAACTGTGTCAACAACACATGGCAGTCATGAGACTTTAGATTTGTGAATTTCTTTTCTACCATCTGTATTATTCCCATAACATTGGATGAGTACCCGCTCAATACCTTGACACTGTTCAAGCAATCAAATATGCTTTTCTTCTCCTCTTTGCTAAGAGTGTAGCTGGCCGGACGTAAATAATGTTGTCCGTTATCCCTCTTCTCTGGATGTAAGTCCTTTCGTTGCCCCATATGTTTCAAGTCCTGACGTGCTTGGAGTGTATCTCTTCCTTTCCCATATACACCTAGGAAGCCAAGCAAGTTCACAAACACATTTCGTCAAGTGCATAACGTCAATTGCGTGGCGAACATCTAAGAATTCCCAATAGGGTAGCTCCCAAAAGATTGACTTTTTCTTCCACATGGGAGCGCGTCCGTCGTCCCCTTTTGGGGCTGGTTTGCTACCAAGGCCCTTCCCATGGATGACATCAACATCCTGTAACATTGAATGCACGCGTTTGCCATCACGCTGCAAAGGCTTTGAACGAATTTCTTGCAACCCGTCAAAATGCTTTCCTTGCTTCCGTAACGGGTGATTAGCCGGAAGAAACCGACGATGACCCATATATGCATTCTTTTTACAGTATTTTAGGAAAATACTGTTCGTATCATCAAGGCAGTGGGTACATGCCCGATATCCCTTGTTGGACTGTCCGGATAGATTACTGAGTGCAGGCCAATCGTTGATGGTTACGAAAAGCAATGCTCGGAGGTTGAAATCTTCCTGTGTGTTTTCGTCCCACACCGTTACTCCTTTATTCCACAGAAGTAAAAGATCAAAGATCATCAACCAACTGCCTTAGGTACACGTCAATATCATTGCCTGTTTGATTTGGACCTGGGATAAGCACCGGCAACATGATGAACTTCCGCTTCAAACACATCCAGGGAGGAAGGTTCAAAATACTAATAGTCACATGCCATGTGCTATGACTACTGCTCTGGTTACCGAATGGATTCATTCCATCTGCACTTACGGCAAACCTTATGTTTCTTGCCTCCTCATCGAAGTCTGGAAACTTCCTGTTTATGTTTCTCCACTGTGACACGTTCGCGGGGTGTCGAATGAACTCGTCTTGCTTGCGTTCCTCTTTGTGCCACCGCATCAACTTAGCGTTTTCCTTGCTTCTAAACAAACGCTTCAAACGCGGTATTATGGGGAAATACCACATCACTTTAGCTGGAATTTTCTTACGGCGATCCTCTCCCTCAACCTCCCCTGCATCATCTCGCCTTATCTTATACCGCAATGCCTCACACACAAGGGATGTATCCAAGTTTTCATATTCCTCGCCGTGGTTTAGGATACAATCGTTAGGACACGCATGTATCTTCTGTATCTCCAATCCTAAAGGACACACAATATTTTTTGCCTCGTAAGTTGACGAGGGAAGCTCATTATTGACAGGGAGCAGATCCTTTAACATTAACAACAGATGATCAAAACCCTTATCCGAAACACCATTCGTTTCCTTCCATTGAAGCATATCAAGTGTGGTATGCAATTTCTTATGCTTCTCTTTACAGCATGCGTACATCAGCTTCTTGTGATCCTCAATCATCTTTTGAAACTTTTTGTGCTATAATGCGCTGACACTTTCTTTCTGTCCATCCAGCAAAACCTGCCCTAACTCGTCTAGGGAATTGTCATTAGCATCATCATCCATCGGATCCTCATATGGGGCTTCTTGGAATTGAACCCACTCAGGAAAGTCATCTTCTTCTTCGTCCTCTTCCATCATGACACCAGGTTCACCATGTTTGGTCCAAAGACAATAGTTAGGCATGAAACCGACAACGGCAAGGTGCGCGTGGAGTGTCCTTCGCTTGGAGTATTCCTTTTCATTTTTGCAATCTCTACATGGACAACACATGAACCCCTTTCCCGATCGGTTGGCCTCTACAACATCAAGAAATATATACAGACAAGCAACCCACGCGCTAGTGCTTCGTTCGCCATACATCCAACGCCGGTCCATCTGAAACCATATAATGGTCTATTCAATTTTTAAATAAAATACATAATTGACAAAGTATATAACCGAGCAACAGAAATGATACACGGAATAAAGGACACGTACTGAACTATTGCAGACCGGAGTGGCCAAGATGAACAATGGCGGAGAGAGAGCTCAGAAGAAGAAAACTCTAGTATGCCTCTATGGCGTCGAGTGAACTGAAGATGGCACAAGACATTGGAGCCTCAAGCATTGATCCGCGGATAGTCGATCATGGCATGCCGCGAGGATCCTTCCAGACACCGCTCACTGCTTGAATAATTTGATGGAGACAACTTCCGTCAGAGGCTAATTCAATATTATACTAAAAATCTAGGGCTACTTAATATAATATAATAAGAGAAAAAGGTAATTCTTATATAAAAAATAAAAATGAAACCATGCAACGGATTATAATATTTACTAGAAACACAGTTATTTAATCATGACGTGCAAATAAACCTTAACACAAAATATTACATCATTGTCTTAATATTCAATATGTAATTTATTTCACAACCAACATGACAATGTTCTTCAATCTTCCTTGGGTGGTACATTAGAATGCACTTGAGGATTATTTGTTTCCTCCGTACGAGAGGATGGTGTAGCTGTGACTGCCGGGTTTCGTGGTGCTACAACCGACGAATAATCTCGCCTCACAGCCTTAATATCAAAAGGAGGTTCCTTTCCTGCTGCAATATATTCCGCATGTGTTGCTTCCAAATAACAAAATTGTGCTCTCCACAAACTTTTACTCGGGGTGTAACTTTTGCTAGGGGTCAATTCAATTTTTTCCTTCCCACCAGACGAACGACGGTTATCTCGCCCACCACCGCTACCTCCAGGAGCAGAAGCCATGTCCTTTCGACAATACTTTTAACTTTTATATAAAGAAAATATAAATAATTAATTATCTAGGGGCTAGTTAATAATTAATCTTGAAATCCATGTGCTAACTTATATGAATATAAATATTCTAGGGGCTAGTTCATAATTAAACTAAAAAAGAGATAAAAGGTAATTCTTATATGAAAAAAAAAATGAAACACTACAAAGGATTATAGAAATTATTAACACTAGAACTATAGAAATTATTAACAACAATCATGAACAACTACAAAATCTCTCTCCTCTCTCCCTTATTTTAGGAAATCACAAATTTCTCTAGCTACAAAGAATTAAATGCAGCATACTAAACTTCGGTGAGCGAGTAAATGAAGTTACTAACCTTTAGAACACTTAGATGGGTAAAATCTCCACAAATAGTTGAAAAAATGGGCAGCACCTCCCCCCTAGAGCTCTTGGATGTGAAGAACAAGCTCCTCTCGGATAGATGCAATTTGAGCGGCTGGCTGTCGGGAGGAGGACAGAGCCAGGACGGAGCCCCTTTTTATAGAATTGCAGTTAGTACCGGCTGGAGCCACCAGCCTGTACCGACACCTCTGGTGTCAGGGGCAATGGCTAGAACACGTTAGTACCGGCTGGTGACACCAGCCGGTACTAAATTGGCGCAGTGACGTCGACGCATGGCTCTTTTGCACGTTAGTACCGGCTCAAAGTGCAACCGGTACTAACGTGCCAGGGACGAATGCTCGGTTCTCTAGTAGTGTCTGTGGTGCCATAGTTATCGTAAATGTCATCCAACAGTGCCATGTATAGGATCAACTTTGTGAGCATTATCCGTGAATACGAGTAAAATATCTCAAAAACAATTCCTGTCATCCAGAAATATATGTCCACCAATCTATCCCTTGCAAAGCTCAGATCTACCTGTGAACGGAGATCCTTCCACCATCTGCAAGTCAGTGCACATGTTTGATATGAGAACTGCACCTGCAAATCACAATAAAATTGTACGTACGTAGGCGTGTATCTTACATTGAAAGCTCCTTCAACTCCTTGGCGTAGGCAACTTGCACGATGTTGAAGTCCAGCCTTGCAAACTCCAGTATAGTATCATCTCGCATGGCATTCTTCTCGTACACCGAGATGAAGCGTCTCGCCTCCACTCTCTGGACCCTCCTGAATCTAGTTGTCTCCAAGGTGACCCCTCACCTCTTCTGCTAGAGACGGCTCCAAATCTGTTTTCAACAGAGATTGGAGGCGGCTCTTGTTGACAGTAACAATGTGGTCTAGTATTTCCTCCCCACGAATCCTCATATGACCCGCATCGTACAACATGATCAAGATGTTCACATCATCGCTTGAAATGTTCCCTTGCTCATCTCTGAACTTCTCAAACACACCTGCACTTGTAATTGAACATATTATAGACCTCTCTCTCTATATATATATAACCACTGCACCTTAATATAGCCAACAAACTCATATTTTTCATCGACAGAAGTAAACGGCATAATGACAGACACAAAAGTTTCTTACCGGAAGAAACGGCGTACCCATGCTTCCTGTGAAGATAGAACCTAAGTGATGTGAGGTAGAGGTCATCAGAGCCTCCATCTTTGTCATCAAAAACCGATTTCAGCAACTCATCAGTCTCCTCCTTGAAGTGGTAGTCCACTCCGAGCCGTTGTACCACGTCGACAAGGTCCAGCTTCCGTGCCAGGTCCATGGAGGCAGCATCCAGCACGATCTGCCTCACCTCCTCTTTCTTGGCCGACGCCTTCTCCTCCATGGAAAGGAGCTCTTCCGGTGTGCAAGGCTTGTGAGTGATGAAGAACTCACCCCAAACGCCGGGGGGATACTGCCAGCGACCGTTGTGCTCTGCCATCACCTTAGAGACAGGAGCATTTGGCCTGCAGACGATGACAGTTTGGGGTGACCCAGAACAAAATATAGGGAGATCAATACTACAAATCAATATTTCTAGAAATAGTCTCTCACTTAAGTCACTTGTTTTACTACACTGTAAATATGTACATTACAGTCTCATACAGCTAACCTGCTATCCACTGTTATTACTCTTCAAAAGAACACTAGATAGCAGGTTAGTAGCAGATAGCCACATAGAACGATGTAGCTGACCATATATAACTGTATGCTCCCTCCAACAGTGCAAATATATTAGTGTATATATCACCAATAGATAATATTCCTCACCCGTCCAACAATAATAATATTTGGCTCAACACAGCAAGGTCTGGTTCTAATTTGGGCATTAGTACCTAGGGTTTTGAAGTCAATTAGTACTAGCACTCCCTCCGCCCCGAAATTATGGTCGTTCTAGCTTAGCTACATGTGGCCGTCCCAAAATTAGAGTCGCAGTCTACTCCCTGCACCACGCGTCCCTACCTCCCTGTCCTCCCATGTACCCTCCCGGCCTACTCTCGACAGTGGCCGTGAGGGTGTGGGGTCTCACAGCCTACGGGCGGGCAAGCCGGCGCGGGCCAGCAAGCACGGCGGTGGCGGGCGAGCATGCGCATGGGGGGCAACAGGTGCGGTGGGGCGGCGGTCGAGCAGGCGCGTGAGCAAGTAGGCGTGACGGCAGCTGGCAGACAGGCACGTGACCAAGCTCTTGCGCGGTGGACCGGCTCTCGCTGGTGTGCGTGGTGGCCGCGGCGGGCTGGTGTACTAGGTGTGGTGGCCCTAGTACGTGACGTTAAAGACACTCAGGTCGGTGTTGGAGTGCTGCCCCTTCTACGTCGCCGACTACACGCGTGACCCTGCCGACGCATGTGCGGATCACCGGCGTCGTGGCCGCTGCGCTCGCGCTCGCGTTCGGGCTGTCGGAAGGGACAAGAAGTTTGGCAAGGAGAGAGAGAGAGTGGGGACCGGGAGAGAGACGAGCGAGAGAATGGGATGCGGTATAGCGGTAGGGGTAGCAGGGTCTTTTGGGTGTTGCCTTGGCCATCAAGTTTTTTTGTTTGGAGATGGTAAATTTGGGACGGAGGGAGTATAGGTTACCAACCTATAATAAAAAGCCCTGTTAAACGGGTGAGTTCATAAGGAAAGTATTATCAAAGTTAAATCTGTTATGTAGTTGATATGGTAACAAAACTAGAAGCAAGGCGAGCAGCCATGGGTCCAATTTATTCATCACACTTCCATATATTTCACGGCTTTTGCTAAGGTACTCCCAAATGTCTATAAAAGGAAAGTTTAAGAACATATTACCTCCTTCTAGGTAATAGGTATTTATATTTTTAAAATATGAGGAAATATCTTCTTATTAGATCTAATTTGATTGAGTTAGATTGAACTTTCCTTTTTTTTCTTTTGTATCATAGATTTAGACTAAACACATTTTTCTCTTAAATCATGTTCATGTGACAAGGAAAATTTTGGGTGTACATGACTTATCACATGAACATGAACATGATTAAACACATTTTTCTCTTAAATCATGTTCATGTGACAAGGAGAATTTTTTTTGTCACATTTTTCCCAAAGTCTAAATCATGTTCATGTGACAAGGAAAATTCATGTTCATGTGACAAGTCATGTTCATGTAACATTTTTTTTCTCTTAAATCATGTTCATGTGACAAGGAAAATTTTGGGTGTAGATGACTGGAGAAAGATGAAGGTGAAAAAGAATGACTTAGACAAGAAATCAAATTAACTCTTGCAAATATCCAAAGTTATGTATATGTTTTGTCGAAATAATCATAGGCATGATTTGAACAACATGCATGCTTGCATGGAACTGCCTTGCGACCATGCCTCCATGCGACCATGGAACAAGCATGCTGCTGTCGTGCGTCCATGCATGCGATTGTGGATTGATGACAGAGATAGAGGGCAGTGCAGTGTGTCTTGTGCAAGGTTAATGGGTTCGCTGGTTGTATAGTATATATATAGACAGTTAGACATGCTAGGGATTCTTTGTATGCATATATACTTTTCTTTAGACGAGATTTCCTGCATGCTTCAGCACAGTGCAGTGTACTCTACTTTAATTATTTTCCTCCACGGCGGATTCGCCATGTGGAAAGATATTCGCTAAGAGATCAAATGATGGATTGCGTTCCATATGGAATGCGGAAAGACATTCTCTACAATTCTGCACGTGCAGGGAAATGTTGTTTACATGTTCTTGGTTCAAGTGAATTATTCTCCATATTTTTCCTCAGCTTAAAAATTTGGACAACGTCTGTGCACGAAATAGAGGATCATGTGCGAAATCTAAAAAAAGACTCATAAAATATCTTAAAATGAAAGTATAATTTTTACTAATTCTTTTCAAAAATAAAAATATCTTATTTAACTATACAAACTTTTTAGAAAAAAGTAACATTAAAATCAATAAATAAACAAAAACGTAACTCTGAAATCCTACAATGTAACTTCATTCTGAATAGAAAAAAATAGCTTTCTACTCCATCCGTTCCAAATTATTATTCATCTTAGGTGTCATTTTGAGTGTCTAAATTCATGACATCTTCTACAAGCTTAGACATATAGTTGTCTAAATTCATAACATCATCAATGAATCTAGTAAAATGCTAGAATGACTAATAATTTGGAACGAAGAGCGTACGATGCTGAAGTGAAGAAAAAATTCTATGAGTGAAAGTGTAGAAAAGGCAAGTTTGTGGTTTATGTATACATTAAAATTGTAGTAACTCGGTAAAACTTTTAAATTGTAACGCATCAATGTTAGCAAAAACAATTTTATGGTCCGTGCCTATTTTAAAATTAACATTATTGTCTGGTTCAAAATTTATTCAAGTGAGAATTTCAAAGTTTTAATTAAAACCAACATAATGGTTCAATCGTATAACTGACTCCTTTGGCTTAACCTTCAAGAGCATCTCCAACCATGCCTAAAATAGGTTTCTAAAATCTTGTTTTAGAAATTAATGGAAAGATTCTTGCTCCAACAATGATCTAAATTGGTGGCTATTTTTCCAAATTCCCCAAATCAGTGGGCTCCAGAGTCATTTTGCCCCTTCTGGCTTGCATTTCCAAACCCTTAAATTCAACTATTTTTGAACTAATTATTAGGAACTGTCGGAGAAGAAGGTTTTGTTCGCTCCCAATAAGTTTTAGCAGGTTTCCAAAACCAATGTTTTGGGACTAATTTTCTTGTGCACTGTTGGAGATGCTCGGCCTTGACTTCCGTTATATAGTCTAGATCGACTCCTACGAGACTTATTAGATAATTATAACTTGGTTATGAACTATATAAATTAAGAATTCCTGTACGGACTTACAATATCCTAGTCCTATATTACAACACATAAAACCACATAGCACTAACTAGTATGAGATCGACTATTGGAATGGAGTCAGGGGCGAAGCCAGAACAAAATAGCATCAGGGTCCTTTGTGTTTCCTACTGGGTCTTTCCCTTTGAAAAACAGTAATAAACAGTGATTAACACTGATTTCTCACAAATCTATCGGGGTCCGCCGACCCGTCCACAAAGGACAGCTTCGCCCCTGAGTGGAGTGGTTTCTGATGAATCGGCGTACATGTTGCTGATCATGACGATATATATTTTCAATTTTTAGAGGCGGTCCATTTGCTAGCGTCTTTTGGAATTTTTGTGAATGGAATAAAAATTTACAATGTTTTGTGATTTGGGCTCGTGCCATAGCGGTGCACCTCATTCACCTAGCTAGGCAATAGCATGGCATGTCAGGTGGGCCGTGACGGCGGGACCATCGCTTATCTTGGGCAGACCCAAACAAAAGATCAGCCGCTACACAAGATTAGACGAGCTGTTGTTGGATAACAGATGGGCATACACAATGTAGTTGTAGAACAGCGGCTGTTGTCTTAACCGGACTGGAATTAGCTGTAGCTACAATGCCTATATCACAATGTAAGTTCATGTCAATGATTCCAATTTGGAGTATTTACTTAACGGCCGCGCCCATGAGAGGAGGGTCATCGACGCATCGTCTCGTTAGACAATGGTATTGTTCTCATCATTAATTCCAGGTCATCATAACAAACCTAAGGCAAATCTGAGCAGAGAATCTCATTTATTTTTGAACAGCAAAAATCTAATTTTATTGTTTCCAGTAAAGTATTTGTGTAGATGAATGAAACTAAGGCTCCTTATGTTTAGTGTGATCTTGTTACTTTTGGTTATCAGTCATAGCGTTTCATGCACAACGTGTCATATTATTGGCAGATTAGGATGAAATAAAACACTTAGCCTACATGAAAGCATTTGTTAAGTTTTGGTAAAAATTAAGAGGTGTTTTACAATAGTTGGAAGGTACCGGACGGTACCACTAGGTACTATTTTGGCTGATTATGGTAGCAACTCATTTCAGCTGAGTATTTATTTTTAAGAAAAATAATATATTTAATTAGTACATCGCGGTGCCTTTCTTTGAGTCCCTTCTAGTACCGTCCCGGACCGTTGACCTTATCAACCGTAGATCGTAGAAATCAAAGGTTTCTTGTTTTTTCCAACCATTCTAAAACTCCTTAGAAATTAAAACACCGTGTAACTTGTTTCATCTCGTTGAAACACCTCTGTACTCCTTCGTAACTCCAGTTCCAGAGTGTCTTCAAATTTACATGACTGGCCGCCATCTTATTTAATGACAAAAAAACTCCCTTCAAATTGCCTAATGCTTAGAAAAATGGCACAATCTATCACGTATGGTCTCATCAATAACCGAGCTTCACACCAAATAATGTGCACACATCCGCTCCCTACTGACTCCCACCAGATCTTGTCCTTCTCTTGGATCTCGCCATCAACTCCGCTTTCATATCTGACCTTTTTTCTCTATCTGCAACGATCGAGAGCAGTGTAGTTCGCAATTTTCAAGATGTGATCCAGATTTTTCCAGATCACGTACGTAATTTTCGGTTTAGAGATTCTATGTGCAGGACCTGTCTATTGCGAGAAAAGCTGAGCAGGAGGAAAAGTAGTGGAGATCAATACGCACGAACAAGACTAAGTTTCCGCCTTGGAAGATTCTTAATGTGACTAGCATTTTTGTTCTTATTACCTGGATATACAAGTCAGTGCAATGCTTGTGTGGGCAACTCCACCAATAACCTTAGAGCAACTCCACCAATAACCCTTATTTCAGGCTCCGTTTTTTTTAGTAGGGACTCTCCCTACTTCCTCGGGGGCTTGTTTTATGCACACAACTCCATCATGAGACACTATTTTTAGCCCTACTTTATTTTCTCTTCTTTCTGCATACATTCTCTATGTATATTATTTATTTCATACCACAACAGTTTAAATTATTTTTAATGCATACAAATGAATATTTTTAAATTATTGATTTCAAATATATGATAATTATTTTTTCAATCACATAAATAGCATAACCATATATGAAAATTGTCCACTACACCATATAATTCATCTAAAATCATGATAAAAAAATTACAAGATGATCTCATGTCCATGTTATAAATATCTAGATAGTGCCATGAAGCGCCCACAAATGCTCCACGAGATTATTTCGAAGGCTCTCATGCGTTTGCCTATCCTCCATTTCGTGATGTATCTTCAAGAACTCCTCAAGTAAGAGCGGATCACGACGTTGGTACTCTTCTGGTCTTAGCACTTCACCATCATCTTGTTCATAGTCGTAATCCACATCTTCACCTCGCTCATTCTCAATTATATATCATGTTATGCATGATGACAACGGCCGTCATTATTTACCATAGGGTGTCCTTATCCCAAAATATAGTTGTCCCCCTCACCATAGTAAATCGAGGTTGTAGGACGCCAAATGCTCTCTCCACATCTTTTTCTCACCACTTCTTGAACTTTTGTGAAATGTATTTTTCTTATTGCCTTGAGGATTGCTGTAGCTCTTCACCAAAGTCACCCGAGTAGGGTAGATACCATCCGCAAGATAGTATCCCATTTTGTACATGTTACCATTGATCGTGTACTCAACTGGTGGTGCATTCCCTGAAGTTAGCCTCTGAAATAATGGTGACCTTTGCAAGTCATTGATATCATTTAGAGATACTGGTAGACCAAAGAAAGAATGCCAAATCCACAAATCCTCACATGCAACAGCTTCTAGAATCATTGTTGGGCGAAAGGGTCTCTAGCTGGGTTGGTTAGATGGCCTCAGTAGCACTCCTCAGTTCGATTTCCCGTGGGAGCGAATTTCAGGCTGGGGTTAAAAAAATCCCCTTGTCTGTCACCATGCCAAAGCATAGGTCTAAGGCCCGGCCCAGGTCATTGGTCGTCTCACATGGGCTATGGTGCCGCTATGTAAAGGTGGGGCAGGGGTTCAGGGGTTTTCTCGACCTGCGTGAGAAGGTCTTCTCTCTCAAATGAAAGCCGTGGGGGCGGTCTTACCCCCCGCAGGTCGAGTTTTTTTTTAGAATCATTGTTGGTCCATGCATGCCCTGAATACTACCCTTTCCATGCCGTTGGTCAATTCTTCCACTTCCAATGCATACAATCGATGCAACCAAGCATACCAGGCCATCCCCTCTTTATGTTCATAGCCATCAACCTTGCAGTGTCCTCTATGGTAGGTGGCGTCAACAACTGCTCTCTGAACACCTCGTTGACAGCTTGCACAAAGTGATGAACAGACTCTAGCATTGTGCTCTCTGCAATCCTCACAACATCATCCAAAGAATCAGCTGGAACATCATATTCAAGCATGCGAAATTATCCGAACATCCATCTGTAGTGCAGTGGCACCAAGAATACCTGATGCATTTGGTTTCTGTTTGAAGTAATCATCATGTGTCTCTGTCTCCACACCATCCACTATGCGCAAGAAGAGGTCTCTCGACATCCTGAACCTCCTTCTAAAGAATTTTGCATTGTATATTGGAGGATCTGCAAAATAATCTGCAAAAATATGGAAGTGGCCACTGGGCATGTCCCTAGGGACTATCTGGCGTCATGGGATTGAACCACGACATTTCTTTTTGGACCTTTGATGGTCCCTGTCGGCAAGCAAAAGAATTGTAAATGAGGTCATATGACTCATCTTCCTCCTCTTCCTCTTCCTCTTCCTCTTCCTCTTCCACCCACCTTTGAGCCATGAGGTCATCATCGTCGGAAAAGGCCATCTTCAAAATTATCTGAAAACTCCATATTAAAATGCTTTAAAATTCTCTTGAAAATGTGAATATTTTTTTGTAATGTACAATTGTTGCGTGAAAAAGTGAAGCTGCTAGCCTGCACTAGTATTATGAATAAAAAATGAACTACCTGCACCAATGCTTTCGTTAAAACACAAGCAAATCACATGTATATTGCATTAGTTCAATCTGATTATACCGTCGATAGTGCTAGCTAGCACCTTTTGTGTACAAATAAGATTAAAAAAGTGACCAGGAAATAATTTAAAAAGTCACTAGCTGAAAAAAAGGAACTTATAGAACCACCGTTTCTGAATCTAGATACCAAACCATCTACTGCTACTCATGTCATATTATTAATTAATGTCATTGCTGATTGCAGAACTCAATAAAAGAAAAAAAATCCTTCTATTGTATACTTGATGATCCAAACAAATAACGCTTAACTACTCTGCGTAGTGCTGGTTAATTGATATATACCATGAGAAATAGGGGGATCACATCAAAATCACTATATATCAACGTCACAAGCAATTTTCAGTTTTGCAATGAAGCAATAGGATAAAAGAGATACTCTGTACTTTAACCTAGGAGACGTACAGATCTAGGATGGCAGCACCACGAGCGGAGCAGCGATGTACTCCCTCCGTCCCAAAATGTAAGTCATTCCAAGATTCTTCGAGAGTCAAACTCTTTTTATGTTTGACCAAAATTATAGAGTGAATCACAAAAATTTTTGGAACCAAATAGATATAATCTAAAAATATATTTAATAAAGAAGCTAATGGTACTTATTTGGTATCATAAATCTTAGTACTTTGATATATAAATTTGGTCAAACTTGAGATAGTTTGACTCTCCAAAAATCTTAGAATGACTTACAATTTGGGACTGAATGAGTAGCGATCAGCAGCGGGGATCTCGTCAGCCACGTGGACGAGTAACGTCCAGGGGAGGGAAAAAGATGAAGTGTAAGGGAAAGGCACGGGCAAACGCATGGATATATGCAGGCATGGCGGACGGCACGGAAGGGGCGGAGGCAAGCAAGCGGCGCTGCCTCGGCGCGTGGGAAAGATGTGTTATTATTTCTGGTTCGCGCCAATGTACCGAGTCGAGTAGAGGCCTGCAGCTTCGCTCTGAATTGTCCCATATGATCCCTGATCACAAGTCCCACTCCACAACTCCCGGGTATATGATTCTCAAAAAAAAAAAAACTCCCGGGTATATGCTGCATGCAGTTTTCGTGGGCTAGCAGAATAGATATTACTCTATCAATTTTAAATCATGTCATTTAGGCATATTTAGAGTCATAGTTTTTAGTATGTATATAGACATGTACATCTAAGGACATACTAGTAACTATATATATATATATATATATATATATATATATATATATATATATAACTATGCCAAAATGACCTACAATGTAAAAGGAAGGGAATAGATAAATGCTTTCCAAGATAAGATATGGTCAAGGACACAAGTTAGCTTCATAAATAATAACATGTGCAGTCACACACAGCGCACTACTACAAAAAAGATTTTAAGGGACACTCAGATTTGACCCTCAGTGGCGGACACAAAAAAAAGTGTCCGCCTCTGTTAATGTTAGGCATTAACGGAGGCGGACACTTATAATTTACGGAAGCATTCGATGTTGTCCGCCTCCAAAAACTGATTTACGAATGCGGACACCTTAAAACAACCGCCTCCGAAAATCATCTATTTTCGGAGGCGGGCGTCTTAACGTGCCCGCCTTCGTAAATTAATTTTTAGAGACAGACACTTATAAGGCCCGCCTCCTGAAATACTATGGCCCAAAGCGAGCCCAAAAAACCCATTAGGCCATCCATTCCCTCCCCTTGTATAAAACCCCCCAAACCCTAGGGTTTCTAACAGTTTTCACTCCCCCTCACTCATTTCATCCCCTCCAGTCGCCACAACACGAACTCGTGCACGCCCCGTCCCGAACTCGCGCCCGTGCCTCCTCCGCCTCCTCCTCTGGCGCCTCCTCCGGCCGGGGCTCCTCCTCCGGTGCGCCTTCTCCAAGCAGGCCGAGGCACCGGCGACGGCTTCCACGCGGGCAAGCCGAGTAGCAGCGCCTCATCCTGCGACAGCGGATCCATCTCCAAGCCACATCTCCTCCAGGCCTCCTCTCTTACGTTCGGCCGCGCAGGAGGTGGGCATCGCAGGAGGCGGCAGCATATGGAGGTGCGTCGCAGGAGTGACGAGGAGGAGGCGCGACGAGGAGCTGCAGCGAGGATGAGGCGCGGAGGAGATGCGGCGGCGGCGTGGAACCATAGCACGACAACACCGAGCGGCGCAGATCAATGGCGAGGCGACACTGAGCTGCAGCGATGGCGTGGATCCATGGGGGGGGGGCGTCGGATCTGGGCCAGGGGAGCGGCTGTGGCTAGGTCTGGATGGGCTCAGCGGGCCTAGATGGGCTCGTTGGGCTCACCTAGTTTTTTTATTTTTTTTCCAATTAACAGAGGCAAACACATGACCGCCTCCAAAAATAGTCATTAACAGAAGCGCTAGTTCGGAGGCGGATGCAAAAACCGCCTCCGAAATTCTATTTTGACTGCCTCCAAAAATCGTTTTTATAGTAATGGCGGTATTGTATCCTAGTTCCCCAAGTCTCGATCAAACGACTAGAATCCTAAAATCATATCAAAACAGCACATGCCTTGCACCAGAACCATAATTTTTCACATACACAATTATTTTCTGTAGTCTTTTTTCTTGGAAGGTGCTTGATTGGCATTTTGTACGTAATTTGTTTATGAAACAGTTGGTCCCATTGGATTCTATTTGGTTCATGATATAACGTGATACCATCCAGTACAAAATTGTCAATAATGCTATGAGGCGTAATAGAATTTGACAGTGGTTTGTGTTTACTCCCTCCATTCTAAAATATAGTTTGTTTGACTCCAACTTTGATAGCTTGTCTTATTTCAAATATCTGTGCAAACATAGTCAAATTTAAGTCGTTCTTGAAGTATTTCTATTAGTAAAGTAAGCCCTAACAAAAAAATATGATATATTGCATAATATTTTAAATAAGACGTGTGGTCAAACTTAGTCTCAAAAAGCGAAACAACCTATAATTTGAAATGGAGGTAGTAGTTCTTTCACTTTCCCGATGCATCTCTTCCGGAATCCTAACAAGATGTTTTCTCCAACCAAACACTATTTTAATAACATCACTCAAAGGTTATCAGGACCTACAACCATCACAGAGTCTGAGGACTCTCTCCTGAGTGTGTGCATGTCACTGACTGACATCCAACAACAACATGTATCATGAATTGGAAAAGGTAAGCAACCATGCATGCAAGAGCCCACGGCAATTGTTACTAACCTACATCTGGCAAAAGTACATGTTCATAATCCTGGCGTCTGTAGACCCCACTAGATGGATGGACATATTTAATGTTCGTGGTTCTTTTGTTAAGCAAACAAGAGGGCAGGGGTTGCCGTCATTGCAACAGACCTCACCAATGCAGTTATCTTCTTAGCTTGGAGAGTTTTCTTCTGATGCGCTGACATGGCGGAGACAGAAGCTCAGGAGTCCTTGGGAGTTTCTGTCTTTCTCACATTATAATTGTTCCTTGTGAAGTGATGGGATCATCCTTAATCAAGCTATGATCTATACAGGAATGCAAATGCTTTAAATTTTAGTCCATCACTTTAAGGTGCCACAATAATTTTAATGAACATCGTGATTGAACCTAGCATTTCCTGAAACTTCATAAACTCTCACTGTATACAGTAGAACGAGTGACAAGCAACCTGAAATTTGATTATGTCGATTCAGGGCTTTGGGCGATAAAGTTAAATTCAGAGTCAATCTTAATGTAGTTTAAGCTTCAAAGCTAGCATTTTAAAGTAACGAAGTTCATAAACCCCAATAAAAAACTGCAGATAAGATACTGCTATCATCAAATATAATTGGTAAAAACTAACAGGTAAGGAAGCATACCTAAAGATGACACATTCCTAATCATGATGCGATATTTAACACTGGTCCACGGCAATTCATTCAAATAAAGCACAACATGTTCAACTGATAAACACAACATAATGAGCAGATTAATCTTTATGAATCCTTCTTTTCTTCTCCAATACTTCAAATGCAACTGACGGGGAAGTCCTTTTCAGATTCTTGTAACCTTGGGTTGCCACTACAGCATCCATCAAAGTTGAACTTGTGATATCAATGCAAGCATCCTTAAGCTTATCACAATGATGTTGATCAGCTAATGCCAGTGTGGTTGCCACTGTCTGCACCTTCAGACTTCCGCAAAGGATGCTTTGGCACATCAGTTTTAGCCTGTCCATGGCATATCGATCCGCAGCCACAAGCAAGTGACGGATCATTTCATCAAATTATCTGCCTCAAGATCATCCAACTGATGCAAAGAGTAGTTGTAGATGAAATTGAGAAGGGCCAGAAAAACATCTAGTTGACTGTCTTCGACGACTATGGGCTCTGTTCCCCTCCCTCATAGGCCCATAGAGTTGTGGTCTGAAGACAGGTGACCGAGTTGCGAGCACCATCCTATGTGCTGTGAAATTGACTCCACCAACACTGAATTCAACATCTGCTCCTTCCTTTGTTTCCAAAAGCTTGCCAAAATGGTCGGTGATGTCAGATGGAGGCACTTCAATCCTTGGGAACGATCTTTTTTTTAGTAGCCCGTGGTGCTCTAAAATCTGTGACAGTGCCTTCTAATGTAAGGCGATCATCCTGAAGGTACGTAGTTTCTTCAAACAGTTTCCATTTCACTTTTATCCCAAACTGGGTAGGCCTGCCATTGCCATCATCCTTGGGGGCCAAACACTGTTGAGTTCTCATTGAGAAGTGATAAGGATGGCCGCTGTGCCATGGTCGAGCAACATCAGCTGAATTGCAGACTGCACTCTGACGTTCTCGTGCAACAGCTGGACTGCAGCTGCAACTAAACCACTATAGGAAAAAAAAAAGGTCCCAGTACAGGTTGGCAACCCCATCGGTACCGGTTGTAGCAACCGATACTAGCTTTCCGGTACAACCGGTACTAAATACGCCTCCAGAAAGAAAAAAATAAATTCACAAGAGGGTTCCTGGGAACAGCAAGCTTGCAGAGAAGTGCATGGTTCATAAATTCAGGCATCAAGGGATACAATAAACATGGTGCTTACAGTGCTCTACACTAATCATTGGTGGCTTAATAAAGTGAAAAGATATAGAGCCAACAAGAATGATATTTCTATAACATTGGAACTGTAGCCTCTCCTAGATTCATCTGTCGTTTAGCTGCTCATCTCCATATCTTCAAGATCAGCTGCTTTAGCAGAAGCGCCCAGGCTTCCTAGCATTGCTATTGTCAACAATATTGCATTTTTTATTATAATACCACGACAGTCTGTTTTATGTAGTTTAATTAGGATGGTTCAGGTCATCATAGCAGTAGGTGTAAACTTACATGGACATTCAATCATCGACTAAGGGTGCACTGTTGAGCATGATACTGTGCACGCAACAAGGCATAATATAGAATACTAATGGTAATAAATTTTATATGATGGGAACGTCAAGCTGGCAGAGGATACTGCAGTTAATACATTCAAGCATAAAGTACAATTAGGATAATGCTTGTGAAACATAAAGAGTGCACTAACCATCAGTAGCTTAGTATGAGAGGATATAACAAAATTAGCATTATACTCCAACAACATGGAAGCTGAGACTGCTTTGACATTCAGCTGATCATCCGTAAGCTAGTAAAGCTACACATTAAATTCACAAACTAATTGTACTAACAGATTGAACTTAGATGGGGCTACTTATTCCATACGAAACCTGCTTGTCTTCTCCAATGCTTCAAATATAACAGCAGGGCAACTTCTTTTCAGATTCTTGTAACCTTGTGTTGCAGCAACAGCATCTATAATACTTGTAGAGGCCATAAATCCAATGCAAGCATCCTTAAGGTTGCCACAATGATGTTGATCAGCTAAAGCCAGCGTGTTTGCCACGTTCTGAACATTAAGATTATTGGCTTAATAAAGTGAAAAGGTATACAGCAAACTAGAATGATATTTCTATAACTGCTCATCTCCATATCTTCAAGTTATAATCAGCTGCTTTAGCAGAAGCGCCCAGGCTTCCTAGCATTGCTATTGTCAACAATATAATACCACGACAGTATGATTTATGTAGTTTAATCAGGATGGTTCAGGTCATCATATCAGTAGGTGTAAACTTACAAGGACATTCAATCATCGACAAAGGGTGCACTGTTGAGCACGATACTGTGCACGCAAGAAGGAATTCTGTAGAATACTAATGGTAATAAATTTTATATGATGGGAACATCAAGCTGGCAGAGGACACTGCAGTTTATACATTCAAGCATCAAAAACTACAATGAGTATTTGAGAAAAAAAATATTCGAGAAAAAAAATGTTCGAGAAAAAAAGTACAATGAGCATGATGCTTGTGAAACATAAAGAGTGCACTAATCATCAGTAGCTTAGGATGTGAGGATATAACAAAATTAGCATTCTACTCCAACAACATGGAAACTGAGATTGCTTTGACATTCAGCTGATCGTCGATAAGCTAGCAATGTTACACAGTACACACAGATTGAACTTAAGATCGGGATTCTTATTCCACACGAAGCCTGCTTGTCTTCTCCAATGCTTCAACTATAACAGATGGGCAAGTTCTTTTCAGATTCTTGAAACCTTGTGTTGCAGCCACAACATCCATAATACTTGAAGATGCCATAAATTCAATGCAAGCATCCTTAAGGTTGTCACAATGATGTTGATCAGCCAAAGCCAGCGTGTTTGCCACGTTCTGAACATTAAGATTTTCACAAAGGATGCTCTGACACATCAACTTTAGCCTCTCCATGGCATATCTATCTCAGCTACAAGCAAGTGGCGGATCATTTCCCTACTATCTTCCTCCTCAAGATCATCCAACGGGGGCAAAGAGTCAGTATGTATGAAATGGAGAAGGGCCCCGAAAACATCAGACTGCATATCTTTGACTACTACGGGCTCAGTTCCCACCTCCTTCAAAGGTCCACAGAGCTCTGCCTTGAATACTGGTGATCTCGTGGCGAGGATCATCTTGTGCGCTGCGAAATTCATACCTTCCACACTGAATTCAATATCCACACCCTCCTTTTCTTCCAACAGCTTGGCAAAATGCATCTCAATTTTGGGAAAAGATATGGCTTCAGGCTTCCTTGGTTGTTTGGTAAGTGTGACAATCCATTCCATGGTGAGGCGATCATGCTGAAGAACAGTTGGGGCTTCCAAGACACTCCTCTTCACCAGAAAGCAAGCATAATGGCCATGGACATCACCACGATTGTGGTCCTTTAGTGCCGCTGCCTTGTGCACAGAAAAAGAGAGCCCACTCATCTGATTGACCAACCTCAGCTCATAGGACGGCCGTACCATTGGGTTTAGGGGTCCTGTGGCCACCCCTGCGACGACATGATGTTCTTCGACTCCGTTGGCTGCCTTCAGTAGCTTGATCCTATCAGGGTAGATGAAAGCCACCCACTTATTCCCGCCGACGGAGAATTTGGTGGACCTGATGAATCTTCCGAATCCCCTTTGCTGGCTGTACCCCTCGATGTGAAACACATGCGTGCGTTGAACCGTCTCCGCGGTGCTCGTGGACACTGTCTTTGATATTAGCATCCCGTGAGGTGCTCGCAACGAAGGAAACTGCCGGACCGGAGTTAGGAAAGCCGGTGACGGCGGTGGCGGCGGCAAACGCGAACCCTAGAATCCATAATCCGAGTCAAATAGCATGATAGAAATGAAGGTATTAAAATCAGGGCCTCATGGTGGGAGAGGAGGAAGTTGTCTAACTCAAAGTGGAGGTGGATCTGACCTTTTGAAAGTGGCGAGGGAACCACATCGGCGGCGGGCGGCCGCTGGGCTGAAGAAGATGATGGTCAGTTCCTTGGCTCCTTGCCTTTTAGGGTTTTTTTACCAGGATATTTAAGTAGTTACCATCCTTACCAATGATGCTCCTCCAAAAGCCAGCATTAAAATGGTTATTACATATTTACCACTTAATATAGAATAGACAACGCATTTGCTATTTTTGGTGACATGGCAAGCCATCTTCTCATATGTTAGCATGGACCAACCTTGTGAAATGACTACCTTTCCATGCATTTCTTGCTCCTTGCGCTAGGGACTACTTTTTTTTGTTGCAAATCAGAACCATCTGACGTCCATCTCTAATCTTACTCTGCCCATTCTACAAGCAATGAACTTGGCTATTGCAACACAAAAGGCACACATGCTAGCTCTTCAGCGCATAACTGGAGGAGTTGGAGGTTCGCGATGCCCTAGGGGAAAGGGAGGAGGGAAGGGACACCACTAGGACATTGCTGGGGAGAGGGAAAAAGAGTCGGGGCCATCACTTGGAACACCAGGAAAGAGAAGGTGGACATCTCAGCTGCCACCGCAGGGAGGAGGGCTAGGTTATGTTAGTGTCCACCTCAGCTGCAGCATCCATCCTCAGTGCTACACGGGAACCAGGGGCGGATTTGGGCCTAGGGCCACTAGGGCCGTGGCCCTAGGCGTGGCCCAAATTGTCTCTTATAGCCTTTCAATTTTCCGTGGCCCATCTACTTTTTTGTGGATAGCCCAATATTTGACACTCGTCGTATCCTGGGTTTCCCGTAGTGGGCCCAGCATAGTACAAAAGTCAGCAGGCCCAATTTCCCGTGGCCCAGCTACCTGCTAACTCTCTGCTGCTCTGTGCTGCATGTGACATGGTACTGAGTTGCGGTGCAAAAAATATTACAAATCCGACAAAAAAACCATACCGACCCTTCTCTTAATAAATGTTAAACATGCGACATTGTTTCCATTTGGAAATTTATTTGCCATACATTGTATTGTAAGAGCATAACTTTCATACCTTATATTTTAACCCGAAAATTAACATCTGATTATTAATTCGGTCGCAACCTCTATAAATTAAATTTTAAATCTATATATTAAAAGAAAAGGAATGTGATTTCAAACTTAGATCTGCTAGGATATTCTTTTTTAGCAAGGAGGCTAGAAAGAACAATCTACTTGTGATTCTAACTTGTTTGGATATGTACTTGCGTTGCTATAGGTAAGATCTTTTCAAATCTTTTTTAGATATTTTTATTAAAAATATCTGTGATAATAACTCTAGGTGAGCAGCTATTTTTTTTTCTCTATACATCGTCTCACATTCTCTGGCATTACGATGCTCTCCACACATGCATTATTATTTAACGTCTCTATCTCATCCCCCTTTATCTAACTCATGCCCAACATATGTTATACTCCGTCCGTTCCAAACTATTAGTCATCCTGAGTGTTATTTTGAGTGCATAATTCATGACATCTTATATGAACCTAGACATATACTTTTCTAAATTCATAGCATCGCCAATGAATCTGGTAAAAGCTAGGATAATTAATAATTTGGATCGGGGGAGTATTAGGAAAAGAAGTCGGACCTCAAATTCCAGTCAACCTATCCAACATTCCTGGTCTCCAAAGCCAAAGCTTTCCTATTTTTTTCCCTTCCTCTCGTTGCTTCTCTGTTCTCTTTCGTTCGAACGGACGAGAGGGGGGAGCAGTGCCTGGACCTGCCCACGGCCGCCCGCGCGTAGGCGAGTGGCCCGCCGGCCAGCGTTCGGCCACCCCGGCCTGTAGCTTTGGTGCGGGTGAGCAGCTTTGGGTGCGTTTGGTTGCCCGCATATGCCTGATCTGTGTTGAAAGTATGCATTTATTTCTACCATATTTTAATTTCAGATAAATTTCATAAACTAATTTAAATGTTATACGATTCAGATCTAATAGCAAGCATACTAAAAGAATCTGAAACATAGTCATATATATGGCATATAAATTCATATTACTAACAGATCAGCGCTCTGTCCTCGTGTAGACTCGACGCAGTGCAGATCGTAGATGAGGCAACACAGAAGGTAGACGAACAGCTTAGAGCAGTCGCGCAGTTGCGCTGCCCAAAAACCATATTGCCGTCCCTCATACAGGCTTCACAACGGCAAGGGCTCAGAGATACCGCTCATCCTTCTCCTCGTGCACGCCAAGGAGAAGAGAGGATGAGACTTCATTAGCTCAGTACCACAACACAATCACCAAATGAAGAAAAAAAGGAGAATTGAGAGTCCGTGGGTGTTTCTCGTATCTCTGACCCTCTACGTCTCCATGAACTCTTATAGGGGAGGCCGCAACGGCTTTTTGCAAGCCATATTCCCTCTATAAACGCCCCACTAATTGGTAGTATAAACCACCTAATTAACCTCGAGATTAAAACATTAACTATGTGCTTATTAATCACCTCTAATCATCATTGTCAAAAAGATTAATTAGCAAATGGCAAAAAGTTCTATAAACACCCCACTAATTGTTAGTATAAACCACCTAATTAACCACGAGATTAAGGCATTAACTACGTGCTTATTAATTACCTCTAATGACCATTGTCAAGAGATTAATACGTAAATGGCAAAAAGTTTATACACACTTGGCTTGGCAGCTCGCTGTGTCGCAAGTCACAAGGTCCATCACGCGAAAACATCCACATATATGCACGCGTGCGTGCGTGTGTAAACCAGCCCCATTCTTCCCTTTGCTAACTGTTCAATATGGAAAAGATGCTCTCATATTTAATTTGGCTTGCACCTTCTCAAAACGAGTAGTATGGGACTATTCTTTTACCATACACACCTGCTTTGAATTTCTGAAATGTGCCTCACATTGGCCTAATTTCTAGCAAACTGAACCAGGCTCATGGGATGCAGGTGCTGCTGCTTGGTTGACTGCACTACCTCCTGAGCCTAGTTCTCGAGATGCAAAGGCTCCGCAAAATACGTAGATTTTGGATGTTTCTCTGGAGCCAGGCTCTAGATGCAGGTAATAATTCAACTAATGATGTTTTAGTCTACCAATAGCTCATATCAAACTATATTAAAATATTTGAAAGCATATTAAGCCATAATATGAGAAAATTGCAATCATAAAACATGTTTAGATAATATAAATACCAAGGTAATGGTTGTTTCATCCTTTTTTTTATCTCATGCGACATAGCAACCAAACAGCATCTCCCACAAACCAAACATCATGCCATTACATGCACTCAGCCTGTCTGAGCTGAGCTTGGCTCTACAAATACGAGCCAGGCCACGAGATGCAAGCAACCAAACGGACCCTTTGAGGCGCAGCAAAGCAACTCCGTGTGGGAGGCGAGGCCGATATAGACTAAGGGAAGCGGAGACAGGACCGTGCCCTCACATCTAAATTCATTCTACTAATAGGTGGAGCCTACCTACCTATCAATATAAATTAACACCATACATAGGTTTAGTTGTTTAGTGCCTTTTACGCTAAAAAGTTTAGGTCGTACAACTATTAGAAGTGTATAGCTAATCAAGTCATATACTGAACTAAAACAACCAGTTAATCTTGTCGTAAAAACCTCTTTCTTTCCTTCTACTGTACTAACCTTGTCAGCTTGCCATTGGTTGTCATGATGGTGTCAAAAGGGAAAAATATAGGAGTCACTTATCATTTTGTTTAATGAACGGACATGAGATTGTGCCAATTTGATTGATAAAGGAAGGGTAACAACAGTATAGTCTCGTCACTAAATCGCCAAGTCCTTTGCCCCAACCAGGCCCCGCGTAGCTGCTGCTTCTTTTTTGTTTCCATAATTCCGGCTCGGATTCTCTATATGTCTGAAGACCCACGCATTGCACTCGTTCCAAATTGGGAAAATTTGCTAGAGGACACTATTGAAACATGGAGTTTGCTAGAAGACATTAAAAATTCATGTTTTTGCTAAAAGACACTACAATTCAGAGTCAATCTGATGTAGGATAATAGATCTATTATTATACTCTATTTTAATAGGAAGCCAGTGGAATTGACAAAAATACGCATCTCTCCTTCAGCCCCCAATTCTCCATCTCTCTGAATCTCCAAATGCTCCTCTCACATCCGCGCACAGCTGCTATCCAATTTCTTGCTCCATTCGATCCTTCTCGACTCGTGAGTGAGCAAAGGACCGGGGGTGCGGCTGCTTGGCAGGCATGGGGGCGACTCGCAACAGTGCGGCCGCGCGGGCAAGCAGCGACGACGAATGAACGGGGCAGTAGCAACGCGAACGAACGGCCGTCGACTGGCTTGGAGCGGGAGCAGCACGGACATGCTGCAGCAGACCGGGAAAAATGGCTTCTCAGTGTTCTCACGCTGCAGTGACGCTCACTCCATGGGAGCTTGTATATTCATCGGTTTTGTCAGGCAATAACTGGAGCCAGAGCAAGACAGCATCACAGCCGGTAGGCAAGTAGCAGTAGATGACTTGTCTCTGGCAAATCTGTACCTCAACTTCGTTTGATTTTTTACCACGGATTTGTTTCCCGTTTGCATGTTCCTACTGATTATAGCGCACGGAGAGCACATGGACGAGAATGACGAAGAGGCAGGGTATGATTGTCCTTTAGAAGTGTTTTGTGATGCATTTGAGGAGGAAATGTTATTAAATTAGCCAGTGTCCAGTAGCAATTGTCACTGAATTATAGTGTGTTTTTGGCAGAGACACATTTTTATAGTGCCCTATAGCCAAAGCCATGTTTTAACGGTGTCTTGCAGCCAATTTTCCCTTCCAAATTTCCTAAGACAGGCAGAACGAGGGACCTCAAGGCTTTGCGGGTTGCATTGGCTGGCATAAGCGGGCATGACCTCATTTTCACACGACTCTTAGCATCTGATGTGGCTCGTTTGTGAAGTGGCAAGTTAGACGATTCTCTGCTCCTAAAAAGACCGTAAATAAGAGCTCTCCCCGTGGTACGTCGCCCTCATGGTCCGTCGAGAGCGTCCGGAGTCCGACGCACCGCGGCTCGAAACCGACCGACAGACTGACCAATGGAAGATTGAGATTCAAAATCCAAAATTGGACATCCATCGCTATAAAACGGCCCCAACTCAGAATCCAGGAGCGCAAATTACATTGTCCACCAAACCCTGTAACCGCCTTCTCAAGCCCGGGCTCTGCCAGCTGCAAGCATCGCTGCACGGCGAGGAAGACATCCTCCACACGCGAGCTCGGCAAAAGGATCACCGCCAGTAAGAGTAATCTCATCCTGAGAATCAATACAGTTCCATAGCAAAAGCTCGATAAAAAATTGGGAGAGGGGAGGGCAATCAACAAAATCGTAAGACCCTAACCCAAAATCCCCAAATCCCAAACAGGAACTCGACAAAGATTCAAAACTCCTAAGACCCAGAATCAAAATCCCCAAATCCTACGCACGCACCCGCCGCCGCCAGTGTCATCCCGCCGGAAGGTGTCCTCGTGGTGGAACTGCGTGCGAGCCCCTCGTGGCACGGAGCCGACTCGCCACCGCCGTCGCGGAGGAGGTGCGGGTGGAGAAAAAAACGGAGGGCTCGGCGGGAGGGTCTGTGCGAGTTAGCACCGCCGCCGCAGCATTGTGGGGGAAGCGCTCGTGGAAGGTAAGAGGTTTTTGGGCTGAAGGGGGCGCTGGAGGGCTCAATGGGAGAGGGTGTGCGAGGAAACGAGGGGTCGTCGCCGCCGCCGCCGCAACATCGTGGCATGAGGGAAGAAGACGCTCGTGCAAGGGAAGAGAAGGGAGCGGTTAGGTTTTCGGGAGGAAATGCCACCTGGGCTGGGCTGAAGGGGCCATCGAGCGCTGGGCTGGGATGGGCTGTCTACCACAGGCCGTTTTCTGGTGGGCTGAACGAGCCCTTGATTCAATGCCGCTGGCTTCCAGTGCGAGCACTCGATTCCACGCCACCGAATGGGGAGGAAGGCCGCCATGAGCCCATGACCTTGCCAAAGCCACACACGGAGCTCCGCCGCCGATTCCGCTCTATCGAGGCTGAATCTAGCCATCGAGCCCCACCGCACCTCATCACCCACGCCACGTCGTCGGCTGCTTCCTCGACGCTGAGCCCAGAAGACACCAGTCGTCGCGGCCGCGCAAGCTGCCGCTGCATACTTGAGTAATTTTAGGTGCTAAATTTGTCCGTTTACAACTTTTTTTCATGGTTTCATTGGTTTTATGTAAGAAACCCACGACCGATTAGGAGATATTATTGTCATGTCTGATAACTATTGCAGTTCTTCTGTGTGTAAACACCATTATGATTGTCATAAGGTTAATACAAAATTGAGAGAAAATGTTTTACAAATTATGAGATAATGATGATCGGAAATATATGGGAGATGGCAAAGCTATACCTATAGATGTTACAATTACTTTTTTTCTCGTAGTAACGCACGGGCCATTACCTAGTATATGTCTAGCCCATTATGAGATGGAATAATTATGAAGTGGCATAAGCCGTTGCCACGCTGAGTTTGGGATAATCATTAATCAATGAACACGTTTTAGTTTGCACTAATTCAATATAATGGATGGAATTTACACTTTTGATGCTTAAGGGACGTTTCCTTTTTTTCAAACTTGACCAACAATACTTAGGCCTTGTTCGGTTAGGACCAGACTCAATCCGGGCCAGAAATGATAGATGTAATAAGAAACCTATGATGAGTACAATAAGAGACCCGGATTCATTCCGGACCCTAAACTAATTTACTCATATGATAGATGCATCAAGAGACCTGGATTGATTTCACACCTCTTGACTAATGGATTGATTCCGGCTCTTTTGGTGCACCTGTCATGAGTAAATTTGTTTCTAACTGGAATGAATCTAGGTCTCTTATTATACTCATCATAGTTTTTTTTGTTACATTTATCATTCCCGACCTGTATTGAATCTCCTAACCGAACAAGGCCTTAATTAATTAAAGAAAAAAGTAAGGACCATTGTATTATTAAAAAAAAGACTCTGGATTTCACTTATAGATTTATTTGTTTACATAAATATTTATACAAAACATGACTATGAATGCACGAACAAATACTTTGAACTCGACTTTACAAAATATTGTGACTGGCCGTTATATATGCTTTACCTATCAAAAAGTTTCTTTCCACAATTCCATCCCATTTGAAAGGATAAAAAAAATCAAAATTTACATGCAAATACACTAATTACAGTTTTTTAGGCAGAATAGCCATTTTTGTCCCTCATCTATTCTCCGGTGTTCCATGTCGTCCCTGAACTATCAAGAAGGTCATTTTCAGACTCAATTCCACCCCTACACTATAAAAATTATCATTTTGATCCTACAAATAAACTTTTGGGTGCATTAATCCTTGAACTACCGAAGTGGTTATTTTAGTCCTCCAACTTTTCTTTTTGACTCATCCACTCTTTTCATTAGCTTGTTTTTTTAACACTAACACCACCATGAGTGAAGTTGAATAATCTCCATTGGAGGAATTGTAGCCCTTGTTGAGCCAGACACCCTTGATATAGCTGGGTTTAGTGACCACAAGTGACACACATCACAAATGCATACATATGGGTGCCAACTACATCAAAGGCAACATGAGTGCATGACGACAATGAATAGCATATCATCACAGGTGTTAGATTGTTGTCATGTATGATAACTTTGGGCTGTAATGCATGTCGGTGATTTATACTAACTGGATCTCGAGGGGGTACCCCAAGAGAGGGTTTAGGGAACTAAGTCGTCGAGATCCTTGAGCCGAAGGTGACAAGGGACGAGTTTTATAGATAGGTTCAGGCTATAGACCGTGTAACACCCTACGTCGTGCATGTTTGTCTTGTACTGAATTGAATTGTAGAGGGGGTCCCCGCCTCCTCTTATATATCCCGAGGGGCAGGGTTAACTATATAGGATTAAAAGTGTTTTACAAATATATCTCTAGATTTCCTAATACTAAATATATTCCTTGATACGTGCCACCCTTCAACATTATATGTCTTGGCCGACACGTCTTAATCATGGGCCGATCCCTAGGTCAGCCCATCCGGGTACTTTATCCATTAGGATATCATACCGACAAGGTCTCTAGTAAGGCCTCAAATAGGAATATGTTGTGCCACGTAATGAGCAATGCCATATATTATGAGACATGAAAACGTAGCATGCTATATATGACGAGGAGCGAGGATGACCCTAAAAGAAAAGTTGAAGGACTAAAATAGACAACTCGGTAATTAAGGGATGAAAGTGAACCCAAGAGTAAGCCTTGAGGACTAGAATGACCATTTTCATAGTTTAGGAATGTAATTGAGTCAAAAAGCAAAGTTTAAGGACTAAAATGACCATTTCGGTAGTTTGACGATAAAACTGAGCTTCAGGCATCAGTTGAGGGATGAAAATGACTATTTTGCCATTTTTTGTGAAAAATTATGTACCATGCTGAGATTAGGAACATACAGTTATTTACTTCTATACAATGCAGGGCCATGCCCCAAGCCAACTGCATATAAAAGTCTGAAGATGCAAGTTTGGTAGCCCATCATCGACAACATGTTCAACTACTAAACACAACTTAGTGGAGCACAACATGTTCAATTGATGAACACAACTTAATATGAGTTGATTAATCTTTACAAATCCTGATTGTCTTCTCCGATACTTCAAATAATGCAACAGATGGGCAAGTCATTTTCTTCGCATTGGAGGCTGAAGACAAGTAAGATTCATATAGATTAATCAGCTCATATTAAGTTGTGTTTATTAGTTGAACATGTTGTGCATCTTAGTGGAGCCCTCTAACTTTAAGTCAATTTGCTTCTCAATTTCAAGCTTCCAAACTTTAACTGAATTAAAACAAATAAGAAATATAGGTCACAACTTTCTTTTCGTTGTTGCATTCGTGTTGTGTAGTTCGTATTAAGAAGATAACAAATGACTTTCAAGGAGAGGAGATACGATAGATTTTTTTAAAGTATAAATCTCTTTATTTTAAATTGTAAACCTCTTGTGGGCCAAATCATTCAAATCCCACACTTGGCCCAACTAATCAGCACTGACTAGCGGATCCAGCCTGTCTATGGTCCCCATCATGGAGCCGTTGCAACCGCGTGTGAGAAACTGCAGCCCCTTGCATGCACACGACACCCTCTATGGCATTATTGCAATGGCATTTAGTTCATGCCCATCTGGCAGTAATTATTGCCCCCTCGAATCGCCCACAGGCCCAAAGGTCTGCACTCCTTTTAAATTTGACCCCGCCTAATGGTGCTCTCATTCTCTCAATCACTACAGCGCCTCACCGCTGCGCCGCCTTTGCCGTTGGTAAGTCATCACCGTCGCCTTTTTTTTCTCTGGTATCCATCTCAGCACAGTTTCATATCTCCTCTCCTCTGCCTTGACAGGGATCGTTGTTCATAGACCAACAAGGGAGCCTCCAACGAGGCAAAACCATTCTACCTCACGTCACCGCATCGTATCTCCCCTCCACGATCCCTAGAGTGAGATACCCATCTCTTCCTTGTTCTTCTTCTTTCACCCAAGGGATTCCATGCTAACAGAGCTCCAGCGTGGTTTCAGCCATATGTAGTCTTGTAGCACATGACTCCAATGTTCCTTGTTGTCGGTCTCATATTTCCTCTTCTATTATAAAGAGGGGTCTCCAACCCTCTAAACATGCATTCCATTCTTTCATTTTGAGTATTCCTCCTCAATCCTCATCCTCAGCGAATATTTACTTTATGAGAAATGCTAGGTGTATGCTGATTCATGGTAAAGTACATCTCCTCTATGTTTGGTGGCCTCTGGCAAGCATTAGGGTTATGTGTTTTGAGTTTTGGGAGATTTGTGTCTTGTGGTCGTAAAAGAGATGGATAGGATGCTCGCCTATCCGACGACGGGGCTGTTCAGGGGGGTAGAATGTCGGCAAGTGGTGGTGGACCACCGCATGGGTAGGGTAGGGAGTAGGGGTGCAGAGTCCAAAGTCGTTATAGATAGTGGCAATGACCGGGGCTGGGAATCCAACGACCAGGGTCCCGTTGGATCTGGGTGGGCAATGGTGAAAGGTGGGGTGCAAGCATTGGAGCCACAGAAGATGATATGGTTGAGGAGGAAGATTTGTGAATATATGTTTGGGGAGCAAATGGTTGAAAATTGGAAATTCTTGGGCTCTAAATCTTTTTAGTGATGAATAGACAATCCCTTCATTTATTTGTTCCCTCCCTGTCCTATTCCACAACCAGCGACGATCAGGAAGGGGTAGAAGTGGAAAAGTAGTGCCCATGGATCCGTCGGCCGCCCGCTCTATTTCGTGATGTGCCATGGCTTGTCATCGTCAAATGGCAAAATGGGAATTTTGTTTGCCTCCGAATTTCTCGCCCCCTAATATCCTAAATGTGATAACAATTATTTTTTTTCCATTCATGCTCTTGCGCGCCGATATAGCTCCACTAATTAGATCGAGGGATAACTCTAGTGAAAGTAGAAGACATCCTGGTACAGATGGAATAGGTCGTTTCACCGCTTCAATAAAAACCGATAGGTGCATACGGGTTTTTAGCTGAACCGGACTGCTACAAGCCCTGGTTTGTGGTTTTTTTGTATGATTGGTGTCTGGTCCAGTCCTAATAAATATGCCCTAAGTTGTCTTCCTCTTTCGAGAAGCCCTCATGTCAAAAATGTCTAAATTCCTCGCTCGAAGCTGCAAGATGTTATTACCTTGGTTGATACAACCTGCCAACGCTGAGGAGACTCCCTGCCAATGCTCAGACACCCATTCCTTAGCAGTGAGGGGAGGTAGCTAGAGCTAGGGGCAATAAGTTTGGTTGCTGCAGTTAATGACTGCATATGCACAACAAGCTCAGCACGATGCTCATCATTACACTGCTTGCATTGCACCTCCTCTTTGCAGCTCATATCGCAAGGCAAACAGCAAAAGGAAGGCCACTCCACTCCTCTATTTTGTCAAAAACCTATTTTAGCATAGCAACTGTTCAGCAAAGGTGTGGTACCGATTTATTTTCCTGGTCATTAAATGTGCACAAGTTTTCGATTGCAACGCAGACAAAACCTTGTGCTATACAAGGAGATGAGCGAAAATTTTGAGCCGGTCAAGTAGTCAAGCATAAATTTTGTTTTTGTTTCATGCAAAGACTCTCAAAATTCAGTTACCATTAAACTTGTTTTAAGTCCAATGCAGTTGAGCTTTGTATGTACACTTAGCCATGTAGCATCCATTTGTAGTCCATTGCCAAATGGTTTTACCAGGCTATGGCTACATAACTATTTAGAGTATTGGTTTTGAAGGATCACAAATTCACAATTAGCCATTGTTTTCATCTTAATTATCTCTATTTTGATTATTTCTCTACTGATGACTCATGTACAACGTTTTCGTACAAAAAGAATCTGTTTTTGCATTAAAAAAACAACCATGTTACATTATTGTATACTGGAGCAATTTTTCTTACTATTCCACCGCTGTCATATTTTCAGCATGTCAGGGAAGCATGAATTTGGAGTTACTGAACTGGCTCCGTCTCCAAGAAGAATCAGTAGGTTTTCAAATGGATTGGAACGGGCTGAGGAGATGGAGGAGGACCAGGAGCTGGTGGAGATGGGGATGCATAGGGAAGATGACGTAGTAATCAAGGAGCCAAAAGGAAAAGGTGTACTTGAAGAAGACCATACAGTGAAAAGGCAACCATATAAGGTAGCCGGCAAAACTAATGTAGAGTTATTTGTTTCTCTCTATTTTGGGATACAGATTTGTTGCAACTATTTTCATTCACATGCTAAAATTCTTATATTCGATAGTTAATGCCCATGCGTTTTGGTGGAATAAAAACATTAGTACTCAACCTTTGTTGGGTCAACACATTGATGCCTGCTTACCTCCACAACTGAATTTCAGAAATTCTTAAGTTCTTATAATCTAAACCAAAGACACAACTTGCTACACTGAAGAATCACAAACACGGAATTACTATACACTGAAGTGCACATTGCTATCCTAAAAATGAACACATCATGCACGTTTTCTCCTCCCTCCTGCACATAAGTTGCGACTTTATGATACATATAATTTGCCATCTCAGCCAAATAACCTATAACAGAACAGATATTGTCCACAAAAATCAAATCAGACAAGTTGCAAAGTTTTGAGGAACTGATGATCTCTGCACTACAGCCTCTGTCCCAAAGTATATACTTAGGTTTGTTATCCTTTGTCGAAACTGTCTCATCATTGACTAAATTTTTGCATAATTTTGACATCTATATTTGATACAAAATAAGTACATCATGAAAGTGTATTTAAGGTCTAATTTGATGAAATTTTGAAAATAAAATAAAAAAATCATTTGTTTCAACAGGGTAGCCAAGAATATTAGTACTTCTGCTGCTCTTAAGATTCCATGATATTATATGTGTTCTAGCAATAGAGTTTCCTTTCATGGGAACAATAGTGTTTGCACAAGTGGTAAGATACTATAAAATATCCTATGAAATGTTGTCATCGGAGGCAAGTAAAACATTAATTCATTTCATTATTCAATCTGCTCAGTCGATTTTATATTATGTTGTCCTTTGTAGACCTTACAAAACTCTGGTTTGGCACTCGGCAGGCTAATGCCACCACTTCTATAGTTTTATTTAGCTCTTTTAGAGTGTCTTATACAACTACATAGTGGTATATAATATTAAGAAAATCAAATCTGCCATTGATAAGGCTAATTTCGTAATCATTGTGTACATTTACTCACTTACAAGGTTGATCCTTAGTGTCAAAATGTATTACAGTGGCGCCATTTGTGTTCTACCCCATAATATACTTAAACTATCTATACCATATTCTTCTGTAGTATCCATACCACAATGAATTATTAGCAGTATACAACTAATTTTAGCTATATGTTGTTTTTATATTTTTGAAAAATAGTATAGCCTAGTATAAGAACAATAAAAGGGCTTTACACTTTCATTACAGATTCATCATTCATTTGTTATATCTAACTCTTAGTGTCCTAAATGGGGCATGCACTTTTTGTTAAGATTAGAGTACTGATTTTGTTGCTTGTATTTGTATGTTATATGTTTTGCTCTCACGCTTTCTATGACCCAACACATGTTTAAACTTGGGAAAAGGAAAGGTTGGAACATATTTAAAGGGGACAAGGACAATAGGAAACATGGCAATTAATAGTTGTTTGTTCAAAACATATTTTGTTGTCAAAACACGGCAGCTAATAGTTGTTTGTTCAAAACTAAGGGCGACAAGGACAATAGCTTCATCTTTTAAATTGGATTCACCATTTTCTTTTCCTACACTAACTTCTGTGCAATAGAGCCTAACCTTTTTGTAACAATATGCATGAAAATTTTTCTATAAAGTATAAGCACCACTCAAGATAGTACAGCCTAAAAATAAAAGCTATTCCTTGCAATGTACTGAAAACTCAGCATATTACATTGCCAGATTTCATTTCATTTCATTTCAATGTGCATACCTTTTATTTTTGTAATACGGTTGTTGGAAAAATATGTCGTCATTCTGCTGTAGGTACAAAAGTATTATCAGTGACACATACATCCCTAATTGTTGCTACAATCTAAGATTTAATGTTTTAAATGCTCAGTGGTTATATATCTTCTTTGGTCTTTCCAGAATTTATACAAAGAAAATAACAAATTACTATTTGATTTGACAGAGAAATCAAGGTTTCACCACACCTATTAGATTGTATGCTGTGGAGTGCTATACCTGTCACAAATGGCGTACAATTCCAACTAAAGAAGAATATGAGGAGATTCGTGAGAACTTCACTGAGGATAAATGGATCTGCAACAAAAGGCCAGATGGCTCTTGTGATTATCCTGCTGACATGGAGTATGACAGGAATGGCACTTGGGTTGTTGATAAGCCAGGCATACCAAAGGCTCCGCTGGGGACTGAGAGAACAGAGGTTATGAGGAGTGATTTCTCTAAAATGGACACCTACTACATCATGCCAACAGGGAAGCGCGTAAAAGGCCCTGCTGATGTTGAAAAGTTTCTAGAGACCAATCCGGAGTACAAAAATCGCATGTCTGCTTCAGACCAACTTTGCAACACCCAAGGTCCCTGGGAAGAATGCTTATGCCCGCAGGAAGGCTGCTAAGCGGACAAGGCAGGCCCCTCAAGAGGCTTGAAGTGATTGAGGCTCTCCACTCTTCCAGAGCTATATTTTTGTAATAATAATCTGCTCAAGATCATGTCGCACCTATCAAGATTTTATCAACAACAATGACACTTTATGCTTTATCGCTGTGACTTGGCTTCTGGAGAAACCTCTGAGATGCATGGCTATATGCATTGTACTTGTAGACTTTTATAACTACACTCTGCAGTTATGTAATTCCTTACAGTACCCTCCCTGATTTCTTTTCATTCCCGGGTATATGCTGCATGCACTTTTCATGGGCTAGCAGAATATATATTACTGTATCAATTTCAAATTATATGTCATTAATTTAGGCATATTTAGAGTCGTAGTTTTTAGTATGTATATAGACATATTGTACATCTACGTACACACTAGTAACTACATATCTAACTATGCCAAAAGAACCTACAATGTAAAATGACGGGAGTAGATCAATGCTTTCCAAGATAAGATATGTCAAGGACACAAGTTAGCTTCACAGACATGTGCAGTCACACGCACCGGTATCGTATCACAACAACACGTGCCTTGCACCAGAACCATAATTTTTCGCACACACAAATATGTTGTGTAGTCTTTTTTCTTGGAAGGTGTGTGGTGGGCATTTTGTTCGTAATTTGTTTATGGAACAGTCGGTCCGGTTAGATCCTGTTTGGTTTTTCTGTGTATGCTGTAATCGAATCATGATGTAACGTGATACCAGCGAGTAAAAAATTGTAAATAATGCAATGAGGCATAATGGAATTTAACAGCGGTTAGTGTTTACTCACTTAGTTCCAAATTATAGTTTGTTTGACTTTGTTTAACTCCAACTTTGAGGGCTCGTCTTATTCAAAATATTTGTGCAAAAATAGTCAAATTTAAGTCGTTCTTGAAGTATTTCTATTAGTAAAGCAAGCCGTAATAAAAAATATGATATATTGCATAATATTATAAATAACACAGGTGGTCAAACTTGGTCATAAAAAGTAAAACAACCTATAATTTGAAATGGAGGTAGTATTTCTTTCACTTTCTGACGCATCTCTCCCAGAATCATACGCCATATACCATCAACAGTATCATATGTTTTCTCCAACAAAACACTATTTTAATAACATCACTCACAGCTCATCAGGACCTACAGCCATGACAGAGTCTGAGCACTCTTTCCTGAGTGTGTGCATATCACTGACTGACATCCGACAACAAGATGTGACATGAAATGGAAAAGGTAAGCAACCACACATGCAAGAGCCCATGACAATTGTTACTAACTTACATCTGGCAAAAGTGCAGGTCCATAATCCTGGCGTCTATAGCCCCCCACTAGATGGATGGACATAATTAATGTTCATGGTTCTTTTGTTATGTAAACAAGAGAGGCAGGGATTTCTGTCATTGCAAGAAACCGCACCAGTGCAGTTATATTCTTAACTTGCAGAGTTTTCCTCCGATGCTCCGACACGGCAGAGGCAGAAGCTCAGGCGTCCTTTGGTGTTTTCGTCTTGTTCACATTATAATTGTTCCTTATGAAGTGATGGGATCATATTAATATTCAAGCTTTGATCTATACAGGAATGCAAATGCTTTAAATTTTAGTCCATCACTTTAAGGTGCCACAATAATTTTAATGAACATCGTGATTGAACCTAGCATTTCCTGAAATTCATAAACTCTCACTGTATACAGTAGAACGAGTGACAAGCAACCTGACATTTGATTATGTCTATTCAGTGCTTTGGGCGATAAAGTCAAATTCAGTCAATCTTAGTGTAGTTTAAGCTTCAAAGCTAGCATTTTAAAGTAACAAATTTGATAAATCCCAATAAAAACTGAAGATAAAATACTGCTATCATCAAATATAATTGGTAAAAACTAAGGAAAAAGTTCTTTTTACCTCCCTGGACAATAGGCTGAGTTTAAATTTTCTCCCGAGACCACAAAACCATCTAACCAGCCTCTTTGAACTTTTGAAACCGTATATTTCACCTCCCCGAGCTGGATATAAGCGGTTTTGAAGGCAGTTTTCTATTTTTCTATTTTTATTTATTTTGGCTGAAACTTTAAAAAATCATAATAAATCAAAAAGAAAATCATAAAATAAAAAATTCAATTTTGTTGGACTCCATATAAGTATATAAACACATAAAATAATATACTCTAGTAAAAAGTTTTTTATTATAGATTAAGATCTATTTTTTACTATAGTTAAATATAATAATTCATAACTGCATTTTTTATGGTCCAATCATGGTAAAATTTTTATGGTGAGATAATTATTGTATACTTCAATAGTATTAAGAATTTATATTCATTAGATCATGTATAACTTATTTAAATATTTATTTAGGGCAAAATATACTCGAAATAAATCTAAAACTAAGTTATAAATGTTCTAGTGAGTATAAAATTTTTTAATATAGTTGAAGCATACAATAACTTGGTACCATAAAAGTTTTACCATGATTGGACCATAAAAAATGCATTTATGAATTATTATATTTAACTATAGTAAAAAATAGATCTAAATCTATAGTAAAAAACTTTATACTAAAGTACATTATATTATATATTTTATGTGATTATATACTTATGTTGAGTCCAACAAAATTGAATTTTCGATTTTATGATTTTTCTTTGATTTATTATGATTTTTCAAAGTTTCAGCCAAAATAAATAAAAAAAGAAAAATAGAAAACCGCTTTCAAAACCGCTTATATTCAGCTCGAGGAGGTGAAATATACGGTTTCAAAAGTTCAAGGAGGCTGGTTAGACGGTTTTGTGGTCTGGGGAGAAAATTTAAACTCAGCCTATTTTTCAGGGAGGTGAAAAGGACTTTTTCATGTCAAGCAAGAATACCTAAAGATGACACAAGAATACCTAAAGATGACACATTTTCAAAATTATTCCTAATCATGATCCGATATTTAACATGTCCACATCTATTCATTCAAATAAATTAAGCACAACATGTTCAACTGATAAACACAACATAATATGAGCTGATTAATCTTTATGAATCCTTCTTTTCTTCTCCAGTACTTCAAATGCAACTGACGGGGAAGTCCTTTTCAGATTCTTGTAACCTTGAGTTGCCACTACAGCATCCATCGAAGTTGAGCTTGTGATAAATTCAATGCAAGCATCCTTAAGCTTATCACAATGATGTTGATCAGCTATTGCCAATGTGGTTGCCACTGTCTGCACCTTGTCCGCAAAGGATACTTTGGCACATCAGTTTTAGCCTCTCCATGGCATATCGATCCGCAACCACAAGCAAGTGACGGATCATTTCATCATAATTATCTGCCTCAAGATCATCCACAAATGACGCAAGAGGAAGGTTCTGAAAACATCAGGTTGCATATCTAATTTTCTGAAAATTTAAACCATCTAGCACTCTAATTCAACTCAGAACTAAAGAGTATCTTAACATCCCTCCAACATACTATAAAATGAGAATTACTTCATGTTCATAACAGGCACTACATAATATATTGTCCTTGTGGTGATGGCACTACAAGTAAGTACTTGAACGTCCTCTTCAGAACCAAATGTCAAAGATGCAAAATACTGGTGGTCAATAAGGTCACGGTCTCACGGATAAGATTAGTTTACAACGTGCGAGTGAAAAAGTGCCTACTATATGGGTCTAGGCAGTCTGACATTGACCTTGTTTCGTCTTGATATTTTACTATAATGAACTCATAAGCTCTAACAGTGAGCAGAGTAGCAAATTTCTGCTGGCTGGTGTTGAATATATATTTCAACTTGTTCTACACTGAAATTATTCTACATCAGCCACTTTAATCAGTATCCTAAGATTCCTTTTCTTGTTAACAATCATGTGACAATTAACATATCATCTGCATGTATCTGGACTCAGGGAAACAGAAACATTCCCATTCTACTCCCTCCGTCTCAAATTGTAAGTCATTTCAAGATTCTTGGAGAGTCAAACACTTTTTATGTTTAACCAAAATTATAGAGTGATTCACAAAAATTTATGGAACCAAATAGAATAATCTAAAAATATACTTAATGAAGAAGCTAATGGTACTTATTTGGTATCATAAATGTTCATATTTTGTTATATAAATTTGGTCAAACTTGACATAGTTTGACTCTCCAAGAATCTTGGAATGACATATAGTTTGGGATAGAGGGAGTAATATACAATGATAACTCAAAAAAATTATCAAACTCTCTAATATACTTGTACGTTTAAAATAACAGAATACTTACTGCTAGTAATTACAGTAGATATTGAGTTGATTCAAAACTGGTTGCACACATAAAGAAATATTTTCCAGAGGTTAAATTGTAATATTTAAGCGCCTAGAGTACCACGCTTGCACTGAAAAACACAGCTCAGTTTTCAGCTACCAATATAAATTAAGCGTCTGGAGTACCATACTGGTTGTTAACTTTGTTATATCGATACAAGAAAACTAGCAATCTATTCTTCGAACTACAAATCTCTCTTGTATTAAGATTATGCCAAACTGTTTCCATAAAATCAAGCAGTGAACTTATAATAACCTGCTCATGCTTTACGAAACCTGTTTCTCTTCTCCAAAGCTTCTATTACAACAGATGGGCAGGTTCTTTTCAGATTATTATAACCATTGGTTGCCACCACAGCATCAAAATCATTAGAGCTTGTGATAAACTGAAAACATGCATCATTTAGCCTGTCACAATGATGCTGATCAGCTAAAGCCAATGTGGTTGCCAAAGTATGCACTTGAATATTTTGGCAAAGTATGCTTTGACAAATGAGCTTTAACCGCTGCATGGCATATCGGTCTGCAGCCACTAGCAAGTGACAGATCAGTTCTTGATCAAGATCACCTGCCTCAAGATCATCCAAGGGAGGCAAAGAGTCATTATAGATGAAATAGAGGAAGGTTCTGAAAACATCGGGCAGCATATCTTGGATGACAAATAGATCAATTCCCGCTTCCCTCATAGGTCCATATAGCTCAGCTTTGAAGACAGGTGACCGCGTGGCGAGAACAAGCCTGTGTGCCGTGAAAGTTTCAGATGACACTGAAGCTGGCATCAACCCCCTCTTTTGTTTCCAACAGCTTTCCAAACTGCTCTCTGATGTCGGATGGCAGCGTGTCGATTCCCAAGGATAATTTCGATTCAGTTAGCAATGGTTCTGCAATAGCAGTGATGCAGTACTCCAATGTAAGCCAATCATTGTAGGTATGTAGAGTCTTCCAACACACTCCATTTTATGTGTCGCCCAAAATGTATTCTCTGGTCCAATACCCTCGGTTTCACCTTGAACAAGCGGACAGGTAAACCCAGTACTCTGGTCGATCAGCCTCAGCTCGTATAAAGCCCGCACGACAGTGGCTGCAGACGCAGGGCGATAGAGCACCAGCCCGGCAGCGACGTAGTCTGGGCGATCGGCGAGCCCATCAGGGTAGAAGCCACAAATCCATTGGTGACCGCCAACGGAAAACACGCCGGACTTGACAACCTTGACAATGCCGCGCCGATGCCTCTGTGCAGGCTGTACCCCAAGATGTCAAGAACAAGAGTTCCTTGCTCTGTCCCCAGGGAACACAGTCCACACCGTCTTCGAGGCCGGCATCTTGTGAGGCGTCGGCGGCGAAGAGGTTTTCAAGAAGGGGAAAGAATCGAATCTGGCGGCGGTGAGTCTGACCCCTAAGGCTAATCCGAATGGAGGGTTTCATTTTGATGTTTCCAGAAGAGAGCCACATAAGTAATAAGGCTTTGAAACCACTAACCTAGACTAACGGGTACTCCACGGGATACTTTAAAAGGATAGCATCTAAATCACATATAGTGCATAGGTGGGATGGTAAGGAATGCTCGCGCGAGAATGGAGGTTGTGGGTTTGAACTCCACGCATGCGCATCGCGCATTTCGAGTGATTTAATTATGTGACTTGCGACTTCCGACGTGCGTGTGTGGGGCCGCCCGGGTGGTATAGAATTGTTTTTACCGTGAAAACCTTTGGTCCTGAGTGGTGTAACAACCCGGGACTAAAGGTTCCATTAGTCATGGTTGTGATACACGGGACAAAAGGAGATTAGTCCCGCCCTGGTAGTCCCGGTTAGCTTTTCGGTATAAAAGACCTTTACCAACCGGGACTGTAGAGGGTTTGTGTAGTCGTGTTACCGGATGATATAAAATATTTATCCTACATGCAAGCGTACGTGGAATACTGTACCAGCTGTGATGATGGGTGTTTAGAAAAAACAGTTCAGTGACTACTTTCATCTAGCTGAAACACCTATCTACTCCTCAGCATAACTCTAGTTCCGATCCATAGTATTCAAATTTACTCCTGTTGCATCTCATTTAATGGCAACAAATCCTTCAAATTGCCGAATTAATGCTCAGAAAAATAGGCACTTCTATATGGTGGTATCACGGATGGTTGTTATCAATAAACAAAGTGCTTTGACATCCAAATAATGTCCACACCCCTGCTCCCTACTGATCTCGTCACCAAACCCTGTTTTCATATTTGGCTCTTGCTTCTTCTCGATCTGCAACCATCATACTTCACAACTTTCAACATGTAATCCAGATTTTTCAGAACACGTGAGTATAATTTGTCCTTCTAGGGATTATATGTGCAGGACTTGTCCATTCTTCCGACAAAAGCGGAACAGGAAGAAAAGTCTTGTATTGGAGATAGAGACAGGACTGCTAGGTATCCACAAGACTAGGACAGTAGGACTGCATGCAATTAATATTTTCCAGCCACACGAGGAAAGACGGTCGTTGCAGTCAGCTAGGGCGGACAAGAGATCGATTCCTAGGAAGTTTCAAAAGGTGAGCAGCATTTTTGTTCACATTACCTGGATATACAAGTCAGTGCTTGTGGGGGGTCGTTGTTTTACAAAGACTATATATAAGATGGTTTATTGTTTAAAAAAAGACTAGGTATCAATAGGTATGAAGAGCTATGACCTTTTAGATGGAATCTTTGACAAGAAACGTGTTATCACGTTTTTTAGACCTTCTGAGGTATTTAATCTGCCCTGTCGTAGTAGGGCTGACTGCAACTAGTCCATCGTGTTGCTGGAAAATGCTGGTTGATACATGATTGAAGTACGGGACTGTGTTCAAATGAGTCTAAGTTAGAATAGTACGTTTGTTAAATATGCTTATGTACTCATGGTGAATGATGGATTCATTTAAATTTGGAGCCCCTTAAGCGATGCTGTTAGAATATCTCACGCAGAAGGATATATAGGATTGTGATAGACTTTTAGGATCATCTAGCAGTAAGATCTAGTTAGGTAAACTTGTATTGACTTGAATAAGGTACTGGAATCCTAGATATACTGCAGATACATGAAGAGAACAGAGAGAGAGGGCAGATCGACCGTCAAGAGCTCGTCATGGATCATCGGTGTAGTGGTTGCAGTGGTGGAGCCATGGCGATGAGGAACGGTGCAGTGGCAACGACATGCAGGGGTGGCGGAGCTTCCCGTCACTTCAACGCTCCCTCTCAGATCGGATTAGGGTTTAGGTGGTGGGGAACTGCCGGCTACCGTGAACCTGGTGCACGTGACTACAACCCCTACCACCTCTATATAGCGCTGCGCGACAGGGGCCCGCAACCCTAGATGGGTTGGGCTCCCCTGAGCAGGGAGCGATACAAGGCCCGGCCCGTTCGTTGGATTAGGCTGGAGGAGATCAATACTAATAATCTGAGCATGTTAGCATGGTCAGTACTCAAAGGGTATGATTAGATGTAGTAGTAGTAGTTTAAAGATTTGTTTGGATGAGATAGATGATATGCTTATTCTCTTTCTAAAACTACAACTAAAAGGTCATACCTCTTCGTACCTATGGGAGTGTTACCTCTGACATATGTGTGGTTGTGCCATAGCCAAGATATATCATAATTTACTTTTTGTTGGGTTTTCTGTGACCATATGAATTTGTCACAGGTCGCTAAAAGATGTCATAAAACAGTCTTTATGATGATATCAGATAACTCTGTGGATTGAGCATGAAAGATTAAACCATGTGATGTTTTTAGAACAATCATCATAGATAGACACAACTAGTGTCTTTTTTTAAACGTTATAGATTGGCCTGGAGCCTATGAACCCAGCCCAGGCCCTGTATCTGTGACAAGAAATGTCAGAGATGGTTGCCACATGGATTAGTATTTGTCACATATTAAATAGGCTGGTGATGTGTTTGCTAACGTGGAATCATGGGCGACAACGTAGCTGCCTACGTGGATGATGACGTTGCTGCCTACATGGATGATGACGGGGCCCACTAGATCTATATGACCCATGAAAAATTCTGGCTCACCACAGTCCATTTTAGAATACAATTCCAGCCAATAAGTCCATTATAGAATTATAATTCACATACTATTTTCTTTTCTTCTTCTAAACTGAACTAAAGGTTCACCACCAAGCCATATACGATATACCCACTCGATGTTCAAATAGAACATATTGGTAGTAAAATGGAATCATCTCGTCAAGCTCTAGTATACAATCGTCCCAGATCATCCATACGAGCTAGCATTCAAAAAGTCAATTTTTCATCTTCCTCCAAAGTGCCCGGTCAACATATATTTTTCTCGTGTGTTACAAATGTGAAATTGAAATTTCAATAAGCATATAGAAATGATTCTATAAATTACTAATGTAATTACAATAGATCATCAGGGTTACTAAAATGTTTGTTCCTTGTACAAGGCACAGGACACGAACCAGGCAGGATGCACAAGCTTCAAACCGGACAGCAATATAGCAGCTAGGAATGTGATTCTAAAATGCACTGTCCTAGAGCTATTGCAACAGCATGTCAATGCATAAATAGGACAATTAAAATGGCACGCAGCACACCAATGCCAAATTACAGATATAGGCATTTTATTTTCCATGCAAAAAACAGAAAATATTCTACAAACACTAGAAAAAAGCGAGATTGTTTAAGTACTAGCTCTATGATGACATAGATGGGGAAGTTATTACGAGGGCGGGACACGGCAAGAAGTATGGGCAGTTCTTCATTGGCGACAACATTCTCGATAGGGCCTCTAGTTCCACTCATGCTTCATTGATTATCTTATACGCTTTCTTTTCATTGTAAGTTTCCCGTATCATATGCACGATTTGGCAGACGAGACGAGTCAACAGGAGGAGATGGAGCAGCGGATGTCGCAGCAAGTGGCGGCCCAATTGACAGCCGCGCAGGAGGCCGAGCGGCAAAGGATGCAGCATTCGCGGCTATGGATGGAAAATATTGGACCTCAGCTAGGCACTACGATTCCGATACCTGTGATGGTACCTGCACCGATAGCCACTGCCGATTCCCCCCCCCCTCCTCCTACAGGTACCCCTCTGACTATAAATGTTATGGTTTGTATTTGTCTAGCTTAAGTCTTGTCTCAAACTTACAATATCTTCTCCCTGTCAGTCATGGGGATCAAACAATCCTCAGGACCAAGATCTGTCGCCGGCAAATGCCTGGTCGAGGTGGTAGGTCAATGGGGTGTGCCAGGTTCAGGTGGTACGCTGGAGGGTATGCCAGGTTCAGGACACCTATGTGGTTGTGTTGCTTGTAGCGATCTTACCCGAGAAATGGGCCCACTTAAGTATATTTCACCTTCCGTTGGTGCTAATACACGAAAATGTTCCCAAGTGCGAATACGACCGTCCAGTCGAGCTCGACTAACTGCAACTGAAGATCGTTCGTTCATACGCTCACTCGAAGGTGAGCTCCAAGGATCACATCATTCCACAATTCGAATTACAACAAGTCTCAGAGTTATTACAAACCAAATTGAATTGATAATAAAGTAGTTCGAGTTCATGTAGCGGAAAGTAAACGAGATACTAGCGACGATCCATAGTATCGTCACGATGAAGTCAGCCGTGACGCTACTCCTCACGATCCTCGGAAGAGGTCGGCTCCCACTCGATGTTGTAACCAGGAGGAAGCTGGGTGGCCCAAGCCATAGAGGCAGCTACCTCCTGAGGGGACTGTCCTGAAATTTTAGCCACAAACAAGGCTGAGTATACTAGTTATACTCAACAAGACTTACCTGACTGGTGATCACTACATCACCGACTCCTAAAATGAAAGGCTGTTTGGCTAGGGGAGTTCTTTTGCCAAAAGCGACTAAGCTGATCTCTAGTTTATCCATCTTGATTTTAATTCCTTTAACCTATCCATTCTAGGTGAGCCTAGCTAGACAACCAAGTTTTGCAATACAATTATTCCATACAAAGATTTCATCCTTCCAAGTTTACTTCATAGTATGTCATACATCGGTCAAGCAGTCTCATTAACCGCGAGAAGCGGACAGTTCGAACCGAATTTAACCACCTGGCCAGGGAAAACCCACACACACGGAATGGCTGGAAATGCCAACACATCCCAATCCTTCCATGAAACCCAATCTTTAAAAGGCTTTCGCCGCAAGTCCTCTAACTGGTACGTAAGTTTACGAGTAGGAGTCCGACTAGATCTATAGGGAGAGACGTGTCTATGCCTAGCCACCGGCACTAACTCCGAAAGTCAAGTTTGACTTAAGTTGTGAGGACGTTTAGGTCTTGCATGCATCTCTTAAAATAAAACCGGAAAAATAATGAATTAAAGGGAGTCAAAACCTAACAGATCAAATCAATCCTTAAACAACCTTAATTAAAAGCTTGAGCACGTTCTTTATCTTTAGCTTTTCTCCCAGTTTCTTTTTTTAGCCTTTTAAACTCATGGTACTCACCTCTGAATTTTTGTTCAGATGGTCGTTCCCAGTCACCTTGCTGGCGTGAACGAGAAGGTGGAGTGCCAGGACTGCCTCAGCTGGGAGGGGTTCCCTGCCATCCTTTGGAAGATTCTAAAGGAGGTTGGCTACCCGTCTCCGCCGGTTTACTTTGGCAGAGAGTTTGTGGATCGTGGTGTGACTCGGTGCAGTGTCCGCATGGATGCACCGCTGCACCCCGAGCACCCCGACTGGCCTAAGTTGGGGGTTGTGGTCCATGGTCACCGTTTCCCAGACACTTGGGAGCTGGCCGCCTTCGCAGGGTTGAACCAGTTCACTTCACGGCACCACGACTTGGTGGAGGGTACTTTGGTTGGCTTTCCTGCCTTCAGCCCGCAGGGATGACCCTCAGTGGTTGTCACGTTACTTGGCTTCCCCACAGTTGTTCGTGGAGTTTCCCCGTCACGCACCTCCTTTCTTCGCTGGCTGGATGAAGGCTAGCATCCGCATGGCAGAGATGCTCAAGATGTCTCAGGATTCTCTGCTCGACTTTGCCGATGCGATGGTGAGAGTGTCCGTGGGTAAGGATATAGCCGGGATCTACACTTCCTTGGACATAGCTGCCAAGGATAACCAGATCTGGGATTTGCAGGCTCGCATTGCTGAGCTTAACATGGAGAATGAGCACTGCTCTCACTAGGTGGAGGTGTTGACGACTGCACTTGAGGAGGCACAGGAGGAGTTGCACCAGGCTAATGCCGAGATGGTAGAGTTGGAGGCTCAGCAGGAGATCCCCATGAGGATGAGACAGAAGGTGATGCCAAGTCCGAGCTGGACGACGAGGAGCTGTCTCCAGTTCAGCCACCACTTTCCCCCACCGTGAGCCACACTTCGGTGAACGACGTGGATGACTTCTAGAGCGTTGAATTGGAGATTGGGTACTCTTCAGCATAGCTTTTCCGTATCACGTGGAGTTTAGCTAGTTGAAGATGAATAATCTCTATGTATCTCATGTCCTGTTTCCTTTGCATGTGGTGTAGCATCTTAATTAGAATGTGTTGTCAGCATGTGTTGTAATGGATTTGTCGAACCATGTCTTTGGATTAATGAAGTCGTTCGTTCCATGAAATTCTGCTTTTTATTCCGCGTTCTTTTGTAACATTGAGGTTGTCTCTTATCCATGTTTGTTGCTTCTTTTAAAAGCAAGTCTGGATTCATGTATTTAATGGAGGCTCAATAATGCAGATGGTAGGACCTACGACCCGTTTGACTCCGGGTGGTTTTGGGAGAAATCAAGGCTCAACTAGTGCCCCGAATCAGCAGAACCCGCCAGAGCAGCAGCCACCACCTGCCCCTCCGCTGCCAAATTGGCAGCAGATGATGACTATGCACGCAGAGGTCATGAGGACCATGCAGCAGCAGCAGCTGGCCCAGAGTACGAACATCAATGCTCAGCGTCAGGGTGGCCGCAATGCCCCGCCTCTCCAGGCTGCTCGATTTGAGGACTTCCTGGGTACTCAGCCCCCGGTGTTCTCTAAAGCTACTGAGCCTATGGAGGCTGACGCTTGGATTCGGGCTATTGACTCGAAGTTTGCTATCCTGTCTGCCCCTTGCTCTGAAGAGCGCAAGGTCACTTTCGCCGCCCAGCAGCTTCGCGGTCCCACTTTGGTTTGGTGGGAGACTTATCGTGGCATGCTCCCCGCCAACGTGGTGGTTACCTGGCAGAACTTCAAGGATGCATTCAAGGCGCATCACATTCCTAAGGGCCTTGTTGAGAGGAAGCTGAGAGAGTTCCTGACTTTGACTCAGGGCACTCACACTGTGTACCAGTACGCCCAGGCTTTCAACAATCTTTGTCAGTACGCTGGTCACCATGCTGACAATGATGATAAGAAGAAGGAGAGATTCCGTATGGGGCTCAGCACCAAGTTGCAGGAGAGGCTGCTCAACGTCAAGCCTGCCACTTATGCTGACTTGGTCAATGTGGCTATCACTCAGGAGGATGCCATTATAACCCATAGAGCCGACAAGAAGAGGAAGGCTCCTGCTGTCCCTGCCAGTGGTGGTAAGCCGCAGTGCTTCCGCATTGTTCCTCCACAGGGACAACAGCGTGCGGGTCAGTCTGGCCGCTGGGTGGTCAACACTCCCCAGCAGGGTGGTTCTCGCTTTCCACCGCAGCAGCCACAGCAGCAGAAGGCCCCGATGAAGCAGCAGCCAACTCAGCCTGGAGCTGGGTATTCTTGCTACCGTTGCGGCAGTACCAGTCACTTCATCAGGGACTGCCCCCAGGGCAAGCAGCAGAACTCTGGCAACCAGCCAAACAAGGGCAAGTTGCAGAAGATTCACGTCAAGCAGGGAAGGGTCAACTTCACCACCTTGACTGACCTTCCCGAGGGAGCACCAGTAATGACGGGTAAATTTCTGATTCATAATCAACCTGCAGTCATTCTCTTTGATTCTGGTGCCACTCATAGTTTCATAAGTCCCAGATATGCTAAGAAATGTGGGTTAAAATGCTTATCTACAAATGCGGCCTACAGAATAATAACCGCAGGAGGGAACTTGAATTCAAATCATATGGTGCGTAAGGTGCCAATTAAACTGGGCAGTAGAGTTATCTTGACTGATCTGATTCTTTTAGAACTGGATGGGATAGATATAATCTTGGGAGCTAATTGGATGGCACAGCACAAGGTTGTGTTAGATGTTGCTGAGAGAATTGTTGATATCAACTCACCTACACATGGATCTACCACACTCTATCTTCCGTCTCCCAACTCTTTGAGCTCATGTGTCTTTGTCATGACTGAACCCAAGCTTGAAGACATTCCTATTGTCTGTGGGTTCCCCGATGTCTTCCCAGACGACTTGCCTGGAATGCCACCGGATAGGGACATTGAGTTCGTTATCAAGCTACAACCAGGTACCGCACCTATTTCTAAAAGACCCTACAGAATGCCACCCACAAAATTGGCAGAAATGAAGATTCAACTCCTAGTTCATCACCTTGGGGTTGTCCTGCCATATTTGTTGACAAGAAGGATCACACTTTGAGGATGTGTATTGACTACCAGCCTCTCAATGCGGTCACCTTCAAGAACAAGTACCCTCTCCCCCGCATTGATGTACTGTTCGATCAACTCGCCGGAGCCAAGGTATTCTCTAAAATTGATCTTCGTTCCGGATATCATCAAATCAAGATTCGTCCTTGTGATATTCCCAAGACGGCTTTCTCGACCTGCTATGGACTTTATGAATTCTTGGTTATGTCGTTCGGGCTGACTAATGCTCCTGCTTACTTCATGTATCTCATGAATTCGGTGTTCATGCCCGAGCTGGATAAGTTCGTAGTGGTTTTCATTGATGATATTCTTGTCTATTCCAAGAATGAGGAATAGCATGCCGAGCATCTCCGCATTGTTCTTCAACGACTCCGTGATCACAAGTTGTATGCCAAGTTCTCCAAGTGTGAGTTTTGGCTAGATAGTGTGAAGTTCTTGGGTCACACTGTTTCTAAAGATGGTATATCGGTTGATCCTACGAAAGTGCAACAAGTAATGGACTGGGAACCTCCTACCTCGGTCCACGAAATCCAAAGCTTTCTGGGTTTGGCAGGATATTATCGTTGCTTTATTCCGGATTTCTCGCGAGTTGCCAAGCCAATGACCAAGCTATTGAAGAAGGGGCAGAAATTCGTGTGGAATGAGAAGTGTGAAGAGGAATTCCGCACATTGAGGAAGTTGTTGACCTCAGCTCCTGTTCTGACTCAACCGGATAGCACCAAACCCTACGATGTCTATTGCGATGCTTCAGGCACCGGACTCGGTTGTGTTCTTATGCAAGAGAATCGAGTTATTGCTTATGCTTCACGTGCTCTCCGTCTCCACGAGCTGAATTATCCCACTCACGACCTTGAATTGGCAGCCGTGATTCACGCTCTGAAAATATGGAGGCACTATCTTATAGAAGTTCCTTGCAATGTGTTTACCGACCACAAAAGTCTCAAATACGTCTTCACTCAAGCTAACTTGAATATGAGGCAACGAAGATGGTTGGAATTGGCAAAGGATTATGACCTGAGTTTGCATTATCATCCCGGAAAGGCGAATGTGGTTGCGGATGCTTTGAGCCGCAAGTCTCATTGCCATTGTCTTTCGGTCGAATCATATGCCGACACTCTATGCCATGAGTTGGCGAAACTCAATCTCGAGATTGTTCCACATGGCTACTTGAGCAACATATCCCTTGAGTCCACATTGCACGATGAGATCTTTCTGGCCCAGCAGACTGATAAAAAGGTCGGAGTCATTCGGGGGGAGCTGGCCAAAGGAACGAATGAACGGTATAACTACTTCCGTCAGGATGCCCGAGGTGTGATACAGTTTGGAAACCGTATCGTCGTGCCTAAAGATCCGGAGTTACGGAAGAAAATTTTGAGTGAAGCTCACCACTCTAAATTTTCTATTCACCCTGGTAGCAATAAGATGTACCAGGATATGAAGAAAACTTTTTGGTGGACCAAGATGAAGATGGATATCGCACGGTTTGTATCCGAGTGTGACACTTGTAGAAGGGTAAAGGCTAGTCATTTGAAGGTGGCTGGAACTCTTCAACCCTTGTCTATACCCTCGTGGAAATGGGAGGACATCTGTATGGATTTCATTGTTGGCCTTCCCAAGACCGCACGAGGGCACGATTCTATATGGGTCATTGTGGACAGGCTCACCAAGACCGCCCACTTTATTCCGGTCAACACCACCTATGCCGCCAAGAAGTATGCCGAGATCTATCTCAACCAAATTGTACGTCTGCACAGGGTGCCTAGAACAATCATTTCGGACCGAGGTCCGCAGTTTGTGGCAAGGTTCTGGGAGCAACTCCATGCATCTCTCGGCACAAAGCTTATCTGAAGCTCGGCTTACCACCCACAGACGGATGGGCAAACCGAACGGGTGAATCAAATCCTTGAAGACATGCTTAGAGCTTGTGTCATTCATTATGAGGCAAGTTGGGATAAATGTCTGCCTATTGCCGAATTTTCCTACAACAACAGTTACCAAGCAAGCTTGAAAATGGTACTTTCGAAGTCTTGTATGGGAGAATGTGTCGGACTCTGTTATGTTGGTCTCAGCCTGGAGAACGGGAGATATACGGACCCGACCTTGTGATGGAAGCCGAAGAGCAAGTCAGGGTTATTCGGGAAAACCTCAAAGCCACTCAGTCTCGATAGAAGAGTTACGCTGATCGCCGAAGAATGCCTCTCAAGTTCGCAGTCGGTGATCAAGTGTATCTTAAGGTTTCACCAACTCGAGGAGTCCAAAGGATCGGAGTAAAGGGAAAGCTTGCACCCCGTTACGTCGGACCTTATGAAATCATTGAGAAGTGTGGATCCGTGGCTTATCGTCTGCAACTCCCCGACAAACTTTCAGCCGTGCACAATGTCTTTCATATCTCACAACTCAAGAAGCGTATTCGAGTTCCGACTGAAGTCGTTAAATAAGAAGACGTGGAAGTTGAGCCCGATCTGACCTATGTTGCTCAACCTCTCAAAGTCCTTGACCAAAAAGAAAGGCACACGAGAAGGAGGGCAGTCAAGTTGTATAAGATTCAGTGGGTTCATCACACTGAAGAAGAGGCAATATGGGAGACCGAGGAATATCTCAACCGCCATTATCCTGGATTTCTCACCACCCCTCCAGGTACCGCTCTTTCCGCACTTTCTAGCATTCCCGAATCTCGGGACGAGATTCTTTTTAAGGGGGGTAGGCTGTAACATCCCTGATGTTAATTAACACTAAAATGGTGATTAGGTTAAGCTAAGTATAATTCAAAAGTGGAATTAAAGAAAATAAGGAAAAGCTATCCAAATTGAGTCAAAAACCATTTAAATGGAGCAATAAAGAAACTTTGAAAAGTGCAAATGGGAAAGTTGGAGTATAAGTCAAACCAAGAAACTTCCCCTTTCAGACCATAGCCTAAAAATTCTTGGAAGCATCTCAAAATTTAAACCCTAATCTTGGAATTTGAATTTTTCAATTCAAATTCAAGGCTTTAATGGAATCTTAGTCAAATCTCAAGATTTTACCACTAAACATCAAAATTTCCAAAAAGAAAAGTTGTACATCTTCACATTTCTGAATTTTCCCTCCATTGGCACTTTGGCCAATTTTGCCATCTAGCCCCTCGAATTTCCAAAAATTCAGTTCAAACAGGGTTTTCTCCCTTTTTGAATAACTTTCAAACTTTCATCTTTTTCTCATCATCTTCAGTGCAGGGACATGTCCCATGAAATTCTAAACAACTTTCATGTTGGAAGATTTCTGAGCCATGTTCAATTTCTTGGAGTTTGGGCCATGCCAACCAAGTTGACTTTGCACCGGCAGAGGCGTGCTCACGGGGCGCTCACGCCACGCTCGCGCATGTCCGCCCTCGCTGCCGGCAACGCGCTGCCGCCTGTCGTCCTCGCCTGAGCCGGCCAATGGCCCGGCTGTGTGTCCCCACTCATGGAGCATGCGCCTGGCTCGATCACGTGGCAAAAGGCGCACTGTAGCGCTGACCCGAGCCGCGCTCCCGAGCTGTCGCCGTGTTGCCGCCGCGGGCCACCGGACTAAGCCGCCGTCGTCGTTGCCCACCGGTCCGTCGTGCGACTTTTGCGACCCCGCTCACCTCTTTTTCCTCCCGCCCTTTCTTTTCTCCTCGCCCGCGCACGCTGCCACTCGTCTGCGCCGCGCTGACGCCGTGCGAAAGGCGTCAACGGCTCGCGACAGAGCCGCTGCCGCCGCGCCTCCTTGCCGTGCTGCCCCCGTCCCCATCCATTGCTGATCAAGCACCGTCCCCTTCTCCTCTTCCTCTACTTAAAAGCTCAAACAGTTCCCTCCTCCCGCACCGAAACAGCTCGCCGGAGTTCATAGAGCCGCCGTCGAGCTTGCTCACGCGGCCAGCCTCCTCTGTTGTCCCTACGGCCAAACCAAGGCACGCAATAGCTTCCCCATCACCCACCGCCACTCCCCGACCAAACCCCGACCTTGTTCCGCCACCGCAGACGCCGGCGCAGCTCGCCAGAGAGGCTTGAGCTTCCGCCGCCGGCCGCGTACGTGGCCAGCACGCTCCGCTTCTTCTCTGGCTGAGCCGAGGGCCCCTATAGCTTCACCGTGACGTGCTGGTGCTCATCGACCTCTTCCCCGACCCTCTCCAACCCCGACGCCGCCGGTCACCGCTTGCCGGAGTTCGCCGAGCCGCCATCGCCGTCGCCGTCCACGTTCCCGGCCATCCCCGTTGTCGTCTTCTAGCTCCAAAGAACCCAGGTGAGCTCCTCTGCGCTATGCGCCACTCTCCGAGGCCGGAGACCCCGCCTAGCCGCCGGCGTACGAACGCTGACGAGCTCGGGGGCCCTTCTGTGTCTTTTACCTTTTTCTAGGGGGCCGAACGTAAGATTCTAGGGACCGCTTTGCAAGGATTTAAATCTTCTAGGGTTCACGGTGCAAATAGATTCTATCCCTTTGAGCACTATTCACTGCAACCTTCAGAAATTCGTAGAAAATCGTAGAAAAATCAGAAAAATGCCAAACAAATTTTGTAGTGACCAATGAATCTAGAACCCAAACTTCATCCGTTGCACCTCACTCAGTGAGGCTTAGTTTTAAAGATTTAAAAATGGCAAAGTTTGAGCACTTTTCTTCATAACTTGAAATCCACTCATGCACTGGGGCTGAGCTTTGGATATGTTAGACTCATGGTTGACATAGGGTCTCTGTCCAAGTGGTGCACAAAAATTCCTAGTGGATTTAAAGTTATGAATTTCCAAACTTATACCTTGCTGTTTTAGCAAATAAATCACAGAAAATAATTCACTCAGTGAAAATCACCTCCTTCACATAGAAGCTTAATCAAGAAATTAAAAACCTTAGAAAAATGAGAATGGTAATTTTTGGACACTAGAAAATGGCTAAATGATTTTTGGCAGCTTAAACATGGTGAAATTCCACAAAAATAACCATAAATCCAAACCACATGTAAACTTGCAGAGGGGCCGCTCTTGGTGACCTAAGTCACTGTGCCAAGTGCTGTGGTCAGAAACCTTATAGTTGTTTTTGTAGGAGTTTATTTTGTTTCTAGGCATAAAGATAAGAACGTTTTTAATAAATTATAGGAAAATCACCTTGAACCAAGTTTTGGGCTAGGCCCCTGCCTTGGCATGAGCAAGCCTCTGGCCAAGTGGCACCTTAAAATAATATTCCTGAGTTCACCTTTTGAATAATAGAAAAAGGACTTGAATAGTGGGAAAAGAGAAGAAAAAGAAAAAGAATAGAGGAAAACCTACATCTCATAAATCAAATCCAAGTTCCAAAATGAATCTTATTTACTTATATCTAATGTTTATCCTTTCCAATTCATCAACCAAGGATTCGGCAAACCCTAACTCCTTATTAAATCTCGATACTTAATCATTTCATACATCTCGTGTAGATTCGGGTCTCGCCGATGGAGTCTACGAGCTAGTCCCCGCTGCCGAGGAGATTGCCCAGGAGTCCGAGGTGAATGTGGTGCATGTGGATCCGAGCCCCGAGCAGGAGTACCGCTTCGAGCCGGAAGGCAAGCCCCGGAACATAACCTAACTTTACTTTACGCGAATTACATTGACTATATGCTTGTGCATTTAAGTTTCAAGGAGCTGAATGAAACCCTAGATTGCATGATCATAGGCTCCTTTGGTTGAACACTAGTATGTTAGGTTCGATAGTCGCTATTCTTAAGACCGTTAGAAGTCGAGTGTGTCCGACACTCGCGAGATATAGGAGTTGCATGCCTACTCATATCAGAAACGCTAGAGATGATGGACGGATGATTGTAGGTACCCGTCTATCGATGGTTTTAATTGGAAACATGTGGTACTTTTGTGTCAAGCTTTTGAACGTACAACACATATGCACGGACCATGGGACCGGTAAGTCCCGGTATCCGATTGATGCGAGCAGGTCCGACAGCCCTTTGTCTTGGAAACGTTATCCCATGGGCACATGAGGGTAGTTGCGTGAGTCCCAGTAGTGGTGAACCTTTACCCTGAGGCTTTGGGACTCGGGAGCCACTCGCAGAGAGAAGAGAAAGGATTGGGATGTGTTGGCATTTCCAGTCATTCCGTGTGTGTGGGTTTTCCCTGGCCAGGTAGTTAAATTCGGTTCGAACTGTCCGCTTCTCACGGTTGATGAGACTGCTTGACCGATGTATGACATACTATGAAGTAAACTTGGAAGGATGAAATCTTTGTATGGAATAATTGTATTGCAAAACTTGGTTGTCTAGCTAGGCTCACCTAGAATGGATAGGTTAAAGGAATTAAAATCAAGATGGATAAACTAGAGATCAGCTTAGTCGCTTTTGGCAAAAGAACTCCCCTAGCCAAACAGCCTTTCATTTTCGGAGTCGGTGATGTAGTGATCACCAGTCGGGTAAGTCTTGTTGAGTATAACTAGTATACTCAGCCTTGTTTGTGGCTAAAATTTCAGGACAGTCCCCTCAGGAGGTAGCTGTCTCTATGGCTTGGGCCACCCAGCTTCCTCCTGGGCGAGTGGGAGCCGACCTCTTCCGAGGATCGTGAGGAGTAGTGTCACGGCTGACTTCATCGTGACGATACTATGGATCGTCGCTAGTATCTCGTTCACTTCCCGCTGCATGAACTCGAACTACTTTATTATCAATTCAATTTAGTTTGTAATAACTCTGAGACTTGTTGTAATTCGAATTGTGGAATGATGTGATCCTTGGAGCTCACCTTCGAGTGAGCGTATGAACGAACGATCTTCAGTTGCAGTTAGTCGAGCTCGACTCGATGGTCGTATCCGTACTTGGGAACATTTTCGTGTATTAGCACCAACGGAAGGTGAAATATACTTAAGTGGGCCCATTTCTCGGGTAAGATCGCTACATTGCTTATCATCATAGTCGTATATTTGATGCTTGTGGTGGTTATAGTGATACATGTGATGTATGTGATGGTTATTGTGATATATATGTTGCTTTGTTTGAGTGGGGTACCATTTATGTGAAAAACAAATAAAATAGAAAAATTCCTACCATTTTGCCCATTGTAACACTCGGAAAAAGAGCTTTTTGCCAGAGTGCAGCGGAACTAGCACTCGACAATGTGGTATTTCTATTTTTTTTAGGTCACTTTGCCGAGGTAGGTTGTTTGCCGAGTGCCAAGATATGACACTCGGCAAAACTCAGATATTTGCCAACTGTCCGTTACCACGCACTCGGCAAACAACTGACTGCGCCGTCCTGTTGACGGCTGCTTTGCCGAGTGTCCTCCGTTGGGCACGTGGCAAACTAGTAGTCATCATCATTCCACCATCCACATGTACTTTATTTTACAAAGTGTTGTGTGGCACCTGACAACGGCTTTGTCGAGTCCCCGAAGAAAAACACTCGGCAAAGAGCGTTTTGCTGGCATGGGTCGTTGCCGAGTGACTAGGCAAAGCGGTTGCCACGTGTAAACAAGGCTTTGCCGAGTGTTTTTGACACTCTGCCAAAATACTCGATTCCCACAGTGTCTGTTAACCAGAAAAAATGGAAGAAATTATTGAAATAGCGATCGGCGTTAAGTTATTTCTAGCCATTATCCATAATCAGCTATCAGGTGTCAAGTTTGACTGATAGGATAAAGTATTTCTTTCAATCTTGTTCCTTAGATTTTAAAAAGCACGTATAATATATACATATATTCTATGAATATAAACTATTATGTGACCTTTTTCCGTGTGTTATAATTATGTAGCTAGAAATCAAAATTTATTTTCTTATATTTTTAAATCACGCGCATGCCATGCTTGCACTCTACTGTTATTACCCAAAGCTGAAACTGGCCGCAACCAAGGCTACCGTAAATGGACCAAGGAGGGCATTTTTTAACAAGATTAGATTTAATTATGTGGTAGAGGTATAGGGCAGCTCGTGTTATTTTGGATACTTCAAGTACACCCTTGACATCAGATCTTACATAATGATGGATCAGAGAACTCAAGCAAACTTCACGTACATTGAAGTTATTATAGTGCTCTTGAGGTTAGAAGGAATGGTGTACAAATCTTCGCGGTTGTAAACAAAATCTATTGCTTGTCCAAAGGAAACCACCTTCTTAAGAAGAGTCATGGGATATTTCTGATCAAGGTAGTCCTGCATCATGTCCATCCATCCTTCCTCAACCACTATTTGAAGCTTTTCAATGGCTTCGTCGACTGTGATCCCATACTGCTTCATGCAAGTTTGCACTGTGGATGCCATATGGTCTGTACCTTGTTCTCGTCAAGAGCAAGCAAGTCATACAAGGAACCATTTCGTCAGGAAAATATTCACATAATTGAAGTTAAATCATTTGTGGAGAGAGTTGGGATATAATAATGTATATATGTGTATACATACCTCATGTGACATGATATCGTTCATAACACGTGTGATAACAGAAACACCCTTGACAATTTTTGGATATGTCAAAGCCCACTCGATAGCCTCCGTGGTAACCACATCATCTAGTGACACAAATGTAAGGACGACTGTTTGTATAGCCGTTATGCTTGCCAAAGAAACTTCCAGATGTTCATCAATATCGGCTGGTACATAGCGTTCATCACGCCACTTGACTTCAGCATGGTGGGATTTGGCAACGTGCATCATAACAGTTGTGTGTAGATGTCAAAATTTACTTTGAAGAATCTTTTCGTATGTGACCTCTTTCTTTGACCTTTTATAGAAATTACCATATATTGTGCCACGTCAGCATACTCATTGTTCTGTCTTTTTACCTCTGCCACGACATCGTCTATGGTGAAAAGTACACTTATAGAATGCCCTTAGGTATGCTGGAATATGTTCCGCGGCCTTTTCATCCCACCTAGTGTATATATTTCAAGAATATCAGTTTGTTTATTATGAACCCGTAAATTTTTATCTTCGACACATGATTTCTATTGAGTCATAAGTTAGACAAACTACCTTTCCAAGGCTGTAGTAAAGGTGGTGCTCTCCTCAGTGGTTCCATAGTTATCATAGATGTCATCCAACATTGCTATGTATGAGGAGGTTTTTTACAGCGCACAATACTAGTGCGTACTAGTGTTGAAAAAGGACCAGTATATAAACATCCGACGGTCGAGGTTAATTGTATACTATACAAAATGGTCCTAGTGGTACGAGTGGTATAGGGGAGTAGTATAGGTGGTATAGGGGTAATAGAGGAAAAGAGTTTTAATGGCTCTAGTGTAATATATACCAAACTCTAAATAATATTTTACAAACATTTCTCATTAATTTGCCTCATGTCTCGCATAGACATTCTGTCACTCCTCTTCTCTTCTTTTTCTGCGGATTTAGTCACTCCGGCGAGCGATTCAGTCACTCCGGTTACTTGCGGTGGTGGAGATTCACTGCCTCTCCCTCGCGCGTGCATCCATCAAGCGAGCTGAGCCGGCAGGGGGCCTCCGCGAGCGCCCGACGAGCGTGCGGCGCGCCAGCGGAATCCCGCCTGGATCCAGGCGTGCGGGGGCCACGCGCGGCGTCGCAAGAAGGCGAGACGGATGCGCAAGCTGCGGGCGTGAGGGGGCCTGCGGATCCACGGGAGGCTTGCGGCGGGCGGCAGCATGGGGTGGCTGCGGGTGCCGCCGTTGGATCTGTGCGGGGCGGCGGATCGGCGGAAGCCTAGTCGGGCCTCCGGCGGCGGATGCGCGAGCTGCAGGCGACAGGGGCCAGCGGATCCGTTGGAGAGGAGTGCGGCATGGGGTGGCTGCAGGTGCCGGCGGTGGATCGAGGTGGCGGAGCGGCGGCGGCCCGGCGACAGGCACAGGGGGCCAGCGGACCGGCGGCGGCGACGACGACTGGAGGCAGGCGGGCCTTCCCGTCCAGTGGAGGCGGCTGCCGCGGTTGGATCCGAGCGGGGCAGCCCGGCCATACGCCATGGCTGGTCACCGGCGAGGTGGTCAGTGGCGTGCTTCAATTTCTGTGAGAGTATGTGCTTGTTCAATCACTATATTCATGCATTGATTAATTTGGTTCGAATCAATTCAGAATGTGTGTGGTTCTGTTGGAATTAGCTTGATGATTTACGTTTTATCCAGTCGGCAAACGAATTTGTGTGGTTATGTTTGAAAATTTGTGTTCAGTATCCAGGTGCTTATAGCTGAACCGAAATTATCTGTTGATAGTTATCTGTTGAAAATGCTGTAATGTCTGTGTAGTCTAGCTCAGATAACTTGATTTGATGGCATACCCATGTTTTAGAAATTTGAATGTGCAATAACCTCAATTAGACTAACCAATCCTGCTTTACACGCCCAAAGAGCAACTTGGTTGGCCTAATTTCAGCATCTCACCGTCTGCATCACTTGTGTGGCAGTGCCAGGTAGCAGTGCGTTACATTGCAGTATTCATCTTTTATCCTCCTGTCTGATAATGTTGTAGTAGCAGTAGTGAAAAATTTTCATGCAGCAACCAATGTTTTTTGTTTGTTCTTGGGGACACACATGACATAAACAAGAACTGAAAAGTACAGCCAGCAACAGGACCCTTGCCGTCCCCTCAAAAAGTTAGTCCCAACTTATTCAAAGTATATGAAAAGCAACTAGCAAACACATGTGCTGACGTAGAATTAGATCTATTTTTCATTTTCTTCCGGCGTATAGGTCTCTGCGTCCTCGCTAGGCTTGTAGCCTGGACTTCCTTTGACTTTGTTCCAGCGATAGTTCACCAATATGACGGCAAGCTTGAGCCTGAAGCTTATCATATCCTTCTGCGCATAACGAAAAGGAAAACTGAGGACATGTAATTTAAGATGCTGCTAGAGTGGTCTACGATATTTGAACCCTTCCAAGTACCTGTGTGAAGGAACGAGACAATTTATTTCCTGTCCAGAGCTCCATGAATTTCAACAGGAAAAGTCCACACGATGAGCTGCGAGATTAGTATAAATCTATACAAGTTAGGATATAGTAATGAGAACAAAGTATAGTAAGAAGAGTTGGTGTGCATCATACGTATCATTCTGCATATCACTCTCTAGGCATTCGATGACCGGCCATTGCTTCACTTGAGCATCCTTCCACTTGTGTGCTGTGAGTAAGCCTAGGTCCGCTAGACGCTTAATACGGTTCTGCAACCCTTGCAACTGAGTTTAATTTAAGCACAATCAGTTTGACACGTGCACATGCCTCATTTGTAAATAAGTAATTGTAAGAAGATTAGTGGCTCACCATTTTTTCTAGCTGAGGCCGACGAGTGGTAGAGCCCAGTGAGTCAAGAACCTGTACAGCACGTTTTGTGGCATTGACAACCACCAGATACCAGTGATTTTTTGTAACATTGATGGGAAAAAAGACCTGAAAAAAACAGCAATAAAATTTTGGTAATTTCCATGTGAAATGATCATTACAAAGCATAGCAAGGATGTAAGATGTACCATATCATGACGGAGATAGGTTAATGTTCGACGTAAATAGAAGTAGTTCCCATCTTTATCTTTTAACGAAGCAACTGTATCATTGCATATCATGTTGGCTTGGTCTGTTGTCTCTAGGTAGACATCTCCGTTTTCCCTTTTTTGGATTCTAGAATTTGCTTTAAGGACACAGATGTATGCATTTATAGCCTATTGTTGGAAGTTAAACCGCGTTAGATGTTAGCCATCATCCAATAGGAACCTTGTTTTATAGTTTTGTAAATACCTTAGAATTCAAATGGTGTGAAGATTCTAGGAGGCAGTCTATATCATTTTTGGTTACCCAGTGCGTACCAATATCCACCAATATTTTATCTTGTGATGAGGACATGATGTACTGGACAGTGTGATGTTCTTCTTTAGTGATTAAATAGTCTGCAAGTAGTACCAGAATTAGAACCATGCAGCAAAGATGAAGACAGCCCCAATGTACGAAATACATACCGTTTGAGGTGCTATCATGCGGTAGAGGTTCATTACATATCTGACTATCTGGGATATCATTGTCTGTTGTGGTAGCTTTGGATCGCTTGCGTTTTGTGTCCGTAGCGTACACGAAATCGGTGTTTGTTTGCTGGATGGGTTTTCTTTGTCGTTTTGATGGTTTCGTGGATGCTGGCTGGAGGTCAGAATTTGCATCATGAACTTTTTTCTTTGTGGCAGCTTTGGTTTTCTCAGCTGGCGATGTCTGGGGGAAGTCATTATTGGACTGTTGCAGCCTGGTTATCTACAATGATAAGGTATGTGAGAAGGTCATTTACTAGGAAATTAGCGAAGCTACGGATAATAACAAACTTACACGATGTGCATCTTCAATATCATCGACTTTTTTTACAAGTGACATGTACTGGTTGTTAACTAAAGCCATCCCATCTTCGAGTTTTTTTGCAAGTAACATGTTCTGATGGTTCATTAAAGCGAACCCATCAGTGATTTGCTTCGCAAGTGACTTGTACTGATTGGTAGTGACCACTTCCGGTTCCTGTGTATGTTCCTTCTGAGGTTGTACTGGTGGATTGTTGATATGTTTAGGAATTGTGATGTCATAAACAACCTGATATAAATTAGAGGAAGCATTTCATTAGCAGCAGGGATTTCTTAAATGTTTTGCGATAGTTAGTAATCTGTGTTATATGTTTACCTTCCCTTGACCAAATAGATGGTTGTGGTCGAGTTTGCAGCGAAGTTTTGATCTATCTTCATCCCAATACTGCATAATAGGTCTCTCGCATGCATGGTCTCGAAGTGAAGGGTATAGGTGAGTCAATGAAAACTTCTCCCAATACCACACCTAAAGTTAAAAAAAAGTAGTATTTCATAATATAATAATAATTATATCATTATTTGGTCACATGAAAATATTGGCTTACCTGCAAAAGGGCTAGATTCCCTTTAAGGTTAGCTGATGGGACCCGCCTATATTCCTGTATGCTTGCAATCAAAAAATTGTGAACAAGGCTTGTCCAGTTTAGGTTCTTGATATTAGGGACATCTTCAATGAGAGCAAGGTATTCTAAATTGACATAGGTCTGTAATGTTTGGCACATGTACAGACCGATTGCGTACAGGACAAAGTGGCGAATGAAATCTTCGCCGGACGTTTTGTTGTTGCTGAAATACTCTTTCAATGTGTTGAAGGTAATTTTATTACCATCCTTCCATGAATACTTTTCAAACAAACTAGGCACATGTCTTTTCGGAGGTTCCTTTATTTCATCGCCTTCTGATGGAAGGCTCAATATGTGTTCAGATTCTTTCATGCTCATTCTTACCCTTTTCCCTCCTATGTCGAACTCTTCAGTCTCGAGATCAAATGTGTTTGCTATCTCTTTGCACAAGTCTCTTCGAATAACTAGTTTGTTTAGTTTAAGCAAAGAACCTAAACCATCGCTGCATCCCCTATATGTATTAGCTTGTAATGCAACCTCCAACAGGAATGTTTGCAAATTTCTGTTAGGTGGACGATAAATGCAAAAAGTGCTTTTCCAACAGAGATCCGGACGAACACACACGTGTGGACAGAGCAAATGGATCGTTACCATGGCCTTCGCAACAAGGGTGATCGTGCTTTGTTCAAAGTATCCAGGAATTGAGAGAGGTCAGCGAAGGAAATGCAGTTACTTGATGATATTCTAAAAGAGGAGACACAGGAAGATGGGGATGAAGAGCACATGTCTTTTGGTCCTTTGCCAGTTCATTTCTCAGGGGCTAATGAGCATAGTAGCCCCAAAGTACTAGATCCAGTTAAAATTGTTACAAAAGGTGCTCCGAGGTCAAACAAGAGGTGGAAGTCCAACCGCGAATTATGGGGTAGTAACTGAAGCTAGTGTTGCAGGTAATTAACTACTGTTCAAGTTCTCAGGTATTATAAATTTGATATGGAAATTTCTTTTGGCATCAACTACTGTTCAAGTTCTCAGGTATTATAAATTTTAAACAGCGTATATGGTTGATTCATTTGCACTCATGACTCATCTATGATGATTAATTATTTAATTTCAGTTCGTGCAGAACAACTATATTTAAAGGACTCGAATAATTAACTTTTGGAATCCTAGAACTAATAAGGTCTTGTTTTATTTATGCTCTTATCCATCTGGTCGTTGTGTTGGTTGTTGATGATCTGATCATTGGTCTCTCAGTTAGGCTTCTGTGTACCGAGGGGATGCAGTCTAGGAGAACTTCTTATTGCTTATATGGGCATATACATATAGTGCAAACTCCTGTTATTCCATCTTATAAGCAAAGATCCTTTCTTTTCACATGAAAGCATCGCTGCATATTAGCTTGTAATGCAACCTCATACCTGAAAGACCCATTGTGTAATGTTATCTCTGTCACCGACCAATTTAATCCTTTTATAATCTGCGATCTTACTTGCATGAACATTTTTGGGGTGAATATCTGTGAGGCGCTTTTCTCAAGCCCATGAGCTGAAATCTGAGTGAATGGGACAGAATGCGTCGCTTTTGCATCAAGCTCAATCTCTTTCCTACGAATGCGGGATAGGCAAAACTCGTAATGCTCCATTAAATCAACAAGTGACATCTTCCTATCCAGATGGTTGTGCAGCCTTGAGTTTAGACTCTCGCTCCTCTGATTGCTTTGCATGCCCAAGAAATGTCTCCCTCTTGTGAAGGTCGCAGCCCACTTCCTCCTAAGTTCATACATCCTATTGACCCATAGGTTATCTTCTTTGATTTTATGAGTTGCTCTAAACTTTCTCCAAAGTCTATCGTATTCATCAACCTCCACTGCACAGTATATGAACTTTCTGAATTCCTTGAGCTTCGCACCATGGAATCATTTCAGCATGTTCTGCTCTATGTGCCAACTGCACAACCTATGATCTGCATTAGGCATAACAATCTCAATCGCCCTCGCCATTGCTGCGTCCCCATCCGTGATTAAGGATTTCGGATGCCGCTGATGCATCGCCTCCAAGAATGCCTCAAGGAGCCACATATATCATAGGATAGTCTTATCCGACAAAATTCCACAACCAAATACAATTGTGCTCCGATGATGGTTAACTCCCACAAAGGGGACAAATGGAAGATTGTACTTGTTCACACGGTACGTGCTGTCAAATACAATGACGTATCCAAAAACACCATAGTCCATCTGTGATTGTGCATCCGACCAGAATAAATTCTTCAACCTCCCGCATCCAAACTATATTTACAAAAGAACTCTGCATCTTTCTCTTGCATCTCCCGCATATGATTCAGAACATATTGTGCATCACTTCCTTCAACTTTTCCCTTCTTGTGCCTTGAAAAAAAATTGTACAAGTCTTGTGAAACAAATCCTGCCTCTCCTAGACCACCGTGGCTGGTCTCCATTACATCCATGATCTGGAATGGTCGAAGGCCACCAAGTCCTAGCTCGATCGCCTCCGCTTTCTGAGGATCGTTAAGCCCACGATGTGATCACAAAACAAAGGAGTGCTCAGGTTTTGCAAGGGCATGAGTATGGACATCAACAAAATCCTTGACATACCATATGCCAGCACTACTACAGAAATGGTCATCACTGCCGGCCTCATCACCGCCGGTTTTTTAGAACCGTCAGTGATAGTCATCACCGCCGGTTCTTTACTCTGACACGCGCACTACCTCGTGTGGCCGTTGGAACCGACGGTGATGCACCCCCTTCACCAACGGTTCTATGGAAAAACCGTTGGTGAAAGTATCAGCCATTGTTGCGGTGATGCACCCCCTCCAACCCGATGCCCTCCTCTCATTCCTCCATTGTTGTGGTCCTATTTCTCCCAATAGCTCAAGAAAAGTGCATTTTCTAAGGGATATACATGAGCAACTTATTTTGAGGTTGGTAATTAGCAATCTTTTATATTTATAGCTTGTTTCATTGGCTAGTTTGTGAAATTTGGATTGAATTTGATGATAGTCTCTCTATGGCTCATTTTAGAGTTGAAATCCAAAATCCCCCCGACACCCCCAGCCCGTGCGCACAGCTCTCGTGCCGCCGCCGCTCCCCACGCCGGCGGGCCCCTCCAATGCCGCCGCTGCTCCAAGCCCAGTGACGCCGGCACCACCTCCTGCGGCCTGCCCCCAACGCTGGCACCACCTCCGCTGCGGTCAGGCCCCTCCAATGCCGGCACCACCGTGAGGCCGGCACCACCTCCACTGCGGGCCGCCTCCGTCGCCGGCGCCATCTTCGCTGCGGGCCGCCTCCGTCGCCGGCGCCATCTTCGCTGCGGGCTGCCTCCAACGCCAGCACCACCTCCCCTGCGGCCACGCCCTGCGCCGCCCACGCCCGACGCCTCCGTCGACACCTCCCCCACGCAGCTGCGCCCCGACGCCGGGTCTGCTTCCACGCCGGCACCTTGTCTGCTTCCCCTCTGGTGCCCTCTCCTCCTTGGCTGCTTCCACGCCGGCATCCCCTTCACCTATCTTCTACTTCAGGAAGCTTGTCACTCCTTGCACGTTAGGTGTTCGATGTATTTTCCATGAGCTTTCAAATATCCTGGTTATGATTTTAGGGCCAGCTGGTGAGGCAGGAAGTGATGCAAACAAACAGCAAGCAAATAAGCCAGAGCTAGCAATATGGCCGATGCCTGGAAGGTAGCAGATTCCATTCATTTAGTTATATTAGCATTTGATGATTAGTTCACTTTGAAGGTAGCAGATTCAGCCTCTTTTATCTCTCTCATGACACGAGCAATCAAATCACTTCACCTTCTGATTCTGAACTCTGTCTGGTTCACGTTTATGTTTTCTGTTTTCACACTTGCCTAGTGGGTAATTACATTTGCAGGTTATTTTACAATATGTGCCTTCTTTGAGAGAAATTTGCCAATAGTAGGAATAGGGCAATGAAATTGCAGTGGTATTATGCCATATGTTCATGGTCATAAAAACCTTGGATCTTTTAATCAAAATATGAGTGTTTTCATTGTTTTAACAATCTCATTATGAGCTTCGTGCAAATAAATAAAACCTTGCATTTGGAGATGACCTGAACTATTATTCTATATCTTGCAGGTCTAATCATAATATTGGAGGTTAAAGCCGGTTTGCTGGAACCTATAATGATTAAGCCATCTCAATTTGTGATAAAACAATGAGCTCTATAACAACTGTATGGTCTTTTGTTTGTGAACTCATTGGATCTATGGACTTGTTGTTAGTTAATCGATCTATGGGCTTTGTAGACTATTTAGTGAAATATTTCATTGTGGACATGTAATGATATTTCATTGTGGACGGATTCTGCATATTCTATTTTGTGGTTTATATTGCTGTCAATTGGTGAATATATATTTTGTTATGGTGTAAATATATATATTTTTTTATGGCTGGAAAACATCATCACTAATGGTTGGAAACGTTGGTGAAGGAAGGCATCACCACCAGTTAACAACAAAAAACGTTGGTGATGGCTGCATCATCACAAGCGGTTTGTATACCAAGCCGTTGGTGATAGGTAATCATCAGCAACGGTTTTGAACCGTTCGTGATGTGTCAGTCTCACCGCCGGTTCAAAAACCGGTAGTGATGCAGTACTCCCATCACTACCACTTATGCCACAACGGTTTTGAAACCGTTGCTGATGGCAATTTGGAGCCGGTGGTGATAGGGCCTTGTGTAGTAGTGCAGTGCTTTCAATCCTTTCCACGTCAAGCCTAGCCTCACATCCACATCGAGTGAGGGCCCGTGGCTGCCTTTTTGCATCCTTCCTTTTGAAATACTTCAGCAATCTGTATCCTTCACAAGAGCATGTATACCTCCTCCATATCACCTCTTGTGTGCCATCCTTGTATCTCACACGGTCCTTCCTGACACTAAGCCCCTTACCGAATGCATACTTATTGTAAAACTCATAGAAATCTTCCTCACTTGTAAAAGTCTGATTTACAATGTTGTCATATTCTGCAATTTCCTCCAGACTAACATACTGTTCTGCTTCCATTACGGTTTACTGCAATAAAGTAAAATTAAAATTATCACTTCTATTTAATGACCCAATCTGCAATACTGAAAAACATTTCTGAAACTCCTCAAGCTAATATGTTAAATACAGAGACTTCTAGGTGCAAAAAATACAGACAAAATATATCCGGGCAATCAGGCATGTAAAACAAAGTTGTATCATAAACACCATTTGACATAGGCTCTACAGCAGAACTGAAACGTACAAAAAAATTAACTAAGCTTCCAAGGGCAAAGGCATTCATAGTTAACCAGCATAGCCACAGGTGGCATCGAAAGTGTATTCAGATATGTACGTTTAGTTACATCTACTAAAATTGGAATTGAATCTGCATCAACATTGGTGCTACTTTTTAAATTCTAAGCCACCATATTGCCTCTCTGTTTCAGATCCTTGCTTGCATAGTATTCCAATAGTGATTTGTTTGCTCTCTTTGATTTCGAATCATATATACTCCTATGTCTTCTACTCGTGAAGAACAAAATTACTCAATACAGATCTTAAAACTTGTTTCAAGGCAAATAAAATTGTACTTTGTAACACAAATGAGCAAGCTAGGTTCGTACAAGTGCAGCCGGAGCAGCACGGCCGCAGCGCGGGGCTTGCCAGCGACCTCACGGTCGACGCGCTCTCTGCACAAGCGGCCGCCGTCAGGGAAATACCGTGAGCCGCAGAGGAGGAGAGCAGGGGCGCCGCCAACGGATTTGATGCGCCGCCGTGGGGGAGATGCAGGCAGACCAGAGGCCGTCGGGCCGCCGCCGTGGGGGAGATGCGGGGCAGAGAGGAGGGCACACCACGGGGGGCCTCGGGGGGAGCCCCGGCGGTGGAGATGCCGCGCCGCCGGTGCAGATGCCGCCCCGCGCCGCAGGTCGAGATCTTGTGCCGCGCCGCCGGTGGAGATGCCGCGCCACGCCACAGGTGGACGTCCCCCGCTGCACTGCAGGTGCAGATCACGTGCCGCCGGGTCAAGATGAGGGAAGAGATGGGGTCGTGAGCAGTCTTGCCGCCGGTGGTGGGGAGCAGTCCTCCGCCGTCGTCGTTTCGAACTCTCGCGATGAATGTGCCGTGAAAATGCCTGGTTCAACGAAGGGGTACGAATGAATTAGAATAAGGGAAAAGTACTAAATTACCCTTTATTAACGGACTACTACAGACTAGTATTGTGCGCAAGACTAGTATTGTGCGCTGTAAAAGATCTTGCTATGTATAGGACCAGCTTTGTTACGAGTAAGATGTCTCAAAAACAATTCCTGTCATCCAGAAATACATCTCCACCAATCTGTCCCTTGAAAAGTCCTGTGACCGGAGATCCTTCCACCATCTGTGAGTGATCAGTGATTAAATATTTAATTAGGACTGCACATGTCACCACATTCAAAATTGCAAATAAATCACAATAAAATTGTACGTTGGTCTATATCCTTACATTGAAAGCTCCTTCGACTCCTTGGCGTAGGCAACTTGCATGATGTTGAAGTTCATCCTTGCAAACTCCAGTATAGTCTCATCTCGCATGTCATTCTTCTCGTACACTGAGATGAAGCGCCTCGCCTCCACTCTCTGGACCCTCCTGAATCTTGTCTCCAAGGTGACCCTCATCTCTTCTGCTAGAGACGGCTCCAAATCTGTTTTCAAAAGAGATTGGAGGCGGCTCTTGTTGACAGTGACGATATGGTCAAGTATTTCCTCACTACGGATCCTCATATGTCCCGCATCGTACAACATAATCAAGATGTTCACATCATGACTTGATTCCCTTGCTCATCTCTGAACTTCTCAAAGACAGCTGCATGTATTTGAACATATTATATAGTCTCATATTTTTCATCGACAGAAGTAAACGCGTTAACGGACGCGTGACGCTTTATATGGCCGTGTGCTCAGTATGACGCACGGCAAATTAGTCGCCGTGAGCACGACCATTGGCACACGGCAAAGATGTGGTTTGCCGTCTAGTGTGGTCGCCGTAGGCAGTTTGCCATGTGGTAGCGTCGGCAACTAGTTCACAGTGTGTATTTGGTCATTTGCCGTGTGTTTCTGGCACACGGCAAACGACCCAGCTCCCGTAGTGACCGCATAATGACAGACACAAAAATTTCTTACCGGAAGAAACGGTGTATCCATGCTTCCTGAGAAGATAGAACCTAAGCGATGTGAGGCAGAGGTCATTAGAGCCTCCATCTTTGTCATAAAAAACTGATCGCAGCAACTCATCAATCTCCTCCTGGAAGTGGTAGTCCACTCCGAGCCGCTGAAGCACGTCAACAAGGTTCAGCTTCCGTGCCAGGTCCATGGAGGCAGATTCCAGCACGATCTGCCTCACCTCCACTTTCTTGGCAGAAGCCTTCTCCTTCATGGAAAGGAGCTCTTCCGGCGTGCATGGCTGGTGAGTGATGAAGAACTCACCCCAAACGCCCGGGAGATACTGCCGGCGACAGTTGTGCTCCGGTTCCGCCATCACCTTAGAGGCCGGAGTATTTGGCCTGCGGACGACGACACGTTTTAGGGTGTGCAAAGACAGTGACATAAATATAATTGAGTACTTCGAAAAATAGTGGCACGTAAGTCACTTCTCTGAATATATAGATAATAGTAGGGAAGGAGGAGGACCGAGAAACTATAGGAGCGCTTTGGAGATATGGCAACGGATATTTTTGGGAAGAACGGATGGCGGTTTAGTAATAGAATTTGCTTATAAATTGCTATCTTTTTATCTTCCTAAGTTGACTATGCGTGGTTTCTTTTGTAATATGGCCAGATATATCATATATGTTCCTGATGTAGAGGCTGGAATATTAAACTATTTATTTATCTAAAAGCATAGATAATAGTCTCATGCAGAAGCGTCATAACAGCGGATAGCTGGAGGGTAGCAGATAACCAGATAGAACAATGTAGCAGCAGAACAGATATGGAGTACAGGACTTTATGTTCCACTAGCTGCAGAATCTAAGTACGATTAATAGTGTATATACAACTAATAGAGAAGGGCTTGTCCGTTCAACAATATGTTGGTCTCGAGAGAGCTAGACCCATGGTACTATCGAATCTAAAAAGGCGGAGGCTTTAAAGTCTTTCACAACATGTATTCAACCGGCACTAAAAGGGTTTACATGGATGAACTGATCAAAAGGAAAAATCTTCTACCAAAATTAAATGTACTATGTAGCTGGGATGGTAAATAAAGCTATGCGCTAGGTGACATCCAAGTGGTCATGGGTCAAATCCACACATGCCGTATATCTCATGGCTCTTTTACAATACAAAATACTACTGTCGAGTAGTATATAGTATAAATTAGATCTAGCCATTGATTAAACAGGGGTAAATTAGTCTTTAACGCTCCCACCCGTAACGCTTCGCCATCTCTACCGAGCCTTTCTTCTCGGACCTATTCCCCCATGTTGCCGCACCCGTGCTCTCGCAACAGCAGCGACCTTGCTCTCCCGATGGCGGTGGCCCTGCTCTCCCCCACGGCTGCGCCCCTGCTCACCCCCATGGCAGGGTTTTGCCATTAGCTCTGCAGCTGTGGTGTCTATCTGGGAAATCCCAACCTTGGTTAGTTCTCAGAGTTTGGAGCAGAACAAGCAGTAGCTCTTCCACGTTCTCCCTCTTCATGGATACCTCCGATGTCATATCCAACGCCGTTCAAAGGACACTTGAAATCTTAAGCTTTCTGTTTTCAGTTTTGTGACAGTACTTAAATTCAGTTATGCAACACTTAGTTAATGACCAGGTCTTTGCTATTTAGACTTTGGTCACGACCTCACGAGTATGTAATAGTGTAAGGGCATCGTTGAAGATGAAACCTAAACATTAGTTACATTGGTGCGTTGTTCCCTAAATTTTCCATCTTCGACTGAATCTTCTCTATGTTTCTTCGTTGCTATTCTTGTTCAGTTGTTCCTCACAGAATCACGGTGTCAATTGCATTCTTTTGTGCCTTTGTATTTGCAAGGTTTGTTGCTAGCTGTGTGAAGATCTCCATTGATCTTTTGGTTTGTTGAGACTAGAGTTTCAGTGCAGTAGAGCACGCCAGGACACTTGGCACAAGAGGTTCGGACCCTCACAAGGCTGCCGTCAGACACCATTGGAGATCGTCATGCAACGCGTGCGCCACCACCCCTGCATCACGGCCGAGGGTGACCGGGGCTGCACGGACGCCATGGCTGGGCTAAAAGCAGCACATCTTACTAACGAATCTGGCTGCTCCCCTAGGCTGTCCTGCCGCTGCTGCCGTTGACTCGCCCTCCTACGTCCCGTACGCCGCCGCTCGCCGTGCGCGGTCTCGCGACAAGCGAGCGGGAGATCAAGCCTGCCGCCGCCTTGCCGGTGTCGCGGCGGCAGACTAAAACAATAATGAAATAAGCCTATATAACTAAGTCGTATACTGTATCTAATAAAAATATCTGTCAATAATTATTTTCCAATATTAACCCTATACTACATATACTAGTTCCATATACTACCTATACGATGGGAGTTTTCACTAGTATAGAATTAATTTCAACCGTTGGATGTGTACATACTAGTCTTTTTTTAACACTAGTATAGACTAGTATTGTGTGTTGTAGAAGAGCTCATCTCTCAAATGAACTTGTGACTTGCAACTTTGATTTGCTTAGTGTATCATGACTCTTGCATAATAATAATCATATAAACTGTCACAATGAATCCAAATTAATTCTAATCTACAAGCAAAACCCATCCATACAATATGATACCATCCTTACAAAATGAAATAAAAAAAATAGGAATTCATGAGACAATGTGTTAGGGATGAATACTCCATCCACGACAATATAGAGGGCAGCTGCACTTAAAATGGTGCATAAAACAACTTCATTAATGACATAGATCAAAACTAAATTTAGTGTGCCGGCCTGGAATCATTCTCACCTCGACCCATTTCAGATGGCGACTATGTTCGTCGTCATTGCAAGGACAGGTTGCTAGCAAGAATGCCGGCACTAGATTGTGGATCGATGCCAGACAGTGTGTGAATGTCTTGTGGAATGTTAACGGCTTCCGCTGGCAGTATATATAGACAATTAGACATGCCTCGGATTCTTTGAGCAAGCATATACTTTTCTTTACTGCATGCACCAGCACACTGTGTAGTATACTTTTCAAAACAAGTCCGATCTTTTCATAGACTTTTTTCAAACTTTTGCAGACATTTGCTCTTCTTAATATATGTATTTTGAAAAATTAAAATTATATTATATTTCATCAATGTTAGAAAAATAATTTTGAGATCAATGCCTATATCAAAGAAAGTAACTTTATTCTCTTGATCAAAATATGTTAAACTGAGAACTTATTGTTTGGTAGTTTTTATAAAAAATGAATATAAGGGTGCAATCATATTAATTAGGATTTCTTTTTGTACAACAATGACATTGTTTTGGGGTGTGCATGCATGTTTATGGGCCATGCTACTTGTGTATTTCCATATGTACTCGCTAAATTAACAAAGCTGTGCATCAAAAACCAAAGTGGGATATCTGCTGACTTTTACTTGGTCTAGTAACCGTGGAAGCCTCTTTAGTTACCACTAAAGAGGCACCTTCTGTAGCTGCCTCCTTGGGCTTAACCTTTTTTTTCTCTAAGAAATTGGCTTAATCTTTTGGTGGCCTGGACTTTCATTATATTGTCTAGATTCATACGAGTCCAACGTAGTTATATATGACTTGAGTATGAAATACATACACTAACATGTCTTATACGGACTACAGTAGCATAGTCCTACTTTTTTACAGCTCGTACTCTGACCACCCCCTCATTTGCTTTGAGAGCAAAGCGGATTATTACAACTGGATTTTCAAGACTCGTGTTTCGATGATCCGAGTGTGTTGGGTGATAGTGATGACACTGAAGGTTTGAATAGTACCACACAGTCAAGATTCAAGTGTGTTGGGTGAGATTTGATGGCACCCACGATTTGACTACAGTGGTTAAGCGAGTTGGCGTATACATCTAGCTGTTCTTGCTTGTAGAAATTTTTAATTTTCAGACGCGGTCCATTTGCAACAATATAACGATGCTTCGGATTTTATTTTAAAATTATGTACTCCAAAAAATGAGACGTTCATATAAATTATTTCTATTATAGTGTTCTAGACTTATGCATGCGATCGCGATGCGCCCTTCTTCACCTAGCTAGGGATGGAATTGCATATGACATGTCAAGTAGAATGGGGGCTGGGATCCAGGTATGTCATTCGGCAGAGCCTCACCAAATAAAAATCGGCTGCTACACATGATGGGATCAACCGTTATTGGTTGAGGAGATCGGCATACACAATGTAGTGGTGACCAGCAATAATTTAGGCTATCGCACTAACCAGTCTGGAATTTGGTGTAGCTATATCACAAAGCTAATGTTTCAATGATCCCAATTATTTGGGTATTTAATTAACAGTCGTGTACCATGAGAGGAGAGACATGGTCTAGTGAGGCGATAGTATTGTTCTCTTAAATCGTTAATTCAACAGCGCAATAATCATACGGACCTAAGCTTGATCTGAGTATTAACTATTTTGTTGTTTCCAGAAAACTGTTGTGTAGCTCATTGAAACAATCGAGCTACGCCCCTTTGATGTTTAGTTGGTTTCTTTAGGTTAGTCATAGCGTTTAATACACAATGTGTCATATTATTGGTGTTGGCGCCTTTTTTGGCCAACACACGAACGCACTAGATCGTGCGAGGCGCAAAGGAGCTCGCTGCAACACCTCTGCGACGGGCGGTCAGACCCCCTGTTACAGGCGGTCAGACTCCCTGTTACAGGCGGTCAGACCGCTTGTACAGGTGGTCAGACTCCCTGCAACAGCCCGGCAAGAAACCAACGAACGCCCACCCGGGAGGGACCCCGTTAGGGTAGGCGCACCTTGGTTTGTTCTAGGATTGGCAGGCCACCTAGAACGTCTTCGGTCGTCGTCGAGACGAAGGAAGAACAGCAGATGGGATTGGAAAAGTTAGGGCAAAGGAATAAAAGAAAAGGTACAAAATAGTAGATGTATTTGTGTTTGTCGATTGGGTAGAGGTCCTCAATCGGCCACGGCCCTTCATAATATAGGGTGGGGAGGTCTTGCCCCGCAAGAAATTCCTTTTACAATCTAAACCGTGAGAAATCCCTAATTCTACTCAGACTCGGGGACAGACGGTCAGACAGCCTGACACATTACCAGACCGGCTACAGGGCACAGCCGGTCAGACCGCTTGTAACAGGCGGTCAGACCGGCTGTAGAGCCAGATCGGCATCTTGCCATTTTTGGTCATCAACAATTGGCAGATTATCGGATGAGATAAACTATTTATCCTACATGCAACCGTACGCGGAACACTGTACCAGCCTGTGATGGGGGGGGATTTTAGAAAAACCAGTTCAAGTGACTATTTTCATTTAGCTGACACACCTATCTACTCCTCGGTATAATTCTAGTTCCGATCCGTAGTATTCAAATTTACTCCTATTTTGCATCTCATTTAAGGGCAATAAAATCCTTCAAATTGCCTAATTAATGCTCAGAAAAATATGCACTTATATGGTGGTATATCACGGATGGTTGTTATCAATAAACAACGTGCTTTGACATCCAACTAATGTCCACATCTCTGCTCCCTACTGATCTCGTCATCAACCCTGTTTTCATATTTTGGTTCTTGCTTCTTCTCGATCTGCAACTATCATACTTCACAACTTTCAACATGTAATCCAGATTTTTCGGAACGCGTGCGTATAATTTGTCCTTCTAGGGATTCTATGTGCATGACTTGTCAATTATTGCGGGAAAAGCTGAGCAGGAAGAAAAGTCTTGTAGTGGAGATAGAGACAGGAGATTACTAGGTATCTACAAGACTAGGACAGTAGGACTGGATGCAATTCATATATTTTCCAGCCACGAGAAAAGACTAGATGCAGTCAGCACAAGATATTCCTAGGAAGTTTCAAAAGGTGATTAGCATTTTTGTTGACAAGTTAGTGCTTGTGGGGGTTCGTTGTTTTACAAAGACTATACATATAAGATGGTTTACTGTTTTAAAAAGGAGGAATTTTACAATGCTTGGAAGGTACCATAAGGTACCACGGGGTACTTTTGTGGCTGATTAATGCTAGTCATTGATCTAACTGAATATTTAGCTAAGTATTTATTTTAATAGAAAAAATATATTTAGTTAGTACCTCAAGATACCTTTCTTTGGGTACCTCCCGGTACCATTTTACCACCGTTAGATCTTTGGGAATGGATGGTTCTCTATTTTTCCAAGCATTGAGCATCTCCAACAGATTATCTAAAAGGAACTAGCTAAAGTTTTGATTTAGCTACTGTGTAAAATAAAATAGCTACCAAAAGAATGGTGGAATCCAACAGCTTATCTAAATGCCATGCAGCAATGGCTAGCGTGGGGTGCTAGGCAAATATGCCTAGGCATGGGTGGAAGATAGCTAGCGTGGATGGATAGCTAACCGTTTGCCTCATCTGTTGGAAACAGTTTTTTCTTTTCTCTTTTCTTTTTTTAGCCAAGGAAGGTAGTATACAAGAGCTCTTGGAGATGCTCTAAACTCCTCTTTAAAAAGACTGGCTAGGTATCTATTTAATTGAATTCAATTTGTTAGAATCTTTGACAAGTAATTTTATCACGTTTTTTGGACCCTATTAGGAATTTAATCCGCCCTGTCGTAGTAGAGCTGACTGCAACTAGTATTTCTCGATCGTAGTTGGAAAATGCTGATACATGATTGAAGTACGGGACGGTGTTCAAATGAGTCAAGTTATATTAGCTTGTTCAATATGCTTATGTACTCATGGTGAATGACGGATTCAGTTAAAGTTTGACCCCCTTCAGGGATGCTGTTAGAATATATGACGCAGAAGGATAGGATTATGATAGGATCTGAGCTTTATTAGGATGGTCAGTACTCAAAGAGTAAGATGAGATGTAGTAGTAGTTTAAAGATTTGTTGGATGAGATAGATGATGTGCTTATTCTTTTTTTCTAAAACTACAACTAAAAGGTCATAGCTCTTAGTACCTATGGGAGTGTTGCCTCTTACATATGTGTGGTTGTAAAATAGCCAAGATATATCATAATTACCCTTTTATTGGGTTTTCTTTGAAAAGCAATCGGACATTATGATCATGCTAGAAGGACTTGTAACTATTTAATCTGTGACCATATAAAATTGTCACAAAAAGCTAAAAATACCATAATGCAGTCTTTGTGATGACATAAAAAAGATCAACTGGTGGGGGTAAGACCGCCCCACGACTTTCTTTGATAGAGAAGCTCAACCTTCTCCGGTTGATAATCCACGAACCCCGGTCCCATCCTTAAGGAGCTGCCCCTTATGGTTTGGGCCTTGACTCATGCTTTGAGTCCACCCCATACATGAGGATATATTAACAATAGGTCGGCTTGAACCAAGTAAATGAGACACAACGAGTGGATTTTTTTTTATTTTCCACAAATTATATATGCAGCACCTAGGGATTAAACCTTGGGTGGGAGCTCCCCAGCCAGTGACCTTTACCACTACAATGGGCCCCTTTGCTTGTGACAATATCAGATAACACTACGGATTGAGCATGAAAGATTAAATCACATTCAGTGATGTTTCTTAAATGTTATAGATTGACCTGGAGCCCATGCACCCAGCCCGGCCCCAACGTCTGTGACAAAAAAGTTATAGATGGTTGCCACATGGATTATTATTCGTCACAGATTAAATAGTCTTGTGATGCGTTTTCTAAAGTAGAATTATGGACGACAACGTAGCTGCCTACATGGACGATGATGTGGCTACCTACATGGATGATGACGTGGCCCACTAGATCTATACGGCCCATAAAAAATTCTGGCTCACCACATTCCATTTTAGATTACAATTCCAGCCCAATAAGTATGGCGGACCACTCTGAAATTATTCGAAGTTAAGTACCCACGGACCACTAATCAAGTAGTCAGGCATTTAATCCGGAACAAGCTGGAGCCCCGTCAGATTATACCCGATTAACCATGTTTTTATCATGATCGAAACAACACGCGCGCCCACACGAAGGTAAGTCCCAGAAATTACAACATTCCACAAGTTCAACTTAACATAAATAGCCTCATCAAGTTATTACAAACCAAGTCTGAAATTTAAATAACAGTTGAGAGTTCAAAGCAGCGGAAATAAACTAGTCGAAGATACATAGCAACACCACAATGAACGTCCATGGTGCTACTCCTCCCGATCCTCGGAAGATGACGGAACCCACTCGACGTGCCAGCCAGGAGGAACCTGGGCAGGCCAAGCGACATAATTCACCGCCTCATCCAAAGTAGTACCTGAAATAATAGTCACAAGTAAGGCTGAGGATACTAATGCTCAGCAAGGCTTACCCATCGGGTGAAAACTACATCACCGACTCCTAGACATGAGAGGCTTTTGGCTGGTGGGTTTGTTTTGCCAGAAAGCAACTAAGAGTGGATCCTTACTTTCATTATTTTCGCATCAGGTTCTAGTAGTTTTAACCATTCTAGATGAGCAACATTTCTAAGCATACAAGACGTGCAATACAATTTAGTACAAACAACAAGTTCATCATCCTCATAGTTCCACTTGTTACTCAATATAGCACAGCGGTCAAGCAGTCTCACTAACCGCGAGAAGCGGACAGTTCGAACCGAATTTCACTACCTGGCCAGGGAAACCCAACAAACATGGATAATACTTGCTATAACAGGCACAAACACTATCCAACATTTCCCTTCAATCTACAATTTGGCGCTGTGTCCATTCCCTTAGGATACAAGGTTATTGGATACTCACGGACTCACGCCGGCCGATCTCACACATGTAACCACTTGTGTACAGCAAGGGAAAAAAACATTTCCAAGGAAAAATGGCTATCGGTCCTAGCTGTATCAATCAGGTACCGGGCTTACCGAAGCCCATACTTTGGCATGTGCGTGGTACGTTCAAAAACTTGACACATAGAACCACATGTTCCGACCTTAATCCAATTATCATACACGGACGGGAGCCCGTCCATCCTTATGATTCCAACATAAGTAAAGACACACAACTCCTATGTCTCACGAGTGATAGGAAGCCACTCGACTTGTAACGGTCCTAAAGCATTGCACTATCAACCCTATCATACTAGTATTGCAAGACATAGGTACTAGAATTATGCAACTAGGGTGTTCAAACAACTCCTTGAACGTAAATGCACAAACATAGATAATTTAATTGCATAAACTTTAAAGTTAGGTTATGCTCCGGGGCTTGCCTTCTTGAAATACACAGGCGTCAGTCTCTGGGTCAATCACGATGACGTTGGCACCATCTTCGGGAGCTTCTTCTTCATTGGTGGGGACGAGGTTGTAAGTACCGTCAGCGAGGACGCCTTCTACATGAGATGCACAAGTTTAAATGTTGCTGCAATTTTTAGGTCTAAAAGCTAAGGCACTTGAAAGCCATATTCACCTAGACACTTTAGTGTACAATTCTTTTCTTCACAAGAATAGAGAAGGGGGTGCTAGGCTTAAGTCTATTTGATAGTGATTGTGTACACATATAAAACAATTTAAACTATTATTTCTTATGTAAGTATTCAGTTGTGGAATTAAAACCAACATGCACCCACATTTGCTTCGATTATTCACAAGTGATCTATATCCTTTTATAAATTTTAATTTTTACTCTAGTTCCTTCTCATTTTTGTTTCTCTGTTTCTGTTCATCCTTTTTATCTACAAACTTTGTGACAGCTACTGGAGTATAAGAGCTAAGCTCAGCCCAAAATTTATCTAAATCCAAGTTGTACAGAATTTATTACAAATAGTACAAGTCGCTGACCCTAAATTCAAGATTAAATCATATAAAATCATAGATACATCCAAAACAGTAGATTTTGCTACCAGTGCTAGGCATGATCAAAAGAAATACTTTGGCCAAGCGGTAGCTAAAAATACCACTTGGACAGTCCTGAACAAATACCAAACCCAAAACAGACATCTATTTATTTGATGGCCTAAAAAGAACCAAAAATTAAGTTTAACATTTTTATAGCATGTGCTAACAAGTTTCTAGACGTCTAGTGGAAGTTGATGATTTTTGACAGCATGAACTATTTTTAATAAATCTAGAACTGAGCTAGAACAGAAATCACAAAATAATTCATAACGGAGGCTACAGATCATATTTTTAGGTCCCCTTTGGACACAATGCTAATACAGGCTAAACATACAACATACCCAAAATTCAGCTGCAGTGGAGTTCAGGATTTCAAATGGTGCACAAATATCTTAAAACTAAGTTTGAATTGTAATACAAAACCCATTCACCAAAAGCATCTACATGCAAAAATGAGATTGGAGTTTACAATCTCACGAGCCCAGGGAGTATTTTTATGCATTTTCCTGATGTTTCTACGATTTTTAACGGAGTTCAGAAGCTCTCAGAAATTTGAACTAGATCTAAAGAATCTTTTTACACCGGGAACCCTAGATCTTTTAAAACCTTACAAAAGGGTCCCTAAACTTTGCACGCAGGCCCATAGAACTAAAATGGGGAACGCGATCCAGTCCGGCTTCGACGGTGGCTGGAATCCGGGGAGTAGGTGGCGAACCGGTGTGGGGAAAGAGGGGTAACGCGGAGAGGAGCTCACCGCGAGTTGGTTGGGAGCGGTCTCGTGGCTGGAGGTGGAACGGCGCGGCCTGTCGACGTGGCGTGGCGGAGTGGTTTGCTCCGGCGACATCGGTAGTGGGCTGCTGGGGTCGAGGCGATGAGCGGGGTGGCTTGAGAGCTCGTCGTGGGTCTTGGCGGCGACGGGGATGGCCGGAGGATGGGGCTCGTCGTCGAGGTGGAGTTTGGGCGAGAATGGAGGTCGCGGTGCGGCAACCTTCGATTCCCGGCGAGGGCTGCATGATTCTTGCTAGGATTTGTTCAAGGAGCTAGCTAAGAGGGTGAGTGAGCCTCAGGTGCGGCTGATTGGAAATCCATGGGGGGGAAAAGCAGCGGATTTGGCCGGCGGCTGCGAGCTCTTCAAGTTCAGCTCTTCGCGGCCGGAGGTGGAAGAAGGTGTGGTGGGAGCGCGGAGAAAGGGAACGGTTGTGTCACTGGCTGAGCAAGGAGGCAAGGGTCCCTGGGCGGATCCTTGGAGCGAGCTAGAGCCGGCTGGGGCTGCTTGGGGGCGCATGCACGCGTGCTCATGCCGTGGGAGTCGCCATTGATGGCTTCTGACAGCTCGGGCAGAGCAAGCGGAGGGGTTGGAGGCTGAAGATCCTTGCGTGCGCGATGAGAGATGCTCTGACAGCTGCTGCTAGTGCGTGGTTGGGCGAACGGGCGGGTCGCACGGCTTTGGGCAGGCGCGGCGCGAGCTGCCAGTCGCGGAGCTCTGCCCGCCATGATGGCGCGCTGAGCGGCGAGGCTGACAGGGCGCGGGTAGCGCGGGAAGTGATCGGGCGACGGGGCTGGCGTGTGCGCGGGGAGGTGGGACATGGCTGCAGGAGGTTTGGCTGGCCAGGCAAGGTCACCGCCGCTCGCCAGACACGTGGCGGCCACTGGCGGCTTGGAACAGAGCGCGCCAAGACAGGCTGTCGAGACGCCCGTGGACCTTCCCAGCTGAACGACGGTTTTTCTCCAAAAATTTGAGCTGAACATTCAAAAGGGAAAAACAAAAGTTGTAGTTTGAAAGGTGGGACACAACTTCTATTTTGGGAGGAACTCGAAAATACGAATTTTTCGAGCTCAAACAAGCTAGGTTTGAAAAGGTGTTCAGTATGGTTTTTAGGAATTTTGAGGGGCTTAACTGCAAAATTTAAAAAAGTTTCAAAAAGTAGCTAGGCCTTATTTGGGATGGCAAACAACTTTGCTTTTTGGAGATTTTCAAGTTTAGTAGAAAATTTATGAGATCTCAGCTGGTGTCAATTTCAACCCTTTTTTGAATTCAAACTTTGAATTTTGAAACCCAATTTAAGTTTATTTCCATTCTTTTGCTTTAACCATATTTTGATTCTTGTTTTCAGTGAACTTTTATAGTTTAGACATCAGAGATGTCACAATAAGCCCATTCTAGAATTATAATTCAAGCACAAGTGTTTTATTTTCTTCTTCTAAACTGAATTAAAGCTTCACTGCCAAGCCATATACGATTAGCACTCGATGTTCAAATAAAACATTTTGGTAGTAAAACAGAATCGTCTCGTCAAGCTTTACTCTCCAATGCTCTCAGATCATCCATATGAGCTATCATTCGAAATGACAGCGAGCCAACGAATTCGCTTGTGCCATCTTCCAACGATGTACCGCATAGGATAGCTCAGCCAAACCGAGCAACCTGCCATAATCCGCTGCATGCCAAGTTTTCGCACGATGCCGATGCCACAAGTGTTGTCCTCTGACACAGTTCCACGCCACACAGATCGTTGCTAAGCAATTCCATTCGACGTAGTCCGCTGAAAGCGGCCACAACCAATAACTCTGCTTCAACCTTTGGCCGCTCCAGAACCACGAACGCCACCACATAGGCTCAACAACACTGATCTAGCTTGCCACGCGATGGACTTGTCGTCGTTGGCTGTTGTCATCCACAACCAAAGGAGCAGCACTGCTAATTGCCAAAGCTGAGATGGTTCTCTAGAGAAGACATCTTCAAGGAGGGCACGACGCCAAAATCACCATCGTCGCTCGTCCAAGAACTGAACAGGGTTTTCATCCAGAGAAACCCCTGCAATAATGTTGTAGCTACAATATGACCCTTTCAACAGGGAGAACGACGCCCAAAGGCTCCGCCATCATATCCGTCATCAAGAAAGCTGGTGATGGCTTTCGCACGGAGCATCAAACCCCTGCACAGTCAGAGCTCGTCACTCCCAGGCCACAGACATGACCACCCAACGGGGCAGTGCCACCACCGTGTGCATTCAGTCGGCATGCTGCATACCATCACGTCCATTGTGCTCGCCTTGTGCTGCCAGTAGCCTATTGCTGTCTCCTCACCTTCTCCAAAAGACCGTCGCCTGAAGACGTTGCATTCACCGATCGTCGAGCTTTTAGGGCCCGCTCGGGCAACGACGAGGGAGGGAACGAGGTGGAGGCGTGAGGGGCCCCGCGGTAGCCTAGTAGGAGCGACGCGACAAGGAGGGGATTAGCCGGTGTAACAAATTGAAACACACATCCCACTAGTGTCACCAACTAGAAATAGATTTTATATGATATGTATTATCAACCAACTAATGTGCCTAATTAAGGGGTGTTGGATATTGGGCTAAAGTTTAGTTCTTGTCACATCAAATGTTCCGATGTTAATTAGGTGGCCTAAACATAAACCGTTATAAAACTAACGGTAAAACTTGAGCTAATTCGCAAGACAAATATATTAAGCCTAATTATTTTATCATTAGCGAATGGTTCATCTTGTGTATTAATCTCTATATGTGTAATTGATTTTATAATTAGTCTATATTTAATACTCCTAATTAGTTTCCAATCATTCTATTCAATGTGACGCGTGCTAACATTTAGCCCCCTGGTTCAAACACCCCCTAAGGAATAATACGTAGCAGCCAGTGAATGCATATCTACGTTAAAAATATAAGATATATAATAAGATAGATGTAGTACACATGAATTGTGTTTTCACTTTTCACAAAAAGAAAAAGAAATCATGTCACCTGGCTTCCGCTTGCGTCTTTTATGGCTCTCACCTGAATTTTGAGAAATAAGTCTCTGAATAAATATATTGTTGTCGTTATATTCTTATTATTTCGATCCTATGAGATTGCCACTCGAGATTAATCTTGGTAGGGAACTATAAATCTGTCAAGTAGTTATGATCATTTTCAAGACTCATGAAATCTGATGTATTAGCTTCCAACTCCATGCGACCCATTATGCACTTACTATATATATATATATATATATGTGTGTGTGTGTGTGTGTGTGTGTGTGTGTGTGTGTGTGTGTGTTAGCAAACAATAAATGCATACCTCAGAGAAAATTGTACCAGAAAAAATATGGTCTGCATCCATATAAGCAATTATATTATTTTAAAAATGCCAGGAATTAATTGTACCAGGCAAGTTTGCTTGCGGCTCCGATCTATATAATAAGCAAGCACCTTGCAAAACAGAAGAGCGTCCAGAGAAAACCTTTATACTATATATCCTTCCTCATATCATAGAAGATCGATACGCCATTAGGTCTCCTCATGGCGTGCTCCGACTCCAAGAAGGCACTCGTCCTCCTCCTCGCTCCTCTGCTGATGGTTCTCCTTGTTGCGCCACCTGTACTAGCGGAGGTTTGTGGCCGAGTTCCTCACTGCGATGTGAATGAATGCGAGGCATCATGCTTTGTCACGGGCAATAAAGGTGGGACATGCAAGCTCATCAGAGCGGCTCCGAGCTGTTGCTGCGAACTATCCTTGGGCTCCATTGGCATCAACCAGCTTCCTCATTGATCCGTGGGTTGCTTGATACATGATTGCGGATTTGAGTTTCAAGTTTTTTTGTTGTCAGTATCAGTCGGATTTATACAAATATTTGGAACACAGTAATAAGCTAATACAAAACCACAACTTCCGGCGTGAGTCAGAAGCCGACTTGATACACAATCCGACTTGATTTGTTAAATAGGCTGGCCTGATGTACTGAGTCGCAAGCTGATGTAATGTGTTAGGTCGGCACTGAGCCGATCTGGGAAAAAAAAAAGACATGGGCCATCGGACTAGTCGCAAGGTTGGCTGTTCTTGTTACAGACATGTGGAATCATTCTGATTAATTTTAGTGACAATAGAATTTGATATTATATTATCAAGATACCAATAGACCTATTTAGTAGACACTAGATGCATACTCCATCTAGTGCAGCCTAATTTGAGCATTTATGCATTTTAGCTGAGAATAAATGCATACCTTTTAGAATTCTTAATGTACCAGAAATGTAAAGGTCTGGATATGAAAAGCTAATGAAAAATTTATACCAATAATCAATGTATTAAGGGATACATTTTAGCTGAGAATAAATGCATACCTTTGAAAATTCTTAAATGTACTAGAAATATAATGGTCTGGATATGAATGCTAGTGAAAAAATTAGAGCTCTTTTATAGTACACAATACTACTATCTAGTAGTATATGGTAAAATCAGTCGTTCATTGTTTGCGGGTAAATTGGTACTGCTTTGCACTCCCTTGACTTCATATATCTAATGTGAAGATACAAAAATATCAACTAATAACATGTTAATGACATTGACATATGATGGCAGCACATAGAATTGGGGTACCAAAAAAATATTTCCGAAGTTTAAAACTGTGGAATCATTATGATTAATATTGGTGACAATAAATTTGATATTCTATCAGCAAACATTAATGCACCTAATTAAGAAATGATATTTAGCAGACAGTAGATGCATACTCCATCTAGTGCAGCCTAATTTAAGCATTCATACATTTTAGCTGAGAATAAATGCATAACTTTGAGAATTCTTCATGTACCAGAAATATATTTTTTCTGGATAAGAAATGCTAATGAAATATTTATACCAATAATCAATGTATTGAGCGAAGTGACATAATTAATTGTGGCAGACTCCTTGAGTTTGCTTGCAGCTCCTATCTACATAAACAAGCACCTGGCAAGACGGAGGAGCATCATCACGAAACCATAACAAAAGCCTCCCCTACAGAAGAAGAAAACAAGAAGCCATTACAAAAGCTTAGCTATCCTCATGTCATGCTTCATGAAGACACTCATCTTGTTCGCCGTTCCGCTGCTCCTGATGGCTCTCCTCGCTGCTGCATCTGAGTCACATGAGTTTTGCCACCCATATTTTAGCACGCTCCGAGCTAGCTGACGTGCCCCCGTTGGAGGAGGCCTAAATGGCTGCACTGCAAATTACTGCGGGGCAGCGTGCTTCACCCAGGCGGGCCGCCGAGGTGGGACATGCAAGCTCATTGGAGGGACCATTAACTGTTGCTGTGAATGACGAACCTCCGAGTCTCTCAGCGTCCTGCGTCCACCAGCTTCCTCATTGATCCACTGCTTGCTTGATGTTTGATTACTGAGGAGGTTTTTCTTTTATATTGCATCAGTTGGATTTAATAAGCACTACAACTTCGAGTGTCCATTTCAGAAAATTACAACTTTTTTTTGCGCAAAAGAAAATTACTTTGTATATATGGTTTGAGTGACAAGAAACCACGGGATCGGGATTTTGGGTCTAGAGTTTCTATAGTCATTCTGAGAAATTTTACAATGCTTGGAAGGTACCAAAAGGTACCACGGGGTACTTTTGTGGCTGATTAATGCTAGCCATTGATCTAACTGAATATTTAGCTATGTATTTATTTTAATACAAAAAATATATTTAGTAAGTACCTTCATGTATCTTTCTTTGGGTACCTCCCGGTATCTCCTGGTACCTCTCATTTTACCACCGTTAGATCTTTGGGAATGGACGGTTCTCTATTTTTTTTCAAGCATTGTTAAAACTCCTCATTCTTGTTACTTTAGTTGGATGTGGGTCACACAAACAGTAGGTAGGGCACCTGCCTGCCTACCTAGCTAGTATGCTAACATCCCTATACTCTTCCCTAAACACCACGATATGAGTTATGAGCAGAGAAGGCAGCGCCCCTGCTGTAAAGAGCATCAGCGATTAACATCATAATAAACTTAGGTAGACAGCCTGTGGTAACCTGAATGGTAACGAAATAAAATCACAATGCTATCAGTGGTTGAATGGATCTTTTTTTGGTTATTTCTGAATTCTGATGTAACACTAGATATCTAAACAATAGCTACCGCCCAAAGTGAAACATCCGGAAATTATTAAGAGTATAAAATACACTTTGGAAGTCGGGATTCATAAAATTCCTTTTGGTTGACCAGGTATGGTAAAGAGAGCAAAAGGCTGACTTTTTAATCTGTAGCTTTAAACAATGGTAGGACAGCACGGATGCGAAGAGCTCGTGGAATGCGATCCATTTAACTACTAGTATGCACAATTTGGACATAAGATTAAGAAGTTATGGCTTTTTTTTTTGCTAAGTGGAAATAAATAGGCGCTACAGTACCGCGTGAGCACTAGTCAGTAGAGCGTGGGGGACGCATCCTTCTTGCTGCGCGTGGAGCCCGCGGAGAGCAGCGCGACAAGGTCGGTGCTGCGTAGCAGCGGTGCGGGCGCCTGGACGCGGACAGAGAGAGAGAGAAGGAGACAGTGGCGGTGGGGGAAAGAGGAGTCGAGAGAGAGCGGTGGCTGGTGGGAAGAGGAAAATAGAGAGAAAAAGAAAGAAAGAAAAATGTAAAAAAGATTAAAAAGAGATGGAAAAAGAAAAGAAGAAAGAAAATTATGGAGGAGCTAGAAAAAAAAGAAAATAAAAAAGAAAAATGATGAGAGAGAAAATAGTAATTATGATGGTTGAATAAAATATAAGGTAGCTAGTATAGAGGAAGAGATATAGAGGATGATGGTTTCGGAAAGATTAGATAGATGAAGGAATCTCGATGAACATAATTTCTTCTTTTAACAAGAGCCGATAGAGAAACATAAGTGCGAATAGTCTAAATCACGGGACAAATATATTAAATATAATTAATCCATTATTAAACACTGTTGTGCTGTATAACTCATCATTAAAATATGCTAATGACCATCATTAGGTTTGATAAATTCATATCGTCATTTACAATCTATCGTAATTAGTTTTATAATTAATTATGTGACAACTTTTTTTGAAAGAAATTATGTGACAACTTTGCAAACGGAGCTAAGCAGGATCTTAAATAAAAGTAGAAATCACCACACCTTCTCACTAGTACTCTACTAGCATAGTACTCCCTACTCCCATGGTCGCTCCTTTCCATCCTGAACCCGCCGCCCACCTCGGCTCTTCCCCCAACTTTCCCTTTCCAAGAAAAAAACAACCTCGTCGCCTTCCCCTCGCTTGCGCCCACCCCTCCGCCGCCGGCTGCCGCTCACTTCCTGCTGCCGTCCTCTTTCAAGGTTTGCCTCCCCCTTCTCTTGCCTTCTTGCCTCGTGCTATTCCCAATCCTCCACCTTAGATAATTTCTATAGCATTAATTAGGCTGCCACATAGGACACTTTGCTTATGTGTCACCTTAATAAATGAGAGAGAACGAGAAAAGAAAGAATCTGGGTCTTGCATGGGACCTAGTGTCTACACGATAACCTATGTAATAGACACTACCAAGTTAGGCTATCCCCAACTCAAGTGATGTCTATGTGTGTTATGTCATATGGACACTATTCAAGAAACTATGATGTCCAATGCATCACATCTACCAAGAGTCTAAATAATTAATTAGCCACTTCATTCACTTTTTTCTATGCATTCTATTGACCAATCATCTTTCTTCCTCATAAACTATATAGACACTAATCTCCCCAGTGCTAATATTAATAGTGTCTAGTGCATTGGTTTTCTCATAGAAACTGGGTCTCCTGCAAGACCCAGTTTCTTCCCATCTCTCATCTCTCTCCTATTTAATACATGACACATCACTTAAAAATTCCATGTGGCACTACAATTAATTCTATGAACATCATCCTACTGGGAGGGTTGGGGATAGCCTTATGCATTAGGAGAGTATGATGTCTTCGTATTAAATGAGAAAGAATTATAATTGGTGAGGAGAATAGAGAGTAGGTTTATTAGGGACCCACACTAAAAAATCATGTGTTGTGGAGTATAGTTTCTATGGTGGTGTCTTGATGATATAGTAATATGGACACCACGCATGGACACTATGAGTTGGGAATGGCCTCGAATAAAAGCGCCTCTTTTTAACGGAATCCTTGCCGACGATTTCTTCGAATCTTGGAATTTGCAGGGACGAGGATGGCGTCTGGATCCAAGAAGACAGCGTCGAGCCACACCACAGAGGTGGTGACGGGCGCGCACTCTTTCAAGATTGTCGGCTACACTCTCAACAACGGCTGTTGGGAAATCCATTCAGTCGGGCACCTTCACGATCGGCAGCTACGATTGGGCCATCTGCTTCTATCCGGACGGGGTCAGCGAGGCTACCAAAGAGTGTGCGGCCGTCTATCTGTTGCTGGTGAGGAAGAACGCTGAGTTGCGGGCGTCCTCTAGCCTGAGTTTGGTTAACCAGAATACAGGGTTGCAAGAAACACTGTGCTCTGAAACCACCACTCGAGTGTTTAAGTCTAGCAATGCAGCTTGTTTCAGCCCAAGTACCCTCATAGCAAGAGGTAAGCTGGAGAGTAAATCAGCTGGCTACATAGTGGACGATTGCGAGAATTGTGTGCACTGTCACAGTCGTCAAAGAATCGTGGGTGGAAACCACCAGGGACATGGACACCAAAGTGCCACCCTCGGACTTATTAGAGCAGTTGGGCAAGTTGTTGTTGGCAGAGGAGGGCTCCGATGTCGCATTCAGTGTGGGAGGCGAGAATTTCCCCGCACACAAGATCGTGCTGGCCACACGGTCCCATGTCTTTGAGGCTCAGCTGTATGGACAAATGAAGGAGAGTATGGCCTGTTGAATAATTCTTGTGCTCTGTTAGAGTCTGTTAGAGTCCTAGCCGTTTGTTTCGTCTGGTGGTTAGCAGTGCACGGAAGGTTGTTAGGCTGTGCACACGTTGAGCTCTGACTCACGCTCGTTCGTGGGGAGAGCGCGTCTTCCGGCATGCGCGAGATGTTTGGGATGGCAGGCATTGAGGACGAGCATGCCGTCAACGTCGGAGGTCATGGCCTCCCAGTAGTTGTAATTGATTTCCTATTTATGCAATCAAGAGAGTGAGAAAACGCTGCCAGTTCCAGCACAAACAAGACCGTGAACGTGTGTTCTTAGAGTTCCAGTTTTCGCGTGAGTTGTGTGTGTGTGATTCTGAGTTCGCCGGCGACGTGATCGACGTCGTTTCTCCGGCGAATTCCGACAAGTGGTATCAGAGCCGGTTGCGGTTCGGGAGTCGATCGCGGCGCGTTATCGCCGTTGGAATCATGACCGCGCGATCGTGTGGGCGATGACTGGCTCATCGCCAACGTTGCCGAAGAAGGGCAACGACAGGAAGATGAAGGACAGCTCGAGTGGGAGCGGAGCCAAGGATGACGGTGCGGTGATCCAGCGGGTGGTTCGTGAGGTGGGCGGCGGGACTAGCTACCCCGCCCTCACCAAGACCAACTACTCCACCTGGGCGCGACTCATGAAGGTGAAGCTCAAGGCAAGAGCCCTCTGGCGGGCGATCGACGTTGGTGGCGTTGATCCACAGGAGGACATGATGGCGCTCGACGCGCTCTGCACGGCCGTTCCCCCGGAGATCGCTGATGCGATCGCCGACAAGGCCACGATGAAAGAAGCGTGGGACTCCATCGCCACCATGCGCGTCGGGGACGACCGCGTCAAGAAGAACTCCACGCAGCAGCTACGACGGGAGTTCAAGCTCGCTGCGTTCAAAGACGGCGAGACGGTGGAGGATTTCGCGTTGCGTCTGACGGGGATGCAAGCGACCCTTCAGACCCTTGGCGATCCAATTGAAGACACCAAGATCATGGAGAAGATCATGCGGAGCGTGCCGTCACAGTTCAAGCAAATTGTTATCGCGATGCGCACCCTCCTCGACATCTCCACGCTCACCGTGGCGGATCTCATCGGGCGACTCAAGGCGTCGGAGGAGTCGTTCGAGGAGCCGCCAGTGTCACTCCTCCACGAAGGGAAGCTGTACCTCACGGCGGAGGAGTGGGAGTCGCGGCGGAAGATGCGCGACGGGGAGCGCCAGACAAGCGGCGGGAGCGGGAACTCTGGCAGCCGCAGCGAAGGGCGTTCGCGTGGGCGCGGACGTGGGCGCGGAGGAGACTCCGGATTGTCTTCAACTGGGCCGGCGAACAACTCCAGTAGGCCCGTCGGTAAGAATGAATGCCGGCGGTGCAGGAAGACTGGCCATTGGGCCCGTGAGTGCCCGTACAGGCCCAAGAAGGAGCAAGCCCACGTGGTCCAAGAGGAGGAGGAGGCCTCGTTGCTTCTGCTCAGGTCAACCATCAGCATCTCCACCCCACCGCCGCCGGTGTCCACAACAGTGTCGCATGGGCCATCGCCCCATGCGTTCCCAGCGGCGACCTCCAGGAGCTCGCCCCCGAGTCGGTCTCCCTCACCTCCTCCGAGATGGGCGTACCTCATGCGGCGCCCAGAGGCCATGCCGCAGGCTGCGGACCACCATGGGGCCGGCAGATCGAGATCCAGGGAGGCTGGATCGAGCGCTCCGGTGCAGCTGCGCGAAGAGAAGGTGTTCATGCAGCTCGGAGGAGAGGAGGAGCGTGACGTCAAGTCGTGGGTGCTGGACACCGGGGCCACAAATCATATGTCGGGGTCCCGGGCGGCGTTCGCAGAACTGGACACGGCGGTGTGCGGCACGGTGCGCTTCGGTGATGATTCCGTCGCGTGAATCGAAGGGTGTGGCACAATCCTCTTCTAGTGCAAGAACGGTGAGCATCGTGCTTTCCATGGCGTCTATTTCATTCCCCGGCTCACAACGAACATTGTGAGCGTGGGGCAACTTGACAAGGTGGGCTTCAGCATCGACATCGGCGCCGGCATGATGAAGATTAGGTAGCCTAGTGGACGGCTCCTGGCGAAGGTCGTGCGCTCGGCAAACCGGCTGTATGTGCTCAACATCAACATTGCACAGCCGGTGTGCCTGGCAGCGCGCGGCAAGGAAGAAGCTTGGCGCTGGCACGCACGACTGGGCCACGTCAACATGGCGGCGCTGCGCAAGATGGCTCGGGAGGAGCTAGTACGTGGTCTACCGGCGGTGGAGCAGGTGGACCAGTTGTGTGAGGCGTGCCTGGCTGGAAAGCAGAGGCGCACCTCATTCCCGGCGAAGGCAGAGTACCGTGCACAACGCAACCTGGAGCTGGTGCACGGTGACTTGTGCGGCCCCATCTCCCCGGCAATGCCAAGCGGCAGCAAGTACTTCCTGCTGCTTGTCGATGATCGGACCCGGTACATGTGGACGGCGACCTTGCCATCCAAGGACCGCGCGGTGGAGGCAATCAAGGCGTTCCAGGTGCAGGCAGAGGGCGAGTCTGGGCTGAAGCTAGGAGTGCTTCGGACTGATCGGGGTGGGGAATTCAATTCGATTGAGTTCGCCAAGCACTGTGCCGCTGAAGGGGTTCATCGTCAACTCACTGCCCCCTACAGCCCGCAGCAGAACGGTGTTGTCGAGCGTCAGAACGGCACGGTGGTGGCCACAGCTCGCAGCATGCTCAAGGCGAAGGGACTGCCGGGATGGTTTTGGGTGAGGCGGTTAACACCGCTGTGTACATCCTGAACCGGTGCCCGACGAAGAGCATCGAGGGGATGACCCCGTTCGAGGCGTGGTACGGGAAGAAGCCAGCAGTGCACCACCTGAGGACTTTCGGCTGCATCATCTACATGTAGAACACAACTCCGCATCTCCAGAAGCTCGATGATCGGGGCCGCAAGATGATCTTCGTCGGCTACGAGAGCGGCTCCAAGGCGTTCCGGGCGTACGACCCCATCGAACGCCGCGTTCATGCGACAAGGGACGTGGTGTTCAATGAGGAGGGCCAGTGGGACTGGTCACAAGGCGCAGAAGGAGATGGCGAGGCGGCGAACATCGACGACATCTTCACCGTTGAGTTCACGACGGAACTCAGCCATGGCAGTCAGGAGGACTTGCCGGTGTGGGAGCCGGGAACGCCGCTAACTTCCTCTGCCTCGACACCAGCATGGCAGGAAGACGTGGGCGTCACAATAGCGACACCGGAAGGAGTTCAGTTCGTCACCCCACCACAAGATCTTGGCGAGGAGGAGCTGGACGTGAACCATGATGAAGATGTGCCATTGCGGTTTCGTGGGATGGGCGATCTCGCGGGGCAAGGATCAGCGCCAGGATATGATGTGCGTGATCTTGGTAGCGGCCGGCTGCTCGCTGTCAACGCAGAGGAGCCGACTTCCCTGGCCCAAGCACAGCAGGAGGCATGCTGGCGTCGAGCGATGGAAGAGGAGCTGTGGTCAATCGAGGAAAACCACACTTGGAAACTCACTGATCTGCCTCAGGGCCAACGTGCCATAGGCCTTAAGTGGGTGTTCAAGGTGAAGAAGGCCGAGCACGGGGCAATCATCAGGCACAAGGCACGGCTCGTTGTGAAGGGGTACGCGCAACGTGAAGGCATTGATTACACCGAGGTGTTCACTCCGGTGGTGCGACTGGAGGCGGTGAGGTTGCTGTTGGCGCTTGCGGCACATGAAGGATGGGAAGTCCACCACATGGACGTCAAGACAACTTTCTTGAACGGCGATCTTCAGGAGGAAGTGTATGTGCAGCAAGCATCAGGATTCACTCAACCTGGTCAAGAGCACAAGGTACTCAAACTTCATAAAGCTGTCTATGGCTTACATCAAGCTCCTCGTGCCTGGAATCATAAATTAGATGATCAACTAGGTGTTCTAGGATTTGAAAAATGTCCATCTGAGCATGCTATTTACTGTCGTGGTGTGGGAACTGAGAGGTTGGTGGTAGGAGTCTATGTGGATGATTTGATAATCACAGGGACTAACAGCAGCAACATCAAGAAGTTCAAGGCAGAAATGGCCAAAGTCTTTAAGATGAGTGATCTAGAATTACTCACTTATTATCTGGGCATTGAGGTGAATCAAGATGCTGGAGGTATCACTTTATCTCAAGGAAGCTATGCAATGAAGATACTAGAGAAGGCAGGGATGGAGGAGTGTAATTCCTGTGAAGTACCTATGCAGGCAAAGCTGAAGTTGAGTAAGAAAAGTTAATCTCCTTTGGTTGATGCTACTGAATTCAGGAGTTTGGTGGGAAGTTTGAGGTACTTGGTAAATACCCGACCTGATTTGGCATTTTCAGTTGGGTATGTGAGCAGATTCATGGAGGAGCCACATGAGGAGCATCTAGCAGCAGTGAAGCATATCTTGAGATACATTGCTGGGACTAGAGAGTTGGGGCTCAGGTATGAGAGGAAGAAGGGACAATTACCTGTGCTGCTGGGTTATAGTGACAGTGATCTAGCTGGAGATATTGACAGCAGGAAGAGCACATCTGGTGTTTTTTTCCTTGGGAATAGTCCAGTCAGTTGACAATCAACAAAGCAGAAAGTTGTAGCATTATCAAGTTGTGAAGCTGAATATATAGCTGCTGCAACAGCTGCATGTCAAGCTGTCTGGATGGGCCGATTGCCAGCTGAAGTTCTTGATTCAAGTGTGAGCAAGCTGGTGATTTGGGTGGACAACAAGTCGACGATTTCTCTTGTAAAGAATCATGTGCATCATGACCGGAGTAAACATATCGACATCAGGTATCATCTTATCCGGGATTATGCACACAAGGGGCTGATTGAAGTCAAGTTCATAAGGACTGATGAGCAGCTTGGTGATGTTCTGACAAAGCCACTCTGCAAGACGAAGTTCAAGGAACTCTGCACTAAGATAGGCCTCTACATTTGTAAGTAATGTCAGTGCACAAGACTTAGGAAGAGATTGTTGAATAATTCTTGTGCTCTGTTAGAGTCTGTTAGAGTCCTAGCCGTTTGTTTCGTCTGGTGGTTAGCAGTGCACGGCAGATTGTTAGGCTGTGCACACGTTGAGCTCTGACTCACGCTCGTTCGTGGGGAGAGTGCGTCTTCCGGCATGCGCGAGATGCTTGGGATGGCAGGCATTGAGGACGAGCATGCCGTGAACGTCGGAAGGTCATGGCCTCCCAGTAGTTGTAATTGATTTCCTATTTATGCAATCAAGAGAGTGAGAAAACGCTGCCAGTTGCAGCACAAACAAGACCATGAACGTGTGTTCTTAGAGTTCCAGTTTTCGCGTGAGTTATGTGTGTGTGATTCTGAGTTCGCCGGCGACGTGATCGACGTCGTTTCTCCGGCGAATTCCGACATGGCCTGTCGTGTAACTGTTGAGGACATTCAGCCCAAGGTCTTCAAGGCCCTGCTGCAATTTATCTATACTGATGCGCTGCCTCAGTGGGATGATCTTCATGCTGAGGAATATTGTGAGATTTCCAGGCATTTGCTTGCGGCTGCAGATAGATATGCCATGGACAGAATGAAGTCGTTGTGTGCAAGCAACCTTGTTGACTATCTTGATACGCAGAATGTGGCCACTACGTTGGCCTTAGCTGATCAGCATAACTGTGACCGTCTCAAAGATGTTTGCATTGAGTTTATGGCCTCTTCAGATGAAATGGATGCTGTGGTGAAAACAGAGGGTTATGCAAATCTCAAAAGGACTTGCCCTTCTATCCTAGTAGATGTACTGGAGAAGAATATCAGGAAGCACACGACATAGTTTAGCAGCCCAAGTGAACTAAGTCTTCAGGTTAAAACAATCTGAACAATGTCTATGAGTAGGTAGCTTAATTCCTAGTTAATATCAATAGCTGCTGGTTTTCCTGCCGAAGATGATGCTAACTTGGACGTATGGCCGTTGGCTGGTCGGTAACTTCAGTTTCTTAAATACCTGTCCTTTTGCAAAGTATTAGGTAACCAAATAGTGGATCATCAATCTGATTTGTGGTAATGCTTTTTGTAGTGTTATGCCACATGATAGTAGCATGTCATTGAAGGAGCTAGCATCAATCATGTTATTTCCAAACCGAATGTCTTCTTTTCAACTGACAAGGAATGCGTAGTGCTACAAATCTACAATTATACGGAAGTTGTAATTACAATGATGTAATCGAATGTTTGACAAAAGGACAGAAAAGGCAGCTTCTAAACAGTAGTAGTCATCCATGCTTTCAAGTTCAGAGCTGCTCTGGCAAAAGAGGAAAGTTGTCCATATGAGTTCAGTACTAAAATTAAGCTATTACATAACCTAATAAGGAGTAATTAACTACACATATGCAGCAGGAATGCAGGATGAGCTTTATGCCTAATTTTTGCGATGCCTACTTGTCCTTTCCAATATATCTGCAAAGACAGAAGGGCAAGCTCTTTTCAGATTCGCATAACCTTGGGTTGACACCAAAGCATTCATGTCATCCATCATGTTGAGTTCAATGCAGACCTCCTTAAGCTTGTCACAGTTATGCTGATCAGCTAAAGCTAAAGCTGTTGCCACATTCTCCATACTAAGATTCTTGCTGAGGATGCTCTGACACATCATCTTTTGCCTATCCACGGCGTATCTGTCAGCAGCAGCAAGCAAATGCCAGATCGTATCCTTAATCATCTCCGTCAAGATCATCCCCCATGCCATGCATTGAACCAGTATAGACGAAACGAAGGAGAGCATTGAAAATATCAGGCTCCATATCTTCAATGGTTACATACATGACCCAACTTCTTCTCACTCATTTGCCCGAAAAACTGTGCCTTGAAGACTGGAGAAGGTGCGTGAGCGGACGAACTTGCCGACGCCGAGGCCCCTCTTGGGGCTGTAGCCCACGATCTCGAACACGTGCTCGCCGCGCGCCGCCTCCGTCGTGCATCTGGACGCCGTCTTCTTCGTGAGCGCGGCGGAAGACATGGGCCCGGGCAAGGTCGATCCGTTTCGCCAGAGAGATCGGAGTAGCGAAATGCGAACCTTTTGGAAGGTAGTGGGGAATGCAGTGGTGAGTGGAGGCGGTGAAGGAGGAGACGTGGGCGGCGGCGGTTGTGTGAAGGCTGAGAGGACACGGTGGCGGCGCTTGAGAGGGAAAACAAGAGAAGGTGAGAGGGGACGGGGGGTTTTCCAACCATGAGTCAAAGGCCCATTGGCCCAATCAAAATAGTTAAATTTCTAATATTATTTATTTCGGTGGGTGTGTCAATCAAATACCCCCGGATGCCTCTTTCTATTTCTTCTTCTAATAATTTTTATGTAAGGCATGTACGCATCGTAATATTAAACCTTGTATATTCTAACGAGCGATGTCACTTGATTCATATTTGAATTTTGAACACATTGTAATATATGAAAAAGGAACAAGTGCAACTGACTTCCATCAAATCACCACAAGAAAATTTCACATCGGTACCTATTGGTAGCCCCACTTAGTATGGGTTGTAACAACCAATACCAGATTTTCGGTAATAATGGGCAGCGTACACTAGAGAAAAAACGCTCATTCGTCCCCTTCCAATCAGTACCAGACCATTTAGTACCGGTTGGTAAGCACAGTACCCCCGAGGACCATTTAGTACCGGTTCGTAACACGGCCCGGTACTAAATGGTGGCATTCAGTGCCGGTTGGTGTTACAATCCGGTACTAAATGGTCCAGGGGGGTTCCCCCATTTTTGCATTTGGTACCGGTTGGTCTGAATTCCACCATTCTGTACCGGTTGGTGTTACCAATCGGTACTGAACGCACCACCCAGGGTTACTTTAAAAAGATAGCATCCTTCTCTCAACAACAAGTGCGCGCATTTCAATTGTGGATTTATCTTTCAGTCGTGAAGACTACACTTCTAGCATTTAAATAGCATCAAAGTTATTGCTTTCCACGCTGCTATTTCAGCAACCACAAGGCCATTTACCCATGGTTTTTCCTATACGACTATAAAATGATGCCACCACAGCTACACATAATGATGTAATCGAATGCTGGACAATAGAACAGAAAATGCATCTTCTAAACAGTAGTAATCATCCATGCTTTCAAGTTCAGAGCTGCTCTGGCAAAAGAGGAAAGTTGTCCATATGAGTTCAGTACAAAAGAAGCTATTAGATAGCCTAATGAGGAGTAATTAACTACACATATGCAGCAGCAATGCAGGATGAGCTCTCTGCCTAATTTTTGTGACGCTTACTTGCCCTTTCCAATATATCTGCAGAGACAGAAGGACAAGCTCTTTTCAGATTCGCATAACCATGGGTTGACACCAAAACATTTGTGTCATCCATCATGATGAATTCCATGCAGACCTCCTTAAGCTTGTCACAGTTATGCTGATCAGCTAAAGCTAAAGTTGTTGCCACGTTGTGAATACTAAGATTCTTGCTGAGGATGCTCTGACACAATAACTTTAACCTATCCACGGCATATCTATCAGCAGCAGCAAGCAAATGCCAGATCATGTCCTTATAATCATCTCCGTCAAGATCATCCCCCATGCCATGCACTGAACCAGCGTAGACGAAACGAAGGAGGGCCTTGAAAACATCAGGCTCCATATCTTGAATGGTTACATGACCCTCCCTCTTCTCACTCATTAGCCCAAAGAACAGTGCCTTGAACACCGGCGACCGCGCTGCAAGAATGACCTTGTGTGCTTCGACGATCTCGCCTCGGACATTGAATGTGACATCTGCTCCAACCTTTTGATCAAACAACTCAGCAATGTGCTCCGGGATGTCACACGGCGGAACTTGGATTTCAAGCACGACAAGGCGACAATCAATTGTCACGCAATCATCACGGACATAACCTTCCCCCAGCTGGGTCCTTAACATGAACCTGGGATCCTGCGATCCGAATCGGAGAGTGTTATGCGACGATTTGAACGGTTTTGACGATAGGTACTCGAAGCCCGACACCTTGTTGGTTTGGTGCACCAAACCTAAGTTGTAGCACGCACACGCCTCGGCGTTGTCGCTCATGAGCTCCAGGAAGATGCAGACGTACTCTTTGACAGACTCGAGCAGTCCGTTGGGGTAGAAGCGGATTGCCCACTCGTAGCTGCTGACGGAGAAGGTTTGTGACCGGACGAACTTGCCCACGACCCTTTTTGAGGCTGTAGCCCATGATCTCGAACACACGCATGCACTGCGCAGCCTCCGTCGTGCATCTGGACGCTGCGGAAGACATGGTGTAAGGAAAATGGCCCTAGGCCATGTTTGTGATTTTGGTGATTGATTGACAACATAGTCATTGGACTAACATATGTTTCAAGATGTATTTTTGTAGATTTTGAGGATGAGTTTTTTTAGCCATGCAAATGGTTAGAAATGTGCTTCTATCTCATACAAAAGTGTCAAAAAAACGGGACGAAAATCAGCGAAGAAATGACGTAAAAACGGCTAAAACCGTGCTCTCAACAGTGGTGCGGATAAGCCACCGATTGATTCGGTGGTGCACCCTCTGGGGGACCGAATCAGTCTGTCCTAAAGGCATTTTAGGTAGCGAGAAGGCCTACCACCAATTGATTCGGTGGTACCTCATCAAGGGCACCGAATTAGTCGGTCCCCCCACCGAATTAGTCAGTCCTTATGGCTGGAACATGTTGTTCGGCTCTGGTGAGCACCGATTGATTCGGTGGTGGCATGGAAAGGGCACCGAATGAGTCGGTGGTACCCAGAAAGTGTGCAACGGCTATACAACGGCTAGTTCCTTTGGTTGGGGCTATAAATATGGGTTGCCTCGGCCATTTGAAGTGTGCTTGAGCTGGGAGAAGCTATTGGCAAGTGTTCTACACATTATTAAGTGCTCAATCCACCAAAGTGCTAAATAGAAGATCTAGGTGATTAGCCAAGTGCTTAGTGCTAGTCTAGACCCTTTAGTGCATCTCTTAGGTGTTTAGCCTAGGTTTTAGAGAGGTTTGCATACCTCTTGCTTTACCGGTGCTTGCACGCACCAAGTGTTGTTATCCGGGGCTTGTAGTCTTGCGAGACCCTCCAACTGAGTTTGTGGAGTGGCCGCCGGTGCTTGTGCAAGGGAGGAGAGGCTCTTGGCGTTTGGCCGAAGCTCTACCAAGTGAAGGCGGCGAGGAGCATCCGGGGAGGGACGAGCGGAGACCCACTTGCGCGTGGGGAAGTACCGTGGTCACCCACGGAGTTACTCGACCGGGGAGTTTAGGCCCTTGCGCGGGTATTCCCTTTGAGAGGGGCTCCAACAACGAGGATTAGTGGAAAGCTCGTGAGCTTTCCGATACCTCGGTAAAAATCGCCGTGCCGGGAGTTTGCTCTTCTCTACCCCTTAAGCTTCCGCATTTCATACTTGCACTACTTTCCGCATTTACCTTTCCTAGAAAATGAAGAGCTTAAGCAAGAAGTAGAAAACCTCAAGAAGGACTTGGCAAGGCTCAAGAACAAGGAGTGGGCAAGTGAGAGCAAGAAACAACCTTCTCAAGATAACCGTCCCAAGATGATGAAGAAGCTTGAGAAGGGTGCAACCGTGACTTGCTACACATGTCATGAAGAAGGGCACAAGTCCTATGAGTGCAAGAGGAAGAAGGAGGAAGAAAAGAAGAAAAAATTACTCCCAACACCAAGCCCTATTTGAAGATTGACAAGGTGAAGAGCACACCGTACCTACTCAAGAAGAAAGACAACAAGTTGGTGGCTCACTTGCTCAACAAGAAAAGAAAGAGGTGGAACCAACCTATTTGGGTGCCCAAGGAGATCATTGCTACCATGAAGGGCTCCAAGAAGGTTTGGGTTCCAAAGGCGACATAGAGTCCGCGAGAGAGCAATTGAAGCAAAGAGCCAAGCTCATCAAAGATTTAGAGTATATTGGAAATTATGGTAAATCCTATACCCAAATCCTCCCAAGGTAACATAGGTAACTAGATTTAAATTCATGTAATTTTAATTAGCATCTAGTTCCTTTTCATGTCTAGGATTGCATGTTTATATCTCTATTCCATTGCATTGCCTAGTTGTCCTTTTCATATGGCAAGTTTGCTTGTGTTTCTCTCTAACCCGAGAGCAACTTGCATGGTTTATTAGTTGTAGGAAAATGGCACCTATAGCTTTATTTCATATCTCATGTGTGCCAAATTTACAAGCCATAAGATATCTCCCAATGTTGTTATTGACTAGTGCATGTCTCTCACAAGTAATTCAATTGCTTGTATGCACAAATTTAGGGGGGCTATCTTGTGGTTTGTGATTTTGAGACTAACCTATTTTGTAAGCTTATCATGTGTGTAGTCTCATTTTGGAACGATCCCCAGAGATATGCAAGGCTTAATCTTCAAGCGATATAATCTTCCATTGGTATCTTTGTTCTTCATCGATATCATGTATTTCAATTCATATAAGCTATCTCCATGCATAATGTAGATTAATCTCCTCACCTTTTCCTAATTATCTAGTTGTGCATATAGTTCATTTTCTATCATATATATGCACACACTTAGGGGGAGCTTAATCTATGTTATGTGAGTTTCATGCTCATGACCTTGATTGACAAAGGGGGAGAATTTCATATCTTCCACATTCAATGGTTCATGTTCTATGGAACTCTCCCTTGTGCATTTGATTTCTTCCTTTTCGGTGTTTGATTCCAAAGGGGGAGAATTCTAGTGACCAAAGCAAGTACACCTTAAGGGGGAGCCGACCTTAAGGGGGAGGATGCAAGAAAGCAAGAACCTCAAGTATATGGGAGATTGTAGATTTCAAGCTTGGGGAGAGTGCAAGAAATTTGGTCCAAGAAAGGGAGAAAAGTGGCATTGGATTATGTCCAAATTGACCACACAAGGGGGATTTTAGTCAAAATGGTAAGAGCAAGGTATGATCAACTTAAGTCTTTCAAGCATTTCAAATTATTGTTTCAATTGGTATCTTGAATGCATATGTTCTTGTTCTTACATAGTATCCTAGCAAGTGGTTGTTTTCAATTTAATATTATTATCTCTTGCTTTGGTTGTGTTGTCATCAATCACCAAAAAGGGGGAGAATGTAAGGAAAATGGCCCTAGGCCATGTTTGTGATTTTGGTGATTGATTAACAACATAGTCATTGGACTAACATATGTTTAAAGATGTATTTTTGTAGATTTTTGAGGATGAGTTTTTAGCCATGCAAATGGTTAGAAATATGCTTCTATCTCATACAAAAGTGTCAAAAAAAACGGGACGAAAATCGGCGAAGAAATAACGTAAAAACGGCCAAAACCGTGCTCTCAACAGTGCTGCAGATAAGCCACCAATTGATTCGGTGGCGCACCCTCTGGAGGACCGAATCAGTCGGTCCTAAAGGCATTTTGGGCAGCGAGAAGGCCTACCACCGATTGAATCGGTGGTACCTCATCAAGGGCAAGTGTTCTACACATTCTTAAGTGCTCAATCCACCAAAGTGCTAAATAGAAGATCTAGGTGATTAGCCAAGTGCTTAGTGCTAGTCTAGACCCTTTAGCGCATCTCTTAGGTGTTTAGCCTAGGTTTTAGAGAGGTTTGCATACCTCTTGCTTTACCGGTGCTTGCACGCACCAAGTGTTGTTATCCGGGGCTTGTAGTCTTGCGAGACCCTCCAACTGAGTTTGTGGAGTGGCCGCCGGTGCTTGTGCAAGGGAGGAGAGGCCCTTGGCGTTTGGCCGAAGCTCTACCAAGTGAAGGCGGCGAGGAGCATCCGAGGAGGGACGAGCGGAGACCCACTTGCGCGTGGGGAAGTACCGTGGTCACCCACGGAGTTACTCGACTGGGGAGTTTATGCCCTTGCGCGGGGCATTCCCTTTGAGAGGGGCTCCAACAGCGAGGATTAGTGGAAAGCTCGTGAGCTTTCCGATACCTCGGTAAAAATCGCCGTGCCGGAAGTTTGCTCTTCTCTACCCTTTAAGCTTCCGCATTTCATACTTGCACTACTTTCCGCATTTACCTTTCCTAGACTTGCCATGCTAGTATAAGATTGGACCTAGGGTGCAAAACTTTGTAGCGGTAGAGATAGCAACACATAGAGAAAACCTAGACCACTTTTAGATAGAAATTGAAATAGGTTTTCATATGTGCAATTAGAGCCTTAGCTTTTAGGACACCTAATTCACCCCCCCCTCTTAGGGTGTCACGGTCCCTTCACATGGCTCTTCCCAAGATCGTTCTCTTTCACCAAAGGGAGTAACGGGGAAGGAGGAGAGGTTGGCGGCGGCTGTTATATATATATGGATACGTGAGCTTCCACGTTCTAACTGATTAGGGATTCAGCCGTGAAACAGAGCTTGCGGGCGGCGCAAGACGAGGAGTGCATGGTGAGTGAGTCAGAGGGATGTACGTGCACGGATTGGGAGCGAGCCGGTTTGGTGGTTGGAACCGGCTGCGTTGAGAGCTGATCAACACAACCGGTTCTAGCCACGAACCTATTGTGTTGGTACTCATCGCAGCTGGTTGGAGCTACAAACCGTTTGTGTTGATCAACGCAGCCAGTTCTATATGCATAGGCACTTGGCAAATACAATTTTTGAAGCCCTAAACGTTGTCAAATTGAAAAGTGTTGAACTACAAAGTTGTATAATTTCTTAAGATGTAAAACTTCTATATTGGTCATTTGTTCATAGGACAAAGTGGTAATAAAGTGTTCATAAATCCTACATCTCTCATATAGGGTTTAGGGTATGAAACTAGAAAAGAGATGGGAGGATTAGTGAACACTTTTATTATCACTATGTCGTATGAACAAATGACCGAAATAAAAGTTGTAAAACTCAAAAAGTTATTAAACATTGTAGTTGACAATATTTTCATTTGAATTCGTATTGTCAACAAAACCAAGTTTGAAATTATTCAAATTTAAAATTCAAATTTCGCAAATGACCTCGGATGAGAAAATGGACAACATGACAGTTGTAGTGTTTGAAAAGTTACGAAACTCTACAGTTGATAAGTTTTTTATTTGAATTTGTTTAGGCCCTCAAATAAGTCATTTACACTCGGGTTCGTATAGTATGTGGGGAATCATACTGTGATATGGTCCCAACCACCTGTGTAGCATAGTGGTAAGAGCGGGTATGCGCGAGGGGAAGGTCGCGGGTTCGAATCCCATGCGAAAAATCTTGCAACTGGATTAGGCAGTAGTGGCTGTCCGGTGGGTCCCTCCCACAATTAAAAAAGTTTTTACTATTTTTTCGAGCTCCCATAAGCCGTCTTAGACAACCTCATCGCAAACAGCGGATTGGGAACCAACTATGTTGCACGAAACAACACAGCTGCTGGGAATCAGATGGTTCCCAAAACCGGCTGCGATGGGGGTTATGGATCCGGCTGTGATGAGTATTCTGTAGTAGTGAAATACGAAAGACTGAGCCGGTAGATCATGAGATCCACGAAATCAATACAGGCGCCTCGCTGTCGACAGAGGCGTCGCCTACCACCGAATGCATAGCGCTGGTAAATTCTGAAATAAATCCAAGAAAATACGAGCACCAGGATGATCTCCGAGTGGGCAGGTTCCATCACAAAGAACCCAACCAACTGATCTCCGAGTCAAAGGCTTGTTATGTTGATGAGGTATTTTTAAGGTGCTTTTGTGTCCGCCTCCGTTAATTGAAAAAAATAAAAAAATTGCGGGCCCGCCGAGACCATCTCGCGCCCACGCTGCAGGCCTACAGGCTGCTGGTTGCGTTAGCATCGCCGTTGCTGGAGAGGAGGAGGTGCAGCACCGCCGTTGCGAGGCTGCGTCGTCGTCGAACGCCTTCATCGCGTCGTCACCAAACGCCTTTGCCATGCCACCGATGGAGAGGAGGGGTGCGGTCACGTCGCTGTCGAATGCCTTCACTGTGCCAATGAGGGGTGCCATTGCACCACTATATGAGACGCGCCATGGGGTGAGGGGACGGGAGGGAAAGAGTGTGGGATAGATAAAAGATAGAGAAACCCTAGGTTAGAGGCTTATATATAAGCGAAGAAAAATACACTCTAACGGGACTTTTGGGCTTGCTTTAGGCCACGACATTTTTCGGAGGCGGACACCTTAAAACGACCGCACTTGAAAAGGACAATTTTCCAATACTGTTGTTTTAAAATATTTGTCTGTGTAAAACTATTTTCCGAGACAGACCAATGCAAATGTCTCCTTAAATAAAAATTGTTTGCCTCCATTAATGTCTGTGATTAATGGAGGTGGATAGATTTTGTGTCTACTACCGAGACTTTTTTAGTATACCCTAAAATATTTTTTGTGGTAGTGTGATGAAGAGCGATGTTGGAAGTCCTTTCGTGAAACAAGTCGGCAGCAGTTCGGCAAGGGCTCATGGCAGCAAAGGGTGGGGTGGGAGGAATTATTGTGAAACACTTTGTTAACGTCGGATTGTCTTTTTCTCGCTCAACAATCACAATAACATAAAGGTAGACGAGAACACAAGTACGAGGGACAAATCTTTATTGCTGAATTGTGTATCTCATGATGAACATGCCCCTCATGTATATACTCCAATCTAAGCCTAGAGTTTTGGTAAAAGCTCACAAACAAACTAGACTAGGAATAGGAGTATAGGACTCCCAGTCTTTCCTTTCCTTTAGGACTTTTGTTTCCAAAATTGGTTTGTGTTACATCAGGAATAACAAGAGGAGAGGCCCAAGGCCCAAACATAATTTTCCATTGAACTTATTTATTTCCGTGGGTTTTTCCATATAACACCCCTCTCCTTATAATATTTTTTGTATAGAAAACGTGTACGCAAATATTTATGTCTCTGATCAGCCACAATACTGTGCTAACCAAAGATGACATGTTTAGAAGAAAGTGGCAAGGGGATAGCATATGTAGGTTCTGCTCTAAACAGGAGTGTACAACACCTTCTCTTTGGCTGCACATGGTAGTAGGTGATTTTTTCAATGCTACATTAAGTAATGAAATTTGGGCTTTGTCCTGTTGTGGAAAAAAATCACTAACAGTAACATTACAATATAAGACTAAATGAGGTTCAGATCACCAAACCATTAAACATTCTGTTGGAATGCATTAATCAGAATACTTTTTCGGGCACAACGTACAAATTGCCTAAGACGAGGAATTTCTCAGAATACACATACTATCCCCTAGTTCCGTATGTACAATAGTGTCCATAATTATATATACATTTTCCCAGATATAAATCATGACTCCTGAGGAAACTGACAATTCAATAGTGTTCTAGTACAATGAATAACAATGCACCAGGTTGTTTAGTAACTCTAAATTTGACAGTAATATTGTTAAAAATACATTAGATCAAGTCATGTTCAAAATTATTTAGAAATTTTCGAACTTATCCAGGAAAGTGGAATTTTTAATAAGTCTTGAACATCACACAGCAAACAAGTATGCAAGAATTGTGTGGCGGTGGATAAACAATTAGTTTCAACTGTTGATTTACCTTTCAGTCCTGAAGACTACACTGAGAAAAACAGAATGTTTAAAGCTGTACTTTTGACTGTCGTAGAGATCACTGGTGCTAGGTGTTACAAGTCAAAGATTATATCAACTGCAAGAATTAAACAAATGCAGTAGAAAAAGTTGCCCATTAGTCTGATCAGAAAGCAAGAAACCTAGGAAACATTTTTTATTCAAAACAGGAAATCTTCCTAAGCTTTGTATATATTAAGCAAGGAGCAAATACAATTTTTTTACATGCAAATTATTTTGATGCAGTAGCAAACTCGAGAGAAGATAGAACGTTGAGGTTATCTGTTTCCTTTGTAACCTTTTGAAAAAAAAATTAACTTGAATTGAGACGAAGGCTGATTTTAGAGGACCCCATAATATCATCCCAACACGTACAGATCACAAACCATTAAAGTCGATTATATTATATATTTCCCAGATATAAATTATGACTCCTGAGGAAACTGACAATTAGGTATGCAGAGTATTCCACTACAATAAATAACTACACCAGGTTATACCTCTAATTTGACATTAACATTGTTCAAAATACATTAGATCAAATCATGTCATGGTTCTTTAGAAAATTTCGAATATATCTAAGCAAGTGAAATTTAGTAAGTCTTGAAGATTACACATCAAACAAGTAGTTGTGTGCTCGACAGTGGACAAACAAATAGTTTCAATTGTAGATTTTGCTTTCAGTCCTGAAGACCACTTCTAACATTTACGTACAGAGAATCAAAGTTACTGGCATCCAAGCTGCTATTTGAGCAACCACATGCCCTTTTACCCATGTTTTTTTTGTCTATATGACTACAAAATGATGCCACCACCGCTACACATAATGATGTAATAGAATGTTTGACAAAAGAACTCAAAAGGAAGATTCTAAACAGTAGTGGCCATCGATGCTTTCAAGTTCAGAACTACTCTGGCAAAAGAGGAAACCTGTCCATATAAGTTCAGTACTACAATTAAACTATTACATAACCTAATGAGGCGTAATTAACTTGGGTTGACACCAAAGCATTCATGTCTTCCATGGTGATGAATTCAATGCAGACCTCCTTAAGCTTGTCACAGTTATGCTGATCAGCTAAAGCTAATGTTGTTGCCACGTTCTCCACGCTAAGATTCTTGCTCAGGATACTCTAACACATCAACTTTAGCCTATCAATGGCATATTTATCAGCAGCAGCAAGCAAATGCCAGATCATATCCTTGTAATCATCTCCGTCAAGATCATCCCCCATTCCATGCATTGAACCAGTATACACGAAACGCAGGAGGGCCTTGAAAATATCAGGGTCCATGTCTTCAATGGTTACGACCCTCTTCTCGCCCATCTGCCCGAAAAACTGTGCCTTGAAAACTGGCGATCGCGCTGCAAGAATGACCTTGTGTGCTTCGACGATCTCGCCTCGAACATTGAATGTGACATCTGCTCCAACCTTCTGATCCAACAACTCAGCAAAATGCTCTGGGATGTCGCACGCCGGAACATCGATTTCATAATTCACGCTAACATCTGACAGCTGTGGCTTCATGGCGACCACAATGTTACATTCAATTGTCAGGCAATCATCACAGATATAATCCGTCTCCAGCTCGGTCCTCAACAAGAACTTTCCAAATCGCCTAGTGTTATCCGACGATTTGAACAGCCTTGGCAGTTTTCGGCTCCACTCGATGCCCGGAGTCTTGGAGGCTTGGTGGATCAGACCTAGGCTGTAGCACGCACGCACCTCGGCGTTGTTGCTCATGAGCTCAAGGTAGACGGAGATGTACCCCTTGCAAGACTCGTTCAGTCCATGGGGAAGAAGCGGATGGACCAGTCGAAGCCGCCGACGGAGAAGACGCGTGACCTGACGAACTTGCCGACGCCGAGGCCCCTCTTAAGGCTGTAGCCCACGATCTCGAACGCGTGCTCGCCCGTGCCGCCTCCGTCGTGCATCTAGACGCCGTCGTCTTCTTGAATGGGGCGGAAGACATGGCTCCTCCCAACCAAGATCGATCTCTTTCATCAGAGGGAATTGGCTGGCTGCACATTTTTTGGAACGTAACGGGTAATGCGGTGGTCAGTGGAGGCGGTGAAGGAGGAGAGATTGGCGGCGGACGGTTGGGGCTTTTGGGGTTGAAGGCGGCGCTGCGGCGGGGGGTGGGAGGAGCACGACAGAAGGCATACGGGCCGATGGGGTAGAACTTTCCAACCAAAACCCAAAGCCTTTTTGGCCCATGTCTAACTAATTTATTTCCGTTGCTTTGTCGATCTAATACTCCTCTCCTTCTAGCAGTGCAGTTCCACGAACACATGGAATTGTGGAAGTAGACGGCGGCGCGTTAGTGGAGACGACAATATTACGGGCGAGTAGTCGCGTGAAGATGCTCCCCAGAAACTTGATTGCCCAGCTATCCAGAGTATGATCTTGCGACGTGCAACAGTTGCGTAAAGATGCTCCCCAGAAACCTAATTGCCCAGCTATGCCGAGTATGATCTTGTGAAGTGCAACAGTTCGGAGGCAACTGTTCTTGTTGAAACTGTGCGCATTGCCAGTGATGGGATGCAGAGGAGCAACAGAGGTTGGTTGTGTTCTTGTATGGGGAGGAGAAGAGGGCCCTTGGTTTTATAGGCGAACGAAGGAGAGGGAGGATGCACTTAGACGCAACCATGGATGGAAAGACCTCATATGGGAACAGTGAATTGTCCAAGAAGCAAACAATCAATTGCCCATTACCTTTCGTCTACGTAAAACCTTTTATAGATGGAAAGGCCACATATGGAAACAGATAATTGTCCAAGAAGGAAACAATCAATTGCTCATTACCTTCCATCAGTGTAAACCTTTCCCCCGGAAGCACACCAGGCGTAGGCACAGCACGTCTCGACTCGCTACGGCCACGGCCTCGGTCCAACGAACGCATGCGCGTGTGGCTCGTCAATCTCCTATTTAATTACTCATACTGGAATAACAATAATATCTATTCTATACCTACTCCTCAAACATGTAAAGTCTCTGTCTCGTTTTTTTGTCCGTCCTGATAGATGGGCCCCACCTATCAGGGATGAGCCTCCAACTATCTCTTTCATGGTTGCCCAAAGACTTGTGCACTCGAGCCCCAAGTCCTCATTAGACCTTGATTCCCCGCCGAGTCTGCTCGAAATTCCGTGTCCACAACAAACTTCCCAACCGGCGTTGTCATGTCGTCCCCGCCGTCCTTAAGTTTGTTGCCGCTGCAGGAGTTGCAAGAAGTCCACCACCATTTGGGGTAATCGACAGAAAGCACGACGAGGCACAACCTTTGATATGAGGCGATATGAAAGAGACCGTGGGAGTTGGGAGAAGGGCACAATGGTTACCTAGCCGCCAATGAAGCACCAGCACAGACAACTTAAATCGAGCACCGATGACCTTAAATCTCGGTGCCCTCGAATCGGGCTTGACCGCCATCAAACCGAAGTGAGGATGAAGAGATGGGGACTTCCATGGCAGAATGGCAAGGATGATGGCTACAACAAGTCAACAAGCGAGTCGGAAGACGACTCTTCACCTACTGCGGCGATGCCGACGAGCACCATGACCCTATGACAGCGGCGTGGTTGGCCGGCTCATTGTGGCTAGGCATCGGAGACAGCTTGGTGGATGTGGATCTGCGTGCGCACGGGGAAGGGGGCAGCAGGGAGAGGATTGATGAGAGAGCAGCGAGTGGGTTAGGAACAGAATGTGGACTTGCGTGGTTAGAACATCTCCAACAGTGCCCAAAATAGGTTCCTAAAATCTTGTTTTGGGAATCAATGGTAAAACTCTTGCTTCAATAGTGGCCTAAATTGGTGGCTACCTTTTCCAAACTCCCCCAAACAATAGGTTCTGGAGCCATTTTTCATCCCTAGCATGCGCTCCCAACCCTAAAACTAACTATTGGTAACTGCTGGTGTAGAATACCATTATGCTCTAAAAAATTTTAACAAGTTTCTAAAACCAGTGTTTTAAAACTATTTTTTTAAGACGTTGTTGAAGATACTCTCGAGGGGACGATAAAGCTTAGAGTTCTGACGCTTCTCGCGTTGGTGGGTCATCCAGCAGAACGCACACAAGGCCTCTCGTCGTTGTTGCTTGCGGGCCACTGCAACACATCGTTCCATGCACACGCCCACTGCAACACATCGTTCCATGCACACGCCCACTGCAATACATGGTTTGCATCCATCGACGACAAAAAACCGTTTCTACAAAGCAGGCGATTTATGTGGTAAAAAAACCCGATAACAAATCTGCCTTATGTTTATAATCATAACTAGACAGAGATGAACTTGTCTTGCATCGACACAATTAGATGATGAAGGCTAACACAAATGTAATTCTAATAATATGCTATTAAAATTTACATGTCTGGTTATTCCTTGAAAAGTCATATGCCCTGTTCGGCTGGCTGGGCTGCAGCTGGTGGGGGGGGCTGACGGGTGGGGCCGGCCGAACAGGGCAATATCCATAGAGAAACATAATACAATAACCCATAGCGACACACGGGACATGTGCGCTAGCAACATTAAAATGATAGGCTTTCAATTCTTTACTGAAAGAAATATTGGGCCTAGCCCATATATTAACACTAGGCATTTTCGCACTTGACTGATGATATGGTCCACCTCAAATCAGATGAAAACGGAATTGACTCACAATTGTTAAGTTGGAGTATCAAATTGGACTTTGTGATAGTTCGGGGATGAAATTAACCCTTGTTAGATAGTTCGAGTACTAACCTGACTATTTCGCCATTGCTAAACTAATAGGGATTGTTTGGATTCCTACGCTAAATCCTTCTAAATGACATGCTACCCTACATTTAATACTTCCAACTCCGATCACTTGATGGAGTAAATGCGAGTGTATTTTGAATTTTACTCACTTTTAGTGGGTGTTTAGTTCATGAATATTCACTATTTATTTACACTATTTATTTTATAAAAACCGTAATTTCTCTTACAAACTTTTGCTACTATAGTAAATTTTCCAAACTTCTCATATCTAAACACCCTCGGGTTTTAGCAACTTTTGGCTTGCTAATGAACAAAACTCTTTTTAGGTCCAACTAAAGTTTAGCAATATTTTATTTTACATCCTAAGTTACTAAATTTAGCCAACTAGACATTAGCAAGGGGACCTAGCCTAAATATGGCGGGTAATGACTATAAAAATGAATAAATTGGTAGATACAATATGTAAGAATGTATGGTGTGCATATCTTATGGTATAAGAGCATCTCCCAGTAGTTAAATTGGGCTCCTAAATCCTATTTACAAGCCCAATTGTAAAATTTGAGAGTTCAATTTTGCTCTCAACTCCAGTGGGAGTCTCTATATGGGCTCTTATTCCTTGTGGGACCCACCATTCAGATTAAAAAAGTGGTGGGTTCCACGAGTAGAAGGGTGGATAGGAGGGTCCTATTTCGAGGGCCTTGGGATCAGATTTTACGAGGGCATATAAAATAGGATATCATTTGCAATCCTCATTGGAGTTGGTTTTTTTTCATCCTAAAATTTAGAGTAGAGACTTGGATAGACACCTCCACTATAGAAGTGGAGATGCTCTAATAGATTACGCGTACTATTGAACATAACATAGAAAAGGCTATACGCAACTTGATTTTGTAATTTTGTCATACTTATAAAATAGTAATGTGAAAACAACAACATTATGGATACATAATGTGGATACATTATAATTTTATTTTATTTGTGCGTGAAAACAACAACATTAACCTCACTTCTCCTTTAAAAAAAAATAAAAATAAAAACCTCACTTCTAGCCCCTCCTCGGGTCCTTCCAACTTCCAGTCCCAACTCCCAGTCCCACAGGCCACGGTCCCTTTCCATTTCCCCTGAAACGCCGCCCACCTCGGCTCCTCCCCCAAATTTCCCTTTCCAAAGGAAAAAAAAAAAAAGGCTCATCGCCTTCCCTTCGCCCGTGCCCCCTCCGCCGGCGGCGGCCGCTCACTTCCTCCTGCTGTCCTCTTCCCAGGTTTGCCTCCTGCTTCTCTTGCCTCCAAGAAAGGTGCCTCTTCTTCACCGAACCCTTTCCAACGATTTCTTCGCATCTTGGAATCTGCAGGGAATAGGATGGGGTCCAAATCCAAGAAGACGGCGTCGAGCCACACCACGGAGACGGAGACGGGCACGCACTCGTTCAAGATTGTCGGGTACACTCTCAACAAGGGCATCGGTGTCGGAAAATCCATCCGGTCGGGCACCTTCAGTGTCGGTGACTACGATTGGGCCCTCCGCTTCTACCCCGACGGGGTCAACGAGGTTAGCAAAGACTTCGCGGCAGTCTATCTGTTGTTGGTGTGCAAGAACGCTGAGGTGCGGGCGTCCTATAGCCTGAGATTGGTTAACAAGAATACAGGGTTGCAAGAAACACTGTGCTCTGAAACCACCATTCGAGTGTTTAAGACTTGCAATACAGCTTGTTTCAGCCCATGTACCTGGATAGCAAGGAGTAGCGAGCTATTAGCTGGCTACATAGTGGACGATTGCCTGACAATTGAGTGTACTGTCGCAGTCGTCAAAGATTCATGGGTGGAAAACACTGGGAGCTTTGAGATCGAAGTGCCACCCTCAGACTTATCAGAGCATTTCAGCAAGTTGTTTTTGGCAGAGGAGGGATCCGATGTCACATTCAGTGTGGGAGGCAAGAATTTCCCCGCACACAAGATCGTGCTGGCCACACGGTCCCCTGTCTTCAAGGCGCAGCTGTATGGACAAATGAAGGAGAGGAGGGCACGTCGTGTGACTGTTGAGGACATTCAGCCTGATGTCTTCAAGGCCCTGCTGCAATTCATCTATACTGATTCACTACCTGAGTGGGATGGTCTTGATGCAGAGGAATATTGTGAGATATCTAGGCATTTACTTGCCGCTGCCGATAGATATGCCATGGACAGGTTAAAATTGTTGTGTGCAAGCAACCTTGTCAACTATCTTGACACGGAGAATGTGGCCACTACACTGGCCTTAGCTGATCAGCATAACTGCGACCGTCTCAAAGATGTTTGCATCGAATTTATGGGCTCTTCTGATGAAATGGATGCTGTGGTGAAAACAGAGGGTTATGCAAATCTCAAAAGGACTTGCCCATCTATCCTAGTAGATATACTGGAGAAGAAAAGCAGGAAGCCCATGACATAGGTTAGCAGCCCAAGTGAAGTAAGTCTTCAGCTTAAAACAATCTGAACAATGTATCTAAAACCAGCAAGCTATATCTAGTTGTGGTTTTGATGTTCAACAACAACCCTTGCAGTACTTGGATTTTTTAGATATTCCTGTTTGCAGTGAAGTCATAGGTTGGGCTTGAAGTTCATTGAAATTTGGGGAGGTTCAACTAAATACCATGCTGAAATTGACTGTCTACAGAAGGAAAAAACTGATTTTATTTCTCTACATCTGTATCTGAAACCAGCAAGCTATGTTCAGTTCTGTGCTTGTTTCACTGTTGTTTGTTAGATATATTTTAGACAATTCTCTGTTATTGTGTTATTAGTAACTGAAAGTAATCTGAAAGAAAAACATAATATTAGGCATCTCTTATACTGATAGCAAACTATAATAAATCTTAATGTTTTTTTTGTAGTCAATGATTTATTTTAAAATCTAAGCCTGAAGAAAACAAAATGTATTAAGGTTCACAGCGACACAGTTAAATCTGCGCTCCCATCTCCATTGCCTTATTTCCTTCAATTAATACCTTTTCTCTCTCCAATGGTGTCAAACTATCAACCAATAGTGAATACTATCTTTAACTTTTGTTTAATGGGTGGCCATAAGTGCCTTAAGACACTTTCACTGTTCGAAAGTTAAGGGTCAATATCAATGATGTTGCCCTTTGCCATGAAGAGTGAAAGAATGCCACTGTACCTTGATAGTTTCGGAGCTTAGAATTCACCACTTGAATATCTTGATGAAAATCCTTCATATTTTGTTTGAATTCTCATGGCCTATCTTATTCAGTTTCTTTAATGTCTTTCATTTACCATAAAAAGTAAGTGTCCATACGCAGCATTGTTCGTTGACCTGAAAAAAGTCAAATGAATAACAGGGATTCTTCAGAATTCCTGAATTTGACTGTCATGCAATTGCAGATTTGCAGTAGTATAACATGTAGATCTAAGGTGGTAAATATGAAGCATCTTGTTTCAACTACCTCAGCTGTGGGTTGGAGTACATTCCTCAAATCTGTGTAAACTGTAGGATCCCTCATTTAGATGTCTCATTGACATGATAATTTGAGAAGTCTTTTTGATTGTTCGTTGTGCTGAAAGCAATTTCCATTCCAGAATCCCTGAACTTTATTGTTAAGCATTTAGATAACTCTTTAAACTGTAACTTGGTAAAAGCAATGTATTCTTTCTTTTTTAGAACAGTACCTGGAAAAGATGAATTCGCACCAAGTGTATCGCGTGCAAATTTACATGTGCACTTGGCACAATGTGTTTATATTTCTATTGATTCATAACAATGAGTTCATACTTGTTTGAGTTATAGTGCCAGCTACCATATTGTAAAATTGATGGGCCAAATATTGAAAAGCATAGGAGGAGCTATGTGTGTCTTCTGCTGAAATGCTTCTTCTGGAGTGTAGGTGATCTGCAATTTTTCTTGCCTCGTAGCAATGTTATGTAATGCAAAATCCAGTCATTGTATCGGAATCCTTCTGGATTATTATCTTGTAGACAAATTTATGACTAGCAATTCAAAGAGAAGCATGCTTTTTTCCGACTTAGGTTTTGTTCACTCCATTCATTGTACGTCACTCATATACATGCAGAGTCTTTTCTGCATCGCGTTTTATCTCTGCGGGTTCTCCTGTGGATGATGTATCTGATCGGTGATAGGTTCACAAATAAGACCAGTCGCCCAAATTTCTAACAATACGAAAGAAAACAAGATGCAATGATGACTAGTCAGCACAGCTTCAGTATTTAACTGGAGGGAGTGTGGACAATGTGGATCACTGCTTTCGTTATTGCAAACACAAAGAAGAGTATTCTTGTGCTGTTCTTGTGTTGAATGTTGTTATCATTTGCCATCAACTTGTTCGTTATTGTACCGATGAGGACAGCAGGACGTTTTTTTATTTATTTATGTCTTTAGGAAGTAACTAACCCTCGATGGCTTTACATGTCCGTTGAACTCAGGGACTACAGCAAACCATTGATATAACCTAATATCAAGTTTACCTACCTGACTGTTCATAATTGTGTCCAGAATAGGGTTTCTAATTTCAGTTCCACTATTTTTTAGTTCTCCACCAAAATTAGTGACATTTGTGTTTTTCACTAAAAAATCAATCAAAATTTATCAAAGGAATCGAAATTATGAAACAATAGGTAGTTTATATTCATAATCTGTACATATAACCTTGCAACAAAATTAGTTCACTACTCAAACTCATTAGTTTTACAGAGCTGTTCTGTTGTCTTGTGAAGCTTTGTTCTCTGATATAAATCGATGAACACGGAAGGGCACGTTCTTTCGGGATTTGCATATCCTTTGGTTACCGCCACATAATCCTTCTTTTCGGACGAAGCAATAAATTCGATGCAGGCATCTTTAATCTGTTCACAGTTGTTCTGATCAGCTAAAACCAATGTAGTTGCCACGGTTTCCACATCATGGTTCTTGCAAATGATGCTTTGACAGACCAACTTCATCCTGTTCATGGCATATCTATCAGCAGCCACAAGTAAATGACACATCATTTCGCCATAATCTTTTCCCTCGGGAGTCGAGATTATCCATATCAGGCAATGAATCATTATATATGAAATGGAGCATGGACTCGAAAAATGCAGGTTGGATGTCCTCAACGGTTATTTATGGTTAGCCTCCATTTTGCTCCATACGAGCACATCTGGAAATCTAGGTCGCCCCCTAAATGCAGATTTTTCATGTAGTCGGTTGCTCATAATCGATGTTGGACAGCAGATAGGTTGGCTTGGTGAAGTCTCCCCCACCCAGATAAGTGGTTTGATTTGTGATCAAGAAGATGAAAATATTCAGCACCTTGACATCGGTTGTCTTTGCAAGGCAATTCTGGTACGGCATCATGAACAGCATTGGTCTTGCAGCACTTGCCCTGCCAGCCGGGATATGACTCTTTCGATGATTGGTGGGGCAACACGATCATGTCAGTTAATGGAGATGCACAAATGAGATTGAATTCCCTAATCATCCTAGGGGCCTGGATCATTTGGAAACATCGAAATGATTGCGTGTTCAACGGGGTTAATCCCAGTTTATTTACAGCCATAAACATGGCTAGGGAAGAAGCCCTGCTGTGATCTATGGCTGGTGCTAGGGAACTGTCCCAGCACCCAGCCCAGTAGGGGTTGTACAGGATGGTCAGGTCTTCCCCCTTGGTGTTATATGTGATTACTTTTTAGTTTAAGTGGATGTGTGGGCGTGTGTCTTTGGGGTCTGTGGGTGAGTGTGAGTTCTTGAGTCTCTGCATGACTCTTCTCTCTTCCATTAATAATGATACACAACTTTGCTACGTATTCAAGAAAAAAAAAGGCAAACCCATCATGGATACCACACATTGAATCTCTTTACACATTTTCAGTAACCATCAATGGAAAATTAGCAACAGCTGAATTCACAGGGCAAGACTAACAGTACAACACAGAAGACCTATCTAAAATTAAGTAATCCTAAAACATTTTATTGGTGAAACAATTGTGTAATACTTGTTGCGGTGGAGTCATTGTCCCTATTATATACTGTGTTAGTGCAAATATATGTGCTCGTGCATCAATCTACAAAGAATTTGAAATACCAATGCTTCCTGTAAGAACTCAGAATATTGTGTAGTTTGAGAATAAGTTCACAAGATTTTCTAACGCTTCAGGGTAAAATTTCCTTGCAAACAAGTAGCATGGTCTCTTCAGTCCATTCCACAAGCAAGGCCTCTGCAAGAGCTCTTTCTGCAACAACAAGAACAAGCATAAGATGTTCAACGTTTTTTAATCTGAACTTTTGCAATTTTAAGTAACTGGAAACATTATCCATTTTAGAGCCTATTAGTTTTCCACAATTCCTTCACTAGATTGTGTGACGGGTAATCAAATATATGTAAACCTACCCTCACTTATCATGTGCAATAACTTCAATACATATGATTTCTTAGAATGTAACATGGTACTATAATCCAGTAAATAGATGCAACAATTAAATCATTAGCAAACTTTTATGCGCTAATTGTTTCAAATAGCAAGGGAGGAAGGAACCTTCTCATCACTGGTGATGTGGGAGCTCACGTCAATCGACTGCCGCAAAATGGAAGTTAGAGACATTAAAACTACCATCTTAATAATGTTAAGAGGACACACAATAAGATACTAAACATACTGTCATATTCTTTAGGCGTTCATAAGTGACATCTTTAGCTCGGAAAGATCTGGGATGCCACTTTCCTTCAGACCAGTCAACGTAAGTGACAGACCAATTAGCGATTCCAGCTGGATCCATCATCTGGTTAATACAGAAATTAGAGCTCCCAAAGTCAGTACCCAGAAGAAATTATTGACGATCAAAAGCTTTTAAAATAACGATGCCATTTTGTAATCAATACGAACGTGGAATAACGTTGGTAGATAATGCTCATCTGCATAGCAATTGCGGCCTTCTTCCATTCCAGGCTGCAAAGGGCATAAAACACAATGAAAGACAAATCATTGAGCAGAATAATGATATAAACATAATAGAATGATCAAACAAATCATTGAAACAACTGTAGGACATACAAAAGCAGTTACTTCATTCGCGTAATTTTGGCTGATAGGTAGACGACAGTAAATGGAGGAATATTCACGGAAATTTAAAAAAAAAAAACAGATAGAAATCTAGAGGATCTGGGAGACAGCATATCATTTGACAAAGAGATAGTTGAAAGCTGCAATTTAGTTCAAAAACTTAAGTTATGCTCTGCTACTGCTACGGTGCACACATATGCACGGTAGGCCATCAAACTTAAGATCTGATTACCCTGCAGTAATGCCTGAATTTTGTGTAATAAAGACTGTCTGCAATCACCACCATTGCATGTTGCCGCTTCATTGAGAACCACTGCAATGTCAAAAATAGTATTGTAAACACAGTCCAGAAGCTCATAATTTCAATGCGATTGAAAAAAATCTACAAATTTGAAAAACAAAGTGTATTAAGTATATGAAAACCACAAGGATTTTTATTGAATAAGATGGGCAATCCTTCTAGGCATATATGCCATTGATTGAATAGTAATTGTTGTTTGTGAGCTTGAATGAGGTAAATACTAAGATCACCTGAGAACCCTTCCTGAATTCTGACTCCCGAACCTCAGGTAACATATTCTTTGAGTATCTGAAAACTCCATGTGGCCCAGGATCGTGAAAACTGGCCAAGGAAAAAACGAGAATGTGAGAGGCCGTCGGTATATAATGAATTAAGACTCAAAGCTCAGTGTAATTTTCTGGGCATTGGCTTAATTGAATGAATGCAACCTAGTTGAGACAGAGCATTGTCTAACCAGTCCAGAAAACTGTGCCTTGATCCCATCAGGAAGTCATATACATAGTCAAAATTGTGAAGAGGAACACAGCTGAAATCATCATATAGTTAATGGTTACAGGATGAGAAAGTCGTCATGAAAGAAAAAATAAAACATTCGAGCCCTTTAATATGGGGATCACCTTTCTGAAAGCAATACAAAATGCTGGTTGTCTATATCTTCTAGAGCTTTTGCCAACAGCCTCTTCTCTGCATCAACCATTGAAATCATACCCCACCCTACCTGCCAGAAATTTGCAAAAATCAGATTCCCAGCCATTGTAATCATACCCCATCCGACCAGATAGAATTAGCAAAAATCAGAATACTTCTTAACGAGTATATGAATATAGTGGATGTGTCAGAAAACAGTAAGTATCTAACTCTGTAAACAGTAATAGTCTCATAAATACACATGTTTTACAAGCTTAACATGGATTTATCCTTAATAGGATTACCTTCTCACTGTGTATGTCTCGACCAACAAATATTGGACTGACATGTTCAGCCTTCTCCCGTGAAGCATGGACATATATTGTATATCTCCCTTCGTGACCCTGGAAAGATAACAGGAACAGAATGGAAAACTCAAGTAGAGTAAGATGTATGCCTTGGTCTTTAGATTCAAATGGTGCTAGCCGCAAGGAAAGTAAGAGACAGCTTAAACAAAGTACATTTGTGGTTAAGTGGTAGAGACAGATCCAGTAACATAACAAAGTCTGATCGTGCTCCGAATCTAAATACACTTATGTACAGAGTCTGATCGTGCTCCGAATCTAAGAACACTTCAGGAAATGAAAGATGTAGTTTAGGGACAACTAATGCACTTCTGACCTTGTTTATGACTGGTGAATTACTGCACATCAACCATATCCACTTTTACATGAAAGAAATATGTTTGTATCTTAAAACATGGCTAGAAAACTAAAACAGTAAACTTGAAACAAATCCAGAATCTGCAATGAAACCAATATCACGTATAAAGATGGCAAGTATAATAAGGAAATGCTGCAGGATACCTTAAAGAACAACTCCCATAATTTTTCAAATGGAAGTTTGCTTGGAGTTAAGAACATGAAGGCGATTTTTGGGTTCCTGGATATGAAAGGAGGCGTCGAGAGGATCTGTCTGAAGACAACTCGTGCAGCAGTCTCTGCATCGGTAAGTTCACGGGTAGGTTCTGAGGGGAACCAATCCCTAACAGGATAGGTATAGTCCTGGGGAGGGTAGAGATAAGCCCATAGCACAGTGATGACAATGAATATTACAACCACTGATATCCATATGCGTCTTCTTGGACTTGCTCTTGTGCGAGGAACATTAACACCCTTCATGTCACTCAAGCTCAACTTCCCCACCTGATACAACTTCATTCCATTTGGCCTCTCACATTGAAGTGTCCCACCTTCATTGTTCTCTAATGGACTCAGACCAGCGTTTTACAATGACTTCCAACAATGAAAATAGAAGCAATTTGCCTTTTGCTTCTATAAACACTTCTGCAAAATAACAGTATAAAAAGGGAGGAATTAATAATTAAACATACTCTTATGGCAAACTTGTTAAAAGGACGAGTTTTTTCTACACATACGTAGCTACCCCCACCAGGATTATACCTACGGCAAACCAACCACCCCACACACCAGCGCTAACGGGTTGCAGCGCTACCCGATAGGCAGATCAAACGCGTGTGCATGCACCTACCAGATCGATTTAGTTAATGAATAAATAATAAAATAATGTGTCAGCGCTGCACTAGTTTTGCTGCATACATACACATGTATGACAGCAGATGCTTTCGGAGTGTGTTTGCATACGTACGCACACATTCTTTGGGAGTTTGTATGCATACATACGCACAAATATTTTGGGAGTTTGTATGCACATATACTTGGGAGAACATAAATATACTATACGTATGTATTTTTCTGTACAAATTTTTTCTTTCTGCACTTGTATCATTTGATACTTTTTCATATGAAAACGGATATCACGAGATACTTTTTGAAAACAGATATCAACAGATACTAATATGGAAGAAGTATCAATCGATACGTACTATCAACTGGAAAGAAGTAAAGAGATTGCATACTGGAATTCACTAGATCGATGATGCATGCTGTACCGCTGTCAGATGAGGATGAGGTATCATTGAAAAATCAACGGGGAAATTAAAAACGCGATCTGCATGCAGCAAGGAGATGATAGATGGGATTAGGAATAAAAAAATCAATCACAGCCCGCAGCCCAAAGTTTCTCTTAATCATACCTGTGAAAGTAGCCTGCGGCAATCCTTGCTTCAATTTCCGCCCATGCACGCGACGATCGCCGGCGGCCTAAGGTCGATTGATCACAGCCGGGGCATGCAGCGGTGCAGGTGACAAGACGTAGAAGGGCCAGGGGGACGGTGTTTAAACGGAACGGAAAAATAGGATCTTGGTTGCTTATTGGTTTTTTCCAACGTCATGCCCGATATCCACCAGCACTACGGGGCTTAGAATTATACAGGTTAAAAGATAGGGGTAACTACACACGGGTGTAGGATGGATTTTCCCTTAATCAATATGATATTATACTTGTGCTCATTTTTTAGTCGCGCTAAACAGTTGATGCGACCAGATGGCAAATCATGCTAATTGCTAGCTGATTGACGTGAAAGAAAAAAGAGTTTAAATATATCAGCGGCCCTTGAACTTATCCCGAGGTGCCACTTAGATCCACGAACTCGCAAAATTGAAATCTGTCACTAAAATTTTTAAAAGTGTCATTACTAAAAAATTTAGATTGATATATGGCTAAAATAAAACATACTATCAAGAAGACGTTGGTGTAAAAAAAAAAGGCCATGAATTGACCAACCGATCTGGTTGGGTTTGGGTATCCAATGAGAAAAATTTAGACAAATGGGCCATGCGTGAGAATATTTCAGCCCAGTCATCCAAAGACAGCCCCGCCCGCTTCATCAAGAAGAGTAGTAGAAGTAGCCGCCGGGTCCAATAGGCCGGCGGGCACGGCAGCAGAGACCAAGACGCGCCCATGGACCCCACCGGCGGCGGCGACGGCGACTCCGCGGCGGCGGCGAGGGGGAGCGGCGGAGGGGGAACCGGGGCAGGGCGATGGGCGGTGAGCGCGGTGTGCGGGGGGCTCGTCTATTACCACTGCGCCGTGCGGCGCGCCAGCGCAGTGTCCCTCGCCGCCGACGTGCTCCTCGTCCTCCTCTGCTCGCTCTCCATCCTCGGCCTCCTCTTCCGACACCTCCACATCTCGTGAGCGCCCCCTTTCCCTCTCTTTATCCCTCCTGATCGTCTCCTGCATCCCTTCTTCCGCCCTTCAGTCCAAAGCAATTCCGCCTCTCTTTTGCTGTTGTTGGTTGGTTGGTTCCGCTTGCCGGTTGCTACGAAGATTGTGTGAGGTTGTTTATCCAGAAACCTGATTATCCGGATTCGTAGTTGAAGGATTGTGTGTAGTATTAGTAAATGATGCTGGTTGTAGCTAATGGCTGCCTGGCTGGTACATGATGCTACGAAAGGGGAAAGGTGGTAGTCAGCTAAAGAGGAGCAATTGGACTATGGATCCTGGATTTCAGGGATATTTTTGGGAAATGTTTATTGGTATGAAGTCGGCCATACAACTGTACATTACCAGCGGCCAATTTTCTTGTTGGTGGAAACTGAATCAAAATGTAAACAATTTCAATTTTGTTTTGTAAGTTCAGGGGTAACAACTGATTTTGTTATGTGTAGAAACCTACATCAGATTGCTGCAGTAGAGAATACAGAAACTAAAACACAGGAAAAGGACCAGAAGAGCATCGGTTGCTTGGATTACCATACCTTTCCCATTCCTTGGTTTACAAAAAATCTGCATAATTTCTGGAATAATAGTGCATAAATTTCTTCCCTAGCTTTGGGTCTGTGTACTGAATTCAGTACAAACTTCAGCCTTCAATCATGGCCATTGCCACCCATCTGATTCGTTCTCTTGAGGTGTTTTTTTACCAACAGAAAATTGCAATGAACACTTCAAACTGCTATATATTTGTCTGTGTTAAAGTAATGCAGCATTACTGGTCGTTGGTTTCTTTTTTGGCAGTTCTAGTTTTCTACTACTACTTTGTGAGGTACTATATATCTGTATTCCCTGGGCAAAAACAAATAAACAATCACTAATTAGTAAGCTGCTGAACATCTTCGGAGGCAGTTTCGCATCTAGTGTGGAAAAATTAAACACTTTCCACCTCTAGATATTTCTGTCTTTGAGATGGCCACTAGACTACATGCGTAGGTCTGGTAGTTTGGCTAGGATTCTTAACTTCTTGGATAATAGCAGGAGTCAGTAGCTCCTGGTGGCTTGGCTATTCGGTTATTCTAAAAATAGGGAAAGGCTTAAAAGGATAGGTATGAGTAATATGCAATATAATAATCTAGGAAAAAAAAATTGATAGTATGAATATGCAATATATCGTTTTGCTTGTCCTATTGCAAACTCGGTGCTAGCAACTTAGTTGTGTAGAAACCAACATCATGGTACCTGAAGTAGACAATGAATGTGCTAGATCAGCACTGCCTTGCCCGGCACCAAGGCATTTGGTCTAGGATTTTTTTTCATCTGGAGTGGTTTAAGACTTGATCAATACATGAATGTTGAGAAAATAGGGATGGAGAATGATGAACTATGGTAACATAACTCATGAATGCATGTTTTTAGGGTTAGTCTTATCTTTCAACTTATAAAAAGTACATGCCTAGCCTCGCCTAGGCACTAGGCGGAGCCTGACCACTTTTGAAACCTTAAAACACTAGCTTGTTTACAGAAGAGGGCTATGTTCTACCTTATAATGTTATATTGTTATTTTCCTAATAATTTAGTTTGTTGGATTTTTTAACCTTTCTTACAAATTATAATGGTTTATTATTTAGCAGTGCCTCACTTTTCCTTTAATGGTTTTTCATGTAGGGTGCCTGTGGATCCTCTTGAATGGCAGATTTCTCAGGATATGGCAAATAGCATAGTTGCATCCTTGGCTAACACTATAGGAGCTGCTGAGTCTGTATTAAGGGTGGCTGCAACTGGACATGATAAGAAGCTGTTTTTCAAAGTATGTCTCGTAGCTTCAACTTATGTGCTCCTTGAGGATTTTGTGACAAAGAAATATTGAAATTATATGATTGTTATTTGCTATTTAGCCCGTGCTTGTTAAAACGACAAATGGTTATTTCAAGCATGGTAGCAGATGAGTTCATGTTTTTTCCTAGCTGTTCTCTGGCATACAAAGTGGAAAAGAGTGGCTAAAACTCCCTTATGCTGTTTTAGTGTGGTTTTGATTGATCTGCTAAGTACTTCGTGCTCTCTGGCTTGTCCATACAGACAACCATCTCCCGAGGGGGAAAAACTCAGTTTGATCCTCTCTTGTACTTCATATCGCCTGGCTTACACTGATCTACAATCTCGCAGGTGGTTTTTACATTGTATTTTCTAGCAGCTTTGGGGAGAGTGGTGTCAGGCGCTGCAGTTGCTTACGCTGGTAAAAATATTGCGAAATAACTTCTCTCCTGCTCTGTTATGCTTGCTTTAGATTCATTATTATGCAACAACTTGAATAACATAAACACGACTGCTTCTTTTTCATGTGCAGCGCTCTGTATTTTCTGCCTGTACATGTTTGCACAAAGTACCGATCTGTTCGACCAGCTCCCTTCTTGGGTCCCTGTGGGAAGGGATTCTTTGGGCGGTGCTCAGGATACCACATGATCTCCACGTGTAAATCAACTACAGAGTTATTTCCTTTGTTATCAGTTCTGTACATGGTCCTGCTGGCTGATTTGTTGAGCTATAGCACCAATGTTGGCTATACTTGTCGCGACTGTACCTGATGTTTAAAAAAACCTGACTTGGTGTTGACCTTTGTGTATATTACTGCCAACTTTGGCAGATTCTCACCTGTATGTTTTTGGCTCACGGCAGATCATGCTGGCAAGTGATGAAATTATGATACACGTTTGGCTGCAAAAGTGCGACTTTTACCGTGTTTTAGCTCATCATGGTTTTGTGGATCTAAGCCATTAGCTGCTTTCACCATGGAATGAGTGATCCTAGTTGTTTTGCCCCCATGGTTACTGTCAAGCCGAGCTTTCTTCGCATTAGCCACTTTTGAACCATGTCTCAGCAATTTACCACACTGACCACACCGAAAATACAGTGAAACTCAATTTTTCCTTCTTATGAAAAAAAAGGCATTTATATGGATAAATTAGTTTCTTCAAATAGTATATATTTTAATGTAAGAGAAAGAACTGAAATAGTACTAAAATAAAGAGTATTTATGCCTATCATTTTATTCTAAGTAGCGATATTTATTTCATACACTTTAGACTTTGTTCATATATTGTCGTGATTGATGCCAAAAATTTATGCATGTTCTTTGGTACATAAAGAAAAGGTTCATTTTACTATCCTCATTTATTCACTTTGTCCGTTAATCCCTTTAACAAAATTTTGGCTCAAATTGCTCCCCTGAACTATTTCAGTTGGTCCAATCGACCTCAAATGAGATTTTTCTTTTTTGTTTCTCTCCACATAAGTTGAGTTTTAAATCTAAATTTTACAAGTAGAAAGAGAACATGTGTTTTATGTTAAAGAAATATATTAAGGTTTTTTTGTGATTATTAACATAGTGTTTTTATGGATACAAAACTACATAAAAATAATCATGAAACCACACCCCAAACAATAAAAAATAATTTGTAATATGTCGAGGTGTGACTATGCTTGGCCTTCAACATGTTAAAACACCCCTAAACATGGAAAGTGTTACTATAAATCAAAGCTAATCCTAAAGTATTTAAAAAAATTAGCATCTGACAAACTATATGATCGACTTTTAGCCTACACCTTACCATATTTAAGAGTACTTGGTTCCTTACCATTATTTGCCACTCCTCGTTAGGGGCGGAGCTACATGTAGTTGTTGATTGTTAGCTGACATCAACAACTAACTCAAAATTAGTGAGGAATCACTGTTCGAAGCTTCTAGTTAATGGAGTTGATACCGTTTTCACAATGGTGGCTCTGTCGCCTGGCTTCACACCTACCCCTTTACGTCGCCGCCATAAAAATAGAATGTTTGTTTCTGTTGGAAAAATCATCCAGGCGAACCTTCGCCAAACTTTCGGAGAGTGGGAGGAAGAAATAAAACTTTCACGAGCGCATGAGAGGTTCCGAGAGAAAATTGATGTCGAGCCTTCGGAGAAGCCAAGGATGACGACGAAGGTTAAGGAAGGACGGAGTTTCATATGAGATTCTCACGAAGTGTCAGCGACGTGCTTCACGCTAAGCGTCAAGGACAAGCTACAGAAGGAAAGATTATTTCCTATAGTATTGAAATTACTATGTAATAGCGGTTACACATGCATGGTGTGGGATGATCTGATGGTAGAAGTTCATGTGAATATGTTAGTTTTGGCCCTATAACTAGCGGTTGCACTCGAACTCAAAGAGGCATGCAATTTCAATAAGAAAGTAAAGCCTGTTAAAATTGCAACAATATTTCTCTTCTTAACCTTCGGGTGAAGTCTAGTCACAGCAATTTCGCTTTTCTTTGACTGCCGCACAACTTTTCTTAACAATACTATAGTTGAGTCAAGGTTTTTTTTACGGTGTACATACGGTATTGCAATCTCTAGTTACTAAACACACTTCAGTCCCAACACACATATGAGCCTATTCAGATGGCTAGAAAAGCCACGGCTAAGGCTGATTTTAGCTGGGAACCCAATCAAAATGGTGGCTGACTAGTGGGCTTAGCCGGCCAGCCCAACCACACCAGCCAGCCCGCCCAGCCACTTACGAACATTCGCAGTATATCTATAGATATCTTATATGACTCGTTTGAGTTCAGCTATTTGTTATTTAACTTTCGTGAAGAAATAGGTAATAACTCCTTTAGAGGGTGTTCAGATTGCTAAATTTTCACTGTAGCTTGCGAAATTCACTGTAGCGAGGCACTGTAGCGAACTTTGTGCTACCAAAGTTCCATGGGGTGTTCAGATTACCAACTTTCCACTGTAGCTTGGGAAATTCACTGTAGCGGCACAGAGCAGCATGCAGGATCATTTTTTCTCCATGATCAAAACATTTTTTGCACTATAAACGAACTGTTACAATCATAGAATATTCAAACAAAGCGAGAACTCAACATATGGCCAAATTGAAACTACAATTCAACAATTAACATTGTACGGAAGCCAAATATTTTATTTGTAATGAGAAAACAAATGCAGTCAACACATCAAGTAATAGGCAAGCCGCAAATGTACACACAACCTCAACCACCAGGTACTCAACGCCTACTCAACAATCCTAGGGCAATCTCCTCACGCACTTCATTCATGGATGCCATTTCCTGCCTTGCCGGCATAGTTTCACCACCTACATCCTCATATGCTTCGGGTGGCACATAGTTGTCATCTCTATCACACCGTGCAAAGTGTCTATCCCTTAAACCACTCATTCTAATGAAGTTATGGAGAGCCATGCATGCAACAATGATTCGGGTTTGCGTATCTGGGTGATAGCATGGTACTTCTTTCAAAACCCTCCACTTCTGCTTCAGCACTCCAAACGACCTCTCAATAACATTCCTAAGAGATGAGTGATGGAAGTTGAAGATTTCCTTTTTACCTTCTGGCTCAGGACCGTGCAGGAACTCTGGTAGATGGTACGTACATCCCTTGTACGGCGCCAGGTACCCCGTACGATTTGGATAGCCCGAGTCAACAAGGTAGAATTTTCCTGCACATTTGACAACTCGTGAACATAACATTATATGGCATCAGCAGAAGAGGGTAGTGCAGAAAGCAGTTTACCTGGGGGAGGATGTGGGAACACATGGCCGTAGGTAGTAATGGCATCACTGAACACCCTCATGTCATGAACAGACCCCGGCCAGCCAGCTACCACAAATGTGAACCTCATATCAAAATCACACACAGCCATTACATTTTGTGTGGTGTTTCCCTTCCTGGACATGTACTTCACTATGTCTCGTTGGTCAACTACACACTTTATATGAGTGCCATCTATTGCTCCTATGATATTGTTGAAATATGGTGCAAATTGTGGCTGCTGCAATCTAGAATGGATGGTCCTAAATTCTGGATCAACAGGTTTAATGAGGTCATCAGCTAGTTTGGTTACACTCTTCAAAACTTTATGGAACATCATGTGCACCGTGGCAGGAGACCTCTCAAATCTATCATCAGCCATTCTCACAGATGCTGGTTGGCCACACATCCATAGAAACAAGCCTAAGGCCTCTAGTGAAGTACTTTTTCTAGAAGATTCTAGCCCATATGACTGCACAAGGAGGTCATGCAAGCGATGGAACATATTGATGCTCATCCTAAAAGCTGTGTAGCATTTTTTTTCATTGCATAGCTTTCTTTCTACCCACTCAAGTCCACTTAATGGAACTTCCCTATATGGCTCTCTACTGCAATATTTATCTAGAAGGATGGCATAAGGAATCATAGCGTACAGCATGTCAATGTCGTCGTCCAGTAACAGGTCATCGTCCATGTCGTCGTCACTTGATGAATCACTTGACCAGCTCATGATCTCTGAACCGACCACTTCATCACGTACGGCTGCTGCCTCAACCTGCAAAAAAAAAATTGCAAACCAATGTTAGATTGTCAAGGAAAGCCAAGAATTTAGTTACAAGACAAAAAACATTACCAAGTTATGATGCAGCAACATGAAAACTGCACAGCACCCATACTTGACACACCCAAACAGCTAAGACCCAAACAACAACATATAAACATGAACACACATAAGTACAGCAACATATAAACACCAACATAGATATAAACAGCAACATATAAACGAAAACAACCAGCAAGCAACAACCAACATAGAAACAGCAAGCAAGAAGCTGCAAATAGCCAAGACAACCACAACATTGGCATGCCATAGATCACTGCATGTTCAATTACAACCCATAGTAGAATAGTCTGAATTAAAGTTTCTTGTTCTAGTAGGCTACATATTAGAATTAAGGTCAACATAGATATTAGTGGTCCTCAAATTATTTGGGGACGAGTAGCCTAGCAAAATAAGATAAGAGGCTCTAGGGAATGACCCTTCCAGCTGCTCTCATAGCATAGTTCTTGATGCACTCAAGTCTGCTCTTCTCGGCAGTGTTGAGAAACACATCCATCCATGTATCATTCTCAACAATCCTCTGCACACCATTGAACCACAACGCCGTGTGCTGTTCTTCATTCACTCCGCACTCTCGTGCCATCTGCAGTACCTTCTTCACCTTTTCCTCTCTGACATTGTTCAATTGTAGCATAGCCTGCAGTCTTGCCTGTCTTGCCTCTCTCCTGTCTACTAGGTTTTCTTGATACAGACTCATCTTCTTCAGGGACAAATTCTCCATATTGTTCAATTTGCCCTCCAAGATGGCCAAGGCTCCCTTCTTGGACTTTTTGGTTGGGGTGGATGCAGTGGTGCTAGTGCTGCTGGCCCTCTTAGTGCCGCTGCTACGCGGCGTGTACTGGCTACGGGGAGTCTGCTGGCTACGCGGAGTCTGGTCGTCGGTGTCCTCCTCTGACTCGAAGTCCTCCCCCGCTGTATCCTGACCACCTGCCTCCGGCTCAGCTGCCTCGGGGCCACTAGCACCAGGGCAGTATGAGGTGGACCCATCGGCTCTTACCTTGTGGAACATCAAGTCCATGTTCTCCAAATAAGGCGGCAAACCAGAATCCCTCAAGGCCAGATAAGCATTGTTTCCCTGCACATGTACATTATGTAAGTAAATTATGAAAATATAATGCAGTATGAAAGTGAAAACGATCTATGAGATGGCTACCTTTGCATTCTGTGTCCACCAATGGTCAGGAGCCATGATTGTGCCGTCTTCTAGAATGACTATGCCCGTAGCTGTGCGGACTACATTACAGAAGTCCTACAGGCCCTTTAGGTACTTCAGAATATAGTCAAACTGAGTTTTGGTATGACGAAGGCCAGTTTCCCTACAAAAACCATCAGATATCTCCTTCCAACCTTGGGTAGTGATCACCCGGGTATGAAAGTTACGCTTCATGATTTGTTCGACATACAGTTCACAGAATTTGGCGATATGGCCTTCTGTCCAGCAACCTCTATTCGCCCTAGCCTAAATGTTTGACGACAATGATAGAATAATGAATATGTGCAACATTCATAGCATCGCTCATGGAGGTTCAAGGTGCATAAGAATATACCCGACGAGTGCCGCCAGTAGCTGCTGGTACGGTGGCCTGGAAGTCGTAAGCAGGGGGAGCTCGCGCTGCAGATCGACGACGGCCGCCGGCCCTGACCATTGCAGGTGGAGATGGCAACCCGTCGGCCGTGGGTTCGACGGCAGGTGCACCGCCACCTCGGCCTTGGGAGGCCGCCGCAGCAGCTCCTCTCGCGGATCGAGAAACCCGCAACCCTAGGGTTCGTCCGCTCGGATGCGAAACGCCCCTGCTGGTGCCGATGCCGGCGTTTTGGTCGCCGGACCGGAGGAGATCCTGGAAGGACTCCACCCCTGGCCAACGCAGAGAGGGGTCGAGATCCATCGAGTTCCCTCCCTGCCCGGCGACGCCGGCCATGCCAAAGGCGGGAGCGGGTGGAGAGAAGCTTGGGGATTGCGAGAAGAAGTCCAACATGTGGCTTCCCTCACCTTGTCCAGCCTCCTCACCCCCTTCGTAGCGACCGCCTCCGCAGAAGTTGTCACCGGCGGTGGGTGCGCTTCCATGGCCGTAGTGGTCGCTCCCGTCCATCTCCTTGGGGGAAACGCCGGCGGTGAACAGATCCAACGTCCCCGGGTGCGGATCTGGCGACCGGGAACCTGGACGTGGGCTTTGGCAGGGGGATGCGGCGGCGGCGGCGCTCGGCGATGTGGGAGAGAGCGAGCGTAGCTGTAGGAAAGCGGGGACCAAGAGCGGTGCGGGGTGAACGAGAAGGGTTGGGGTCGCGACGACTCTGGAGCGGTGCGGTTAGTTTAGGGGGTGCGGTGCGAGTTTGGGTTCGGTGGAAAAGCAGCTACAGTACCCCGCGAAATTCACTGTAGCAAGTTTTAGGGGGTGTTCAGATTACCAACTTTGCTACAGTAAAACCAACTTTGCTACAGTAAAAAGTTAGCAATCTGAGCACCCTCTTAGAAAACGAATTGCCAGTGTGGACAGAACGAAAAAGGCCAAGTCGGCCGAAACCAACCCAACGGATCTCCCAAAGCCAAAGCGAAGCAGAGCAAAGCCTCGATAAACCCTCGGTCTTGGCATCCTCGTTCCTATCGCCATCTCCCTCCCTCCCCTTCTCCAACGCGCATCGTGCCATCCGCCGCCGACCCTCGCCGCGCCACGCCAATGGAGGCCGCCGCCGTGCCCAGATCCGTCGCCGCCTGCCGCGCGGCGCCTGCGCTTCCGGCCGCCCGCGCCCTGGCCCTCCCCCGCCGCGCGCTCTCCGTGTCCATCGCGGCGGCCTCGACGCGGCGCCTCCACCTCACCGCGCGCCGCGCCGCCGATGGCGAGGGCGCCGAGACGGCGCCGGAGGCGGTTCCAATCGAGAAAAGTCCGTCCCTTTCTTCCTTCCTTCCCATGCTCTGCCCGTCTCGTTTGTGCTTAGCCTGTTGATTGGGTTTCTTTCTCTAACTCGCTGTGTTTGCTTGCAGGGTTTCCTCCCTTCCCCAGCGTCATGGACATCAACCAGATCCGCGAGATCCTCCCCCACAGGTGAGTGATGGTCGCTTGCTTGCTCTTTGTGGTTGCGCAGTGACATGCCTGGCATTGCAATCGCACGACACGACTATGAGGCTGCTGGATGCAACACCTTCCAGTACTATCGAAATGTTGACCTTAGATTGGCCTAGCAGAAGAGGTGGTACATTCCCTTGCAAATATGAACACTATGGCGCTTTTAAGTTTTAACTCTGTTATTTCACACCTAGAGATCTCTCAAGTTGCAACGGTCCACTGACTCATGCCCATGTGCAGGCATCATAGCAGCTATCCTAGGTTTGGTGTTGTAGCAATAATTAGGATAGTTTGGCCTCCTTGTGCCCTGGCATAGAGTCAATTTGTTTCTAAACAAATGGGAAGAAACAATTAGAAATTGTGGTGACAGGCAGGATCGATAGTACTTATAGAACTGTAACAGCATCCTGCAATTACACCTATGTGGTTACTGAAAAGCCCCAAGAAGGATTTTGGCACATATCCAAGGACCGTGCAACTTCACTGCTGTCTTGGCTGTGGAGTTTGCTGCAGTCACTAGAATGCCATCACCACCATATTGACCCCTGATACGTAGTACTTTACCTGCATTTCTTTATGGATCTGGATGTTTGATTTGTGTTGTCGTCCCATATGCCAGATGTACCCTGTATCTCATGTGTATCTTAAACAACTTTTACTTGCTACTGAAAAAAAAAATGAAATATTGAGCATCCAAAATGGAAATTGAGATCCATGGCAGTGGTCCTTTGAATTATCAAATGTTGTGTTCTGGAGATCTATAAGCATTAACATTGAACCAATAACACCATTGGTTGGTAAGTGAAAAAATCTAATTCCTGTGCGTCTGGATGCGCATGGTAGGTTCCCATTCCTTTTGGTTGATAGAGTAATTGAATACAAGGCTGGAGAATATGCAGTGGGGATCAAGAATGTTACGATAAATGATAACTTCTTCCCAGGACACTTCCCTGAACGCCCTATAATGCCTGGTGTTCTCATGGTTGAGGTATGCACTGATTCACTCTGTTGCTATCCTTTTTAGTATGCAATCCTGTATTCCTGTTTAGTACATGGATCTTACTGGTCATCAATTTTTTTTATACTTACTGATCATCAATATTATTTACTTCTCTTTACAACATCACCAGAGGGGATTGTCATTTTTTGGTGCAGTGAAGGATGGTTGTGCTGTTTAATCCTTGAATTATGTTCACCATGACTTTATTGTTGGAATGTCCATGAGCATAATTTGCCCATTTCCATTCTATGTTACAACAGTCTTTCAGAAGTAACCATAAATAAACAAGAATATAACTATGCAATTTTTGCAATGTTTATGCTTCATGTCAAGTTCAATGAAAGTTGGCTAAACCAAGCTGATATGTATATATTTGCCTGTTTTCTGCATAGTCTGATCTTGCTGGCCACATGCCTGGATTCAGTGACTAGCCATTACAAACGACCTGTACCTTTTATCCACAGGCTATGGCTCAGGTTGGGGGTCTGGTGATGCTACAACCTGAAGTTGGTGGATCGCGGGACAACTTCTTTTTTGCGGGGATTGACAAAGTTAGGTTCCGGAAGCCAGTGATTGCTGGAGACACGTTGATCATGAGAATGACTCTGACGAAGTACCAGAAGAGATTTGGACTTGCAAAGATGGAAGGAAAAGCCTATGTTGGCGGTGACCTAGTTTGTGAGGGGGAGTTCCTCCTTGTCAGCGCCACTGAATAGTGCAGAGATACGATGCCTAGCGGCTTGATTCTCTGGCAGAGTGGCTAGAATGGGATCAGGGTAGTTCCTTGAAAAAACCGAGTTTTGAGCTAAACATACAATCAGCAGATGAGGCATTCTATTACCTGTTAAAGTGTGTTAGAGTCCATGTTCACGCGATTTCTGTCGCCTAGCTACCAGGGCTGAATCTAGCTCTGCTGCTGTTGTAATACAGGATTACAGTATCTCAGTTAGTTTGATGAAATAAATATTGCTCGTTCGGATTCAATTGTGGTTAATTGAATTTGAGTGATTTGCCCCCTCATGTAATCCATTTACTATATTTCTTATGTATATGCTTCAGCATGGCATGGGTCAATTTCTTATTTATCACCTTTGAACTCTTTGGTAATTTCATCCATTCAGGGTGCAAGGTTAGAAAAAGCATCATGACGAGTTGGTATGACTATGCGACCTTGTGAGAAGGTATGGTTGCATGCCTCCGGGTCATGGTAACCGTAGGGTTGTTGGCATTAGTTGTCAGCTAACCGTTGTTGCCTCAAGTGTGCATCTTCAACTGTTCAAATTCTCCTTATGCATGACCATTCGAGTGCCCCTTGCGTATGACCATTGGTGCATAGGAGCTATACAGCTCATCGTCACACAAGTTTATCCTACGTGTCATCCAATGTCAAACAAGAATAGTTCAAGTAATCAAGTGTAGATGCATCACTGACCATTTTATTTTGTTATCCAGTCCTTTTGCTGGCTACATATAATAACAACAGCACAGGTAAACTTTCTTTTTTTATCAAACACTTGCAAGGCCTAAAGGGCAAGTATCACAAGTTCACAACAAGCAAAAAAAAGAAAAAGTCAACTAGAACCAGTCAGCATTGCAAGATTGTTAAATTCCCACTGAATTTGCCAAGCAATAATCCAGATCCAACCCCAAGTCGTCTGGGTTTGCTGGTCAACTCTTGCCAGAACATACTGAATTAGGAGGCGAAATCGCGTTGATTAAGTTGATTCAAACGCCTCGTTATATACCCAAATCAAGGAGAGCTGAAGATTACGGGAGTGCCTCGAGCTGTCTCCGAAATTTCAAACCAAGGGGATAATGGCTAACCTTGTGGCCATGAACATAAAGAGGAAGGATGCTGAGGTGGCCAGCCATGGATTCTCCATCTTCCTTGATCCCAAGAGGATCAAACTACAGGCAAGTGATGCCTATGCTTTGCTAGTTGTAAAGATGCCTTTTGCCTGTAACGTTTGTCTTAACCGTACTGATAAATTATAAATAACAGAATTGCACTTAAAAGCTGCAAGTAGCATATGGAACATCTTGGGGTGTGATTTTGTTGTCCTTGGGGAACAGTCTGGCTTGGAATGGAGAGTTTTTGGATGTACCAGTTGAGGGAGAGAGCTCACAGGTAGAGTAGAGAAGGTTGTTCCTGAAGAAGATGAAATGGAGGCATGTGATGGTTTTGGAAAAGCAGTAGCTATTTAGCATAAATATGGAAGGCATAATACTCTAAACAAACTGCCTTTTTTCAATTTTTTGGGCCTATCTTGGGGATTCTAAAGTTCCTGATCCTTTGCACATGCACAGACGTTCGGCCTATTTTGAGATTCCAAGTTCCTGAATTTGGTATCTTGCCATGTGAATTCTCGACTGATTTCAGGATCCTTGCTTGTGAAAGGACATTCACATGGCAAGATACCGAATTAAGTTGAGAATTTTTCATTGCTCTGCTGTCAAATGGATCTTGATCAGAGCAATATAACACGCCTTAAACCCTCAGATCACTAGCTTATGGTTCCATGTTTGATCTCCCCTTGCTTTGATCAGGATTTGGTTCAGATTCCAGAAATGATGGAGGAAGAGAAACCAATTGCATATCCAGACACAGCTGCTCCACCACCAGCTAATCTGCCCATACCCTTACTGTCGACACCAACTCAGGGCCAAGAGGCTGCTGCCCATGGCATCACGGTGAGCACTGAAACTGGGGACAGATCTTCAGAAACACCGTTGGCCGCAGACCAGGCAGCACCGATGGATATTGAGGACGATGTCCGGCAAACGCAGCCGGGCCAGCACCCTCAGTTCTGGTCAGGTGAGTAAGGCCATTTTGATATTCAGACATTTGGCTGAATATAAACCGAGCTGGAGTTGTAACCTCAGTTTCTCGGTAAAAAACTTGAAAGCTTTGTCAGGTGAAAAGTTATGATGAGTGATGCTATCCTAAAAACTGCAGGTTTCTTCTGATGACTGGAAGGCACCTCCCTATCATGCAACAAGGTGCTGCTATTCAGTTCAGGCTTTGTGACCTGCTAGATCTGTACATGTTGGATTACATTTGCTGATGCAATATGTAGCCTCCCTATGCATGTTGTGTTGTGAACTTGTGATGTATTATGCGAGTCATCAGTACTTCCATCTCATGCGTGTCAAGGTATACTGATGTAACTATCTGATGGTTCGGAGTAGTTGTAGCCGTGATGGCGTGATTTTGCTTAAAGATGATGTTACATACAGAATTCAATCCCTGTACTTTAGGCGCCTTGTGATTAGTTAGAGTGAGACCAGCAACTGGCAGCAATTTTTCCCTTCAATATATTGGGAAGTCACGGTACAGCGAGTGAGAACAACGGCCCAAGCAGGCGCACGTCTTCATGACCACGGTACAGGCAGTGAAAACATTAGGGACTAACACTGATTATGACTAGGTTCTTTTTCCTCAGCAGTATGACCTTTCAATATAACATGGTACAATCAGGGAGTATGCAATGCTAATCACTCCACACACTATCAAGTAATAACACAAGTATACAACAATGATTTGGCTGAAGGTGTACAGCTACAAATATATATCCCCTCCAGGGGCAATAAAGTCAAAAAAGAATCATGTATGCACTTTTGATGTCAAGTGAGTGTTCCTAAAAGGGCCATAGCAGAAGAATGTGACAGTTTTCCTTTCCCCCTAATTGAGTTCCACCAGGTAATCATCACCGCCAAATGGCTGCCAAACTATCACTATGATATGTCCAAAGCCGATCATCTGTTCCAGTCTCTGCTGTATTAAACATCAATACAGGGTGACCACATGAATTTCCTCAGTTGCAAAATGTATGCTCCTTATGCAGCTAGTCTCCAGAAACAAATTGCTTTTGTGCGTAGTATCTGTCTTCACTAGCCTTCTTCTTTAAGTTCCTTTTCTGTTCATAAAAGCACCAGCAACAACGTTTAGCACAGTAAAAGGGGATCAAATAAAATTATGAGCTTTGATCCTGTGATAGCGGTTACCTTGTAAGCTTCATGATTGTCAACTATTCGTGTCGCCACCGAGACTGATGTTATAGATTTCGGGCTTGTAATTGTCTTAAAAATACCCATGCTTTTTGGAACAGCATAAGGATCAACTTCGCCCTGCAGCACATGCTCATCAAGTTTCAACATGAATTTCAGCTATTATGTAAAATTGTCTTAGACTTCAGTTCAATAAGTACTTACAGCTGAATTGCCCTCAGTTACAGTCCCATGTACAACCAATGAAATGTTAAACGTGGTGATCTGCACCAGGATAAAAAAATGTTAAGGTTTACTAAATTATCAAACATAATCCTATAGCAATCAAATCATGCTCACCACATGTTTCAAGAATGACAAAATATAAATAAATGAACTCATGGACACAAACATACCATGTCCTTCGAAACTTCCCATGGTGCGCCAATTATGACTTCATCTACATAGCGGCAGGCAAGCACACTAAGAGTACGCTCATGAAGGTGCATGATAGGACGATATCCTCTTCTATCCCTGGACAAAAGATTCTTATAAGATTGTATTTTAATTTTATAACAAGTTCTTTTTACAGGATCTTTCTGATACTCTTTTGTAGTTAATTTATAACAAGCTCTTTCGACAGGATCATTCTGATATTCTTTTGTAAAGTTAATCAGCTAATTTGAAGTGAAGAAATGGAATAAAACCTGATAGATTGGTCATCATGGATTCCCACAAGAAGAAAGTCACCAAGTTGTCTAGCACTTCTGAGGATCTGCATTTAATGTGAAATACAACATCAATACTACAATTGCATATAAGCCAACTAGTGAGAAGAAAAACCATGTGGGTTACGTAAACTGATCTGCGTGAGAATAAAAAACGATACCTCAACGTGGCCAGCGTGGAAAAGATCAAATGTGCCATCTATATACACAACACGAGCACCTGGCGAAGGAGCCTGAGTGCATATGAGCATATTGTTAAATAAATGCAATATAAGGGCATTATGGAAGTTTAAATTATATGAATATATATATGGACAACCCACAAAGTACTTATTGCTAGATTGTTAAAAAATCATTAAAAACAAGATTGAAAGGAAAGGAATACCAAACACTCTGGATCAAGACTAAAAAGTTACAATGAAAGCATGATTAGTTAGATTAGCTAAGAATGCTATATCAGACCACTTAAATACCCTAAAAGGTTGATCAAACTAAGGTCACAATGATCTAGGCCTTTCCTTAATGGAAAGCTGGGGCTGCCATTCAGACATTGAACACTATGAATGCCAAGCAAGCTTAAGAGCTCATACCTGCCCATTTGAAAACTGCATGATCCGGCGAGAAGTTGGAAGAAAATGAGATAACTGACTCTTCAGTTCGTCATTTGGTTTCACTCCAGCCTTCTCATCAACAGCACCGGCATCTTTCTGCTTGAATGTTAGCAATATCCTCCCTGTGTACAAAGTATGATAGTTTCTGTGTAAGATTGCAGTTAACGAGAAAGAAGCCTGAAAAGTTTTTTGAAGTAATGAATTATATGTTTAATTTGAAACAAACCTGAGACGCATTTTTGAAGTATTGAATTATAATTTTAATTGTAAACAACATATTCAGGGGAAGAATGATCCAAAACAATAGTGAGTACTGAACTTACCAACTATATCGGTGCTCGAGACACCTTCTGTTCGTTTGATTTGCTTGTAACGCCCAACCTTCTTTGCTAATGCGTATGCATCAGTTCCATCAGGTAGAAGACAAGGATCATCACCATGGATAATGTAATCAATGCTGTATTTGTTGAAGAGGGTATTCATGAACTCTTCTGTGATCTCATAGGGTGCATTGGGAATGACCTCATCAACCCACTTGAGGCCGCTAACTAGAGTCAACCTACAAAGAGAAGATACATACAAATAATAAGGCTCATTGTTCAGGACCTCAGTTACTGATAAAAGCTGGTAAGTTTATATTGTTACAAAAATTTACATATGAGACCATATAAAAAAAATGTTGACCTATGCTTTCAGTCAATTTGATATTCTCCAGCTAATATGGACAATTATTTCAGGGAAAATATCAGTGCATATTCACAGGGAAAAATAATTACACTGTTGTACCTCTCTTCCATAGAAAGAACAGGTGGGCCCTTATTTGCGACGATCTCTTCATCACTGACAACCCCAACTACCAGCTGATCTCCCAACAATTTGGCCTGTCGTAACGCATTTCCATGGCCGTAGTGCATGAGGTCAAAGCATCCATCCATGTACACTCTCACAGGCCTTTTGCGCTCCCTCTTCTTTGGAACTTGTCCTAGATGTGGCCAGAAATACGGAGCAAATGGAGCACCAATTCCCCCAAAATACCCCGTGGATAACATAAGAATGGCAATGGTGATCATAACTCCTCCAATTCCAAACAGCTGTGAATAATATCCACTATTCCAGAGCCCCTGGTGGCTCTCATATGCTAGCATACCCATCATCATCTTCAAGGTGGCTTCTGTCAAAAAGAAGAATACCAAAATGAGTTTCGAAAGTTAATGGATTCTTGTGGCAAGTGCCAACCATATAAGCAGCATGAGATTCCAAGGTTAATGGATTCTTGTTGCAAGTGCCAACCATATATGCAGCTAAGTACTACGAAATGAGTCATTTTCCAACATTTGGAGAAACCAATAGATTTGCATCTCAATTTGTTGGGATTTTTTAAAACAAGAAAGGGACTGAAAAATAGAAGAAAAGTGTAGCTTTCTGACTAGTGACTACTTAAAACGTGTCATCTCCAACAATAGGAGAAACCAACAACATCTGAAGCTCAATTTATTGGAATTTTTTAAACAAGAAAGTGACTCGAAAAAGCAAGAAGAAAAGCATGGCTTTCTGACTACTTAATTGCGAACGGTTGGAAGGACCTAAGACGTTTAACCGGAAGAAATAGATGTATATATGATAAACGTGCTCACTGAGCACGTCACGTTGACCAAATCGTAACAACCAGATATTTTCGAAAGCCACAGGTTTGGCCAAAGGGAAGATCGTGGAGAATTGTTTTTTCTGTGTGAGTGTTGGGGGCTTCAAATTGCTATTACTAGAAGCCACGTACCGACGAGCTGCGGAGTTCTAGAAAAACACGACAATTGGATGACTTCCTGCTCTACCTTCTTTCTCCTCAAGAAATATGCATGTTCTAGTTATTCCCAGTAACAGTATGGCGAGCAAGAACATGCACAAATAAATTTATGCTCCAGTATCTCGCCAGCAACCACAGTCCACATGCCCGACAAGGAATCAGATTCCCATCGCAACCACAATGTCTCAAGTTTAACATTGCAGCCAATCATCGTTGAAAGAGAAAAAAAAATCGATGCCAACTAATCAGGCAGGTAGAATTTATACAGATTCGACGTTCCAGTAGGCTCAGGAGCGTCACGGGAGGAAGGTTGGAAAAGGCAAATGCTTCAGAACGAATTCACACCCCACCTACCGGAATCCCCGTAACAGCGCCGCAAAGAAGGGAAGTACCAAATGCAATCGCTCACCCGTGATCCCAATTCCAGCGCAACATGAAGCACCAGACAAATGACATCGAAACGAACGAAAAAAAAAAGTTTTCCCCCTTGATGAAGAAGCACAAGCTGGCTGGGAGATCGAAGGGGATCACGACAACAAGAACGGAAAGAAAGGGGAAAAAAACAGAGATTTTGCAACACTGCATTTCAGCCTGAACGAATAAGGAGGCCGCAGCAGCGGGCCTGAACGAATTCCGAGGCAGCAGCAGCAGCGGGTGAGGAAGAGAACGCACCGAGATCAGGCCGGCGAGCAAGCGGCGGCGGCACCGGCCGGCGAGCGCGGATCTCGTGTCAGAGCCCGGGAGTGGCGCGAGATCTCCCGCGAGAGGCGGTGAGGCTGCTGCCCTCTCTCTCTCGGCCCGCGCGCTTGGGCTCTCGGCGCTCTGGTTCTTGGTTTGTTTGTGAGGGCAGGGAGAGGAGGCGGCCCGAGGGAGAGAGAGAGACCGAGGGAGGGAGGGAGGGCGGAGAGAAGAAAGAGCTCTGGCGCCCGCCATCTCGTCTCGGGTCGCCAATTGGGGGTGGTGGAAGCGTGGGTGGCTTCACGTCCACCAGACTGCCAGGGCCCACACGGCAGGAAGTACCAACGTTTTTGCACTTGGGCCCCTGAGATAAGATAGAATACTGCGCAGATACAGATATTTTCGGTGTTCCTTGGCAGGAAAGGAAGTGAAACTTGCTTTTCGACAATTTGCTTGTTCCATGCTTCCTTTTGGCTGAGCTTGGCTAGGTTTTTCAAGCCACAAGACTTTGATCCTAGCTTCTAGAAAGCATGGCCTATCAACTTTAGGCTCATATTCTCGATAGCATCCATCAATGATACCAGGATTTTGCTTTAGAGCGTAATCGTAAAATCTCATGTTTGAAAAATTATTGTGGATCCCTGTAGAAAGGTTTACGGAATCAATGTAGGTGTCTTATAATTAGATTTCATGTGGCTTATCTTAGTGGCTGATGCACCCTCCTAAGATCTTGAACCGATTCATGGCGCATAAGCAAAAAGAATATGAAATTCGATATTGCGCCTGCGAAGATTGAGTAAAAAGGAAGAAAACTTATTTATTTATTTTGCGATGAGCGATGGGTATGATCTTGTACCTAGAATGAGAAACTATGTGTGTTCCCTACTAGCGTAGAGAGCATGATCCGGTTCACCATTGTGAATGCCCATCCCATAGAAAATTACTAGTCGTCACAAGGTGAGCAAAGACTTATCAGTCATAAGAGCATAAAAATAAAAATGGTATCGTTGATTCGACGTCACTCGCCTACACATCAATATAACTCCATTTGAATATCGGAATGGTTAAAGACAGCAGACATTTACCCTCTCTCCCGCGAGCCACGTCACTCCTAAATGACGTGTTCGAAAATGCACAGGCCACGTGACCCCCTCCGCGGCTTTGGAATTGTTTCAAAAAAACCCTCCGGTTTCGTAGAAATGACAATCCAGTCCAGAACCTCCGCTTTGATTGAACAGTAAATACATTCATATATGTTTCAAATATCCCCTTATCGTAAAAACTATTTCGACACCAAGAAGAGAAAAATCGATTGTGCTGTCGTTTTACAGAAACCACCCTGAGGTAGTTTTTCGAACACCCCCTCCCACCACCCCACCACCCCACCGGCCACCCAACCCCCCTCCCTCGAACCCGAACCCTAACCCTGCCGCCCTTCCTCTCCCTCTCTCACGCTCCCTCCCCGCCACCACCTCTCCTCCCGTCCCACTCACCCTCCGTCTCTCTCTCTCTCTCTCTCTCTCTCAGATCCGGCTGCGGGCCGAGGCGATGGCTGGCCCCGGTGCCAGATCCGTGCGGTGGCCCGCGGTTGGGCTAGGCAGGATGCGCAACATGGGGTTGAGCGTGCGGCAGCAGCGCTGCTCCCAGCGGGGTCCGGCGGCGGCGCACAGGGCGGAGGTCCAGGGCGGCCCATGGGCGGTGCGAGACGGCGGTGCGCGTGCGGGACTAGGGTAGCACACGGGCACGGGCCAGGCGGTGGAATGCGGGTGTGCTCCAGCCCCTGTCAGTTCGCCTCTTTTCCAGTCCCACCTCTGCTTCCTCCGTCTCCCATCCGTCTTGACCGTCTGGCACTGACTTCGACTACGGTGAGCCAATCACTGCGTCCCCCTCCACCCTTGGGGTGCTGGTGCATCTGCGTCTCTTGATCTGCGTCTCCCTCTTCCCTTTCTTCTCTGTGTTTCCATCCCCTTGCTGCTCCTGCAATCCTGCTAACACGCTGCCAGTACTTGCACTTTAGGTGCTTCCTGAAATGCCAGTTCAAGATGATAAATTCATTGCGCCTTTTTCCAATTTATATTCCTAATTACCTTGGGATGTGATTATTCTCCATGCTTTGTATGCCAAATTGCCAATTTCGCATATCATCAATTCATCATGTATGAAAAATCTAAGTGTCTCAATCAGATCTTTCTGTGTATGGAAAGATGGAGACAGCAGAATTTTGAAGGGTATGAACTCGCTGGTTTTCTTTAGTTTGGCAAGCCTGACAGTCCTGAAACTAACAATTGAACTGACGTGGCTATTTTTTGTGTTTGTAAGACATTCTTGCATACCAGCAATTCAGAGTTCTCAGTACGATAATGACTTATGACTATAGCTCATGTTTATATCAGCTTGCAGGCAGGACGGCATAAGAGAGATGAATCCTGCTTTCCAAATGAGACATGGGGAAAATGCAAGTATGCCATTCTTTCCTTTTATTGTTTGTCATTGTGTTGAGCCAAAAATAACACCTGGGGAGTCCCAGTATTGCCTGTTACTGAATTGCAAGTCTCATTCTATTTTGATTTACTTCACTGCTACAACCTATTGTTGGTTGCAGAGTGTTACAAGTTTAGTTCTTCCTGTACGCATCTTTATTTCCATTGTATGGCATCATGTTTCGTTTTTGTACCTAATGCAGTGTTGTCACTGAATGGCTTTCTCCCATAACTTTGCTAGAAATTTATAACTCTTGAACATTTGTACCTCTTCATTGATGATCTTTTTCCCATTGTGCCCTTTGATAGCCATTGATATTATAGAACTCTGTTCTTGGAATATCTTTCAGTTTTTTATTTAACTCCTATATTAATATGGGGTTATTTTGTTAACTTCAGATTGTGTAGTTATGTCTTCATATTTTGTGAACTTCAACTTTGGTCTTTATGGCTATTAATATTTGTGTTTTTGTGCATCTAATTTTATTTCTTTTTTCTTGGACAAGGCATCGTTCCGTTGTTGTTTGACGAGGACATGCCTATAAAGTAATGTAATGATCTGGCGTTGCAATTGTGTTCCTAAATAGGAGTGGTACAAACAAAGCCGAAAGGAAATAAGTTTCCCTGCATACATTTTCCATTCCAATTATTTATGCTCTCTATTTTTAGTTCTGTAACTTCAATTTATCTGTGCTCTCTCATTTCATCGGTAGATCTGCTACAACATAGTACCTTCTTTGCCAACTATTTTGATTCAATCAGCAATAGATTTTAGCCAACTATGTGCCAGTGTTTATCATGCCTCACAGAAGTATAGAGAAACGAATAATAGCTTAATCAATATGTATTTTACTACTGATTGAATGTTTCCCTGTTGTATTTCCTAGCATATTCAGTTTTAGAAGTTAACACGTTATGTAGAGCTCTGTTGACATACCCGTACCTCCACACATCTGATAGTGGATGTTGCCAGTTATTTGCATGATAATAAGGCGTTTCATGGAGCCCTAAAGGCAATCACGTGTAGTTTAAAGAAACTGGCTCTGGCTGAACTGCACTTATAGATATATGTCAGTTTTATGGAAACTTTTTGTTGTTAGTTCATTGGAAAAGTAACTTTTTCTCCTGTACTTCTGCATGAGTAGTAGTTTAGTTGAGCAGGCAACAAGCTGATTGTCCAGCAGACTTTTACAGAATTCAATTTACTGTGTCCCTGTTGCTCCGTATCCCTGTTGCAAACATTGTGTGTCCAGCAGGCAATAAGCTGATTATATATATGTTTTTATTCACATCCATCATCTATGTTGCACATACTATGCTCGCCTTTATTTATTTTGGTCTATTTTACTGTGGTCGACTATATTATAAAGGAGACTAACTTGATAAAATCTTTCAAATATTTTTATACAATCATAATGATCGAATATGTTGTTTCACTGTTGACAGAGAGGCTACTAGCATAGAACAACCAAGGATCTAAGAGGAATAGGCCACACAATGTTTGCAAGTGGTCCGCCAACCCAAGGGCTTCAATAGTTGTCTTTGCCGACTTGGCATTGTTATACCTTTTATTTTTATTTTTATTTTCTTACAACTCTTTTACTGATCATTAATTGTCCAATCTGGTGCTACTGCTGATGAAGTAGTGGGTGTCTGTGATTATATATAAATACAAGTGAGAGTGACATAGTTGAGAAATTGGTGACTAATATTGTCATTCCCAATTAGTCCATCTCTGTCTGTCTGTATCCTCTATCAAATGCATCAACACCCACTACTCCATTATGTTTCTCCCTGTTACTCTGGTCGTCGTAGCAATAGTGCTAACACCTTCCGCCTCATTGTCATGTCCATTTTGTTGAAACTGTTTAGTGCTTTGTGTTGAAATGATAGGGCGCGCCTCGTCTAGTATAAATAATATACGACGATCAAAACACTACGTAGTGTACCTGCTAGCCAGTGATGACCAATCATATTCTTATTCGCCCCCATACTTGCAGGGTCTCATGTGCAAAAGTGCCCCCAGGGAGGAACCGAACAAAACAGGGCCAGAGGAGATCACGCGATATTTGCGAGGCGCTGGCTGTCCGGTGGGGCCCACGGCCAGACTGCCCTGCCGGTCGCCCGTACGTACGCCGCAGGGCACTGCGTACGTGGGCCCGACGGCACGCGCCCCGGAGCCGGAACCAGCTGTGTGTGCCGCCGCGACGTGGGGCCCCGCGCTGGGGTTTCGCTTTGACCCGTCGTCTCGTCCCCCTCCTCAAAGACACTCACGGCCTTCCAGAACGTCGGGGAGGAATGAGGATGACCGCCGGTGCTTCTACAGTCATACGCCGACGAGTCGCCGGCGATGCGCCACCGGGGGTCCACGTGGCCGACGCCGACGCGACGTGCCCGTGCGGATTAACTAGCGTGCGAGTTTTTTTTTTTCTTTTCCACCTAATATACGACCGACCGGATGATGGTTACTTCAGCGTTTGGTAACTCCGACACCCTCCGTCAAAAAAAGATTTTATTCTCGTTTTCTGAGAAAAACAACATCTTTTAATATTAGCTAATTATATAAAATGATATTAATATTTATAATACATCATTAGTATCATTAGATAGATATTTAAATCTAATTTTTTAACAAATTTATTAGAGATATAAATATTACCTATATTCTTCAATAAATCAAGTCAAAGTTGAGAAAATAACACGTACACGTATCCCATAACATCATTTATTATGGGACGGAGCGAGTAGATGCAAACGAACAAACAAATGGCGTTCGTACGTGTTCTAGGAAACGTACACGTACCGTCAAAGGAATGCAGTTTTTCTCTCCTTTTTTTCAAGGTCGAAGCTTTCCTGACCGGCATGCAGTATTGACGATTGGTCGCGACCGGACGTGGTATCGTTGGATTCGTGGAGGAAAAACATGCGTTCAATGGTTGGTAATTTCAGCACATTTTTCGTTGTTCTACCGATTATAAGCTGTTGTCAATAATTCAAGCTTATCTTATTAGGAGTAAATTGACTGCCATATTTAGTGTTACTACACCTAAACTCTTTTCAGCCGAGCTCCAGCTGTTAGATGCCTTGAATTGAGTCAAGCTCCGGAGCTTGAGTGAGGTGAAGCTACCCGGGACCCGGCTGCGTACCAAACCGCATCTGACAGACTCCTTTGCCTACAGATGTTAACTTCTTTACCTAAAGTTGTAGTGTGATTGAAAAAACAAGAGAATATCTTGCTAATCAACATTTCACACGGTGATCTCGCAGCAATTGGGGTCGACAGATAGAATATATGGAAGTTCTGAACGGCTACTGAGTACTGAACCTCAACTGCGATAACAATTGAAGTCGCTCGTTACATCTTGCAGCCGCTTGTTCAACAGAACTTGCAAAAATTTAGGTGGGACAAGCCCAAAAAAAAAAAGTTCTAGTAACTTTCACGCGTTGACGCGGGATACAAAGTTGTCGCCACCTTCTGCTTTGCCAAGTCCCTTCCAAAATGCGATCCTTTTTTTTTTTTTGGGAATTTATTCCGGGCTAGTGCTATCCTGCCGAACATGTGCATCCCGTGGTGGCACCCGTCAGTTCCATTCACATCAGGAATCACATTCCACAGCGACATGGAACATTAAAAATCGCACATGCCATCCACGGTTACAAAGCTGTGCACAGGCATATACCATCCCATACCAGTAACATGCTATGGATTCCCAGATTTCCTTCAGCGTCGCAATCAGATTACCAGGGGAAAAGATCCTACCAACAATACGTGTTTTCCATAAGATAAGTGCTGGAGGGAAAGTATATTTTTAAAGTTAAATAAATGAATTAGTGGAACGTTGCCAACAATACAAAGTTACAGACAACCAATGCTACAAATCCTTAGGATCATCGGCTTCACGAGGTGTACTCGAACGCTGGGGGCGGCTGGGGCTCCTCGTCGACGGCCATGGCGCCAGATCCCTGCTCACTGGCACTGGGCGCAGGGGCATTGGTGCCCGCTGCAGTTGAGGGGGCATCGGTGAGGACCAGCTCCTCGGCTTCGGTGGGCTTGAGGTCCCGCAGGAGAACAAACCCGGACGGCGCGGTCTTCACTGGCTCGTACCGGCTGTCTTCCAAGAACTTTATGAACTTCTCCTGAGTTGGGATGACCCGGGCCGGGTTTGTAAGAAGCTGGAACTGTGGCTCTGGCTCAGGGCCCTTCTTCTCTGCAGCAGCAGCGTCGACCTGAGATAATAACCACAGATGAAACATGTTTCAGTGTCATGAGCAGTTGGATCAAATCAAACAGGCAACTCAGAAACTACTGATAATTAAATTCTGAAACTCTTACCTGCATGGAAGTAGAAGCAGCAGAAGCATCCTCGCTCGGTGGTGGTGCCACCTCTGCCTTCTCCTTGGCCTTGCTCTCTGCGTCCTTCTTCGCCCTAGACTTTGCCTTTGCATACGTGGACAAGATGGCCGTTGGCACCTTGACTGATGCTGTCGCAGTCTGCTGAGTCGTCGGCTTGGGGTAATCAAACAGCGAAGGCTTGGCGTTCGACAGGAACTCAAACTTCGGTACTTTCAGATCAGAATTGAGACCGATGAGGGCTGTCGGGGAGAAGGCAAGGCTGATGAAGTAGGTGAGCGGGTACCAGTACCAGAACTGGGTGAAGACAGCCAGTCCAATAACAGCAGTGAGCCTGTCATGCTTTGACTTTGACTTGAGCTTGATGGTGACATTCCTGCCACCAGCATCAAGGATGCCAGAAGCCAGTATGGCACCCATCTTGCTCATGGTGTCCTCGTGCTTGTCAAGAATGATCTTTTCCAACTTGCGCCTGAATGCTCCAACACGCGAATCATAAGATTCATTGATCTGGATCATCACCATTGCCATGGCAATGAGAGCACCCTGGCGTACAAAGTCAACAACATCTGATGTAAGAGGCTCCAACAAGGATATAGCTTCACTCAATCCTGTTCCGGCACAGGAGATCCCAACAGCTAGGGCTGCACCATAACGGACATGTGGATTGTATGATTCTGACAGCAGGGACACGATTCTAGGAGTCTGCTCAGGCTCATTGTACAGAACAAAGCCAAGAGCCAATACTGCAGTCCTCCGCACATCATCACTGACATCCGACACGGCAAAATGCAGAAGCTGGTGGATAGCTTTGTTATTTGCAGTTCCCCTGTACGCTAGAGCCAGTGCATACATACCCCCATAACGAAGTATGGGATCCTGGTCTCTAGTCATTTGTTCAATCAAGGTGTCAGCTTCCTCTTCCCTGCCATACACCGTCAGTGCAATTCCAAGTGACAAGCCCCTGATAATTTTCTCATGCTGTGTATCATGAGCATACGCAAGCATCTCCGTGGCTTTCTCACTGGCTGTGCCAACCATAAGTAAGCCCATGCCAATACCAGCTGCTTCGCCAGCCACAGCACTATCTGTGTACAGAACATTTTTAATGTCCTCACATATTTCCTCATCTGCTGTACCTAATGCTGCAAGCCCGAGTCCCAAACAAGCACCATGCTGAACCACCTCAGAACTGGTATTGCGAAGACTCTCACGGAGGAACTCTTTGATTCCTTCACCATGGTTGGCATGAATCAAACCAAGAGCATAGAGGGCACCTCCTTCCGAGTATGGGCTAGCACTGCCAACAGCGCCATTCTGGGGCAGGTAAGGAGCCATTAATGCACGGCCCTGTTGAAGATGACCTCTATGAATGACGCCTAGTCCAGCAGTGGCGCTGAACTTAGACCAGTTGGTTGCTCTACCAAGCCATTCCTGCAATTATAGACCAGTATGAGACAAATATATAACAAGAATAAAGATGTTATAGACTGGTGGCATCAATAAGATTGTGTGAAACAAATCATACCAAGTTTTCCCTGAGGAAGGTATCAACTGTTGTCCCTGCATGCATGATTGCATTGGAGCATATTGTTGCACTGTGACAGACACTGTTCCTCATTTCCACTGCTTGCTTTATGGTCTTCAGAATTAGAAGATCAGATCTGTTGAATGGGAAAAACGAATAAATGAGAAACATAAACCAAAATAAAAGTCAGCTATTATAGTACAGTCAAACAATATCACATTACCTATTGTGGCTGTATAGAAACTGTAATGTCAACTGAATAGATGTCTCTCCTGACAGTATATTCTTGATTTTTGTCAGCCTATCAGCATGTGCTACTTTAACTGGATCCACAGTGAGAGCAGTGCCATTTGGCATGTTGACATCATCTCCCATCTGGACATCCCCCGATGGTTCTGTTGCAGCATTGGTCGCTCTGCTGTCAGCGTCAGACCGGGCAGAACTCAAGGCATCAAGGTGATTTCGCACATTCAGGAGGAAAGCCTGATTTTCATTTTCAGCAAGATCGAAAGCAGTTTGATATGCAAGGAGAGCATCATCCTGGCAAATGAACATAAAACTTTAGGTCAAAAACTGAGGCAAATAGCAAACTTAAGTAACTTCTATGATGCAGAGCATAGAACAATTGTCTGGTAAAGGAGAAAAATAGTGCATACATTGCTTCCAGAAATAAGCTTGTCTAAGATGCTCGCAACAGTTTCAGGCTCATCCAAGAACATAAGACACTGGCAAATGCTCAGATAATCCGGATTTGGCGATGTCTGGTATATTTTGACAAGACATTGTAGAATCTGAAAATACAGAAACAAAAAGTGTTAGATCACAAGACAGTTTTCGAATATTTTGTGCTCAGTAGTTGTCATGTGCCAACTACAAGCAGCTGAATTGTATGGCAAGGTTTATAATCCCAATCATCCAAATTGAATGCCCTTACCTCCAATCGATATTCGCGATGACTGACATATTGGTGAGATAGATTAATGCAATACGAAAGAGCTCCATGAAGATTATCACACTGAGAAATTGCTCCCTCAAGCTTATCCAGTCTCCTGCATTCAACAGCCATACCCATGGCCTGCTGATATTTTCCATCAAGAATGCACCTGAAGGACAACAGAATATTTGTAAGCTCAGAACTGCTTTCTAACCAACAGGAAAACAACAAATCATGAGGGTACTGTCATACTTGTCCAGCATTCGTTCCACAATGGCCTCCAACCTTGGGTCCATAGTTTTATCTTCACCTGCAGCCCTTGATTGGATGGCAGCATACTCATCCAAAGCTTTAGCTGAAGAAAGGAACAAGGCCAAAAACCGAAGGCAATGTTAACACAAAAATCTTAACAGTGGCAATCAGAATTGAGAAACTTGTCATAATGCAGGTCTAATCTCTCACCTAGAAGTGTTTGAGAATAATCAGAGTCGTCGGAGACATCAAACAGGGCTCCAGCACCAAGTGCGTATGACAGAGCGTCATTTAGCTCACCCAAGTAGAAAAACACCTTAGAAGCAACAAGTGCTGCAAGCTGCCTCTGGTCAAACTCCTCATCTTCATACAAACTCTCGCTGCAAAAACGCAGATTACCCACATTAGAGCTCGTTCGGTGATAAGTTTTACAACTGCTTAACCATCTAGCTTCAAATTTTGAAATAAAGAGCAACAATCAAGGCAATGGAAATACACATTAACCAGTAAACAATAAAACAGTACTATTCAGCGACAAGTTCTGTAGTTTAAAAACCTAGATTGCAACATTTAGTCCACATCCTACCATCTCAGTTCAAAAACAATCCTCGCTCGAGATTTGTCTCCTTAATAATAAGGGCACCAGTAGTGTGGGAAATAAGGGGGTCTTAAGCAATATAAGGTCGACCTCATACACTATAGGACCGATCTTAGAGGAGGTCCTAAGCAGAAAAAGCTTGAGGCCGATCTCAAGCTTACGGCCCGACCTCAGCGACTAAACAAACAATTTCCATGGGCGTCGTTGTCTTTCTGCCAAGGGGAAGTGTCCTTCGATGCATGGTCCATGGTGAGTCGAGTGTCGCCGCTGGCCAGAGATACGAGTGTTGACGGCAGCGAGGAAAAGATTGTTGGAGCTGGGAGCTGAGACTGACCGCACCTTGCGCTGAAGGGGGCGGCGACGCGCCGGCGGCCGGCGGTGCCTCTTGAGCCGCCGGACAGCTGCGCCATCGCAGGATAGCTGCGCCCTCGCGGAATACGATGGATTGAGTGAGGAGCGGAAGGAGCGCAGGAGAACAACGGCGTACTCGCTGGGATGCGGAAGACGGCGTTGACCATCCTTGCGGCGGCGGAGGAAGCGGATCGAACGAGGAAGGAGACGAACCGGCTAGGTGAAAGCGAGATGTAAAGATTTTTTTTATTTTGGTGGGGAACCCACTATTAAGGTCGATGGCGGCCTCATACATAAGACTGCCGGCCTCGATCGTTAAGGTCGACCATATACGTTCGTGATGCCCTAATAATCAAACCAGAACCCTAGTCTAAGTCCACATTTTTACTCTGACAACAATTGGATCCATTAATTGGAGCAGATGAATCATAGCAACTATGAAAGGCACGACTTTGAGTTCTACATTCTAGGTTTCAATCAACAACTAGAGCACATTAAGCCCTCCAAAAACCCCCCATCCGAACAGATCGAACCTAGGGTTTCCTGAAACATGCTCGGAATCCAACCCGACGCATCCCCGCCGACGCCATCTAGATTCTAGACCGGCCTCACCTCGAGAGCCCGAATCGAACCTAACCTAACCGGAATCCGCCGAAACCAGGCAACACCGCGCGGCGACGGGGGCCCGCGCCGTCCGCCGCCCCCGGCAGCAGCGCGGGACAAATTAGAGAGAAGGCGCGAGGGGCGGCAGAGAGGAGGAGAGGGGGGGAGGACTCACATGGAGGAGACGCTGGTGGAGATCTCGTGCCAGAAGGCGTGGACGAGCGAGTTGAGGCTGGCGAGGGCGTGGAGCTTGAGCTCCGGCGCCGGCTCCTGCAGCATCGCCAGCAGCGAGCCGGCCGAGCTCACCATCACCGCCGCCGCCGCCATGTCCGCCGCAAGTGCCGATCGATCCGCCGCCTTGGGGGGTTCCTTCCCGGGTGCGCCGCGGCGAGCTCGCCGGGGAGGTGGGGGATTTCGGGTGTGGTGGGCGCGTGTGCTTTTGCTGCGGGACTTGCTTGGAGCAGAAGAAGATCGCGGATTCGTTTGCCGTCGAGGGTGGAGAGGCTCGGTGGGGGCCGGCGTGAAATATATGGCATTGAGGAGGGCCTAATCGGAAACCTGCAGGCGGCTGGAAGCCGAGTAGGATGAGGCACTGTGTATTCCTCGTCTGATTTGTTTTCCTTTAATCCTTTTCGGAGACGTATTTCGGTGAGAGTTTAATCCTTTTCGGAGACGTATTTTGGTGAGAGACGTATTTTCGGAGACGTATATACAGCACGTGTTCGTGTATGGCGCTGGTTGTGGCGAGGTTTCAGTAGAGTGGGCATTTGTATTTTTTATTTTTCATGGGTTTTTTTATTGTTATATGATTTATTTAGAAGACTATTTCTTAGTTAACGAGTAAAGGGAAAATTATGAAAAGGGAATGATTTAAGTTTGCATGGAGTTTTCTTTCTTTGTTCTAAATTATAATTCGTTTAACTTTTTTACCTCAAGTTTAACCGTTCATCTTATTAAAAAACAATTAGTGCAAACATAGTCAAATTTAAGTCAATCTTGAAGAATTTTTATCAATGAAGTAAGTAATAACAAAAAAAGTGGCATTTTACATAATTTTTTTAAATAAGACAAATGATCAAACTTAAGATAAAAAAAGTCAAAAAATATAATTTAAAAACGAAGGCAATAGTTTCTTATTTCATTTTGATGTTTTGAGTTTTCCTTTTGTGTGAAGGAAAAACTTTAGTTCAAACATAGTCCCGTTAGGTTATCTTTGTGACTTAATAGTGATAACTACATTGAAAGATGAAGGTTTCAAAACCGAAACGTTTAGCATTTTTCTCAAGCTCGCATATCTGATATGTTTCAGCTTTCTGAATCCTTAAAATCCTGTATGCCTCCTTTTCTGAAGCCTTAGAATATTGAAATCTAAAATATGGAATTTGCAAGTTTTAGCATCTAGTGGCACTATCAAATTTGCAAGTTTTAGCCTCTGGTGGCATTGGGACAATAATCAATTTTGCCAGTTCTAGCCTCTAGCAGCATTGAAACGATAATCTTAGTCCAAGAAGTGAGAGTTTATAAACCATGCGATGGATGTAGGTCATTGATAGAAGCAAAGGGTGCTTGAAACAATCAACAGATTCACCACAATGTATGCTGTACTTTCTTCAGAATTTTCATGGCAAAATGAAACAAGGCTCCACATGTGACAATTTCCAAGGCGAGGAAACTGAGTGCCGCTGATAGATATCAGGTCAAAAGAATCTGAATTTTCCTGTAGGGTATCTCCAGTGCAGAATCTTCCTCTTCAACCGGAGAGTGTAACCGACTAAACAGTCTTTCACGTGATATGGCTGCGAAGCATGTTGTTTGGAATCCCAAATATGTAATTTTCCCGGCTTTAGAATATGAACCAGCTACAGACTAACATGATATGATATGATTTTAGAATAAGGACCAGCTCATGCTACTTCTCCAATTCCCGGTCATGGCAAATAACCTCACACTCGATTGATGGCCATGCAGGCATTCTAGGTGAGGCCTTTCAGACAATGAGTTCCTTCAGAATTGAAAATTGTGAATGCCAATCCATTTGGTTGATTGACTGGTGCCTGCAATACATAATGCTCCACCATCATTACAAAAGTCAAGCTAGTTTAATCTTGTTTGGTATGGGTATAGTTCAGTGTTCAATTTTAGAACAGTATTTCGTCATCTCAAGGAAAGTTTCAAGAAAAAAATTATTTTAATAAACAAGCAAAAATGTTTCATAACATTTTACACTGCAATTTGCTGATCGATTTTGTTGAATTTCAGAAACCAAAATGAAGGGATAATAACTTGATATACAGAAAAATGTGCATCCCATTGCTCAAGGACAAGGTTTCATCTTTTATTCCCCTTGAGCAACAAATATGAATAAACTACTCACTAACTTACTCCTCAAACAATGAAAATAAAACAAGTAGGACCAACAATACAAAGTTAATACATACCTGGAAAGACAATTTTCCAAGCGATTTCCCAACGAAAAAAAGAAATTCACTAGTGGCGCTTTACTTCATCCAAAATGTTTTCCACACTGGGTGATATTCTTGGAAGGTATTTGTATACCTGCAACATGGAAAATTAAACTAAGTGTGGTTGCAATGCGAACCTTTACTAAACTCACCCAGAGCAGTATCAGGACTGTTTACACCCACAGAGGTTGGAACTAATAAATCATGAAATCCATAGAAAGATTAATTTTGTTCCCAACTAAAAAAAACAGTTGGATTTTAAATCGAACACGCAGGAGAGCTGTGTATCGTTGTATTAAAGTGTTGCGGATGTGATTTTTTTTAACTGTACAGAAGGGGAGGAAACTGGGAGTTGCAGATGTGATTGAAACTGGGAGTTCTGGAGTTGCTAAATTCTGTATTGAAAACATATTAAATGATGAGCTAGGGCACAAACTTATAAACTTAAGAGGCTCCTACCAAAAACAACTATGCTTTTTTACTTTAAAATATATATTGTCATGTCACTATTAATTTAACGAAAAGGCATAAACCAGACCTACCCAAAACTTTATTAACACGTCGAGTGCAACTGGAACCAAACAAACAAAAAATGTGATGGCAGCTTCATCGGCTTCAAGCCCATAGTGCTCAAGAATAACTTCTACCAAGGTATGCCAACCTGACTCTGAATGGTACCTGCAAAAGTGCAGCAAGTGGACTTTTATATGGTGGATAAAATCATTGCCTATGAACAATACTTAAGGGCAAAGGGAAGATGCAAACAAAAGCAATATTAATCTCTCTTCACACTTGAATGATAAAAGAATCAAACTGAAAAACTTTCAAGGCTATTTCTTAGTTGCTTAACAGAGAAATATGTCCTCCAAAGCAAGAATCAATACTACAAGACAGATAAATTTTCTAATGGTAATTTATTCAGTCTCTTTACAAACCAACTTTTGACACGGAAAACAGTAGCCCTTAGGTTAAGTATTTTCCAAATAAATGGTAAATAAGATTCTGCTATATAAAGGAACCTTTTTCAAAAGAGAAAACAAAAATTAATGGCTGGAGAGGGAAGAAAGGAAAGAGGACATCACAAGCACTGCACTGATATAAAAGGATACATCAAGACATACATATAATACAACTATACGGCTATACCTAATTGGCTGGTTGTCCCAAGTATTATAACATAAACTTCCCTGTACTTTGAAATACTTGTTCATATGACATTATGTGCATGGGATGTGTATATACTGTGCCAGGATTATTGCTGACTAGGAAGTGTCATGAATAACACTTGCCTAGAGAATGCTGGAATAATGCATATAATTTGATTATTGAATCGAAACAATACTCAATAAATATATCTCTATTTAAAGAAAAAAAAACATATAACATACCCTAGAAGGATGTCTGATACTAGAATAATAGCAAAGGCCTTCCCACTGTCTGAAATGTTATTTAGCAACTTATATCCTGTGAACTTCAGCACCGCAACCTGAATATGTAGGAGGAAGTAAGAATAAGATGTATGCCAGGTATGCTAACAGACCGACATATCTCTATCCAAAGTACTAGACGCAATCTTATTGGAAATCAGCAATGTAAAGTAACCAGCAGTCCTTTGACATCAATAGCCAGTGGCATAGGAAATTTTCTACTTTGAAGCATTCAAAACTTCATTTTAAGTAAGCAGAAAACTGTGCACACATGCAGTCTACAAAAATGCAACAGTGACTACTGTTATGCAATAGAAAATGGACATGTTTTTCCTACAGATACTCACTTTGCTCTGGTTGAAGCAGATAAGAAGGAATAGCACAATCCCATAAACCATATCAGACCAGATATTTGCAAAAGCTTTCCGGTTATCTAATCTCCAGTCATCTCTCAACTCTAACCTGATAAAATAGTGGACAAAATCCTTAAGAACAAATTTACTACACCTACTGGATCAGAATATAATATCCCAAAATATTTAACAGGGAATATAATGTTCTAACATAATAACACAGGACAAATAGACTTCTGATGATAGTGCATTTATGAAGGTAATGATTTGTCAAGAAAGCATAGTTATCAGAATTGTTCTCACGCTTTCTCCCGCAGCTCTGACCAGACCTCCTCGTCAGAAAGTGGAGGAGATTTACCAATCTCTACTTCAAAACGGTATCTTGCCTTCTCAATTTTTAGGTCTTTAACCATCTGGAGCTTCTGGCTGCGTCTTACATCAAGTAACTCAGCAGCAAGTGGCACCTTCTGGACGTACCTGTTATTGGATAATGTTCCATAAGATAAACTCTGCATTTAGCATTTTAGCATAAATTGTGACCTCTCATGACATTAGGAAAAAGAGTGAATCTTACCAGTGCTCGCTACAACACTGGAAAAAAAAAAGAATGATATCGAATGAGTGAGATAAATTACCTCTCTAAAAAGGGCATCATAACATAGTCATGGACTATAAAATCTATCAGCCACGGAACGACAACCAATAATGCCAGAAATTTAGCCTGTAAGGAACAAAGACCTTTTGTCAGTTTGAAGTTCCAAAGGTTCCACTACAATAATATGATGCATGTTAAACTATACAGAATTTTAATTTTATTTCACCCAGATGGATCCTCGACAAGATTATAGGATTAAGGGTGTGATTGGTTGGGTACCAAAATTTGGGCATGCCAAATCTTGGGCCACTATTTGGTTTGATGCAAAAAGCTACCCATATCTCACATTTTCCAAAGTTTTTTTGCCTAGATTTTGGCTTGCCAAAGTGGTGGCATGCCAAATCTTTGGCAATGAACCAATCATCGCCTAAAATCAACTTCTTTTTTATCTTCCTCCTTAATGAAATGCGTGCCTTGCACGGTCACTAAAAAAAACTTCTTTTTTGTCAATAAAATGATAGTGGTGTACCATAAGAGAAAATCCTAAGAATGGTAATGAAGATGAGCAGTAGAACATGTCATGATTATTGTTGGCAAGTGGATTATAATATCTGCCTTCCGGTAACAAAAATCAGGGAATTAAGAACGCACCGAATTTTTTGAAGCATACATAAAAACTCGATCTTCGAACAGCATGTCGTCATAATCTTCATCAAGGGAGTCTCTGGAAACTTCAATAATACCCTTATCCCTCAGTATCAGTGCAGGATCATCAGTTATCTGGTCCAACACGCTCGCACCCCCGTCCCAGTCTCCACCCCCAGATGCGCTGCCCCCACTGATCCAATCCTCCCATGACCGCTCCTCGGCATTCATAGCATCCTGCTGGGCTTCCCGCTGATCCACAATAGCCTCAGCTTTCCTCCTCCACATCTCGAACTTCTCATTCTCCGACAGCTCTTGGTTACTTTTAATCTCCTCAAACAATTCGTCATCCTCCCTCCAGCCAGCCAAGATCTCCTCATCATCATTCCAATCCGAGAAAAACGTCTTCCACCACGGCCGCTGCCACTTCTTGGGCCGCCTCCTCTTCTTCGCAAAAACCACCGGGTGCCTCACCCTCCTCCTCTGGGAACCAAGGGCGAACATCTTGCATGCACACGCACCCTGGCGCTGGATCCTCTCCTCGATGAGAAGCCGGAGCGCAATGCCTTTAGAGCTGACCGAAGAACAGCTCATGAAGATCATGAAACGGCGACCACATGTTCCTAGCCCCAGCGGTACTTGGAACACAAGGGCAAATCGACCTGGAGCGGCCACAAGCTCATGTCACCAGCATGCCCCTAATGTGGACACTGTATATCATGGCAACATAGCAATATCCACATGAAGAACACAAGAAGCACTCTTTATCTTATCCACAGCAACGTCGCCCGATCACTGCACGGGGCTGGGTTCAGAGAAATTGGCAGCACGAAATGGATAAGGGGAATGGAAACGGCCAGTGCAGGCGTCACAGGCTACCTCTGTGCGGGCGTTGCTCCACCCGGTTGCCAGCGAGCTCCTCGACGGCGAATGGTGACCTGGCAGCTGGTAATTCTTGCCTCTTGGGTAGCCAAGATATCCGAGCTGTAATGGGAGGAGAGAGAAGGAGAGGAGCCGAGGAACACGCAGCACTCACTCTCGGTTGGGCGGCGGCGAAGGGAAGACGCCGGAGTGGATGGATTGGATAAAGGGAGGAGTTTTGTGATGGATGGATATATTTGGATGGGCCTAGCTGCAGTCTGAAGCTGAATCATCGTCTACTTGTCCCAACAAGAGCCATGCACGGCCATTGATTTGCCTTTCCATCCGTACACACGTGCAACGGGTTCACAGTATATACTTTGCTTTATCCGTATTCGGCCAGTTCAGTTCTCACTCGCTCCGTTAAAAAATGCGAGGAGATGGTAATTATATAGTCATTTAGAATAAGATGATTATTTTTTTAAAAAAATAATTTATTGTATGACATCTAGGACAAGCCAGCTAGTTAAAAATTAAACGTTATATATTTAAGGGTATGTCTGGATAGTCTAAAACTAAAATTAAGTCATGGTTAAAGTTGTTTAGCCGTCCACACTTTAGCCGGCTGAAGTCTGGACATGTATAATTTACTCATAAAAGTCATAGTCTATTACTGGTGGGAGATGTGGGTAAAGGAGGGATGTTTTGATGGGACAATAATTTAGACTTGTGGTCTGAAGTTAGCTTCATTATCTAGGTTTGGAGGGCTAAAACATTTCTATCGACTATTTATTTGCCTTTCCATATGAATTCTACTCCATATTAACTCTCACTGCAAGCGACTCTATTTTGGCTAGCCGGACTAGGTAGCTAAGAGCCGCTAGTGGGCTTCTCCAAAAGACTAGTCAAGTTCCTCAATTAGTCAAATTTTGGCTCCTCAATCCGAAAATACCGAAATAGAGTGTGTGAAATGGAGAGTCTGTTAGAGTGGACGCTCAATATAAAGTGGAATCTCAAATAAGAAGTCAAATAAAAAGTAGAAAGTGGAGAGTCTCTTGGAGACGCTCCGAGTGGGCCAATTTGGAGAGCGAGATGACTTGGTGAATTGGAATACAGTATGTTAAAGAGCTATTTTAGTGTTGAATAACCAAAATTTGGCTAGTCGAACCATTTGACTAGTCTCCTGGATATGCTAATAAACTAAACTTTAGATTGGGGTTAGCTAATTTTTAGCCCACCTTTTGCTCCTATGTTTACATCATCAGGGTCTAATTTTGAGCTAACTAATTTAGCCTTTAGATCAAACATGCCCTAAGAAAAGAGATTATATTTTAAGACTAATGATGATTTCGTTGACCCAAATGTGCTGGTATCTCATTTAGGTCCACGAACTATTTTAGGTTACCAAATCACTATTTCCATTGTTGATCGCGCTGCTTAGCATCTACAAGTGGCATCCATGTCACTAATTTTTTTAACTTTTCACTGTGGTTGGAACCCACATAACTGTCCAAATAAAAGTATAAAAAAATCGTTATGATCCAGACACATATCAACCCCTAGCATCTTCTCATCTCAGAGAAATGGCCACATTGGCATTCCACGGCCATATAGGCATAGGATATGCCGATACTAATATTTGGGTATTGAGTTGTATAATTAACAAATTTAAGGATTCATAATATGCAAATCAACAGTTCGCAGACCTAAGGACACACTGGAGTGTCCGTTTCATGCTCTGCTTTTGTGACCATAGGGGCGATTATTCTAGCTATATTTATCAACCATGTAACCCCATCCGAGTTCGAGTCTTAGTCTCAGTGCAGAAATTAATGACACTATTATTACATTGACCGGCAATGTGCCCATCGACAAGGAGATGTTAGTGATAAATTCACCAATCTTCATAGCCGAATTGGCTGGTCAAGCAAAGGAGATGTTAGTGATAACTTCACCAATCTTCATAGCCGAATTGGCTGGTCAAGCAAGACTGCAAGAGTGCTTTTATTACACTTCCTAAAGTTTTAGGTTGGACCAACAGGGATACCTTTCGCTCGCGAGGTCGGGCGACTCGACCTCCTCGGTTTGGATCGTCGCTTCGAAGTGGTCTTCTATTCTGTACTGGATCACCTCCAAGGAATGTGTCATTTTCTCCGATGACGGCGTGTTCTTCGTTGGGGGGTTGAGGTACGTAGTCTTTTTTGAGGAGGGATTGGATCTATTTTCCCATATGGTGGAATCATCTTTCCGATCGCTAGTTGTACCACCGCCAGTGCCGGATTTGTCCTTCCGGTCGTCGTTAGTAATGATTAACGGCGGTGTCGGATCTTATGGTCAGTTCAACCTTCAAAAGATATGGATGATGTGCTTTCGGCGCTCTTTACTCCCATAGTGGTTGAGCATATTGTGCCTCTTTTGCAGTCTCTACGATTGTGGAGCCTTCTGTTGGTGACAACATCGATTTTTGTGGCTAGATCTAGTGGAGTTCCATGGAGATAGAGTTTCCTGAAGCAATAGACATTGCTAGATGCAAGGAAGATGAAGGATAGAGACTTATTAGCGTGCTTCAATGAAATTTTATTTTATGTTGAGGTCTCAGTTATAAATGGGTTCTATTTTAATAAAATCTGGCCCCCTTCTAAAAAAAGTTTTAGGTTGGACCAGATCATCCTTATGTAGGGCAGGATCACCCAGAACTAGAGCATCTCAGATGAATCATTTTTCTTTTTGAAATCTTAGCATATGGCTTCCCTAAATTTTGGGGCTAATCATGAAATTGGTTCCTTTTTTCTTTCCCGTTTGCTCCATTGCTCATAGTGTTTTCAACAGGATTCCAAGGAATACTTCATTACAGAAATACAGACCAGGAACAACGGTGCAAATCTATACTATAAAGGAACGAACAAATTGAGGACAATTCTTACCCAAAAACGCACCCCCTTACTCCTCACAAAGGGCCCACTTTTCATATTTGAACGGTGGGCTTAGGACGACCAAAGGGGAGGGGGGAGATTGATTTGGTCGTCCTCCTCAGTTCAAAACCTCCCCTCCCACCTCATCATCTCTATATTTTTTTCACCAACAAATACACCCAAAAGCGGAAGTAAAATAGGAAAAATCCTCCCACCTCCACCCCAACGGCAAAGAAAATGGAAAGCCCCTTATCTCAACACAAGAAAGAAATAAAAGAAAGGGAAGGAAATTAAAGGAGGAGCTATTAATAGGAAATAAAAGACATGCTATTAAAATGCATAAATCTCCACCTGCCCCTAATCTCTCTCTAACGAAAGAAACAAATCTCTCCATGGTCAAAATAAAAGAAATCCTCGCCTACAAAATAAAATGGCCAAGCCACCTATATATGCATCTCTCCTAGCCGCTCCTCAATTCCATGGTGCCCCTCGATTACTAGCATAGCACTAGCACACGCCTCGTATCCAATTTTCTTCAATGATCACATGGGTAGAATGGTGTATTATCTGTTTTTTTGTGACTTTGGCAGAGAGTCTTGACATGGTGTATTCGAGGTGGATTTATTTGTTGTTTTGGCGAGCATTGGCCCGGTGACTCACCAATGCTAACTGGACCCATATGTCACTAGGGAAATCTGCTTTAAGAACATCATGTTCGTGTGTATATCGTTCCTATTGTTTTGAAATTATGTTTTTTCACCAATGCTCACTGGAAAGCCCATTGAGGACGAAGACGAAATGCAAAATAACTACATGGTGGCGGCGAGGGTTTGTGTAAATCGCGATAGAGGTGCGTTAAAAATTTGAACTTGTCTAATATTTTAATATAACATTTTAAATTTATTAACTTTAATATCCAATATTTTGTAGGGTGCTTTGAGGAAACCGAGAACTCTTTAATCACGGTGATGGGATGAAGATGATTGAACTATGCAGGTTAGTGCTAATTCATATGCTAATAACACATGCATGCACGATGCTAATAATATGAGTTTTGCATGTAGGCATGACGGCCACAGATGCTTCCTCATCATGTTCTACGATATGTAGAGCTTCCAGGACAAAGAAGCCACACTGGGCGTGGTCGAGGACGACTTCAGCTGGATAACTATGGCTTGGGCACCAGGGTCCTCCTTGCCAAGGGGCTACTGCAGCTGCAAAAAAATTCCATTAGGCTAAGAAGATTATTCGGAGAGATCAACATTCATCTATATTCCGAGTGACCTCCTTGTATGTTTTTCTGCGGTTGTGCAGTAGTCATAATCATAATTAAGGTTGAATATATTTGTAATATGTATGCGCTAAAAGGTTCCCGATCTAATCTATTTTTTATTATCATCTCTTCTTCCAGTCGATTGTTTCCATGTATATGTGCAAACTGAATACGTGATTAATAACATGATTGTTTCCTTATGTCATATAACATGATTGTTGGTCTTTACTTATTTTTTGTTGACTTGGTAGTGTGGATCATTTTTGCTTCTTCCAATAAAAAAGAATTAACCTTGTTATTTTAACTTGAACTTGAATAAAAAAATATGTTTTCCTCGTTCAAAAACTTCATGTATGCCCACAATGGTGGGTTTGATGAGCGAAGCTAAGTAAGCAGTAAGAACAATAACATTGACACATGAACAAGAACATAAACTTGCATTCTAAAGGCACCAAATATTGAGTTATGCTACAAAACACCGGATTAGGCATTAAGGATACTTCAGATACTTTCCTTCAAAAAATCAGAACATATTTTATTCCATATATATACTTACTAAAATATATGTATAGCTTAACATATGAACTCTAAATGACAAGCAATTAATCAGGTGATTTGACTGCCTAAAAAAGGGAACCATGCTTGTTTCTTATGGGATGTAATCTGGATGCATATGAAAGGAATAAATATAAGATATCTATCTACACTATGGAAATATATAGATTTAGTTCATGGTGAATCATGGTTACCTTTTATGTATGATATTTATTTTTTTTCTCTTGCCTAATTTTCAGCTTGCGTACCCACGTAATTTCAGCTTGGTTGTTTTTTTATAGCACAGCCTTATATACACCAGCCCCAATCATGACTACCATTCTATTCTCTTTGTATCTTTTTATAGCAGTAGCACTACTTAATCCACCCTCAATAGTTTGCACCAGCCCCCCCCCGCACACACACACATAATCCATACGACCAGCAAGCAGCAAGCCAAATAGATCACGGTCAAGAACGCAATCGTTCTCTCTATCAAGCATGCCAATTAGAACCAATGTTTCCAACAAAAGTCAATCCTTTCCATGCATATGTGTCATCCAATCAAAACAACCAATTATGCAAGAGAGGAGGAATTTTTACCGAGTATAACTTTCTTTAAAAAATAGAAACAACATATGCTATGAGCTCAACAACAACATTTGATGTTACTAGAAACGGTATACAGACTGATAGGCTCTAAAAAGAACATTAAGGTTAATGTTGCCACGTCAATGGAAAAGTGTTGAAGAACAGAACGACAGATCCCCCTGGGGGACCAAAGAATCTGGCAGGCTTGAAGAGGCACAAGCCTGGAAGCTGAGGGAGGCCCTCACCTCCCTTTGCTTCTCCAGCGAGTAGAAAACCCACCTCCTCCTAACCCAACAAGAGGTCGTACACCAATCCAGAAGGTCACGACCCACGAGGAGGTGTGAAGCCTCAACAATCTCCTTGCTGATGAAACCACATCGCCCATTTCCCACTGCCCCTCGTGATGGGACACGTGTAGACCGAGGAGGGAAGGGAATAGTCCCTCTGTCTCAAAATAAGTGTCACTTTTAACTTTTGGAGTTCATGTTTGATCATTCGTCCTATTCAAATCTTTGTTACAAATGTTAAAACACATATGCCTTGGTTAAAATATATTTGATGATAGACTAATTTATTAATAAATAAATAATATTTTACAGAAAAATTGAATAGGATGAATGGTCAAATGTGAAACCAAAAAGTAAAAAGTTGCACTTATAATGGGACGGAAGGAGTAGACGATCTCTGTCAGCACTTGAAGGTATTTAATAAGAATAGCAAGTCATTTTTAAATATTTTTATATTTTATACTTACTTTTATTCTATAATATTTTTTGAGAAGAAATTAGAATCCATATACATGATGCCATTAAAGTTGACGTTATTTGTCTCCGCAAATCAGTCACATATTAAAACAATAATAAATTTTCAAATTATTAAATTAAAATAATATATACTATTATATCTACTCCCCTCTTACCTCTCATGTACTATATATATAAATTTTTTATATATTGAATAAAAATTTTAGCTTTACATGGTTGTTTTTTTATTTTATTTTTCTAATAGCACGTGCGTGTCGCACGTGCCAAGATACTAGTATTTTAAGGTAAAAAAGAGAGGGCAAACGCGTCATAGTAACACTGGCCTCGAAGGAGAGAGAACCATAATTATCCCATTTTACAAGAATAACTCGGTATTTTTTTTTCTAACTAGGGTCCTATTTGGATCCACCAGCCAATTGGTAGGTAGATAATTTAGCTAAGGTAGATCCAAATGAGGCAAGCTAAGTCTCAGCTATAACCATCCAATTAGCCCGTCCAAAACTTGTTAATTCTAGGCAGCTAAGTAAGAGCATCTCTAACAGTGCCTAAAAAAAATTAGTCCCAAAACATTAGTTTTAGAAACTTGCTAAAAATTATTGGGAGCAAAAAAAGTGTCCTTCTCCAATAGTTCCTAATAATTAGTTCTAAAATAGTTATTTTTTAGGATTGGGAGTGCAACTCAAGTGGGCAAAAATGGCTCTAGAGTCCACTGTTTTTGGGAGTTTGGAAAGAAATAGCCACTAGTTTAGGGCATTGTTGGAGTAATAGTTTTTTCCATTAATTTCCAAAATAAAATTTTAGGAACTGTTGGAGATACTCTAATGGACTAGTTGAGTGGATCCAAACAGAACCTACATAAATAGATATATTTCTTGAATAGCTTATTTGTGTTCATGAGACCAAATTTTCAAGCATAGTGTTCTTAAAAGAGGGATATACTTTCTTCTCTTCCTAGAGACTTGATCAGATCACCGTGAACCTCTGAACAAGATTATTCACATTTTGATGCCTTGATAGTTCGGTCTATCGAACACGCACATCACATAGTCTCTGCAGCATGACCAAATTATTTGCTGCCCAAAACCACTGTGTAACTACTTTTTTTTAGAGCAACCACTATGTAACTACTTATTTGCAATTGTTTGCTCTAGTTGTGCTAAGAGCAAAGAAAAATTTACCCATGCTCATGACTTTATGGATAGAAACAATTATCTAGTTTACATGATTTTCTTTACTACTTTCTTTGTATCTTGAGACTCTGCTGTAAATTTTGTCACTCTTTCTATAATATAAATATAACCAGTAGGGGGAAACTCCTCCTGTTCTCTCAAAAAAAAAGTGTCAGCAGAGTGCATGACAGGGCCTTTCTAGTTAAGACACCTGCTAGACAACCCCATTGCTCCCTTGGCTGTTGGCTGTCACCTTGATGCTCCTCCCCTCTCTCCAAGGCAAGAATTTGATGGACAGATTAGCTTAGGGGAGATGCTCATGACCTCATGTGTTTAGCTACTAAATGGTTTTGCAAAAAGGCAGACAACCAGGCAGATACTTGAGCTCCCCTGCCACTCCAGAATCAGGTCTTTTCCCCACCGGATGTTCCACCTGCCAGCCTCATCACAAAGTACCGTACGTACGCAGTACGCTGCACTTCAGGTGTAGTGTGCCTGTTTTATCTATTGCACTGCTATAGGTTGTTCTATAGGCTATAGCTATACTCTGTATCTTTGTTGTAGGCTGTACACATCTATCTATAAAAGAACGAGTTAAATTGAAAACGTTTCTCACCTAATTTGGGTCCACCTAACCCCTCACACCGGACCCACATGTAAGGGTCAACATAGGTGGGGAGGGGGTCAAACCCACAAAAACTGATATTTAGAAAATGTTTCTGCCAAAAACATAATTATTTTCTCACCCACGTCTTATCTACCCACCAAACTCTTTTTCTCTCACCCTCCCAAAACAGATAAATATAACGGTGGAAATATATATCAGGCAAAGTGGTCTGCGCATGGGCTGGGTCTCTGAAGTCTGCGCATGGGCTGGGTCTGTGAAGTCTCCGCATGGGCTGAGCATTCGTGCGAGTCTGCGCATGGGTCGAGCATTCGTGGGCCAGATATAAGTTGCTGGCCTTTAAAAATATGTCCTCACCTATCACATTGCGCCAACCATACGTTGTTGCTTCACCTGTCATGGGCTGTGCAGATCTTTTTTTTTAGTAAAGTTAAAAAAAATAATATGAGATTTATTCACCGGTGGATTAAACCACCTTGTGACAAAATTCTTAATGCTTATCAGTACTGTGACAAAATTCTTAATGCTTATCAGTACAATGATGATAACATAGCAATTCATCGTAAACCAATGGTCACAAAAAAGAAAATTCATTTGTGATGATAACTTCTTTTTTTGTTACAAATGAAGGATAAAATTGTGAAGAAAGTCTTACTTATCCTTACAAATCCATGTAGTAGATCACAAATGGCCGATCCCTTGTACTGTAACTCTAAATTATTTAAAAACAAATAGAGAAAAAAATGATTAATACTCATGACGTATACTTTTGATGAGTCATCACATATGGAATAGAGGGACAGTGCATTAAGCAAACACACAACATTTAATTAATAAATAATTACTCCATTATAACTTATAAGCAGTGAATAGTGATACCGAGCTACCATGGGGCAAGGGCCAAGGGACAACATAGTTATATGAGCCGATCCATTGGATCCGTCATGATGATCTACCTACTGCTCAGGCCTGCTGTTTTTACGGGAAGTTATTCTAAGGAAAAGTTAACCCATGCTCATTAATGAAATGTCGCCACGCGGATGAAAATAATGATGTGCCATAAAATCTATCTATAAAAGAACGAGTAAAATTAAAAACGTTTCTTACCTAAATTGGGCCCACCGTAACCCTGACATTGGACCCACATGTAGGCGTTGAGAGAGATTGGATAAGGTAAAAACCCACCAAATCAAGAGTTAGAGAATGTTTCTGCCAAAAATTAATTATTTTTGTTATCGATGTTTTTCCTACCCAATCCCACCATGCTCGATCTGACCGTCCACGGCACGACCGGATCCTCAATTCTGCCTGGGCCTTTACGCATTATTAACGAAAGGAAAAAGTCCTTTTGACCTCTCTGGACATTGGACCGAGTTTAATTTGTCTTCTTGACCACGAAACCGAGTAATCAACCTCCCTTAAATTTAGAAACAGTACGTTTTACCTCCCTTAACCGGTTTCGAAGGTGGTTTTGACTTTTTTCTTTTTTATTTATTTCGGCTGAAACTTTGAAAAATCATAGTAAATCAAAAAAAAATCATAAAATTGAAAATATAATTTTGTTGGGCTCCACATAAATATATTAACACATAAAATATATAATATAGTATGCTTTAGTATAAAAGTTTTATTAACACATCTAATTATTGTTTGCTTCAAATGTATAAAAAAATTCAAACTCATTGGATCATGTATAACTTAGTTAAATATTTATTTAAGGCAAAATATACTCTAAATAAATTTGGATCTAAGTTATACGTGATCCAATGGGTATGGACTTTTTAATATAGTTGAAACATATAATAACCAGGTTGATATAAAAAATTTTAGCATGATTGGACCATAGAAAATGCAGTTATGAATTATTCTATTTAACTATAGTTAAAAAATAGATATAAATCTATGATAAAAATTTTGTACTAAAACATATCATATTATATATTTTCTGTGTTAATATACTTATGTGGAGTCCATCAAAATTATATTTTTGATTTTATTGATTTTTCTTTGATTTACTATGATTTGTGGTTCCATGAGAGATCACGATAAGAATGTAAGTGTAATCGGATAATCGCAATCAATTCAAGTTGAGCTATGGGCATAAGCTATTTTTCATTGTTAATGTAGTGAGACATAAATGTGTTGCTACCGATCTTAATTGGAACAAAAAGATATTTTTTGTCAATCAATGAGTAGCGGTGTTATTCAGGCAAATTCCAAAGTTAATGAACAAAAGGATATCTTTGTGATAGTAATTAGTATGCATGGTACGTAATTGATGATTGAAATAAATAGGAGTACAAAAATAAATAGGTTGGCCAAGGAGAACAAAAGGTGGAGCTATTGTCACAAATATTTTTAATAACAATATTGAATATGCAATAATCGCCTCGGAGAAACGACAACCAATATGGGTGGGTGGCATCTCACATTTGAATTGATAGAATCGTTTCAAAGAGAGAAGGCAAATAATTTTGTATCACGTGCGTGTCGCACGTGCGTTTTTGCTAGTGTAAATAATTTTCCTTATTAATTCTTAATGTGTTGATACACTGCTCTCCTGTGTGTATGCTTGAAAAAGGCTGTGAACACTCTATACTCTTTGCCTCTGCATCGCCAAAGTATCCACATAAGTTTTGTAGCAAATTAATTTTACTGGAGTTACCTGGAAAATTCAACTCCGGTATCATGCATGGGTTTTACTAGGATGCCCAAAATTTATTTTATTTGACTTGGTGTATTTGCTATGCTCAATTTATTTTTTGTCTCTTTTTGGGACGATGTACCGTATTGTTGAGCTAGGTTTACTACTTATACAGTTTTCAGAAGTAGGGGAAAAAAAAAGAAAATGAGCGAATGATGGCAATTGGTGGAAGAAACAAAGGTGGCTCTTTGATGATTGTCTAAAAATCTTGCGCTCTCCTTTTCACTTTTTCCCATTTTAGTTTGGAGCAAACGTGAGAAAAGCAACGAAGGAGATCCAGAGAAACGTATCCGGCCATGGCTTTCATTCTCACCGTCCATTCGTTCTTGACAGATACTCTCCTTTAATTTCTCTCCTATGTTCTTTTCACAAACCTCTCTCCTTCATCATTGATAAATAAACACTTCAAAGGCTTCCTCCATCATTCTGAATTCCTTCCTGATCATGCATCATGATCTTCCTTTCTTGCATTTACCAAGCTAATTTAACTTGCAGCAACAGTTCCTTTTGCAATTACATGAGCTTCCTAAATTTTCGTACACACAATCAAAAGGCTCATAAACAGAAACAGCACATGATAAAAGATGAACCGATAAGTCTGCCGCCTCCACTTTCCTTTCTCACTTCCATGCCCTTGCCAATCCTCTCTTTCCCCTCTCATACCTCTCATCACAACACTGCCTTTGGGCTCGGTGATGACCTCACTTTCTTTTCTTTTTCTCCTCCGGCTTTCCTTCACCTGGCGCTGTGGCAACGGAAGGCGCCTCCCTTCTCCCGGGTTCTGCTCCCGGTTTTGCTCTACCCTTTCCTCTTCCAGCTGCTGATCTGTCAGCCATTGCTTCCTCCCGCGATCTTCGTCTACCATACACACCCTACCCCCCTAGGGCATCAAACACATAGTACACCCTGTTCTTGCGAGATTTGTTTACCCCCTTTGGCTCCTCTATCCGGCCGGGGTTATTCTTGCTTGCGGCGCAGCCCTACCGGCGACCTATTAATGCGTCTCTCCCCCGTCGTGAGAGATGCTCGCTGTTCTTGGGACCGGTAGCAGCCTCGCTATCTCTCGCTGACCCTTGCTCCTGCAAACACTCTGCTCCAGGAAGAACCATGTGCCTTTCGTGTGATGCTGGCTCGATCCTGAACTCGGTTTGATTCGGAGGACCTGGTGTTTTGTTCCTCCCGCAAAAAGCAATTTCCTTTCTTTTTTTTTCAGAGCTCGGTCAGTTTCAGGAGTTTCTTCATTGCAAAGCTTTGCTTGCTCTGTTCTGCCCTTTTCCAGAGTCCTCCACTCCACCACTCCTCCTTGATTTGAGTTTGAGTTCCGGATTCTTGGCCACTTTTTCACTGATTCTTGGCCCCAAAACATCTTCGAATTCCACGTAGTACTGCTGATCAATCAAGCTTTACACAAGGCTTCTCGATCCTCATACTTCCGGGGCTCCTCTGGTCAGTGATCACCCAACCCGTGTCACCAACGAGTTCTTTCTTGATCGCCATCCATGGCGGTGGCAAGGCGCGCCGTGGCGGCGGCGCTGCTGTTAGTGGCGGTGCTGTGCGGCGGCGCGAGCATCCGGCGGTCGGAGGCGATCGGAGTGAACTGGGGGACGCAGCTGAGCCACCCGTTGCCGGCGAGCACGGTGGTGCGTCTGCTGCACGACAACGGCTTCGACAAGGTGAAGCTGTTCGACGCCGAGGAGGCCATCCTCGACGCGCTCAAGGGGTCGGGCATCCAGGTCATGGTCGGCATCCCCAACGACATGCTCGCCGACCTCGCCGCCGGCGGAAAGGCCGCCGAGGATTGGGTCGCCAAGAACGTCTCCGGCCACGTCCACGACGGCGTCGACATCAGGTCAGCCGACACAGACGACATCAATCGCCTAGTTTGTTCGTGTTTCCAGCTTTCACAGCCTCTGCTTCAAAAATATGTTCACCCTGATTCGCGTGCGGTCAACTTTTTTTCTAAAAAAAATAAAATCTCAGATCATAAACTGATGAACAGATGTGTGGTCGTTAAAATCATCACTGAAAACGATGTTTTACCTTCGTCACCGAAATTACTTTCACAACAAACAAAAAAAAAGTTGAAACTTTAGTATTCTATTTTATAATACGAATAATTAAACAAAACAATGGTCAAATGTACTGTTGTGCACATCATAATTGTGTCCAAGAGATTGCAAGAAAAAAAAGCATAAAGTCCTGCTAGATTGCCATCTTTTTTTTTTTTTGTTGTTGCTGTAGTTGTCAGCAAAATAAAGGCAGGCTAAGGTTCCCTGCTCTTTAGGGGAAGCCCACAGGTGCAAGCAAGCTGAAATTCTGCCACAGCCATTTCCCAATCCCCATGGCAACATCAAAAGCCATGGATGGATCGCCTTTTCCAGCCTTTTGCCCAGTGCTCCTGCACACAAAACATAGCTTTGGGATCCACCCAAAGTAACGTCCTGCAAAATCTCCCGGTGTTGGTGCTGCCACTTGGTGCGGCCTTGTGGGCTTGCCATTGGTGACATCTTTGATTGGGACATGATGTATGGCATTGGCACGACTAGAAGGGGAAAAAAGGCACAAATCATGCACTCTTGAGCTTGACACGTTGAGCATCAGGCTTTTCTAGACCATGGTTCCTGATGATCATATCACCGGTCCATCCAGAATGATCATGTAACTGTCATGTCTCCATGAACCCAGTGTGCCCTGGCATGGAAATATTCCCTCTCCAAGCTTCTTCAGTGACCTCGTCTCCAACCTTGAGGCCCCTTTTTGAGTGGGAGTTACTTTTCTCCTGATGGATTTATATTGGAGTTATTTATTAATATAAATATATGCAGCTTTCGTAAAAAAAATTATTCAGTTTCATGTGGTGCTCCTTTGTTCTAAACATGGCATTATATTTTTTACTGTATCATGATAATTCTAAGGCGATCGCGCGATGATATTAGTACCCTCGCTAAGCTTCTTGGCTTCACAAAACATAAATGTGGTGTCAAGGTCACAGTCACATAGTAGCTTTGAGGATTTCAGACTTTATTGATGTCAAATTCAAATACCCCGCAGATTATCGCAAAACTCATGAGAGCCATAATTAAATAAATGTGAAGAACACATAAACAATATGGGCCCATGCCTGCCATAATTCCTCTCAATTCAACGTCAAGATTTCGTGAGGCAAATTCCAGCGTGCAGTGCCATGATTTTCAGTGTCTACTGTATGATGCATATATCTAGCCACTCTTCTCCCATTATCGATCCACCTATATATAAAAGATCTTTTTCATTCATAAGAATTGTTTTGTTCTGTGGAAATCATTGTCAACATAGGGAAACGATAAATATCACATTGAAGTTTCCTCCAAAAAAATAATTTGAAAGTTTATGCCCAATTTAATCTGAATTTGACCTCAGTTTTCTTATTGTACTAATGAAAGAAAATCATCATCACTGATGTAGTAGGGACATCAAACCAAAGCAATAGTATTGAAAATTCTCTGTTTTAAAATTTTAATATTTATTTATTTTTCTCTGACGATGGAAGTGCAGGTACGTGGCCGTCGGAAACGAGCCGTTCCTGCAGACGTTCAACGGGACGTACCTGAACACGACGTTCCCGGCGATGCAGAACATCCAGGCAGCACTGGTGAAGGCCGGCCTCGCCGACAAGGTCAAGGTCACGGTCCCACTGAACGCCGACGTGTACCAGTCACCGACGGGGAAGCCATCAGACGGCGACTTCCGCGCCGACATCCACGGCCTGATGCTCACCATCGTGCAGTTCCTGGCGTCCACGGGGGCACCGTTCGTCGCCAACGTGTACCCTTTCATCAGCCTCTACTCGGACCCAAACTTCCCCCTCGACTACGCCTTCTTCCAGGGCTCGTCGGCGCCCGTCGTCGACGGCGACGTCACCTACCAGAACACGTTCGACGCCAACCACGACACGCTCGTGGCGGCGCTGCGCCGGAACGGATTCGGCAACGTGTCGGTCGTCGTCGGCGAGGTCGGGTGGCCGACCGACGGCGACATGAACGCCAACCTCGACTACGCGCGCCGTTTCAACCAGGGTTTCCTCACCCACATCGCCTCCGGCAACGGCACGCCGCTCCGGCCGGGCCCCGTCGACGCCTACCTCTTCAGCCTCATCGACGAGGATCGCAAGAGCATCCAGCCGGGCAACTTTGAACGCCATTGGGGCATCTTCAACTACGACGGCACGCCAAAGTATGCACTCAGCCTCGCCGGCGGCAATGGCACGACGACATTAAGGCCGGCGAGGGGCGTCAAGTATTTGGACAAGAAGTGGTGTGTGCTCAAGCCATCAGCCGATCTCGCTGACCAGAAGGTTGGTGACAGTGTCAGCTACGCTTGTGGCCTCGCCGATTGCACGGCGCTTGGGTACAAGACGTCGTGTGGGGGTCTCGACGCCAAGGGCAATGTGTCCTATGCTTTCAATAGCTACTACCAGACCATGGACCAGGATGACCGTGCCTGCGACTTCAAAGGACTCGCCACCACCACCAGCGTGGACCCTACCGTTGGGACGTGCCGGTTCATCATCGAGATCGACGTCGGCGCGGCGGCGGCTAGCGCTGCCAGGGGCGGTGTCGCCGGTGGGGTGGCCTCTCTGCTCGGCGCGCTTGCGCTGATGGTCATGGTGCTCTGATGAGCGAGGGTGAAGCTTATTTTCCTCATGCATGGGTCGTCTGATCCGGGCGCGCGTTTGTGTTTAGCATCTGACGAGGCACAACAGTCTTGGCGTGTATTGCAACTTAATTAGATGTTCATCTTCATCGCCCGTTTGTGTTTGCTTTGGTTGGATATAAGCCTTTTCTTTGATTTAAATTAAAAAATGACATGTGTGTGTTCTGTTCGCTTTTTTTTTTAGGAAAGTTATGTTCACTTGTTACAGTGACACAAAGCTAGGAACCTTGGCCAATTAACATCATTGCAAAGCGTGAACTATGTTGTAAACCTTAGGCGATCTACCGCTATGGATCGGTTCATTTTGTAAAGAAGTCACACTTGATTCGATTTCTGAACAATACAGCCTATGGTCCATGCTTGAATAAAAAGTCCTTTAGATCGTCTCCAAAAGCATCGGTAAACAAGGTCATCTCGGTTAAAAAAAAAGATTACCCTTCACTCTCATTCACTCCACTTACCTAACCAGCGTCAAAACACTCTCTCAAGTATTCATTTCACCTCTCATTCCCTTTCAAGTCAATCTTTGCAATGATTCACTTGGGGTTTAAGTGAGAGAGGATATTTGAGGAGAGTGAGTTTGAGTGAGGAGAAACACTTGTTCATCTCAAGAATCACTTGAAGCATCTTTAACTTTCTCGTTTGTTACTCTTGGAGTTTGGCTCCTAAGCGATTAGGCGTACAACACCTTTATTGTGAGCGCCTTGTAAAGTTTGTATCACCTATCTCTTGTGTGAGAGATTAAGTAAATGACTCAATATATAGCTTTGTGTTTGATTCAGGGAGTAAATGAGTCAAGAGAGACTCTATCCTTTGTGGGTGGCTTAACTGAGACATAACTCTATTATGGAGTGAACTTTTAGAACAAATCTTGTGCCTCCTTGTGTTGCTTGTGTTCTTCATTGTTTATTCTTGCCATCTAACTTGCAATCACCTAATATATGTGCCTATAAGTTTATGATGTTAAAGATCATATGTACTAGCATTAAGTCTATTGCAAGCTTTCTATTCAAGTGGAATCATAAAAAAAGAAATTCATATTTAAATTTCCAGTAGGGTTATCTTCATTGTCAGAATCTGGTCCAGTATATCAAATCTTTTGGTCCAGGAAGATCGGAGACAACATCAAAAGTTCCGACAGATCTAATATTTGCTCGAAAAGAATTTTAGATTTTTAGATACGCCTATTCACCTGCCATCGTCTAAGGTGTGGCATCCGTGCTCGCCGCGCTCACGCTAATGGCCATGTTGCTTTGATCGAGGCTAAAGCTACTTGCCCTCATGGGTCGTCCGATCCGCGCGTTTGTGCTTAGCTTCTGAGAAGATTCTTGACGTTAACGTTACTGCAACTTAATTAGATGTGTTCATCTTCATGGCACGTTTGTGTGCTTTTGTTGGATATATAAAGCTCTCTTTTGATTTAAAAGATGCAATGTGTGTGTTCTGTTCATTTGTTACACTGACACAAGGAACCTTGGCCGATTAACATCATTGCAAAGCGTGAGCTATGTTGTAAACCTTAGTCTAACTCCAGCTATAAATCAATTCATTTTGTAAAAGCACACATACGTGATCATTCATCATTCACTTGAATCAACAAAACAGCCTATCGTTCCCATGCTGTGATAAAAAAAAAAATCCTTTAGGATGAGCTTGCTCTGACAATGGCAGCACATGGAAAACACTATGTGGCAGATGGTGTTTTGCTCTCTCTCTTCGTTTTTTTTTCATTCGCAATGCATCGACTCTAAATTTTTATCCGCTTCTTCTCTCCCCAGGGCGTGATTGGTTGCTCCAGGGTAGGGGATCCAGGACGGAGGGGTGCTCCAGGCTTGTCAGAGCCAATATGGGACGGTGCATCCAAGTTTGTTTAGTTCATTTTTACCACCATCCTGAATAATTATGTATATGTTGTTTGGTTTGCTGTTGGCTAGCGTTTTTATGTATGAAACAAGGCAGGTGCTTAGGCTCTCCATACCGGCACTGCTATCTCTTTATATCATCTCTATAAAGAGAATATTCTATCTTGGTCATCGAAATTCTTTCCTTTTTTACCAACTTCTCCCGCAGCCATCGTTCCTCTAAACTCTTCCTCTTTCCCATCTATACAATATTTTATTCAATCATCCCAACTACCATCTTCTCTCACACATTTTCTTTTCCTTTTTTTTTCTATCTCCTTCATTCTTTTTCTTTTCTTTTATTTTCTTTTTTTCCTTTCTCTTTTTTCCAAACTTTTTTCTTTCCCTTTTTTCCTTATCTTTTTTTCTTTATTTTTTCTCTCTATTTTTTTCCCTTTTCCCCAAGGACGGCCTCCATCTCTCTGGATGTCGCTCGATCTCCTCCATCTCCCCCGCTCCTATACATGGCCAAACGGGGCGTGCCGTCCCGGCACGGCACTAGCACTATCTGGCATGGCCTTATGCGGCACGACACTATGTCGTGCCCGGGCTTAGCCGTGCCGTGCTCCTTCGGGCAGTCGTGCCAAGGTCGAGGCACTAGCACGACCCTATGGGCGTGGAGTCGTGCCGAACCGTGCCGTTGGGCACGGCGGCCCACCGTGCCAATGCCAGCCCGTTGCGGCATCGCTCCGTTGTTCCATGGCCGGCGGGGAGCTGCCGAGGCTGGCCAGTTGTCTCGCCGCCATTCCATGGTCGCCGTGCCACCGCTTCGAAGCACCATGGCCATCGGATGGGCGCTAGGTCGGCCGGGGATTGCCAGATGCGGTTGCTGGAGAGAGTGGGTGCGAAGGGGAGACGGCGCCGTGGAGGAGGGAGGACGGCGAGCGGGCGAGGAGAGGGAGGACGGCGAGCAGGCGAGGAGAGGGAGGACGGCGAGCGGAGGGAGGGTGTCGTGGCTTTTTTTTACGAGGGTGTCGGGTGGTGGCGGCTGGTGGAAGGATAGAGGGTGGAGGAGAGAAGGGGTGTGGGGGTTAGGGTTTATAGTTTTATGGGCTGTGAGTGGGCTAGATTACTTTAACGGGCCTTTTTTCGTGCCATTTACGTTCCGCAGCCAGGCCGGCCCGTTAGCCGTGTCGTGCCCGTGCTAGTATCGCGGGCCGAGATTGCGGCCTAGGCACGGCACTGGGGCAGGCACTAGCACAGCACTAGCACTATAGCTTGCAGGCCGTGCCGTGTTAGGACCGTGCTAAATAGGGCCGTGCTAGTGCTGGCCTAGCGGGGCCTGGCCCGTTTGGCCACCTATACCCGCTCCCTCTCGATCTCCGCCGGCGAACCACAAGCAGCGCCTCCCTCCCTCCGCTCGCCACACCTCCTTTGCCTCGTCGTCCCCGGATCCCACGAGCAGGACCACCATCCTCCTTTGCCTCGTCGTCCCCGAATCCCACGAGCAGGACCACCATCCTCCTCCATCTCACGGCCAAATCCGGCCATGGCGAGCTGCTGCAGCCGACGGCGTGCCCTTTCTCTCCACGCGCCTCCTCCTCCTGCGGCGATGGTGGGGAGCCCGCTACTCATGCCTCCTCGTCATCTCCATCGTCCTTCTCCTCCTCCTGAGTTGATTCACGCCGTCCTTCTCCTCCTCCTGGGTTGATTCACGTCGTCCTTCTCCTCCTGCGTCGATTCGGTCCTCGATTTGGGGATCGAGCCTCTTCCTCGTCGTCTCCACCGGCATCTCCCTCTCTCCCTCCCTGCTCTGGTGCTCGAGCTCGAGGCGGCGGATTGAGGCGGGGCGAGGCGCGGAGCTCCGTCGATTCGCATCGTCCTGCCTCCTCCTCCGCATGCCCCTTCTCCTCGCCGCCTCCGCCTGCACGCCTGCTTCCTCTATCTCGTGAGGCAGGAGGTCAAGGTTCGGCGGCGAACGGCGAGGCGGCTAGAGCATGCGCCGCGCCTCCTCGCGCAGGGGCGGAGCTACGTGTTATGATTGCTGTCAGCTGACAACAGTGACTTCATGGAAATTTGCAAAGGAATTACTGTTCTATACTGTTTAACAAAGGAACTGACACCGATGGAAATTATCATCTGACATCGGTGGCTTTGAAGGCTGGCTCCATCCCTGTCCTCGCCTACTACTGCTCCGGCGAGGCTAAGCCGACGGCAGAGGTGAGCAGGCGCGGTGGTGGTGGTGCTCCTCGATGGCGGCCTCCCGCTGCTCTCTCCCTCTTAGACGATTTGTTTGATTTGTTCGATTTGTTCGATTCCCCTTCTCTCCTTCTGCTCTCTCTCCACCGCCAGCCGGCCTCACCGCTCATCCTCGTAACCGCCATCTCCCTCTACCCTCTCTCTCTCCCCCGGTGGTTGGGTCACGCGGGCCCCGCGCCATGGTGGCAGGATACCGGGAGGCCTCTACCTCCGCTCTCAGTAGCGGGGTCAAGCTGCTTCCGCTCCTTTAGCGGGGTGCGCTGCAACTCTTTTTCCACTATGGGACCCCTGAAGGAACCGATAGCGGGGTGCGCTGCAGACAACCTTTATGTTTGGTTTGCTGCGGGGGAGATGATGAATTCACCCATGAATGCTTTTGGTTAGGTTACTACCCGTGCTTATAGGAACCCAGGACCCATGCAAATATGAAGGAAATCACACATAAGCAATTAAGTTCAGTATCAGTCATACATGATTAAGCATTACTAAGGGAGATTATGACTAAAAGCAAGGCTATGATAACAACAAATTGCAGGATCACGACAGCATGGAGGCAGGGGGGTTTTCGAATCCCCTTTTGTTCATCCATCACCAGAACTTTGTCATCTGCAGCTCCAGTGAAGTCGAGATAAGATGCAATAGCCTCTTCTTTATACAAGAGAAACTGCGATAACAACAATTAGGGTAACCAGTGACCTGTTGATGGCATGCCACCCAAGTTTCATAGACCCCAGGCTTCTTGCCGCGGTAGACAACATACCAAGGCATCTGACCAAATGAAAACTGAAACTAATAAACAACAACAAAATATGGTCCGAAGTAAATAGCCTCAGATAACTATAAATGTGGACTAGACCTTGAGCTCAGAGCATAAGAGACAAAATGAACAAAGTCGATTGCAGACAAATAACAACTCAATGACAGGTACATTAAGCAACATGACACGCAACAAACCAAATGGTAGATAAGGAAGACCAATGTCCCAGTACCTCACAAGCTCAAGGTCGATCATTTCATGGTCACCATCATTCTCATAGATCCAATAAGTTATCATCACAGGCATAAAGTTCTTACCTTCAAATATGCAGGAATGGCAAGGCAATGCACCAACACATGCATACAAAGAGAGTAGGAAGAACGACACGGTGCCAAATGGTCCCTAGGACGGCTCGGTCTGGGCTACCAAGCACGCCCTATATCGGCTGAATGAGCCGATTCATTCAGGTCGGATCATGATCCGCTTTTTATTCATCACTAGAGATGGCCTTACAACATCTCTAATAGGGAAAAAAAATTCTTCAACTAGTTAAGGTAGAAGGTGTGGTTGTACATCCTAACTATCCTGGTTGAGTATCCTCTAGCAGTAACTCGAATTTGGGTGTCTATTTCTTCTTAATGAGAAATCACCTAGTTCCTCATATGGTTTCTTTTTCATCAACAGTCATTCGGTAGTCCCTTTTCATAACATTTTTTATTTATCTCGATACTTTCTATAAAAGGATAGTCCATGTTTTCCTCATAAGGTGGTCGTCCCTCGATAGTCTTTTTTATGTAATATTTTTTATTCATCTCAATATTTTCTCTTAACTCTTTTCAAATAGAAGGATAGTTCATGTTTCGTGGCATTGACCATTTTGCATTAGATATTTAGATCTCCTTCGTGGCAATGTTACCAGTGCCAGGTGTTGTGAACCTAAAAAACAGAGCCACCATTCACCAAAACAACCTATCGTCCCAACGAGAGCAACAACGAGTTTCGAAATCTGTTATCATCTCTTCCCTTCTACAGCTGATAGCGGGCGAACAAGAGGTGACCGTCTGACGCCGATTTCTTCTGTTCCTTGTCTACTCCGGTGACTGGATTGATGCAGGAGAGGATGAGAACGGGGATTGAGGTGACCGTTGTATGTACACCTAGGTACTGTAGGTAGTTTGGATCCAAGTTGTTTGTGCAACGTGGAGGCAGGGCTGTGGGCATGGAATTATATTAGCCAGTTTCTTCTCAACCTCAAGCGAATAGCCGATGTGGTCTGCGTGCCCCGAATATGCAATCCAAGGTTTCGTTGGGTTATGTTTTGTTGCTCCTTAGTCTTCATTAGGGGCGTTGTTCTTTCTAGCATTGATCTTGGGAGTTTTCTTCACCAACACGAAGTAAAATCGGGTTGGTTTATGGATCCCACCAATTTTGGTGGTCCGGTTCCCCTTCAGGGTGATTGTCGTCCGATGACTTAGAGGTGGCTACCGGATCTTGTGGCATCAAAATCCTCGATGCCATGTGATTCGATGTTAAGAACCATCTTTTTCAGTCGGGTCATTCAGTGTTGAAAATGCGTGTAGAAGTCGACGTGCTGCTCAAGACGGTAACAATGACTATATTCTTAGCCAGGGAGGAGGTTGGCTTCAAGTTGGATGCTCTAGCCACGATGATGGTGAGTATAGATGGCCATATGGGCCGCCCAGCCCGACACGGCACGGGCACGAGCGGCACGATGGCACCTTCGTGCCGTGCTGGGCGGCACTACGTGCCGGTGATGCTGCACACGCACGGCACGCTGGCCTTTTGGTCGTGCCGTGCTAGCACGCGGCACGACGGCAGCCCAGCGTATCGTGCCAGCACGATGGCCGGAGGGAGCCTGTAGCGGCGGCCAGCAAGGGATGAGGAAGGTGCTTGGCGGCGGTGGCCAGCAGGGGAGGAGGAAGGAGCACAACGGCGGAGGCAGGGGAGGAGGAAGGAGCGCGGCGGTGGCGGCGGCGCAGGGAAGCGAGGAGACAATGGTGCAGGGGAGGAGGAAGTAGCGGCGACGGCGCAGGAGCCGAAGGCGCTCGCGAGTCGCGACATTCGCGTACGCGGGAGGGGCGGCGACGGAAGAGAGGGAGAAGGGATGCAATGGTGTGACCGTGAATGATTGGGGGAGTAGATTTAGGTTTTTTTTGGCATCGTGCCTGGGCCAGCACGCCGTGCCGTCTTGGACCGGTCTCGTTCGTGCCATGCTGGGCTGACACGATGGGCCGAGGAAGCAGCCCAGGCCCGGCACTATATACGGGCCGTGCCGGTCCAGGCCCAAAGCCGGTCGTGCCGGGCTGTGTCTGGACTGGGCCAAATTTTCGTGCTTTTGGGCAGCCCATGGGCCTTGGGTCATATGACCATCTATAATGGTGAGGAAGACATGAGGAGATTATAAGAAATTGGATGCAATTTTTTTTCTATGGAGAGTGTTCTTGTCGGACTGTAATCATAAAAAATATCAATACAACAAAAACCTGGTTCCTTTAAAAAATAAGTTTCTGCATAGGTGGTACCAGTGGGACCTGCATGTCAGCCTCACCCCACTAGGCCACATCTGAAAATCCCGTTGCTTTCAGGGTTCGATATGCAAAACAAACACAAGCAAGCCGCACGTGGCCGGCCAGGCTGCTGCTGGATAAGGGTGTGTTTAGATTGGGGAAAGATTCCCCGAAAATACACTGTTCACCAAAAAAACACTGTAGATGAATAGTGATATGTGAGTAGTAGAGGTGGGATGAATAGGGAAAAGTTGGATGAATAGTGGATTTTTGGGGAATGGCCTAAATCCGTCCGGAGCAGCCGGGGGATCCCCCCGTTCGGAGCAGGCTCAGAGTCTAGCACTAGCAGCCAGCGTAACCGGGTCCAACCCGCTAATCACAATTACACTCCTGGGCATCGCAATTTGCATCCCGTTTGGACCCGTTAAGCGCAGGCTTCTGGGCCGGGTCGGGCCTGGCGCGGAGGGATCTGGTGGTAGCTATAAAATCATTGGTGGGCAGAGGCGCTCGTCGTTTCCTCCTTTCTTCCCCCCCCCCCCCCCCCTCCCTCCTCTCTCGCGTCCAATAAAAAGGGGAAAAAAAATAACTTCCCCCAAATTTTGATGCTTAAACCCTCGCCGGGAGGAGGGCTCCAATCCCGACGCGCGCCATAGCACCCCGCCGGATCTCCGCCATGGCCGCCGCGCCGCAGCACGCCCAGGCCTCCGCAGGTACGCCCCGCGCCCGCCCGTCGGGTATAGCTGGATTGGGGTTTGACTTTCCTTTTTTTTTTTTTTTGGCTGTTGTTGTTCTTTTTCCTGTTTTGGGCGGCGTCGCCGCTGCTTCTCGCGATTGCGTCGGGCTTGGCCGGCGCTCGAATTCGGCGCGGGTTCGGCTGGAATTCGCGGCGCGGAGGCGATCTCGGCTGGTGGAATTTGCGGGGGGGTGACCCCCGGCGACGTTTCGGGTTTCTAGGTCAAAATTGGTTTGGGCGCCCCGGGATTCGTTCGCTCCGCTGGAGCAGCAGCGAGCCCGCCGTCGGTGACGCGCTGCGGGGCGAGCCTGGGGGGAGGGAGGGAGGGAGGAAGGCTCGCGGAGCGGGGGTGGCTAGAGGGATTTGGTCAAGCTAGCTGGGGCGGCGCTCCTGCGGAAGGGCAGGAGCGTCTTTTTCTCTTTCTGCTCTCCTTTTTAACGGGGGCACGGGCGGCCACGCTCCACAGGACGGCTTCGGAAGCTCTCAGCTTGGGTTGTGGGCGGTGCTGTACGTGAAAGGAATTGAGTAAGCTACTGTACGGTGCGATAAGGGCTTGCTGCCTGTGCACTGAGCATTGCAAGCCTCATGATTTGGCTGTACAATGTACATAGGCATGTGCTAGACTCTGGTAGGGCTACCTGTGATTGCCAAGAGGTGTACAGCTCTCTGCCTTTTATGTACATCTTGTTTGCGTTGTGTGGCAACATGACAAAGTATCCTCCTGTGATTTCTGACCTGGACTCATGTTTGGATGTGTGTGTGTGTGTGCTTTGTAGATAGCGTGGTATCGGAAGCTGGACTGGAGAATAACCCCTCCAAGAGCGCGAGCTCCAAGGAGCAGGTAATTTGGTTTCCCTTTTTAGTTTATTTCAATCTCTTATGCGTTTTGTAACATTCGCTTAACAATTTATTGCTTTTTCATAAAGATTATTTCTGGTACGGAGAATACGGCTGCAAGTAACGCTCGTGGTGCGAGCTCCTTAAAGTCGCCAAGAGGAGCACCGGAGAAAGCTAGCTCTGTCGGAAAAGGCGGAGACCAACCTTTTCTCTACCCACAAAACGTGTATGCGCCGCAGCCGCAGGCACTCTATCCTGGAGGTTTGCTTACATTCATTTTTTCTTTTTGGTATTTGGATGTTGGCTGTCACTCTTAGTTACTTTACGTTACCGACTCCACCAGACAAAAGTATATCCACAGATTCTGAATGGCCACATTTCTGTGATTTCCCCTCTAAATGTGTCTTCTACTAGTCCCACAATCGATTATCGTATTACCATTCTGCTTTGTTCGCCTATATTTGAATACATAATTGAATTATCTGTCTTGGCCTTATAGTTAAGGGTTACAGAGCACATTATTGGATTCCATGACATGTTCTTTTTCAACGCAGAGCTTTTCAGTTCTGTGAAGTGTGTTTTTAAATTCATATTTTTTTGTACTGTAGGATACATGAATCCTTCAGGGCAATGGGAAGAATATCCCCATTATGTGAATATGGAGGGGCTCCACTCTGTATCACCTGTAAGTAGCTGGACTACCAAATTTCTTTGTTTTTTTATGACAAATATATCTTCTATTTTTAAAAAATAAATATATCTTCTAAATCTTTTTTTTTTCTGAAGGGTATCTACAATGACAACCAGTCAGTCATGCTATCTCCTGGATATGGAAACAATCCCCAAATGATGTATGGGGCTTATTCCCCTGTTTCAACCGTTGGGGATGGACAACAATACTTACCTGTGCACTATCCCTTCTCAAGTTCATACTATCAACCACCGGCCTCTCCTAGCATGGGATATTCAAACTCAGTGACAGGAATATCTCAAGGAGACCCTATGCTTCAGCCAGAGTACTTCCTTCCTGACGGCCTTCTATATTCACCCACACCAGGGTACCACCAGCCTTTCAGTTCATTTGACAGAGGTAACATTCAAACTTTTGATGATTGCAACTGCAATATATGTTAGATCAGTCAGATCTATGTGGAACTAATTTTGAATCTTGTTTTGCAGTACCTACACAGCCAAATAACACTCCTGGATTATTTGGTCAAGGGAACATGCCACTGGCTTCTGGAATGGTATGCTTCATGCATTTAGAGTCTGTATGTACGTTGGTTTATTTGTTTACTTCAGTTGGTTGTTTGTCATTAGGATTCAAGTGTGATCTGATATAGAGGGTGCTGTTAACATTGGAGCTCAAGTGCTTGTTGATTATGCTAATCATTCTCCTTATTATTAGCTGCTAATTTATGTTATTTTGCAGCATCATGGGTCGATGTACGGTCCTGGATCCTACAAGACACGCCAGCAAGGTAGCAAATTTGGAGGCACTCCAAGTTGGAGTTCTGGTCGCAGATTTGGTGCTTTTGACTTAAATGGCAATCAACAAAGGGGTGGCATGCCATTTGGTAGCCACAATGGTTCTCTGGAGTTTATGAATGAGCAAAACCGTGGCCCACGTGCTACAAAACCAAAGATACAAGACACAGAGAACTCCTCAGCAGATGAAAAAAGCGAGAAAACTGTTCCGATTGATAGCGAACTGTACAACCGCCCTGATTTTGTCACCGAGTACAAAGATGCCAAATTCTTTGTAATAAAGTCCTACACTGAGGACCATGTACATAGGAGCATTAAGTATAGTGTTTGGGCCAGCACAGCTAGCGGGAATAAGAAGCTAGATTCTTCTTACCATGCAGCCAAAGAGAAAGAAGAGCATTGCCCTATTTTCTTGTTTTTCTCGGTAAGACGAACTTCTCATTTGGTTATTTAGTTACTATCCCCATTAGGGAAAAATCTAAGAATGGAAAATAAGGGAATAATAGCATATGTTGGGTGTTTACAATTTTGGTATCTTCTTCACCTGATCTAGAAGCTGATACATAACTATGTCTTTGCCCTATGCTTTTTATAGGTTAACGGCAGTGGACAATTCTGTGGTGTAGCTGAGATGATTGGACCTGTCGATTTTGACAGAAGTGTTGATTACTGGCAGCAGGACAAGTGGAGTGGCCAGTTCCCTGTGAAGTGGCACATAATTAAAGATGTCCCGAACAACCTTCTGCGGCACATTATTCTTGAGAACAATGATAATAAGCCTGTGACCAATAGCAGGGACACCCAGGAGGTAAAATTTATATAAATTTGGTCTCTATCAGTTGAATGACTAAGCTGGATCTTCTGAATTAATTCACTAACTCAATGCGGGATGAAACATGCAGGTGAAACTGGAACAGGGTCTCCAGATGTTAGCCATCTTCAAGAACCATGAGGCTGAGACGACAATCCTTGAAGATTTCGACTTCTATGAACAACGGGAGAAAGCCTTGCAGGAGAACAGACGTCAGCAGCAGCCTGGCAACACCAATCCTCAGAAGCCAGCGGATAATAAGGCTCTTGTGGCCGATATGTCTGATGCATTTGCTAAGGCTGTCCAGTTAGAGGCTGAGAACAGTGGGAAGCCACTGAAAGCTGAGAGCGCCTCAGCTGAAAATGGATCCACAACCACGGCTAATGTTGAAGAAAGGGACGCAGACGTGAAAGCAGGCCCTGTGGAGGAAAGTGGTTGATACATCTGTCTTCTAATTTGGAAGCAGCAGTTGAATAGCGTGCTGTCTGTGTGAAGGTTGGAGGGGCAAAGTGCAGGCTGATTGTGTTAAATATGGTCGTGTCGTGTCAGTTGTACAACATCATAGGGCTTTGTTTCATCTCCATTTAGGTTATAATTTCAATATCATAGTTGCAAAATTATTGTTCGCAGTTCTCTTCCTCCCTGTTTTATTTCTGCATGTCTTGTTCATCGTATTCCAGTGGTTTAGCCATAAGAAGCTACAGAATTATGCCACGGGAACGTGGCATTTTCTGCGGTTGGATGATGATACTATCATGTCTTTCCTTGTCTACATCCTCGTTTCAGAGCAAATTCTCTCCTGTGCACCTTGTTATTCTGTCAGTCTGTACAGCTCTATAGTTGTTCCCTTGATCACAATTCTTCAAAATCTCAGCTCATAGCAACATTATTAGTAATTGGACTAATGCATCAGTTCAAACCCTTTCTCAATCTAGACCCTCCTAACTTGCATATAAATGGACTCTCACTGTACAGCAGCAGCGAACCTGAAGCCCCTTGCAACAGTTACAGGTTCTGTAGCTTTGCAAAAGTAGGAAAACTTGAAGCAGCACACGACACTATATTGTCCAGAGCACAGGAGCAAAATTGATGGTGACCGGAGCAGACTCGTAAGTGCCAAATTTTGACATCATTCAGTACAAGATAGGACCAAATCAAATGCTACTTAATTATACAATATTATTATATACCATGACATTAGAGCTTCCACATGTAGCTGCATGATGATAAACACACAAACAGCGCGCGCAGCTGAGGAACATGCACTTGTTACAACAGAAAGGGGTATGAAGTCGAAGGATAAAGCTACCTCTATTACAACCATTCTGATGAGGAAACTAGGTGTAATCTAGGATAAACTTGTCAAAGACAGAAGGCACACTCAAAGAGTGCTGTGAGTTGGCTTTCTGCTTCTGGATTGCAAGTCTATTAATACGATAAATACACAGGACTAAACCTCTCTCCAGGTTCCTCTTTTCCTGGATTCAGGATGACTCAGTCCCGAGTCTTCGGTTGGGCAATGCAGCAGCGGAAGCGAGCCCTACGGACAGTTGTCAGGACCTCCATCTCCACCTGTTCCAGCATCCTGACAACCTCAGTGAAGGGGGGCCGGACTTCAGGGTTTGTGTCCCAGCACCTGGTCATGATCGCCCCTAAGGCGGGGAGGCAGTCAGGGGGTATCTGTGGACGGACACCCTTGTTCACCACCGCAAATGCGGCTTGCACCGCAGTCATGTTTGCAAAGGGAACGCTCCCAGTTACAAGCTCCCACAGGACAATACCAAAGCTGTAGACATCAACTTTCTGGTTGTATGGTCTATGCTGGATCATCTCACTGCAAGTTGAAAAGTAGGAAGTTAGCAGAACAAAAATAAACAAACATAACACTATAAGCAGCAATTGTTCCAATTCTACATCTACAAAGAAGTAAAGCACCAAGCCAAATAGTACAAGCATCTACAGAGTCATTGTAATTAATAGCAAATAACACCACAAACCTAACAGGAAAATTAATCTGATGAATCCATTGAATAGGAAAAACATGAGAACACCGTGAGCTAGAAAGATGTTTCGCATTTCAGTGTTTGCCAAAATCAATTGCATAATGATTCTGAACATACAACTATGGACCTTTTGTCTGGATTTTCAGTGGATTTAATATGTACATTCTGCTTGCCTAGTACTATACAATGATCCCAGAGGCAAGCGTGAAGAATTAGGAAGTTGTCAGGCTTCAATTAATAGTGCATGCTTTGCTTATTTCACAATATCCACCTAGCTACCAATAATATTATACTACAAAATTAAGAGAAATGATGTTACATAATCAATTTGCACAAATTTCTACGAAGTTGTTTAGAATTTTGAATTCGAATGTCTCGATGGGCTAAATCCATGGCAGTGGGCTTAGTCATATTCAGTCCACGTGATCCAGGTTGTTCGTGGGCCTTCCTGTTAGGTTTGGAACAAAAGGATAAGCAACAAGCAGCAGGTCGCACCTTCCTCTCATCTTTAATGTAGTGGCATTTCGATCTTTCACATATTTCACTTGGCTGGCACATGCAAACTTGCCATTTATGTTAGGGGAGAAACTGTATTTTTCCATTAAGCTATAAAGCATTTTATTTTGGGCATTGAGTTGTAACTGACACATGAGTATCTGGGAAAAGAATGATAAAAAGGTAAGACCATTTATTGAACTGCTCAATCCTGAATATGTACCGGAGTGAGCATCTGGATCGGTCTTGACTGAATTTAAATGGACAAGTACATTTTGAATAGGAGGAACAAAGAATACAGATCATTGGCCTACATCAATGGTTAGATTGGATAAAGAATAATCCATCTGATATATTCACACTAGTAGGCTCAATAGGGCATAGATCAAGGTGACAGTATCTTGCTTGCCAATGGACGGATGATGACATGAAGACCATGAAAGCAATGGATATTGCGTGGAAATATTGAATGAATTGATGTGAGGCATAGGTGTACAAATATATAGGGGTGAGAAGATCAAGGGTTTATGGAAACAATACCATTCCACACCTGTAGGAAGGTGGGGAAGGGATGGCTACGTCGGAGGTGAAGGCCGATGGCGGTGAAGCGCTCGTTGAGGCCACGGATAATGTTGAGGACGAGCGTGCGATCGGAGACAGGTTCACCGAGGTCACAAAGGGTGTCGGCTATGCCCTTGAGACGATGGCAGTACTCAGTGACGGAGAGATCGCCTTGGCAGAAGTTTCGGAACTCGGCGTCGAGGAAGAGATCCTGGGTCTCCTTGTTGCCGAGGAATTGGGATTCGATGGCGAGCCAGGCTGCCCTGGCCGTGGAGCCGCGTTCCAGGACGGAGGCGGCGAGATCGTTGGTGACGGCGCCTTGAATCTAGCCACGAACGACGCAGTCCGTGCGCTCCCAATATGGGGACCCGAACAGAACCACGTCGGAGAGGACATGATGCCGGAGCGAGAACCTCCCCAAGGTGAGAAGGAAGGCATCGCACCAGCGGGCGTAGTTCGTGGAGGTGACATCGAGGACAATCGGGGCGAGGGCACGAATGTTCTGCACGGCCACCGCCTAGGCGTGCAGATTGATGATGGCAGCGGCCTCGTGATGGAGGAGAGCAGCCCGGACTGAGATGTCGCCAGAAGGGGGCTCAAGGTCCTCGCCAGCGCCGGTGTCCGAGACATCGCCATTATCATCGTCGGGAATCTCCGCACGAGCAGCGGCGGCACGCTCCTGGGCCTCGCGGATGCGGGCGTCAGCCGCTTCGCGCTCTTGCTAGGCGAGGACGGCGGCGCGGTCGGCCTCGGCGTCACGCGCTGCCTTGGCCACGCACTTTTGTTCCTCAATAGCAGTGTGATCCATGTCGGCGCGCTTGAGGGCAGCGGCAGCAGCCGTGTCGTCGGCCGCTGGAGGGTCGACGGGGGTGTTGCCAGCGGCAGCCGTGCTAGCAGCAGCGGCGCCATCGGCAGAGGAGGGCACGTCGTCGTCACCGGCCATAGCAGGCAGCGAGGAAGTGCACACGGAAAGATATCAGGCGCTGGATTAAGGCGGCGCACTGGAGCGGAAGCAATCTAGGGTAACCTAGACTCGTGATACCATGAAAGCAATGGATATTGCGTGGAAATATTGAATGAATTGATATGAGGGATAGGTGTACAAATATATAGGGGTAGAGGCTGGGTACTCTACCCATTATCTAAAAAAAAAGGTGTACAAATATATAGGGGTGAGGAGATCAAGGGTTTATGGAAACAATACCAACGAGATCTATCCATCTATACCAAACATATACAATAGGGCCGCCCGGCTGGAAGCCAGGCGCAGGTTGATGAAGCTTCTATCTCTATTGCCTAGATTTGTGCGATGGGTCAATAAAGGTTGCATATCCATTGCAAACAAGGATCAAGACGGGACAATTTATTTCCATGTTAGTGTCTGACCATTCATGACTCCACACCTTACAAGAAAATGAAAGGATAGGACATGGGGCAAGGGTCATCTAATCCAATCCAGCTAGGTATCCACCCCTCGCTAACAAGAAACTTGTCACATTACTCTTTCATAAGGCACTATACGATGGAGGGGTGGAGGGGTTGGAAAATATTGCAATGTACGATGGCTCAAGACATGAAGTTGAGTTACCTCGGCGGTTGTCAGTGGTCACAAAGCCTAAGCAGGTGAGCGGGAGCCCTACATTGTTGAGGAAAACCTAGTAGGGCTTTGAGGGCAATCCCAACCCGGAAACGATCTGATGGTTTCTATGCTTGCCAGACGAGCTAGACACGGTCTCAAGAAACCGTGCTACCCAACGCAGGGTTTCGTGGTGGGGCTGCAATAAATGATCGGATTTTTTTTCTATTCCAGGCAATCAACTCTCTCTCCTCTCTCTCCAATCCGCACGTAGGCCTTGATGGATGGAAACGAGCTGTGGCGCCCAACGCCAGAACCAGTCATTTCGTCCGCCTTGGTCCAAGTGTAGACATCGTTTCATGCAGGAGATGCCGTTTCTTGTTGTTTTCTTCTCTCCCCTCACTAACTCTTGTGCCAACTCATCTTTTTGCCTACATGGCATCTTCTTTAATGCCGTAGACACAAGGTGAGCTGGAGCGTTGGGAACACCCTGAGGGGCTAAGTGTCTTGCGAGAGCATAGAGTTGTTTTGGTAGCCGACAAAGGGTGGCGGGTTCCAATGTAATAACGATCAGAGGTACCCCTGGCACGGTGGGTACTGAGGGCTTAATTCCCCAGGGGAGGGGTGCCCGTTCTAATCCAATCAAGCCATTGGTCATTTTATTTGAGGTAGTAGTTGATGTGTTATCGCCTGCTTCCTTTGGGCACACCTTGAAGGAAAGGGCAAAGCTTATTAACAGCCAAGAATAAAAAGAGGCGCTCTACTTGTCTTGTCCCTATTCTATGGATCAGGCATACGTCCGATGGATTAGTACCCATTCCTCGATAGGAAGAGGTTCCGGATCAACAAAACTGATCATTCCTGAGTCCGCCTACCTAGGATCAACGCTCGCTTTCGGCAGGGGTGTCGATGAACAATCATGAGCATAAATGAGATCGTAGTAACTGAAACCGAACAAAATGTAGTTTAACCGTAGAAACCAATAACCAAATCGCCTATTGGAGTTGATCTAGAGGGAATGAGCTTCGCTAGAAACCGGATGGCTACATGATTGCCATGGTTTTACTCATGTGATAATTCACAAAGGAAAAACGTCATGAGGGAAAATAGTACAAGACGAGGAATCAAACATGTCTAGGAGTTTTGATACTTTGACGGTTTCAGATGAACCGCCACATATTCACTTGTATGGCATGGAGTAAGTAATTTACACATTGGCAACTCTCCAGTTGAACTACTTGTTAGACCAATGAAACATCAAGATCTTCACCCATTCGATGATTGGTCCAATTTCAACAACCATCAGAGAGAGCACAATAGGCCACCAACTTCATTCAGGCCAGAGAGGAGAGATTGCTTAGTACCACAATGGAGCATTGAAAGGTATCGATAGAGATGGCAAAGGTCTAGATGAACCACAAATCGAGAGCTTCACCCATTCGATGATTGGTCCGATTACAATAACCATCGGAGAGCGCAAACAGGCCACTTGCTTCGTTGAGGCCAGACAGGAGAGATTGCCTAGTACCAATATGGACATCTAAGGGCATCGATCGAGATGGCAAAGGTCCGATCATCACTAGCAATAATGGATAGCCTAAGTCCCACTAGGGTAAAATTCCTCCTCCTGCCACGTTGTGCGCTTTCTTTTTATATAGCAGTTCGGATCCTATTTGCTTGAATTATAACAAGCAAAAATGGCACTTGCCTAAGCCCATTGAGTCAAATGCCAAGGCGAGGATGACTAATTGCAATTCAATGATTGTTAATTTTTAGTTGTACGACATGGAATAAGTAATTTACATATTGGCAACTCTCCAGTTGAACCATTAGTTAGACCAATGAACCACAAATCGAGAGCTTCAATCATTCGATGATTGGTCCGATTTCAATAACCATCCGAGCACAATAGGGCACTAGCTTCACTGAGGCCAAAGAGAAGAAATTTCTTAGTACCACAATGGAGGAGCATCAGAAGATATCGATAGAGATGGCATAGGTCCGATCGCTACTAGCAATAGCGAATAACCCTAAGTCTCACTAGGGTAAAATTTCCTCTTCCGGACACACTTGCGTTCTTTCTTTTATATAGGAGTCCGAACTCTATTCGCTTGAATTATAACAAGCAAAATTGTCACCTACCCAAGACATCCAATCAGACGCCATGGCGAGGATGCCTAATTGCAATTCAATGAAGGTTAATTTTCCTAGCCCTATTTGTCAAGTCATGGAGTCAATGCCCTGATTGTGAAGTCACCAGCTAATCAAAGATTAGATGACGACTTAACACATTACATGCATCATTACGAGCAGGCATATAAAAACCAATCTAGGTGCTAGGAATACAAGGAATTTGTAGAAGAGAACATTGAAGCACTTTCTTGGCCCACTCATTGCTTCACCTCTTCCTTGTGTTGTATTGCCAACCCTTGACTCTGCCACTCGTCTCACCTTTGCCGGTGTCTTGACTTCTCGCCATGAAGCAGTAGTTGACTAGAGCCAGTAATGGAGGTATTGCAAGGTTAAGGGGCATGGTAGCATAACTGTGTTGCATGGTGAAAGGATCCCCCCCCAATGACACCTCAATCGACCATTGAGAGTGGTGAACAAGTCGATGCCTCCTAATCCCACCACCACCACCAGACTACTTGTCATCCAACTGATAGCTTGGATAAACTAGGGGCAATCAAGATGCTTGTCTCAGCCAATCTTCCCTTGTAAACTGGCTTTAACCAAACCAGATGTGATCATATATCACATCATTACTTAATTATGCAAACAAAATAAATTATAGTTTCAAGGTGAGAAACCAATGAGCACTAGAAAACATATTCCCAATATGACACAAGTAAAACTATGTATGAAATTAAGCTACCACGCATTTCCCACGGCCAAGACAAACCAAATTTGCACAACCAACAAATTGTAGCTACTTGCAGTAAATAGCACATTGGGTCTACAATCTCTACAAATGCTCCAAAATGGCAACATTTATAGACCTCTTGGCAAAAAAAATGCATAGTGCAATATGATTTCAAAGGGAGAGCAGAACAGCAGATCTGATGCAATCTCATACCTTAGACAACAATAATTACTAATCATTAGCACCCATCTATAAAACGTTAAAAACCTATAATGATACTAACTAACAAGGTATACATAGTAAGCAATATTTGAGCCCTAGAACACCTCCAGTGGATACAAACCGCACAGTGCATATTTAACATGTACAAGTGTTTGATCTGTCAATATAGTTTAAGTATTGGATAAAGAGTTAAAAAGAAACTAGTCATAAATTGGTAATTCTGAACAGCAGCAGACTGATTTTACATGCAGAAGTCTATTTCACACAATGAAGTATTCAATACATGTCTGGAAATGCTGACATATCCATTTTGGAGGAACATGTATATTTTTTTTTTAAAAAAAAAAGCAAATTTCAACAGTTAACACAGACATGAATACACTAAACTATTAGCTCTACTGTAGGAGCAATGCATATATAAGTAAAAGGTGATGCTAAACAGAACTAGTCATCCACCTGTTACAGGTGAACAGTATAACAAAAAGAATAAGTAATAGCATAAACTGCATGCATCTATTGGTGAAGGAGATGGATTTCTGTAGTGGTACCCTCCATCGCAGTTTCTAAATAGCAAGCAATATCTGAACCCATGTGGTCCACAGCATATCCAGAGAAAACAATGTATATTTTACATATATATACTAATGTTTGATCTGCCAAACTAGCTTTAGCATTGGATAAGGGGCCATAAAAAGAAGCCATTTATGAAGAATTGGTAGCAGAAGCATGGAAATTTTACATACAAAAATACCTTTTTTCACAATCAAGTATACAATGCATATCAGGAAATGCTAAAATCAAGTCAACTTTGGAGGAATGACTCGATAAAGAACCTAAAAATTAACCATATAACACAAATGAAAAGTGCATTAACAATTAGGTCTAATACAGGAACAATGCATAACATGTTACAGGTAAACAGTAAAGAACAAAGAATAAGCCGCCACATAAACTGCATATATTTTACTACCAATCGATGCATAGTTCCCTATTATGATCCTGAGTAATGACAATGTGAAAGACGAAACAGATATGCCTTATTAAGAATAACATAGTGAAAGACTGAAAAAAAAAATAGATAAGTTGTTCAACTTACGGAGCCATCCAACGATATGTTCCTGTTTCAGGTGTCATCCCCTCAGTCTTCACTTCAATCCTAGCCACTCCAAAGTCAGCAATCTTAATGGACTTATCACCAGAAATCAGGAGGTTGTCTGACTTAAGATCTCTGTGGATAAACCCAAGTCCATGGACATAGGCCATCCCACGAGCAACATCCAAAGCCTGCTTAACCGCTAACTTGAGCGGAACAGACCTGTTTTGCCTCTTGCTCAAGAAATGCTTGAGCGACCCACCCTTTGCATATTCCGTTACAATACACCACACCATTGGCTTCCTGCACGCGCCAATGAATTTGACAATGTTCGGATGTCTAAGGGTTGCGAGCATCATAACCTCCTGCACGAACTGCTGCTCTAGCAGCTGTGCTTTCTCAGGGTCAGCTTCTGGTCGCTCCAGAAGCTTTATGGCAACTTCCATCCCATTGTATGTTCCCTTGTAAAGTTTGCCAAAAGCACCTTGGGCAAAGGGCATGCCCAAGTGCAGCTTACCCAGATCAATTGTCCACTCCTCATAATTCTGGAGAGTCTCAGTCGGGGACCTGTTATCCATTAGTGCCTGTGCCAGCGCATCCTCACTCAAGGCATGCGACACCCTCCCTGGACGGAAGATGCTGTTCCCGACAGAGTAGCTGCCGACAACAGGCCCCCTGAGACCAGGATGGCCGAGCATCCCAGTACGGGAGTCACTGTTAGACCCCACGCTGCTGTTGTCCACGGACATGGCGATGGAGCCGCCATGCGTGCTGGTCTGCATGCTGTTGAGGCTGTCGATGGACATGTTGGAGCCCTCCCCTAGCTTGTGGTAGAAGGCCTTGTCGCAGAAGCCCTCGCCGAAGTTGACACCGCCGTCATGGCCACCCACGGCGCCAATGAAGCCAGGGAAGTTGGCGCTTTGCGCCATCACTGGACCAACAGAATCCTAGCTTCAACAATCACTCCACTCCTCCCTGCTCCCCCAACACAGCACCCCCAGAAGCCTGGCGCTTGGTTGCCTGCAAAGGAGGAACAAAACAGATATCACAATCCACAACAGGAAAACATATCCTAGATGCAGCAGCAGCAAATCAAGGGGATCAGGGCTTCCATCCATGCCAGAACTACAATTGCCACCAACCCTAACATGCAACCATAGTAGGAAACAAACATCCAAGAATTGCTAATTTGGTAACCCAGCAGATATTAGAAACGTACACTAATTATTTCCAAAAGAAGATAAACGCATACAATTTCCAAAACCAGCAACATGCAAGCATAAAAGGCAACAGCAGACCGATGCTGCTGCTCCCGAACGGGGAAAATCCAAGGGAACCCGAAAGAGGTAACAACCTCAAATCCCCAAGGAATTACCCCCCGGAAACGGCGCCCGAAATGGCAATCTCCATTCCAGGACCGAATCGAACCACACAGATAGCACCTGAAACAAACCCCGAAGAGGGCTTGACCGACCAAACAGCCCGAATCAGAGCAATTAAGCAACCCCCTCGCGCGGCAGCAGGTGACGGCCGGCCCCCCGCATCGGCCTCACCAGCCCCCAGCGCCGACCGGCGAAAAGGGCTCACCTTTAGCTCTCCTGGAAGACGTTCTCCGCTCCGCCGTCGCCGCCGCCAACGCCAATCGATCGAGGCCGGTGGGGTGGGAGCTGCGGGAGTCGACGATCCGGGGGCGGGTGATCGGGGGAGAGGACTTGCGGTGGAAGCAGCGGGTGCGGGTGCGGAGCAGGGACGACGGGGGATCTCCCTCGCCGCTGGGACCGAGCGCAGCGCAGGCCGGGGGCGGGGCGACCGGTGGGGGGGGGGTCTGGCTGGCTCTGGCTGTGGAGACTGGAGAGGAAGGCGAGGGGAATGGGAGAGGGGAGGGGAGGGGAAAAGATCAAAAAGGCGAAGAGAGAGAGAGAGTGGTGGGAGTCGCCGAGCGAAGCGAAGGCCTGCAGCCTGCTTCGGTGGTGGAGTACGGGAGTAAAGCCGCCTGCCTCGTAGCGCGAGCCCGAGAGGGGGTGATTAACCACGTGTCGGGGCGATTAGCGAGGCCTGCACCAGCAAGAGGTCTGCACGGTGGGGTGGGATTTCGGCGGTGGCGAGGGGCTTCGGTGCAAAAAGGCCACCGCTGGCGCCGTAGGGTAACCCGCCGGAGGGAGGGAGGACGGACGGTCGTCGCAACGGGCCAAGCGGCCGCCCGCGTTGGCCGTTGGGAAAGCCATGGCTGCCGGACACGACACGAGGGAGAGGGGAGGGGGGCTGCGTCCGGAAGCGGGCTCTCCCCTCCTCTCTTGGCTGGGCTGCAACGGCGCGGGCGGTGCGTGCGTGTGCAGGAAAGTGTAAGCAACTTTTGTGTTGTAGCGGGCCTAGCGGTTGTGTGTACAGGGGAGATGCGCAACGCGGGTGTTCTGTTCACGGTACCACCGTGGGATGCATAAAAAGGTACGTAGTACTACACAGTGACGAAACTGAAATTGTCCGTGCTCCTGATGATGAGCAAACAGATGATGCAAAATATTGGGCTTTTAACTTTACGATCCATGCTAATTTGATTACGGTTGATGATGTCACTGTTCTTAACTTGGAACAAAAAAAAGAACATGTCGTATGCCTAAATTATGTACTATAATCCGTGCAAAACACACTACCAAGGTAGATCAATGTAGAGATTCAGAAAAAATAAATAAATACGGAGCTTGTTTGGTAGCTCTTTTACCATGAGTGACGAATGTCTTAAGTTAAACAAGTTCCTTCCATTTTCAGGCTATTAACCCATGCTCTATCTATCTTAAAAAGATAAGTCTTCCTAATTCATATTTGTTCCAAAAAAAGCCATATTAACCTTCCCAATTAATGTGTGCAAGTAAGAATCAATTAGTGCACAATATGGCTAGTAAATAGGGGTAAGCAAGGTCATTTTATCTTTCTTAATAAAAAGGTACGTACTACACAGTGACGAAACTGAAATTGTCTGTGCTCCTGAGGAGCAAACAGATGATGCAAAATATTGGGCTTTTAACTTTACGATCCTTGGTAATTTGATTGTGGTTGATGATGTCACTATTCTTAACTTGGAAAAAAAAAAGAACATGCCTTATGGCTAAATAATGTACTATAATCCGTGCAAAACACACTACCAAGATAGATCAATATAGAGATTCTGAAAAAATAAATAGGGAGCTTGCTTGGTAGCTCTTTTACCCTGAGTGAGGAATGTCTTAAGTTGAACAAGTTCCTTCCATTTTCAGGCTATTAGCCCATGCTCTATCTGTCTAAAAAAATAAGTCTTTCTAAATTCATATTTGTTCCAAAAAAGCCATGTTAGCCTTCCCAATTAATGTGTTGAAGTAAGAATCAATTAGTGCACAATATGGCTTATAAATAGGGGTAAGCAAGGTCATTTTATCTTTCTTAATTTGTTATCATAGGATTCCTAGGATGGCTTTTTTTTAGGAAGAAGGAAGTAGACAATATTGATGGCTCTATAGGTGGGAGGAATTCATCCTTGATTATAGCTATCATCAGCTAGGTAAAACTTGCTTAACATTGGTCAAGGGAATAGAATTTGAGATGATATATAGACACTACTTAAAATTCAAATTTTGTCCTAATTTTTAAGTTATCTTACCCCCATTTAGTATGTGCATATGAATCCAACAATCAAGTGGCGGCCAAATATGGCTAATAAAAAGAAGCTAGAAAGGTCATTTACTTTTTAAAAAAACATATAATTTCAAGAACGACTTTTTAGATGGAGCGATTATATCCTAGGGAGATGTGGTTATTATGATGTCAAACCTTGAGGTAGGGGTTCCACCTCCCACTGTTTAGGATTTTGGTTGGGACTGCTGTAGATAGTGGGAAGGTCATCTCTACTCTAACCTTCCCCATTGCATATAAGACTTCTTTGAAATACCTACTTATTGTTTCAACATACCTTAAGAAGGGGGGCATAAATGCACTCAAACTTTGGTTGTGATCAACAACATAAAAGAAATATGAATGCACCTAAACCTTTGATTGTGACTAACAACATGAAGAGACATTGCGACCTAATATTTAATGCTGAAGTGGATGATATCCTTGAGTAGTCCCCTATTATGAAATATGTCATATTTCTGCAAAAGGAGGTCCTCTCATTCTAAGTGTCACGCAATTTTTGTCATCAAAATTGAAGAATAAAGTGAGGTTATTTTGGCGTTGTTTATCCCTAAATAATGTAGATCCATTGGTCGCATATGGTCTTCCAAGTGCAAGATGCCAAAACCTAACCATAACCCATGACTGATAAACACATGTTAGTGTCGCACCACCTAATTATCAACTCTTGGTGCACCATGCAGCAATCTTATCCATATCATCCATGTGACCATGTCCAAAAAAAATCTAGGTATTACAATGAGGCACCACCTAGTGGCAAAGAAACATCATCAACCATTTGTTACCGCTCAGAGAGAAAAATGTGTCACCAAAGAACAATTTTCGGTTTATTCAGGTTCAAACATCATAGTCAAGACATATACACCGTATGTGGTATATAACAAGGAAAACCATTATCAGTTCAATATTGTGAAATAATGTATATGGCCACAACCAACAAGAATATTAGCTTACATACACAAAGCAAGTTCAAAAAAATCGGCAAAGACGGACCGGATCTGGTCACCCAATAATCACAACAAGACAAAAGTGAATAAGAGATGAATCACCTAAGACTCTGACAACTGAATCGCACAGAGTGCGGAAATCCAACTTAGATACAAAACCCTAAGAGAGCAATAAAAAACATGAGAAACAAAGAGGTATGGGAATGAATCCTCCACCATTATACTTGTGATCAAGAGATGGTAGACAAGGACTTCCTCATATGGTCTTGCAATGAAAACGAATTGAAGTGCCCTACCCTAGAGTGGCGTCGGAGGACGAAGGTGGTGCGAGTGTGAGCGAGAGGGAGCACCGACCGTGGTGTTATAAATGGTAATGATAAAGTGTAACTCTAGCCCATTCTCAGCATTGTTGGCTACATGTGTGGGCTAGGGGTGGCCAAAATAGCCCCACAAAAGTGGTTTCATGTGGCTTTTATACAGTCTACATGAGTTAGAGACGATAACAAATTATGTTCCCGCAACGAAGGATGCACATGCTATTCCGCATTGCTTAAACCAAGCTAAGGGCTCTGTCTTGGAATTCAACCACTAGGCACTTGTGCACCTCACCCATCACTACACAACTTTATCATGTATTTGCGACTTTGAAAGGATCAAGATGCCTAAGAGGGGGTAAATTAGACTTCTATAAAATTATAAGCAATAAAACAATCCTATGCAAAAACCCAATTCACCCAATGTACCTACAAGTGTGGTTTGTGTCTAACTAGTGTTGAAAAGAGTTTTGCCACCTAGTTCCAATCCTACTCTAACATGGCAAGTCTAGGAATAGAAATGCGAAAAGTAAACTTGCTCAAAGTAAAGAGAAGAGTAGGAAGTCGATTTTTCCTGAGGTGTCGAGGAGTCGGCAACTCCCCATAATCCTCGTTGGAGCACCCGCGCAAGGGTATAGCCCCTCTTGATCCGCACAAGGATCAAGTGCTCTCGTAGGGGATATCCATTTCCCACTCCGGGACGGCGGATTCCCAAACCGTGTACACCTTCTTGGGGCTTCACACAAACTCCATGTGAGCTGTCAAGATCAACACCGCCAAGCCGTCTAGGTGATGCCAAATCACCAAGAGTAACAAGTCAAAGATCTTCACTTGACCTACACTAGACCAAGAGCTAGATGGATGCACACTCGCTACTCTCAAGCACTAAAGAGAGTCCTTAATCTTCACAAGACCAAGAACACCAATCAAACCAAGTGCCTCTCTTGCCCTCTAGCACTTTCCAACAACAGCTAGATGAACAGTGATTTTCGTGTGGCAAGAGAGTCTTCAAGGAGTGAGTGGAGAGGTATAAATAGCCCCCACTCGAAATCCAACCGTTATGCAATTCGCAGAGCCGTCGACTAATTCGATGGTGACGCCGTTGAATCAGTCGACGCCCGCTTTCCATTCAAACTTTGAACAGTGCAACGGCTAGTTTCCTCATCGACTATTTCGACGCTTGCACCGTCGAATCAGTCCATGCTGCCCAGAGTCATGCGCCACAAAATCTTCACAAAGATCAGAGACCATCGACTCATTCGACGCTACAGTCGTTGAATTAGTCGACACTACTCAGAGCCATGCACTCTGGGGTCTTCACATCTTCACGCACCGTCGACTAATTCGATGGGTTGATCGTCGAATCAGTCGACGCTACACAGAACACTGCATCACCATCTGGGTGGAACTGAGGGCAATCGACTAATTCGATGGTCGCACCATCGAATCAGTCGACGCGACTCAGATAGCTGCGCCAGTGTTTGTGTGAGAAAACTAGGGGCCATCGACTAATTCGATGGTGCCTTAGCACCCTGTCGAAATAGTCGGTGCCTCTGAGTTTTGTGCTGTCTTCTTCTCTTTTGAGATCGAAACTCGCCCAATTCAATTTCTTTGAGTTTCTCAACTTCTCAAGGGCTTCAATGCAGCTACCTAGCACTAGATTTCACAAGTGTGTACCACACTTAACTTCTAGTCTTGCCTAGGTCAAGCTACCAATCCTCGACCCCCTTTATAGTACGGCCAAAGGAAAACAAAGACCTAAAGTAGTCTAAGTGCCTCTCATCGTCCAAACGGCACTTGAACTAGTTTATCCTTAATCTTCGAGTATATCCTTTGCGCCAATACAATCATTCACAAATGATGGGGGCCAAGAATACCTTGAAAGCCCATCATTGCACTAACTTAAACTTTGCCTATGCAAAACACTTGTTAGTCGTAATGTATGTTGTCATTAATCGCCAAAACCGAATTAGAGGTCTAGATGCTCTTTCAAACTTGCCTTTGCATAAGTACGACCATGCTTGTAGAGACGTGGCTTTGGTTGGATGACACCGCTTGTAGATTGAACACCATATGCTTGTCGCGTCAACAAAGCCATTCTGAAAGCACGTCCCTAGGGACTATGATCAATTTAGGGATGAAATGAGAGAAGGGAGTAAAACTACGAGTTAAGGAAAAAGGGTGGTAGGTCCGAACAAATACACATTCTGTAGGTACGCTGTTTATAATAATAAATATACATAAACATAATAGTTTTTTTTCTATTCGATTAAAGTTAATCTAGGGAATTTGAACAAAAGAGGTATCTAGTTGGCCGTTGACACAATGTTGTCGTCTTATTTAGATGGGGAAGTTGGTGGAAAGTCGGAAGTGTTAATAGTGCATTGATAAGCGTATCTGTGAGAGAAGATTGACTCGATGTGACTGGAAAGTTAGCGAAAGTTGACACTGGATCTGTTTTAAGATTCGAAAATCCTGACGAAAGCTCGTATCCGATCCGGTTGTTGGATGTTGGGGGAGGCCAGAATGACAAGCGCCGCCGACCGTCCCGACGGCGGCGAAGGCACGACGGTCGTCAGCCATTGCATCTGGCTTTCTTCCTACGGCGCAGAAGAGCTAACGAGTCGAAGCTGGAGGCAATCCACGCCGCCGCTTGCAGCCTGCTCTCTCCGCGTGAAGAGATAGCAGAGGAGATGGAATCTGAAGCCATTTGGAGAAACAGAAGGCGGAGCGCAAGCAGGATCATCGATTCGCCCGCCTCCAAGGGGAGATCTGTGGTGAGTGTCCTAAACCCAACCCCAAACCAAGCAACTGCATTTCAGTGTCGTCTGGAGGCCTCAAGGCTGTCTATATTTCCTGGGTAGTTCACTAAACAAATACTGCTGGTAATCGCAACGTGTGTCGTAGATTACGGTGCTGTTTATGTCTCAGAACATGTCAGCGGCGTGCTCGAGTATAGATATGACTTCTTCACTTATCTGTGAGATTTTAACCTTCAGTCAGCTTTTTTTTGTTGATAATAATCTTGCATAGTGCTATCTCCCCGGAATAAGTCATAAGCATTTTGTGACAGTAAAACAGTCTATTATGGCGTTAATTTATAACATGGTATGTTTCCATAAGCTACTGTGACACAACTCATCTGAATAATGATTGGTTACATACTTAGTTAGGCAGATATTTTGGAGCAGAAACAAATATATACATGCTGTTACTTTTTTTGGCATATAAGATCCAAAAAGAATATAGAATTATAAGGAACTCCAACAATAACCAAAATTCAAATTATAAATGCAGAATTTTGTTCTATCTATATATCTTAGCTCCACTGTAATTACACTGTGCTATTTTCCTTTTCTTTTTTACTTGAAGGCACATAAAACTTGCCATTGTTTTCAAGAGATAATGATGACGCCAAGCTTGCCAAATTTTGCCTAGTAAAACTGCCAGTAGATACTTGCTGTCAGCTAGAAGTTTGGCTGTTGGAGGCCACACTGGTGGATCAATTTCTGGTACTCTCCAAGAGCCCATATAGGAAATATGTTGCGATAAGCCATGTAGCACAAAGGACCATTTTTCAAGAAACTTCCAATCATTTCCTGCAGAAGAATAAACAAACAAATTGTTAGTAAATGAGTATTGACTGCTGAACAACAGTAGATTTTTGGATAGTGGTATGATTACTAAAAATTGGGCAATTCCTAGAATAGCAAAAAGGAAACTAAAGGAGCTGGGCTGCAAATACCATGGTCCATGATAGCAATTCCAAGTTATGTTGTGAATCCTATCAGATGTAAATTATGAATAACTAACTCAGATTCCATGGTTTAAAACTATTTATCTTTCTAAGCAAAGATTATCCACATCTGTCAGTTAAGACATTATATTATTTGATTATTCTCAACATCACTATAACATGGAAATTGAACACTTAAAATACTTAGTTGTAAAACATAGAATGCAGTATAATACCTCTTGTGGAAAGTCGCCATTGGCCAGCTGCATGCTCATGATAAGTCTTGCTGCTTTGTGCAGTGGGGTGGGATCTCTTTCCACCTGAACTTAGAAATGTTGATTGACATTAATATAATGAACTATATCTGAACCTTTTATGTTAATAGTACAGATTGATTGAATTAGTTTGGATCAAATATGGGTTGGCTTAGTTGCCCTTTAAATCTGTGGTACTCTTAAATAACTAATTACCTGTCCAGCTTTCATTAGTCCCAACATTGCCCATGCAGTGTTCACTATATGTGACTTCTTCCCATCCAGATTTGTGTATGCCTGTTTATAATTGGAACATGCACTCAGCCCCTTGATTTACGTGCATCAGTACAAGACAATATCAAAGACAATAAATCTTCAGCATCGGTGCACAGTAATCTTTCTGAAAGTGAATGATGCATAATGTCTTTTCTGTCTCCCTGTCTTTTGGGTGAGGAAAAGATCTTTACTGCCTTCTAACCAACAAAACTTCAGGTTTTCCATTTTCAGTTATCAAAGTTACACATGAAATTAATAGAAATATGTACTACAAATCATGTCCCTGTTACCATGCAATTGCATGCATGTTTTGGATATTAAGGACATAGTTCACATTTTGGATTGGTTGTTTCGCTTTCTGCATGTTAGCCTGATAACTACATTTCATATTGATAACTGGTGCTCCTAATAAAGTTACTATGTGGTAAAAGATTGTAGAAAATGTGGCACCTGTTTGTCACTTCTTTTGTAAATAAAACTGAAACAGGATCAAAACATGTTTTCATTGTCGTATTGTTTGCTCTAAAACATGGGAAGTTACAGTCCATGTATGTAACAAAGCATTCCACAAATGATCACCTTGGTTCTGGATGAAAGATGACTCTCACCCCATCCACCATTGGATAGTTGTTTTGACAACAGGAACTTACAGGCCTTCCTAATGCAGGTGCTGTTACCATAATTCTGTCCAACAGCTGATAGACCCTCTATAGCAAACCATGTACCATATGTGAAACAAATACCCCAAGATCCAAACCTGTAAAGCAGATTGATGTATCAGTTTCTCAACGTTGTATGTAGGTTTAGCAATGTTTTAAAATTTAATGTACAATATGACATTGGTTTATTTAAACATCAGCTTGTATTATTTGAACGTGTATTTATGCAGTAGGACAGTAGTAAGACCTTGCTATTTTCTCATTTGCATAACTGTATTTATTGGTCTGCAAATTATAACATGTTGTGACTTAATTGCCAACTCGCTGAAGACCTTTTGGGACTCGGGACTTCAGTTCTGCTCAGCTATCTTGCAAACACTGATTTGTAGATTTAGGTTTTACAGCTTCAAAAGTGCAGAGTGACGTGCCAATTGAAATCTTTATCTTTATTTCGTACTGCTTAGTGGCTATTTAAAATGGATATTAAACAAGTACTTCTATTTTCTCATGTTTTGGGGGTACTGACCATGAGCCATCATCGTTCTGTAACTTCTCAATGAATTCTGTAGCGCTCCTAATACATTGACCAATTTCTTCTTTCCGATGCCCAGGGTACTTCTCACGAAACAGTGCAAGCGCTTGGATGACTGATGAGGTACACTCGACGTACCTGCATTTTGTATGCACGGTATTTTCAGTCATAGGGGAGTTATAGGCTTACAGTTAAGAAAGGCTGTAAAATTCTTACTGATGCTCCACCATGATGTCTGCATATATTTCTGTCATGTTGAAGATCTGACATGAAAAAGATCCAGATCCACATTATTCAGTGCTCGAAATGTGTACGGTTATTTAGGATCTACAATATTATTCTCCTTAATACAAAACTATTTTCTTGCACATGAGATGCCGGGCAAATTTCCTCAATAATTATGTTCTTTGCATTTGGTAGTCATCAGTTTAGTGGGGCAGATAGACAACAAACAAGTAAAGGGGTTTTCTTTTGGCAATTTACATTTACTGTTGTATTGATTCATACTGGACACGTTGGTTATTTTGCTACATGTCACCATGGTATGTGTCTTTCTTTCTATCATCATGGACATCCCATTATTTTTTTTTCTATTCATATACTCCCTCCGTTCTAGAATATAGCTATGTTTAGGTTTTTCCAAAGTCCAATATTCTTCACTTTGACCAATAATATTTCTAAAAATATAGTTTATTTCAAGACAAAAGTTACATGTTGTAAGAGTTCGTTTCATGACGAATCTACGAACTTAATTATGCGTTGCCAATCTTTATAGTTTTTTACTATTTGTGGTCAAAGTTAAGAGTATTTGACTTTGAAAAAACCTAAACGTAGCTATATTCTGAAACAGAGGGAGTAACTTATAACTAGTAATGTGCGAGTTAAATTTCATGAAAGCTGATAAATAAATGTATATGCTTGCCTTCCCTGGGATAGTCTTATTGTTCCTAAGCATACTTTGTGATCTGCAAACAATCAGCAAAGCTGCTATGTCTCATTTACTATGTTCTTTTTTTTTTTCTCGAACACGCAGGAGAACTGCGCATCGTTGTATTAATAGGAGAAGAGCCCAAAATAGGCACACAATACATCCACCCACCCACACACACATCCGAACACACCCACCTTCATTTACTATGTTCTAAAGTAAGAAATTCTGAGAAGAAAGAATTGCTTTCAGATATCTTGTGATCATAATAACATTAAACGCCTGAAGTCCTAAACCAAATGATAGGGAATTATGTTCCCTCCATTCTTAAATACATGATGTTTAGGCCAAGAATATTTAGTTCATTTTTGAACTATAATCATCCATATATTTAAGGACAGAGGTAGTATATACTATTACAATGCAATGATAGCGCACATATTTACTTAACAAGTCAAGCAGAAACTGGGAGTATACCTCCATCCATGGATATGTGCGAGCTAGTTCCCATGTTCCATAACCACCATTTGGGTTCTGTATCAATTCAGGGTTAAATCTGGTTACCCACATCTTTTCTTGTAACATATTTAAACTATTATGCTGTCAGCTGACTCAAAATCTGTAATTTCATATGCTAAGACTGATAGACTTGCATTTCTCATTTGGATGTGTCTGGAAATTGAGCTTTACCTTTTCTTCCATTACAATATGCCCCCACCCCTCAAACACGTAGTAAGGTGCACACCATTATATTAAATAAGAAGGGAATGTGTAGGTTAGAAACCCTTACAATTCACGCACTCACACTAAAGTTCAGTATAGAATGTTGTTCAAAGTATCTAAACTGTCTGTGCCAATCATTGTCCGAAGCGGAAAATTTGCATCACTGTGTTTGCTTAGTATATTAGTTTTTAATGTCACTAACATTGCTTAATGGTAATTAACAACTGCTAGAACTGTTTTTTTGAGGGGTGCTACCATGGAGGTAGAACGTTTTGATTCACTGCCAAACTTAGGGGTGCAAAATGCACCTCCAAAAATTGTACTAGAGAGGATTGGAGGTGTCCCTAAAGGTTGATGTTTGCACCCCTAGCTAAACTCTACAATGAAACACAATCGCTTCAACTATCTTTAACATGTCTAATGGCATATGGGGATGCAAAGTAAAGTAGTTTTTCGTGCCTGTAAGGATAATAGTACATTCACTGCATCCTGTAGGCGGCAGGTTTCCATCTGATCACCTGCAATGTCTGATGAAAACTTTGACAGCAGTAACAAAGCCTGAAATAAGAGAACAAATATCACTTTGTGTTAATTGGTTTCTTGTTTTCCATGTATGGTTTGGGTCTGGTAATGCTATGGCGAACTATAAAACGCTGATGACAGATTTTGAACCTTAAGAGCTTCAGCTGTGCAATCTGAAACCTGCCACCCCTGATCTGCAACCTGGAAGGCCCACCCGCCTTTGGATATGTGGCGATACTTTCTGCTGAAGTCACCTGAAGGATTGTCCATGATCTTAAAATTTAAGTCAGTAGAGTTTGGCAGGTAAGGCTATAGACATACAAGCTGATGGAACTACTGTTCTGGACAATAATACCTGGGAAGCTTTTATGAAATCATGCGCTTTCTTCAGGGTATGTTTATATTCCTCTGCAATATTACATGCTAATATCGCTTGAACTGCGAAAGCAACATCCCATAATTGACCAACACAAACCTTTGGAGAAAACATTATACATAAACATCAGCTTTGAGCACACGGCTTTGCAGATTGACATTGTGTGTAAAGCTGTAGACTGCCGGTATATTGTATTTTCCTTATAAAAAGTGGCTTTATGAGAAATAGTTAATTTACCCGCACTTTCATGCCATCTTCACCAACCCATAGGAAATCAGCAACCCTAGCCAAATGGCGCTTGAAAGCGTCTGAATTGGGATTTCCAATCCAACAGCACAACATGGATAATGCCTGTAATATTTACTCTTTGTAAAGATGTATGTAATATTTTTATTACTAGCATTTGTAGTGTTCATTCATGCAAAGAAGCATTTCCTAAGTTTTTCTCCTACTACTTTGGCATACCTTCGTTATTAAGAGTTGAGTGACTGACTATGTATACACAAAGTGGAAAGTCTAGGATAAATTAAAACAAGAGAATTCAGAAGTCCTATTTAAGCTGATATTTCAGTTTCTTAATTTGTTAAAAGAAAGGAACCATCAATCAGTTTATATTATTATTCAACTTGGGCTTGTTTCTTCTGCGATGCTCGATGTTAGTTGCTCCAAGTCTCTTGTTTATAGAAGACATAGAAGCCTTACCTTCTGTGCAGCACCAATGCAAATGTACTGAGAGTTCTCATCTTCATATTTCAGGAACTCAGCGATTTGCTGGAGGGCTTTCTTTCTCATGTAGGAGACTGGCCACTGTGTGAGGAAAGGTTCACCAAAACTGTAAAGGCAGTCAGATAGGCACTCCTGGAGCCATGTGTGTGGATTATAAACATCTTCCTGCATTTAAATTTGTAATGCTTTTCACCAATTCTAATCTAAAAAGTAAACTTATGAAAAAAAGAAATATACTGACATGTTTGCATATTCAAGTTACAGGGACTAGATGTATCCAACGTGCTGGTATTAGGGAATAACATAACGTCTACATACACAAAGCATGTGGCTACTTGCAAAAACATACAACAATGTCTGACAATCAACACGGCTACATATAGAAGATCTATCAAACAATATTAATTTATATCTGATACCAAATACATCAGTCTGAAATCATATAGAATGCTTGCAGATGTGTTAGATGTTTGACTGGCAGACCTTTGCACACAATTTGCGTGCTTGCTTCCAATCAATCTTTTTATAGGGATGAACATGTAACTCTTCCCTTAATGACATAACCAGTCTTGTTATGGGCCCGACAAATTTCTTGCCATATAAATAGGACATGGGAATGAAAGCCATTCTGAAGTGACTCCACAAACGTCCTACAGGTGGAAGGAAAATACACTATTGATGAGATCTGGTTGGCCCTTACATAACAACTACAGATGCAACAATATTACCATAAAGTAGCAAAAAGCTCAACAACAACAACAACAACAACAACAACAACAACAACAACATAGCCTTTAGTCCCAAGCGAGTTGGGGTAGGCTAGAGATGAAACCCAAGAAACAAAGCTCAAGGCTCAATAGAATGATTTTCCTAATGCTATGTTCGAGATTTTTTTTATGATACTCAACAAAAACTTGGTAAACCTAGAGGAAATATATAGCATTTAAGAATAGGAAGGAACCGACTCTCAAATTTGAGTTAAAGAGAGCCTAAATGGTAGAGTGGTACACTTATACATCTACACATGCCACCAGTTCCTTAATTTTCCTATACTGAAGAATAAATTTAACCTCAGTGCTGTTAATCTGTGTCAAGATATTTATTTTTTGAGGTACTGGTAACTCTTGGTTTTTGATTCAAGTGGCTGCAGGGAGTATATATCTTAGAAAATATCAATATACCTATGAACAGATATTCTGATAATCACATTGCTCAAGAACCAAGTAGCTGGTGCTAATATATACCAGGGGGAAAATCTACCTGGTTGAATAGGAACCAATGATGGAAGAAGAAACAGTTCTGGAGGGATGGGATTTACACCTGACCATTCAAAAACTCCAAGCACCTGTAAAATCAGGTATGCAGTTACAGCAAAGGGTATAAAGGCGGGTCGGTTTTGCTTAGATGATTGTTGGTGTATTTATTTATCATGACAATACATTTCTTTTAGCTGGTGCCTTACTTCAAAAACTTATTTTGATGCTCTTGATAGTCTCACTTTTCATTCAGAATATGCTGACCCTTCAGTAACTTAATGAACATACTGACAATCATCTTATATCTGTATGCTATTATTCTATTAAATGATCTATCAAATTTCAAGTCCTTGCCTTACTTGAGATAGGTCAAGTGTAATACATGATAAGTGAAGAGTTATATTACTTCTTGAAACAAGGGAGTTGCAATTATGAGATTCAATTGAGAGGATTGTTACCGAGAGCCAGACTTTCCCCAAGATTGGAATCATTGTTGCACTGCCATGGTCATGTATCCATTTCCTTGCTTTAGGCATGGACATATCTGGTCCATCATCAACGCTCTCACCTAGTAGCCTCAGAGCAGTGTAGTTGAGAGCTGTGCTGAGCATGGAGCTTTCACCTTCTGCATGTAAGCCCCATCCTCCATCTATGTTCTGGTTCATAGCATTGATTGAACACTTGTTCAAATGTTCTAGGATTTCCCTTAAATTATATTACACTTTCCTGGCAATTCTGTAGCTTACCTGACGGTTATACAGGTAACGACAAATCTCCTTGCGGTGTTCTGACGATAGTGTAATACTTAATGACTCTGTGACATATAGAACTATAATCTGCAGTACACAGCATTTTCAACTTGGTGCTTCAAATTTGATGATCATAATGTCAAGAGAAATAAAATTAATGATTTATCTTAATTTTTACCATGGTTGCTGTGGTAAATAGTGGTCCTGGAAAGTCCCCTGGCCAGTGCCCATCATGTGCTTGTATTGCTGAGAAGTAACTGAGTGCTTTCCTCAGTATCTCTGATATGGTGTTTGGATTAATGTCAGTAGGAGTTTCATCTTTTGCTTTCTGTAGATCAAAGGTGAAGTTGTTCTCCTTTGCTAACTGCAAAAAAAGGGTGATATTTTGAGCTGCTAAATTTTCGTACTGTTTCACTTGCAATTTCTTTACTTTATCAGTATTAGTCTCACGGCTCATCTCGTAGTTGTTCACACAATGTTCATAAATGTATATAAGTGTAGCCTACAAACCAGTTCTTGATAAGATAAATGAGTTTGGTATAGAGATTTATATATTCAGCCGTGAATCTCATACCACTATGTCATATCAAGCACTATAATCATCTTACTTAGGTCCGCATCTTACCTGCATGCGTGCCAAAATATCAGAGCTGTGTCTCATTCGGAACCTGTTCTTCTGGAATTCTTCCCGTGCAGAGTCCACGGCATCCCTCTCTTCATTTGATCCAAAATTTTGATCAAACTCCCATGTTTCTCTTCCAATGTGACTGTTACCACTCTTGATCCACGGTCCACCCTCAGCAATCCTGAGCCTCCACATATTTTACAGCTGAAAAGATACACTTTTGCTTCTAAAGGGTTACCTGCTGGAAAAGAAATATCTCTGTTTTTAAGATCAGCTGCCTGTTCAGAGTGAGCAATATGTTCAGAAAAACTAAAATATTGAAACTGCTTGATTCTAGCTCTTCCTGGAAGCAGTATGTGTATCTGAAAGAGCCACAAAAGCCGCGGTCCAGACAGAACCGGGTGACGTGCATTGCCAATTAGGATGCTGAGCCCTTATTTATCCCCAGCTGGGGGATCACGTGGAACCCATGAAAGCATCGTCTGAGAGTTGCGCAACCGTGGAGCCGTGCAGGATGGAGCTTGCTTGGCAGCTGAGAACCCGGGGAAATGGCTTATGTGTGTGTGCACCTGGTCATGCGAAGCCACAGCTTCAATCCAGTTCCTGGAGAGGCCCACGCATGTCCTGAGAGTTGGTTTTTGTCACGCTGCCCGCTGGCTGTATTGCTTCATCATTGATCACAGGAACTGCTCTGACATGCGCGACTCAGGTTGTACAGAAGGCTTATATGAAGGGGCAGCGATGACCGTAGTTTTTTTTTTTTAGCAAAAGCGATGACCGTAGTTTGGGTTCACACTTGAAGCCGTTAAGTTTTGTGCTAAGGGCGTGTGGAATAAGATAGCATGCTAAGGTCCGATGGGCCGATGGGCCGACGTGTGGCACAAGATTTTGGCCCGGCCCATGTCCCCTGCGCCACTCCGCTGCCATACCATGCACTGTCCATAATCTGGCCCATTAGGCCCAACGTGGCACTATTAACGATCTGGTTGGATGTACAAAACGTGCAGCCTGGTTGATCGCCCTTCTAAATAAAATAATCTAGCTCATAAAATCTCAGTGGTAGCTTATTTTAGATTAATTTGGTGATTGTTTCTCATGCTATCTTTTGACCATAAGTTAAACCATATAACCTTTTTAGGATGTGAACAAACATCGGCTACAACTTTGGGTTGTTATGTCCACCAATTAATCCGATCCAGCTAGCACTGCAGCTGCACGTCTGTCGAGCACGACGACTGGCTGGTAGACAAGCTAGCAGATCGAGCAGGCTCCGTGTTCTGGTGCTTTGATCGGCTCGTGGGCACGGCCGCGCGGGATTCCTGGGAGATCGGCCGGCGACGAGAGGCTGGCTCGGCTCTATCGGTGCTAGCTAACTAGCTGAATGTGACCAAAACTTTAATCCACGACTTAGATTAAAAAGTGTAAAGCAAGCCAGCAGCATAAGGAACTAACTGATCGAGCCAAACTCTCTTTCCCTTTTAATGACTGAGTCCAACTAACTGATCGAGCCAAACCCTCTTTCCCGTTAATGACCGAGTCGAGAGCCGTGTGTGTTATGTGCGCGCGCGCACGTGTGACCGAGAGAGAACCATCGGTTGGTAGGATCTAAATCCAACGGTAAATCGTTGTTACAGGCGAATTTGTCAACTAACGGTGTTGCAGTGTGCGCCTGCTAGCTGCTGGTGACAGGAGTGAAGAGAGCAGTTGAGGCTGTCTGTGGAATGGGGCTGGATAGCGAACCCTAGGCGGTGCATGTCGCCGGAGGCCTTGCACTATAAAAATTAAAAGAAGAAAAGTGATTCCTTCGCTCTATAAACAGGACTATTTGTCTAAAAAAAAAAAGAAGATGGCCGAGCAGGCCACAACAACAGCAAGTAGGGTGAGTGCATGCATGTCGTTTAGACGACGGCTGGCCTCGTTTCCAGCCGGCTCGACCGGTCCATCATTGAGTTTAGCTAGCTGCATGCTTGTGATGGGCTCTCTCGTATACTAGTAGAATCTAGAGTATGATTATCTATTCATTCCATACATGCATGCGCGTACGTATATCCATCCATCCATACACTACCGGATTCAGCCGGTTTGCCGTGAGCCCTAAGGCTCACGGCAAAGGGGCAAAAGCTCACGGCAAACACCTCACGGCAAAAATCGTATCGGCAAAGGGACCTTTGCCGTGAGCCAAAAACCAAGCTCTCGGCAAACATTTGCCGTGAGCCAAAAAACGCCTTCGCAAAAAAAAGTGACGATGACGGCAAGCAACGGTGAACCAACGGCGTGAGTGGGGCCCGCTCGGATGTTTGCCGTGAGCCCTAGATATGGCTCACGGCAAACAGAGGCTCTTTGCCGTGAGCCTTTGATGCGGCTTGGCGTGAGTGGGGCCCGCTCGGATGTTTGCCGTGAGCCCTGGATATGGCTCACACAAACAGAGGCTCTTTGCCGTGAGCCTTTGATGCGGCTCACGGCAAACAGAGGCTCTTTGCCGTGAGCCTTGGATGCGGCTCACGGCAAACAGAGGCCCTTTGCCGTGAGCCAGCCCCACGGCTGACGGCAAAGAGGCACTCCTGGCCCACCTGGCAGGAGCGGCTTGTAGGCTCTTTGCCGTGAGCCTTGGACCTGGCTCACGGCAAAGATTGCCTCTTTGTCGTGAGCTAAGGCGCAGGCTCACGGCAAATAGGCTCCTTTGCCGTGAGCCAGGGCACAGGCTCACGGCAAAGAGCCCAGAAAATCCCAGAAATGGCTCTTTGCCGTGAGCCTGTGCCAGTGGCTCACGGCAAAGGAGCCTTTTGCCGTGAGCCTGGGTCATTTCCTCACGGCAAACAATGGCACCTTGCCCTATTTTTTCTGTTTTTTGTATATGATGCCCCAATAAGAAATGTATCACACAGACAGTTTACATATACATTGCACAACCACATAGTCATCACAATAAGCATTACATGCAGTTTATATAGACATTGCACAACCACACATAGTTAATACAACGAGAAAGGAAAACTAGAAGTTCGACGACATCCAAACCAAGTTCAACCACGACATTCAACGACAAACAATAGAGTTCGACGACATCCAAACCAAGTTCAACCACGACATTATCAAGTTCAATCAAAGGACAACAAGTTCACTACCTAGTAGTGCGGCCTTCGTTCCTAAGGGTTGGAGGGGGAGGGTGTGGATAAATCCTGATCCTGTGGGTTTGCCTCCGGCGGCGGAGACGGCTGAGAGCCCCAATGCCCCCAAGGTGACACAGTAGCAGGTGGGCCTCGTGGCGTCGGCTGAGATCCCCAAGCCCCCAAGGCGACACAGTAGCACCAGGCGACACATTAGTAGCAGGATCATTTGATGCCGCCGATAAACCCTATACAAAGAATAATATATTTCACATGTGGGGAAAGAATTAAGTTACCAACATGCAAACTAAAGCATTCATATATACTCACAGGTGTGTGTTGACGAGGCGCTGGGTACAATTGAATATGTGGCGGAGGTATAGAGATCTGAGCACCCATATTCTGCATCCAAAGGTACATCTGGCTCATGGAGGCCTCTATTTGCTCCCGTTGGCTCCTCTCTTCTTGTAGCTGGGCCTGCAACGTAATATATGTTAGAATTCAAATTAATAGTATCAGAATTTAAAAAAGCCCGAAGCAAACAGAAATAACCTGTAGACTCGCTATCTGCATCTGGTCAACGATTTGTCTTGGGCGTATCGCATCGCTTCCGCTCGACGCCCTTGCTGGAATCTCGGAGAGTCTTGGTGTCGAGGCCGAGTCGATCGTGCCGTCACCCATCCAGTAACGCCCATGCTTTTTGCCTCCTCCTACCTCCATGACGATTTGTCCATCAAAGTTCTGGGTGCTTGGATCGTACTCCGACCCATGGACCTCCCTTACCCTCTGTGTGTATGCACTAAGCCGTGGGGCGATTGTCGAATTGGTGTACGCTGAGGCCGGTGTCTCCATGCTGAAGTCAGTGTCTACCGTCGCCTTACCCATGTGAGCTAAAGCGTACGCCTTCACCTCGCCACAAGGCTGGCCACCATGTGAATCAGACTGCAAACAATGAGTGTAAGGTTGTTAGATATTTATCACTATGTCTAACATCAAAGCAAAGAAAGGTTTCCGCTTACCCATGTTTTCGGAAATACCCTGAGGTTTCGGTTGCCTTGATGGTGCACTGGTCCTTGCATCTTCAAACGCTTTTCCCGGGCAAGGTTGTGCTTCGTCAGCCATTCAGCAGAGCACCACCTATCCACCATTCTTTCCCAGGCTTGTGCGTGATTATTACACCAATTAACAGGCGCCTACAAGACATGAATTGAACGTAGAATATCAAATGAAGCATGTTTATCCTCAGGAAAGAAGAGTCTTCAAGGTTGTTAGTTACCTGGAGGTATTGCCCCCTGTTCAGCGTCATCTTTCTTGCCTCCTCCTTGGTGACCCTCGTGTGAAGCACTTCTGCGTGGTAATTAATGATAGCCTGGATGCGCGCCTCATAATGCATGTCATGCACTAGCTTTTTGCAGGCTCTATGAGCATTACCCTGCGCGTCTCCCTCATATCCATCCTCGTACCTGAAGAAATCCTGCATATACATACAATACTTATATGCTCTGAATGCAATGAATAGGGTAATGTAGTGTGAGGTCAACTTACCCATAAATCGCCCTTCACCCGCTCCGCCACGTTATCATAAAGCCTGTCCAAAAGATCTCGCTGGCCCACCGCTGAGTAGTAGTGTTCAAAAGTCAATGCCGGCTCGTACACACCACCATGCAAAACCATGCCAGGGAAGTGTTCCCTGCACAAAAGACCTAGTATGCCATTGACAAGGCATGTATGATCACCTGTGCCCACAATCTCCCAACTCCTGAAATGTGATTAATTTTATTGAGATTTGCAGTATATCATATGAAGAATATTGATCGAGTCAAAAGTGCTTAGTTCTGCCCATAGGGCCTAATCACCGGGCGTTTGTGAGGAGGTGGTCGTTTCGGAAGGGTCGACGGACCTCCCAACCAAACTCTCGGTGGATCCCCAACGGCCTACATGTACCCCTGGTGCCCCTCACCCCCCTCATCGGCCTTCTCCCCATCCTCCCCATCGTCGTCCTCCTCCCCCTCCCCATCCTCCCCATCCTCCTCCTCCTCCCCATCGTCATCCTCCTCCCCATCGTCATCCTCCTCCTCCACCGACTCGTCCTCCGACTCCGGGTGCTGTGCGGGTGGTACAAAGTCATCGTCTTTAGAAGACGGCGACTCCTCCTCAAGTGGAGGTGGCGGTGACCTCCACCCTCGACGCCTGCGTCCCGTACCAGCCCCATGACCACTCCCGGACCCCACACCACTGCCTTTTGGGCGACCCCTGCCCCTCGCCTGACCCCTGCCCCTGCTCAAGTAGTTGATTCGATCTTTGGTACACGGAGTTCACGTTCCTCACCTTCCCGCCCGCCATATCTGTTCAATCACCTGTCAATAAAAAGAATAGGCAAATTAGCACAAATAAACAAGATATACTATAGAAATTAGAAAAATAAGGAGAATATAAATTAAATTAACATTGCAATACAAATAAACTAAAATATTAAGGCACACACAATTTTTTAGAAATAATAATCATCATCATCAATATTAGCTTGTTGGTAATACTCATCATCACTATCACGTGCGTCGATATCATCATGGTCATGCTCCGAAGGAGGAATGTTATCACTATCATCGTTTAATTGCAATCGCTCAAGTAATTGTAAGTCCATCACATTTTCAACCTCATCTCCATCGTCTTCGTCACCTAAATCTTCATTGTCTACTTCCATTCCAATCGTTTCTGCTAAATCTATGACAAAACTTCCTTCAAGTCCATCTTCTTGAAAGAATTCTCCCTCATATGTGTTTGGATCTATATTATAATCATCATTGTTTGGGACAGGTAATTTACCATGTGGCGATACCTTGTACACAACATCTCACCCCTGAAGACGCACGTCGGTCTTACAAGGGTATTGGAGAAAATAAACTTGTGTGGCCTGTTGAGCGACAATATAGACATCGTCTCCTCGATATACGGATGATTGTCGGACTTCGACTATCCCAAGGTTTGGGGTTCGTCTCACTTGTTCGGGATCAAACCAATGACATTTGAATATGACAGGATTAAATTCTCGATAACCACGAAACCTCAATTCATATATTTCCTCGATTCTTCCATAATACTCGACCCCATTAGAGCCCATCGTAAAAACTCCACTATTAGTGGTTCTTCGATTGGGCCGACTACACTCGTGTGTTCTTGTGTGAAAGCGATATCCATTGACATCATAACCAGTAAATGACCTGACCTTATTGCCAAAGCCATTGGCAACCTGTCTCAATTCAGCACTCATGGTAGAATCGGATCCACCCTTCTGTTTGAACCAAGAAATGAAATCAGGCATTCCTGATCCCGCACCTTCCCTAAGAAATCTATCAGATTCCTGAGGCGTTGTTTCCCTTGAACGACGCCAATATTGACGATGAAATTCCCTGTACCAACAAGACACAACGGGTTGGATGCAGAATAGTTACTACTCGAAAACAGAATAGACACAAGGGGTTGGATGCAGAACTTACAACATGTACGGCTTCACTTCGTCGAGGTTGGTCAAGACATATAGCATGATCTTGCGCCACTCTGACATGCTCAAAGCCTTATTGGTCGCGCCACTTGCACTGTCCAATTGCCCTCAAAAAATGCTAAGATTTGATTCATTGGGCCCAGCATTGTAACGAAGAAGGATTATGCACGCTAGGGAGATTGTCTGAATAGTATTTTGTTGTGAAGTTTGACGCCTCCTCCAGAATGAATGCTTCTGCAATGGATGCTTCAATTTTACATTTATTTCTACATTTACTTCGAAGAGTCTTTTCACATCTCTCGACTGCATAGCACCAACGGTTTTGGGCAGGCCCACCCATTCTGGCCTCATACGGGAGGTGCAAAATCATATGCTGCATCGGGTTAATGAAACCGGGTGGAAAGATCTTCTCCAGTTTACATAGCAACACCGGCGCCAATGTTTCCATCTCTTGTATCACGGTTCGAGATATCTCCTTTGCACAAAGCTGGCGGAAGAAATAGCTTAACTCTGCCAACACTAGCCAGACCCGGTTAGGGACATAGCCTCGGACCATCACTGGAAGAAGCCGCTCAAGCCAAATGTGGTAGTCATGACTCTTGAGCCCATTGACTCGCATGGTGGCAAAGTTAACTCCTCTCCTCCAATTGGCCGCATATCCATCAGGGGACATTAATGTTTGGAACCATTCTAGTACCTACCTCATTTGTGCCCTCGTAAGAACGTAATCGGCCTTAGGCTTCTTCCAAGTCTTGCCTCTAGTGGGAGGCACCATATTCATCTTTGGTCTATCGCACAACGTTGCTTGATCTACTCTAGCTTTAACATTGTCTTTTTTCTTATCAGAAATGTCCATGACTGTTCCGAATAAAGCCTCGGCATTATTCTTCTCAGTGTGCATCAAATCAATGTTATGTAGAAGAAGAATGTCTGCCATATAGGGGAGCCTCCACAATCCTGAACTATGAGTCCAGTTTGATCCTGACCATATCCTACAAAACCACCTTGTTGGTTGGCCTGTAGACCAGATACCTGAGCACAAACCTCAGCACCGGTCATAATGTGCGGTTGAGGGTCTGTAACTACAAGACCTTTCGTGAAGTTCTTTATGTCTCTCCTGAATGGATGATTCAGAGGGAGGAATTACCGATGTTTGTCGAATGCGGAATACTTGCCACCCTTCTTCAACCAAACGAACTTCAAAGCTGACTTGCATATTGGGCACGGCATCCTACCATGCATACACCAGCCGCAGAATATCCCATATGCTAGGAAGTCATGCAAGGAGTAGTGGTACCAAACATGCATTATAAAATTTCTCTTTGTAGCTCGGTCGTATGACAGTACCCCTTCCTCCCAAGCACGGTCCAATTCATCAATCAGAGGCTCCATATACACATTCATATTAGTCCCCGGGTGGTCGGGAATTATCAACGACAGGAATATGTTCTGCCGAGTACATAAGACGCCGGGGGGGGGGAGGGAGATTGAGAGGGATAACGAACACAGGCCAGCAAGTGTATGAGGCAGCCCCCATCCCATAAGGTTGGAACCCATCTATAGCCAGAGCAACACGAACATTACGGGCTTCATTATCTTTCATAGGATAAATTTGATTAAATCGTTGCCATGATTCATGATTCACCATCGGATGGATGTACCAGCTTGTCGGGATTGTATCGACGTCCATCTTTGTGCCATGTCATCTGTTTCGTAGTTTCCTCGGTCATGTAAAGCCGTTGGATCCTCGGTATGAACGGCATATACCGTAGGATTTTCATGGGGAGCTTGCTCTGCTTCTTTTGACCATCACCACAGTCTTGCTCCACGTACCGAGAGGATTGACACTTTGGGCAGTAATTCGCTTTCTCATGTTCTTTCTAAATAAGATGCATCTATTTGGACAAGCGTGTATCTGCTCATAGGGCATCTTCAGTGCATTAAGGAGTTTTTTTCCTCGTACATGTTCGGAGGCAGATTGTGTGGCTCTGGAAGCAGACTGCCAACAACTTTCAACATATTATCGAAGGCATCCCGCCCAAGATTGGACTGGGACTTTAGGGACATAAGGCGTGCAATGCTATCCAGCTGAGAAACCTTAGTATGCCCGTGAAGGGGCTGTTGAGCCACGGATAACATGTCATAGTACGCCTTTGCGGTTGCCTCCGGCTCCTCCTCCATAGGTTCCCCATTAAAGTGTGCTTCACCAAAGTCATTTAACATGTCCCCTACCCCAGCTTCAGCATCATAATCCATGACGCGTTATCTCACGACCTCCTCTCTCACACGATCGTCGACTTCACCATGATACTTCCACCGTGTATAGCCGGCAACATATCCATTCTTACAAATATGTGTACTCATGACATCCTTTGGTTGGCGTTTCTTGTTTTTGCAAATGCTGCATGGACACCAAGTCCTGGTGGCTCCTTTAGCATTTTGAAATGCTAGTTTCACGAATTCCTCGGTCTTCGACGATTACTCGGACGCCCCGTGTACATCCACTTACGGTCGTTCATCCTTAAAGTATCAACGAGCAATATAAAAATCTTAAGTATCTACACGCTCCTTATACTTTCTAATAGGTGAAGATAGGTCCTAATCCCACCCAAGGAGGCGTCGATGTGGTTAGTCTCCATGCTCTACTCCTATCCGAGACAAAATTTCGGCAGCACCTCTCCGATGTTCTCCAGATACACGTCCTTGGAAGGAGAGTGTGTATCCAGAGAACAACAGGGAGATACTGCCGAAACTCTATCCCGGATAGAAGTAGAACATGGAGACTAACCACATCGACGCATCCTCGGGCTGTCCAAAAACATGGACAATTCGAAATAGATACGGTTTTAAATATGCAGATATCTTGGCATATTTCGAACTGTATCTCTTCCGAACGGGAGACGCCTAACTCGGTTACGTGAACTACAAACATGAACATATAGAGAGGTGGGGTTTAATGTCTCACCTCGCCGTCGTGTAGGTCGCGAGTCAAAAGCGGACTCTACCTACACATAAAAAAATAACAATATCAAAAGCAAATTTTGGCAGCATCTACCCTGCATGGTGAGTTATCTAAGACCCACAACAATCAACATACAAACCAAGGGCACGATGGTCGACAATTCATCATCAATTCTTACAAAATTAACTCACATGCTTTATGAATTCTAACAATTTCAAATCCAATGCTATATCAATACAAAACCGAAATTCACAAGAGTTTATTGCAAATTCATCATCAATTCTCACACAATTAACATATATATATACGAATACATTTCTTCGAACACCTTACAAGCATTGCGAGGAGCAATTCTCACCTCGAGTGCACGGCTGGCTGGTGAGTGACAGGGGTCGGCAAGGAGCAAGGCACAGCTCCCGGCGTCGGGGGCAGAGAGCTCGGAGCTGGCGACGGCCTGGCACGCGCGGCCTGGCCTGGCGCGAGCGCGGCTGGCGCAGCCTGGCCTGGCCGGCGCGGCCTAGCCTACCTTGCGTGGCTGGCGCGGCTGGCCTGGCCGGCGCGAGCGACGAGCGGTTGTGGCGGTGGCAGGCGGCTGGCGGCGGCGGCGGTGACGAGCGGCTGGAAGGAGGAAGTGTGGAGGAAGGGAAGGGAGAAAAGAAAGGGAACGGTATATATTTAGAGGGGGCTTTGCCGTGGACTAGATTTGGCCCACGGCAAACCAGCCTTTGCCGTGAGCCATATCGGACGGCTCACGGCAAACAGGCCTTTGCCGTGGGCCAGATCTGGCTCACGGAATGCCTGCCCACGTGGCCAATTTATATTTTATATTTTCTATTTTTTTTCTCCCCCCAAAATTTATGTTTTCTATTTTTTTCTCCCCGCAAACCAGCCTTTGCCGTGAGCCATATCGGACGGCTCACGGCAAAGAGGCCTTTGCCGTGGGCCAGATCTGGCTCACGGCAAAGCCTGCCCACGTGGCCAATTTTATTTTATTTTTTCTATTTTTTTTCTCCGCCCAAAATTTATGTTTTCTATTTTTTTTCTCCCCTCAAAACGGTCTCTTTGCCGTGAGCCAGGCCTGCAGGCTCACGGCAAACAGGCCTCTTTGCCGTCAGCCTTGCTCTAGCTCACGGCAAACGGCATGTTTGCCGTGAGCCTCCATCTAGCTCACGGCAAACAACATACCCAATTTCTTTTTATTTTAGTTTCACATGTTTTATTTTTTTCTTTCTTATAAAGTCACTATAATGATCGAATTATTTCGTAGAATTTCATTTAAATAACTTGAGTCATATTTGTTTGCATATTATTTCATTATTTCCTGCACGCTTTAACAACTTTTCCATTGTTTCATGTATATTTTAAATACAAATAAATATCAAGTATATCTAAAAAAATACTAACATTTAAGAGGGACCATATTATAGTGCATATAGCATATACACAATGTTTTGAAACTCAAACTCAAACTCAAACTCAATCTTCGCTTTGACTTCGGAAACTAGTCATCCCTTCTCATGTTTATGAAATTTCTATGGAGATGTTCAATTTTGTGAATCGTACGAGACAAACTGGTGCGAAACCATATCAAACCTCTCTCTATCATTTATGTGTCTCATATTATTAGACGTCGACAAATTTTATGATTTTTAGACTTTGTTTGCTATTTTTAAAAAATTATGAAAGTAATATTTGCCGTGAGGTTTTACAAACCTCACGGCAAAGGAGGTTTTTGCCGTGAGGTTTCAGGAAGCTCACGGCAAACACCTTCTTTGCCGTGAGCCTCATAAAAGCTCACGGCAAACATTACTTTCATAATTTTTTAAAAATTAACAAACAAAGTCTAGAAATCTCTCTTTGCCGTGAGCGTTCAGAAAGCTCACGACAAAGATTTCTTTGCCGTGAGCCGCCTCCTGGCTCTCGGCAAACTAGCTAACGGCCATTAGGAATAGTTCACGGGGACCGAACGTTCGTGTGACGTGGCCTTTTATGACGAGTGGGTTATCTTTTGCCGAGAGCCTCGTATTTGAGCTCACGACAAAGTATGATTTTGTCGTGCGTTGTATTTTTGACGAGTGCCAGCTTTTTTCAGCTGTCGGCAAATAATGCCTTTGACGAGAGCTTCTTGTTTGCCGTGAGCTGCACTCGGTTAGCTCACGGCAAACAGTCCTTTGCCGTGAGCCCGACTTTTGGCTCACGGCAAAGATTTCCACGCACGGCAAATAGCCGTTTTCCGGTAGTGATATACATACCTACATGCTGAGGAGGCTAAGGCTTACAGTAGACTATACTTCATCGTGTGACTAACCATTGGACAATGATGCAACTGTACTCGCTATATCGTCAAACAAAAATCCTTGTTGGCAGCAAATCAAAAAATTGATGGTATATACTCCCTCCGGTTCCACATTAGGAGTCGTTTAGGACATGTTTTAGCATACCAAGATGTCATTAATTAGTGTAGAGTTTCTACCATTATTAAATGGGGATGTGGGTGCTTCTAGACAGCAACTGAACGTAGCTCAATTGGTTAGCACAACAAGTCTCGAGGTAATGGATCATGGTATCGAACCCTTGCGGCCTCGATATTTTTTGCTGTTTTCCGTCTGTGACGCTGACTGCATGGTTTTATTTTATTTTTATTTTTTTTGCTGTTTTCCGTCTCTACGCACGCTGCATGCCTGCATGGCTCCACCTCCGAGTCCGGCACGAGCTCGTCTCGAACGCACGCTGCATGGCTCCATCTTCAAGTCCGGCACGAGCTCCAGCGACTCCGGAACGAGCTCCAGCGACTCCGGAACGAGCTCAGAGTCCATGGCGACCGGTAGCGACGACGAGAGCAAGGGCGAGCGTGCGAACGACGGCGACGGTGAGCAGGCGGACGAGAGCGACGGCGAGCAGCGAGCATGCGGACGAGAGCGACGGCGAGCAGCGAGCATGCAGACAAGAGCGCGGGCGAGCGGACGAACGAGAGCCTCAATCACGCGTGCAAGCGGACGGGAGGAGTACCGAGGCAGCGGCGGCCGTGTTTAATCGGCGTTGGAGTCGAAACGCCGGGGGTATTCCCGTCCAAAACAGCACTGCAAAGTTAGAACAACTGCTAATAAGCAACCCACCGTTTGTTGCAGAACGACTCCTATCGTGGAATCGGAGGGAGTATATTACTGAGTACCCTCTCTGTTTCAGATTATAATCCATTTAACTTTTGTTGACCACACATTTGACCGTTCGTTTTATTAAAAAATATTTGTACAAATATAGTGAAATTTAAATCATTCTTGAAGAGTGTTATCAATAGGAAAAAAAATCCATTTTACACGCTTTATCTACCGTAAAAGTCTGATTTTCAACATACAATTGCAAAACCAGACTTTAAAAGCCATCCAACAAACGAAAACCAAATGAATTTACGCCTTTGAGTGATATTAAAGGTGGTTTTCCATTTTATGGAAATATTAGAATACTATTATTTAAACATACAAAATCATAATTAATTTATTAAAATAAAAAATTACGACAATGTCAAAAATTTGTAAAAAAATGAAACCTACCTATTGGCACACTATTTAAAGTTAATATTATTTCTTCATGTTCCTTGTGTTTTGTCGTCTATTCTAAAAATATTAGGAATGGAAATAAATAAGATGCAGATAACTTCAACTTGTGCACTAACATATTCGATATGTTTTTAGAAACAAATTAAATTGTCACTAGTTTTATTTTATTCTAATTTAAAATAAATAGTTATAAATTCTTTAGATTAAATTACTTTTTACAATTTTTGAAAAATAGAAAACCACCATTGACGCTACCTAAAAGGCCGAATTTATCTGGTTTGGGCAGTTGGATGGCTTCTAGTGTCCAGTTTTATAGTTATAGGCTGAAAATCAGACTTTTGTAATAGTTGAAGGGTGTAAATTAGACTTTTCCTTATTAATAGAGCAAGCTATAACAAAAAAAATGTGACATTTTGCATAATTTTTTTTTGAATAAGATGGATAGTCAGCCTTAGGGGTAAAAAAAAGTCAAACATATTGTAGTTTGAAACGGATCGAAGGGAGTAATTCCATGAAATATATTATAGAGCACACACACTAGCTGTCGTTAAACTGGTCGCAGTGTCATCTTGGTCTCTTAATTAAACTCGTAAAATGAAGATTTGACTTCTTAAACTTAGCTTTAGGTTTTGGCAAACGGTTACGTGACATTATTGGATATCAAATATGGAAAATTTTCAACTCTACAAATATGCAATTTGTGAGTTTTAGTACCGGAATGATACCCAAAACTAAGTTTAGAAAACCAAGTCTGGATTTTATATTACAAGCTTTGGACCAGGATGACAGTTGCGTACAAAACGAATGGCGCCTCTGGTGGTGTCATTGGAACATGGGATGGGGTGCAAAAGAGACCTAGACCAGAGTGATGCATGCCATGCCAGCCGTGCCAAGCCAGCCGAGACGGCTTTCCTCTCTGTCTGGTGCCTTGTCGTTTAGACTGCTGGCCTGGTTTGCCCCGACTCGGCTCGGCTCGGCAGTACGATATGGCTGTCGTCCTCAATCAGTGCAGCGCCGCGAGCCCTGTTCTTGTGCGGGCGAGGATTGCCGCTGTGCTCTCCGTATATTCCCAAGCCCTTGTCTCCCCCCAAGGCAGACACACCTCAACTAATCCTGCCATCCGGTCGGTTGCAAAAAGATGTTGCGCATGTAAAATTTGTAAAGCATTGCATTACAGTCTTGGATTGGATCCATCCGGCGAGCGCATCGTTTTTTGGCCAGTACGTTAATTGATATTACTCGCCTCAGCAGCATCAACAGCATCCGATGCTTGGGACTGGGACGTACTACTTGGGAGAGCTGCAAGGCCTATGTCTTGCTCGGTCTGTCGCTACTGCACTGGAGCTAGCTAGCTGGAAACGATATATCGATCACTAGGTCGGTTTTGAAAATCTGGGGAATTTCCTCAAGTGCATTAGAGCTGAACAACTCTGCTCTCGGCTGATTATATATTGGGAAAAAATCAGTTTTTAATACTACAACTGTTGTAAAAGTTTGATTTTCAATCTACAATTATAAAACCAGACACCAAGGGTCATCCAACTATCGAACCAAGGAAAAATTGGCCATTTGGGTGGTTTTAGAGGTTGTTTTCTATTTTTCAAAAATTACAAAGTAAAATAATATAAAAACTCACAACTAACTTATTTTAAATTATAAGGAGTGTTTTTTTCTCTAAAAAAGTGACTTATATATTGGTGCACCATTTAAATTTATTTGCCTATTATTTACCTTATTCCAAGTATTAGCAATATAAATAGATAATACTCAAATAACATTTAATAGTGTGCCAATAGGTAGGTTACATTTAAAAAAAATAGCACTGATTTCATAATTTTTTAATTTAAAATAAATTAGTTATGGATTTTTATGTCTCAAATAATATATTTTATATTTTCACAAAATGAAAAAAAACACTTTCAAACCCACCTAAAGGGGCAAATCTGTTTGGTTTGAATAGTTGGATGGTCTTTAATGTCTGGTTTGTAGTTGTAAGTTGAAAATCAGACTTTTGTAACATGGTGAAGAAAGGACTTTCCTTTATATATTTCTATGTGCTGATCCTTTTGATAATTAAAAGAAACAAAAAAATTATCCTTTGTCAAAACTTATTAGATTTCACTAAATAACTTTTAGAGAAATAAAACTTCTTTTGGAAAGGAATTGTGCATCCTTTGATTATTTCTCTTATACACCCCCCCCCCCCCTGCCCACGGCCCTATCTGTTATTCCCATATACCTAAACCCCATGCCAAGTTGAGGTCAAGCTCCCGGATTTATTGTTAATAATGTCAATATTCTAGCTAGCTAGTGCTCATGAAGTAACTAGCTCAATCGTTTTGCTTCATCTTTGGACTAGATCTTTGGGACACGGATTGGCCTAGATATAGTGTGGCTTCTTTTATCGCCTCTCTGAGTCTATGTCGAACCCTAGTGATGAACCAAGAAGCGAGCTGAGACTTTAAAGTAAGTTAAGAAAAAAGATAAAATCTCGTCGAAACTTTCCGTCATAGGGAAAATGAAGACCGTAAGCGTATAAAGGTAAATAATAAAAACCGGGTAACTCGATGGGTTTCAGTTATGTCGTGGTTCGAGCTTGCCATTGATACGCAGCCGTGTTCAGTCTAAAAAGTACTTTTTTTACTTTTTATTCATACCTCTCACATAACACGCTTCTTAGAAAATTCTTTTTCAATCTTTTCTATTCACCCCCTCACATAACATGTTTTTCAAAAAAAAAATACTTTTTCTCCCTCTCAACTAAACTAGTCCCCCACGAGTGTTTGAGGCAGGACAAAGTTCGAGCTCTTTTATCGTGCCTCTTATACTGGCGTATACTACTATACTAGTGGTCGGAAGGGACTACATGCTATAGAAACACCTGACAGTCAAAATTAATTATAAAGCTTCACTAGTATGGGTAGCATACATGAGTAGTATAGGTAGTATAAGGGTATTATGAGAAAATGACAAAATGATGTCACGATGATATATTTTTGAAACTAAAAGTTCACCCATTTTTCCGAAAGGTAATTAATAATACCTATATAATTATTACTACATTAATCTGAACAATGGATGGTTTGATCTCATCTATACTCTATACTACCATATACCATATAGTATATATATAGTAGTATAAGGCATTGTAATAAATCTCAAAAGTTCATCTAGAGGGCGTTTAGTTGGTGGAGATATATGACGATTTACTGTAGCAGATATGTACTGTAGCAATGAATAGTGAGAAAACAATAGAAAATGATGTGATAGATATGGTGGGAGCAACAATAAATCTCTAAAATCTAAACAAGCCGTAAGCCTGAGGTGGCTGAAGTCAAGCTCCTGGAGGCTGGAGCCCTCGTTGCTGTTCCTGCTGTCGTGAGTACAGTGTAAGAAACGAAACAACGAACAGCTGTAGCAGTCATGCATCGGCGACCGGTGTCGTCCAGGGGCCGGGCGGCCGGGTGGCGTACTGAGTCCACTGCCGTTAATTGCAGGTGCCTCTCACTTGATATGGGATACAGTACATAATGACAATTCCCTTCATTCGAATTATATATTTATTTTGGCTTTTCAAGATTTATAGATTTTATTATACACTTAGATTTTATTATAAGCTAAATTCATAGTAAAATTGATGAAAAGTCAGAACGACATACAAATTGCTGCGTGTAGTTCCATTTAACATGACTAGCTGGCAGGCAGTGGGGAATGTCGTCATGCCTCGTGATCTGATCCATCCGCTTTTGATCGTCTAGGAGTACTTTATAGAGAGACCTACAATCAAGCTATTAGCCGGGCTGGGCCGAGCCGAGCCAGCCATCTGGAGGTTTGTGTTGCATTAATTGGCTTGGTTAGGGACTACCGTAAACAACTTGAGAAAAGTAATCCAAGCAGCCGTCCATTGATGTGCGGGTTATAGTGCTTAATTAAGGGATCCTATCCGGTCGGATTAGTGTTCATCGATCCGTAGGATCACAGGGTGCGTGTGTACGTATGCTGTGCGCTGTGCGTGCACGTGTGAACCTGTATGTATATATGTATGCATGTTTTTTCTAAATAAAAACCCAAGTGTTAAGTCCCTAAAATGGGAAATGCCACAACCTGGATCATTGATGGGGCGTTTCTCATCGGTCGGTTCTTGAAATATCGAAACAGAGCTATTGAAACATTAAAGAAATGCTTTTACAACTACAAAGGAACACCAGGGGCGGCGCGGGGGAAAATTTTCTGCTGCGATATCAAAGCTCTGTTCCGCGTAACAACCACATGAAATTTCATGCAACATCAAAACAAAAGCTACAACAATACCACGAAACCGCCACTGCAACATCACGAAATCACAACACCAACATGCGTGGTGGACGCCCGCTGGACCGAGCTTCTTCCTCAACGAATCCGTCACCGGGAGCATGCCACCGCCGCCGCCTGGATCTTGCGTCCCAGCCATGGGAGCACCAACCGCCGCCGCAACCGCCATCAGGGGGTCGAGGGAGCTCGCCACATGGTGAGGAGGAGGCGCAACCACCATGGCTGCCGCCCCAAAACTCCTCCTCCGTGTTAGCCTGGCCCTCCCCGCTATGGCCACCGCCTGAAGCTCCTTTGCAACCTCCAGGCCTTCCCCCCGCCATGGATGACGCCCGAAACTCCTCCACCACAATGACCACCGCCTAGGAGCTTGCACCGCCGCTGCAACAGATCTCTCGAGGCTGCCCTCGCATGCCACTACCCGCACAGAGAGGAGGAAGAGTGATCGTAGGAGGAGGAGCAGGGCACACAGGAAGAGAAGGTCACATGCGACCGCCTCGTGCACTACAACAAATATCACCTTTTGTGACAAATATCTAATAGCGTTAGATCTATTTATCGCAATGTCGTTTGGGTTTGTGACGATCTATTTAGGGCAGTATAACTTAATGACGAAAATGAGGTGTTCGTCACTAAGCCCAACTAGAAATTTTCACAAATTAGTCCAATCTCAAAACTATAACGAATTTTATTTCGTCGTTAAGGCTAATATCTTAAACGTCACAAACATTTCAAATAAAAGGACAGGGTTAGGATAGATCCCACTACCACTTGGACAAGTGAGTCCGAATGCCTTTTTCTACGCTATTTTCTTTAATTTTAAGCTAGGCACCCAATTATTTTTCATCCATTACTGCCTATGATCTGGGCTCGGGACAGTGAAGCTCCCAAACGCTACCTGCAGCTAGCAGCCTATGCAATTTTTTTTAATATTATATGGTAATTTAGAGAAAATTTTGAATTATCCCTATAAAACAGTTGAATTTTTCATCTATTTTCAGGAAATGGACTAAAACAGTTAAATATATTTTTGTAGGTTTTTTTTTATCTTATTAGATGCATATGTAGTTTAATTTGGAATTAATTTCGATAACCATGCATAAATTCATTTAACATATATAAATTGTAAATCGATTCTGAGAGTTATAAAAATTATGGAAGGCATATTAAATGTAGTATATTTCATTTAAAAAAAAATTTATGCAGATTAAATAATTATTTTCTTGTGTTATTTTCGTCACGTTAATGTCATAAATTATGAAAAATGACATAAAAACCTTTTATGACAATATTAAAATATTATAAAATGTTATATTTGTTGAAGTGGCGTGCTGCCACTGACGCACGACCGGCATCTGACGCTCTAGCATTGCCGCCCTAAAATACATAAACATTAATACCATATATAATCTGATGAATTAATCATGTATTATCATCTTCACAGTTTGAAATTATTGCGTGAAACATAGAGGGGTATATATGTACATGATACAATGCCGGGTAAAAAATCATTGCTGTCACGTGACAGAGCTCTGGATAATTATATATGTTGTTCTTTATTTTTGTCACCTCTCGGCCCTCTCTCTTTTTTTTGGCTATATATACAGGCCGTGCCCGGAGCCAGCTTTGTTATTGCTAGCTACTACTTGCATTGCTAGTAGATCATGTCGAGGCGCAACCCCCAGCAGCAGCTTACCTCCCCGGCGTGGGATCATTTCAAGCGGCCAAACCCCTCTGTGCCCGGTGGCGAGTACATGGTTGAGTGCAACCACTGCGGCAAGATGTTGAAGTACTACCCCTCGAAGTGCACCACTACCCAGCTTCTACGCCACCTCCAGAGAAGAATCTGCAGAGATGGGGCCGAAGCACGCCGGCGGCAGCAGGAGCAGGAGCAACAGCAGCAGCAGGTCCTCGTCGTGGCACCTGCGGCAGCCACAAAAGGTACGGTATGCAATGCACATCGTGCTTCGATCTCAACATGTATGTATATATATATATGACTCCTCCCACCTATATATATATATGTATATATATATATGTATATATATATGTGTATATATATATATGTGTGTGTGTGTATATATATATATATAGTATCTTCTCCATGAATTAAGCCAAGCAATGCAAAAACCTACAGATTACTCGGACGACGTCACACCAGCTGAGGCGGAAGCTTTTGCTAACAGCGTGTGGGCTACGTAGCAGCAGACTTACGATACGATACGAGGATTATGCATGCATGCTCGCCCAACTTAATTGGGTTTGTTTGCTCGTCGTCGTCGCTGCAGACTGCAGTCAAAATATATAAATATATATATGGAAGCTTTCTCTCTTCTCTGTTATCAGTTATCATCTACTAGTCACTAGCTATTTGCATTGTGTCTATATATCATCTCGTGCGCGGTGCGCCCGTCCATCTGTAATGTACACTGTACTGTGCTTTATTTCCATGCAGGGGATCGAATAATTATAAGCACACAGCTAAGATGATACTCCATCTCTAGTGTGTTGCTGCTGCTTCAATTTCTAGTATTAGCTTATTAGCTAGTATATCATACGTAAGAGTGTTGTATACACATACGTTGTAATGCAAGTGCAGGTTGTGAGATGTACTCATGTCGTTATCAAATAATGAAATTGTTATGTTTATTTCCTACAACTAGCTAGCATGCTGTGCATATACGCTACTTTAATGTCTAAACCGCCCTGGATGTAGATTCTTCCTCTTCTTCTTGCTTTTCCCACATCGTCACATAGAATGTCTATCTTTGTAAAAGCATTGAGCTCACAACAAACGAATTTGCTGAGATTGTTGGCCTTCTCTTCAATCACAATTAATGCAAAACACAAAGATGATTATTAAACTTACTTAGAAGTTGCAGGTCCTTGCCTTTTTTTCCCCAAAGTCCTGATCAAGGCCGATGAACTACTGCTACCGCATGCTCGTCTGAATGAACATTGGGGAATCGGCGGTTGCGAACGGGGCCGGGATGCCGCGGACACAGCCTTTTCACCAATGCGGGATGGGATGGGATGGGACAGCGGCACAGCGCGCTGCGCCTCCGTCTGCCGCAGCAGCGGCGGCATTCCAACCACCCATTGGGGTATGGCCTCGCCGCCCTAGAAGCGGCCGGAGCGCGGCGGCGTCGTAGGCCCGTGTGGCGTCGTCGGCGTTGTCGAAGGTGCCGGGCCACATGCCTTGGTCCTGGATCTCTCCCGCCCACTTGCCAGTTTGCCCCACGTACGGCCCCCACGGCTCGCCGCCGTGGCTATCGGCGTAACTGCGTGCGGTCCCGCAGGACGAACAAGTACCACTCCTCATCGCCGGATCAGAAATTCAGAATCAGATGCATGCACAAGAATCACACATCCATGATCCTTTCATCTGTCAGGACAAGATCGCTCGCTCAGGTGTCAGAAGTCAAAAACATATCATATATATATTATTATTACTTGATGATCATGTCTGATCGCAGACGCAAACAATAAGATCAAGGACGTACTTGGGAGGAGCCGGCCGGCCGGCATGGGTTGTTGAACTTGTAGATCAGATCCTCCTCCGTTGAATGGAAACCGGCCGGAACCCCAGCGGCAGCTACTGCAGCTTCTGACCGCCACCGCGCCGCCGCCACAGCTAGCTAGCTCATCCAGTGTAACTTCTTTCTCAATCAATCAATCGCTCGCCGATGTCTCTGTTGTTAGTTGTTACTCTCTGCTGTCCACTGAGGAACATACTGTTGGATTATTGCCTGCAGGCGTCATCACGTACGTCATTAGCTATATATCTGCCGGTCACAAACCCCTTCATTACTCCCGGGAAACCACCTAAACTAAAGGGCACCCCCCTCCCCCTCACCCCCCCCCCCTTAAAAAAAATAATTAAGACTTTGCTGTGGCATCTTCAAAACGATGTAATAATATTGTAGCTATTGACATGTAGGTCGCGAGAGCGACGTGGTCCATACTACTGCAGAGAACCGAATTACATGAATCCGATGGACTTGTGGCATTGTGTTTGTAATGCGACTAACCATGTGTTAGACCTTGTTATGCTTGCTTGTCTCTCCATATTTTGATGCGTGCATAGGAGCTAATATAGTCCGGTGCCAATCCTCCCTGAGCACACACATGATATAATTTCATAATAGGGCAAGGGTTCACCAGTCAGAGTAAGGAGGCCTTTGGACAAAGTAGTGCATAGAGATGGGTCCCACAAAATAATCACTCTACTGTATATATTATCGTGTTTATGGCTTACATTTTAAATAATCACTCTATTATATCTGAATGTTCATGTGTAGGTAAGTACTATTTGTGGAATTTGGTTATCCACGGAGTGGGTGTTATGTGGCGCCATATTGTAAGAAAACAGGCACATTTGAAGAAGTTTGATACGAAAGGTCCTGAAAATTTGAACGAAAATTTTAACCACCATTATTATTTTCTTGGGAATATTATGGAACAATCATTTGGGATGCCAAAGAATAAGTGGCAGATTTTATGAGGGATAGTGTTGTATACTATAAAGAAGCAATACAAGGTTATTATTGTGGCATGCCTCACACTGCACAATTTGCATCGGACAACAATGCTTCGCACTGTACAATTTGCATTGGACAACAATGAACCTTGCATTCCATGTATGTGGTTGATATGTTTTTTAAGAAGCGCATAGCACGTTTTTCATTAACAAGAAGAGAAGTACATTAACATAACTTCGGCAGACATGTTTGATCATGGCACCTACCTGATGTCGATCCTATCTTATTATATCTAATTTGTTACAGACGTAACTATCAAATCATGTCTAGGCCATCTCACTGAAAGACTCCTCTCCCCACTCCCCCCCCCTCGCGACATCTGCTGGCCGCCGTCGCCGCCGGTTGTCGATGGCCCCCCTGCCCCCCTCCTTTTCCAACCTCCCTCCCTCCCTGCTCTGCCCCCAAACCAGGTGTAGCCCATGTCGGCCATCGATGGTGGTCTTGTCCCGCCGCTGCTGGGTTGGACTCCGGCCACCGGAGGCCAGATCCATGCCGCCCATGGCCGGCTCTGCCTCTCCCTCTGCAGGATCTGCACGCTTCGGCTGGGGCGTGTCCCCTCCTCCCTCCTCTCTTCGCTGCCTTGGTGGTGGCCAGCAACCGAACAATGGTTGGATGCCAGTCTTCTGCCTAGTGTCACCTGGCATCCTGGGTTGTCGTCGTCTGCACTGTGGAGGGAACAGGGTATTAGCAAAAATTGGTTGGCCTCTTCAGGCCGATGACAACGACATCCTTGGACGGCATCCACCCTCTCCCTCCTATCCGATAGTTGCTCCTGGTGAAAACCTAGGCTATTGGTTGAGAGACGGTGGCACCACCAGCATCACACCCTCCTTTGAGGCATCATCTTATGAGCTCTACATGCTGGTTGTGGCGTCATTCTTGGCTTTCTGTCGGCGGCAGGGGTTACCATCACCTTTCCTCGAACGTATCTTTGCTTCACTTCACCATCATCAATTTGGTTGCTCGGGTCGCTACCCCCACTGCTTTGCTATCATACAGTCTAGCGGGTGCTTGCCGCCTTGCTCATTGAGTTCTGTTTCAGGTGGATGTTTTGCCACCCCTTACTTCGTTCGGATGGATGGCTTACCACCATGGTTGTCTGTGGGTTGTGGCTCTTGTGGATGTCGCTGCCTCGGTCATGCTATATGGGTGGATGCTTTGCCACCTTCCTCAGTTCAGGCAGATGCTTTGCCGTCGTGGTTCTTCGACTTTGGCAGATGCTTTGTCGTAGTCGGTGCAACCTTGATAGTGGTGTATTATCCTTTTGCAGGTCCGGTTGTAACGATGGATTGGGTTCCTTAGGTTTGTGGGATGAGTGTGTCGCCATTTCTTGTGTTGCTTGCTGCTGCCTATATTGTCTGTATAAGATTTTTCTCTTGTGTTTTTTTTTCAATGTTTCTCTCTTTTTAGTCTTTGCTCCCTCCAGACCCTTTTATTAGGCGTATCAGTGGTTTTATGTTTGAGGCATTATATTAGGCGCGGTAAGAAATCGAGGCGTTGTTGCATGGAGTCGCACAAGGCAATAATGTCCTGGGGAGGGTGTGGAAGACGAGGCGTCTTTCAGCAATTTTTTTTTTTTTTTTTTGCGCACGGGCGTTGTTCTTGGCCTCTGGGAGGCTGGTTGCATGCAGTCTGCCAGTTAACTCTATCTCTGCGGGCGTTGTTCTCTGCAATGATGTCATGTTTGAGTCTTAAACATGACATCTGCTTGCGTTAACATGGTTTCTCGCACATAATCGCTGTCATTTGTAAATTGCTGCCGCAATTTTCAAAACGTTATTTTGCGCTGGCGACAGCATACTCGGATGGCGCTGGATGCATGTCCCGCCCGCCACTGGCAGGGGACGGTATAGCAGGAGCCTTGAAAATGCAGAACCAGCTAACTTTTTTCTCAAAAAAAAATACTATTCATCTAACCGCAACCTCCTCGATCTATCTGATTGGACAGTGCGATGCATCTCATGTTAGATTTCAAGCTTAGTTTATCGTTATCACCAACGATCGACCACCAACGGGGCATGCAAGCTGCAATGCGCAAATTGGATACATCAGCGCGGCTGAAACAAAAGCACCACTCCAGCACGGTTTTGAAGCCGAGAATTGAACTTATCATCATGGAGATATATAGTACGTGCATCCTCTAATCCGTATACTACATGTGGCAACTGGCAAGGCCGGCTTCCCATACAAGGTCAGCTTTAAAAGTTACTTATAAAATACAGCGCACGACGTCTTGTATGTTTCGGACTTTCAGTGCCTAATTACAGTACAATGGACAAGTACCAGATATGGATGACTTAACGGTGTGATAACCAAGCTGTACCTTGACCAAATGAGTCCAGTACAAGCAACAGCTGAACACCGTGCTGTGGGGGTCAATGTTTTCAAATCGATAAGTCGCTCCTAGTCGCTGGGTACCGACTAGGTGATTAATCGCGACTAGATATCAATTAATTGTGATTAGTTCTGAACTAGTCAACCTAGTCGTCTAGTCGATCTAAAGTAGTTTTATAGCCTAATCGGCCACCAGTAAAAGAGAATGACACAAAGACGGCGTTGAGCACATACTTGATCTAAGGTCAACATATAGTTTCCTTTATGGGTTTCTTCGTTTTGAATGGAGAACACATAAAGTGCAATAAAACATAAGTTCTTCAAGTCCAATCTCAAATCTCAAAGTGCATAGCAGCATAAACGCAAGACATGAATAGATAATTGTTGATTCCAGATTGTTCAGCCATCCAAAACTGGATCCAACTCGAATTCCCCTCCTTCTTGAATCCTAGGTTGGCAGGAGTACTGAAAACCAACCATACGTGAAAGGTCCAAGGCTAGTCGTTTGACTAGAGTACCTCGACTAGTCGTTATTAATCACCTATTAGTTTCCTGATCGCTCGATTCTTCGATTTACCTGACCGATGTTGAGGATGAGCGGCTCCTGACCGCCTCCTCGCACCGCTCTCCTTCACCATCCTCTTCTCCGCGTCTTCCACCTCCGCGTGCTCCTCGTCCGTAGATGAGCGGCGGTGGCGAGGATGAGCGGCGGCGACGCGGTGTCGAGGATGAGCAGCGGCGGTCCTTTTTCCCCACTTCGTGAAATGGTTGGGCAAGGACGCACGGGAGAGAACGGTCGAGGAGAGAAAGAGCTATCTTTGGGTTGCCAAGGGCCGGAGACCCAAAACGGGTCTTCTATCTGGGTCATCTGTTGGAGACATATTTTCACCTATATTCACTGTGGGTGACTCATATATGGGTTTGGGTCTCCTGGTAGGTAGTCCGTTGGAGACAGTCTTACGCCACCATCCTGCCTGGTCACAGGAATTGCATGTATATTCACCAATATATCTGGGCCGAGTCACAGAATCAGAGTATTGTGCATAGCGCCTGGAGTGGCGGGTTGCCATGAAATTCCATTGCTGGGCAAGTCACACAATCAGGGAGAATAGTGCACAACGCCTGGAGCAGCGGGCACAAGTTGGCTATCTCGGACAGTCTGCTGAACCAACATTCACTAGTGTACAACAGAAATGACCGGGTGGTAATAGATAGCAATCAAATGAAATATGTACATGAGCTAAAATCACTACCCACAATAGGAAAGAAAAAAAGAAATGTTTTTTTCTGCTGAGGAGCACCCTCACTATCCAGGCATAACAATTCAGCTCCACTGCAGTCATCACGGTGTTCGGCTGGCTGCTGCAAGGCTGCGCTGCAGGTGTTCGGCAACAAGCAAAGCAGCGCAGCAGCAGCAGGCAGCAGAACAGCAGCGGAGCAGCCACAGCCCCGCGAACACCCAAAACGACCATTTTCCAAATGAAGGGTACCGACATCAGAAACAGGCTGGATTATGATCAATCATCTTAGTCAATGGTTTCGAATTACTACAAATAAAAGATTGACTAAACAAAAGCAAAACATGTAAGGATGTATTTGCATAGACTTTTTCCAGAAGTGCACAAATCAATTTTTCTTTTTGGAAGAAAATTTTCACAATGACCTGCTCATGACTTCATAACAAGAAAACATATAGCAAAAGATTCATATCCTGGATTGAAAGACATTTCCTTGAAGAACTGGAAAATTGAGGCCAACTCCAAGACTGCTGGAGGTTTTTCAATCAGTTATTCTTGTCTGTTGTTGTCATCATGCTTCCAGTTGTGGAGCAGCATCCTTCTCATCAGATAAGTAATCTTGCCTGCAAAGGAGATTGGCAAATAAGCCATGTCATCTTCTCACTTGACACATCAAGAGCAAGAAACTTGATGAGCTTGGCTTTGGGACAAACCTTATCTTCCGGGAAAGCTGATACAGGCCTGTACCAGCCATTGCAACGTTAACACTGAAAAGATTCCAGTTTTTCTGTAACCATATAACAAGCCATGCAATCAGATAAGCAGCAATTAGCATTCCATGGCTACTAGCTAAGCAGCAATCAAAAGGAAGACAATATAAAAGGAAAACAATACAACCCAGTTTTTTCCTCAAAAAAAGTGTGCAGAATTTTGCTGCCGCCGAAATATCAGCTCATTTCAACAAGAACGAAACCAGAACAAGATATATAAAGAATCAGTATGGTTAAAAGTTTTGGTTGTGTGTTAAACGACCAAACTCACAAGAACAAGTCATTGGAGTGCTGGAACTCAACATGTGAGAACAAGATATACAAAGAACGGGTAAGGTTAAAAAAGTTTTGGTTGTGTTAAACGACCAAACTCCCAAGAACAAGTTATTGGAGTGCTGGAACTCAACATGTGAGGAGCAACTGAACATCAGCAATCCTTTTCAAGGAGTGATAAAAAATACATCATCAAAACAGTAATACAAGAACCAGTATATTTGTTGCAAGAAAGGTCGAGTTTTACAATTGCTTGATAAAATACTGCCCACATGGCTTGTATATTTCAGTACCTAATTAGTGCAATGGACAAGCACCAGGTATTGATGACTTACCGGCGTGATAACCAAGCTGTACCTTGACCAAATGATCCCAGTACAAGCAACAGCTGAATGGCACGTAAAAGAGTAAGCATATCAGAACTCAACAAGAATGCATCTTAAACTAATGGCCATGTTATCTTGACTTAAAACTGATTGGGTAACTTGACGTACCAACTTGCTGAGGATAAGATATCTTTTCAGGCGGCTTAGCAAAATCAGCAATGTTGGCAATACTGATACCCCATTTGAATGTTGGCGCCCAGAAATGAACTGCAGTTATGGTCAGGTTAAAGTCACAGACCATAGAGATAATTTGTTAAGTGCACTATGCATCACAGTATCGACAGATGAATGCAAGTACGTGCCATTTTTATTGGAATATGTAGTACCGAAGCACATTATGTTTCACACTACAGCACTGTAATAGTGATATGCAGGACCACAGATCAGGCATATTAGAAAATAGAAATATGTGAATAGGCACAAGCTAGGAACTGATCAGGCATGATTTCCAGAGAGGAGTAGATGACATCATGATCAGCAATGACAAAGAGAATATAGCACAAAATTGCGGATGTCATTTTTCACAAAGATAGAGAGGGAAAAATAAAAACTAACTGGTCTTGGGGCCAGCAGGATGGTTCCAAAAGGCCTGAAGCTTTGTAGCAGCCATTCCAGCTAGTGTACAGTTCCCTGACTAATCCTTCTGCGGCTGCCCTACAAGCAGGAAAACAAAAATGTCTAATGAGCTTTTCATCATCATTTAAAAATAATTGCATCATTAAAATTGATATGACACCACACCAAGGAGTCAAGGACCTATCATCCTAGTATTGGGCACAGGGAGAACATATATAGAACATGATGGTACAGGTACAGCAGTTTTGCCGTCTAGAGATAAATTACTGATAGCCCTGTACATGGGTTGGTTCCAACCCGGCCAACCCATAAAACCAGCCCGTAAAGTAACCATTGGAAGACCAGTCACGGTTTGGTTTGGGTCGGTTAAGAACCATCTAACCCGTTCAAACTTCAATCAATACATTCGAGACCGTTGCTGGCTGGCAAGCCAGCAGATCGTTGCCGGCTTGGTGTTCCTCCAGCCCATCGTCGTGGCCGCTGGCGCACACCAACCCGTGGAATCCGGCTAACCCGTGGGTCTCAAACCGTTTTACATCGCTCCCTCGTGGGTTGTGCGGTCTGGTTCGAAAAAACCAGTAACCCGGACCATGTACAGGGCTGATTACTGATACAGGTGTGCCGTCCCAATACTGAAAATTAAAATATCCAGAATACAAGAACCCTCCACATATCACAGCTCTGAAACCTTGAGTCATATCAACAACCATAACAAGGAAACGGATTTTTTTGTAACCTGTACACATCACAGCACAGGTAGGTTTTAAGGACTCATGCCACAGCTTCGATTTTTTTTTTTTTTTTTTTTTGTGGAGGGGAACAGCTTCGAATTCAGTAGGCTATATAAACTAATTCAATCCACGAAAACCCAAAATGGAAGCAGCCGAAGGTTCGAAAGCAGGATTGCCCAACCAGTCAAGAATAAAACTATTATGAACGCATTACATGGAATCTAAGATAAAATCATGGCCGAGAGTGATACAGGGGCAGTCTCACCACTCTGCCAACGAGCATGATTACCCCGGGGACACAAAAAAGTCAAAGGAACAGCAAAACCGTGGTCACGGCTGCAAGTCCCCACGCCCAGGACCAATTCACAGAAGCCCCGTGCCGCGCACCCAAGGATCAGGGACCGCGGCGCTTCGACCAACCCTCCCGAAAATGTTGGGGGAACAAACAGGGGCCATTACCCATTACCGCAACAACCTAACCAAAATCAAATCCGCCGCCGGCTACAAGGTCCTGACCCCCACCAACCCCACCCACCGGAAACAACGAGGCTCGGTCGCCGTCGCCGTCGCCGGCCGGAACAATCAAGGCCGCCACGCGAACCCCCCAGAGGCGCCGATCGCCGCAGGCACCGCCCGTTCGCCCGCGCCGCGAACCCGATACGGAAGGAAGCAGAGGAGGAGGGGGAGAGTAGGAGAGGGATGCCTTACTTGACGCTTCGCTGCGCCTCCGGGCTCCGGCGACGGCGGCGGTCAGCGAGGGGAGGGGTCGGCGGCGGCGGTGGTCTCCCTCGAGAATCGAATTGGGGGCCGTCGTCCCTGCCCCGCTGGGTGGGGGGTTGTTGAGGCTTCGAGGGTGAGATGCAGTGGGGCCCACCAATGCCCTGGGCATTCCATCCTCCCACGCATCATCAGCCGTCGGATCGGGGAAGGGACGGACGAGATCAGCCCCCGCCGTGCAAGGTGGACCGCACCTTTTTAGTTACTTTTTACTTTACGAGAGAGACGAGAAACTTGGTTAGTCATTGTCGGAAAGATAGACAATAAACTGCTTTACTTGCTTCTATATCTATTGTACTATTGTACCCATCGGATAGGCACCGTAAGAAGTTGGTTAGCCAGGAGTGGTTGCAAACTTGCAATAATGGATTAAACAAAACAAACAGCTGATCGTGTACGGCATACCATGGATAGCCGCCGTAATAGCATCATCAGTCGTATTGGACAAAATGAAAATGACAAAACTCTATACATTCATAAAAAAAAATAACTAGGAAAATGCCCTGTTTCTTAATTTTTTTCATTTCGGGGTTCTTTTTTCCCCTCAATTTTGCCATGGTCTGTGGATCTCACGGTCTACTTTTAAACCCGATAGTTAAACCATTTCATTGATTTATATGTTCTTTTTATTTTATTTTCTCTCATCATTCTTCTCCATCCAACCCTCTATCCTCTCATCTGGTGCCAACGGGTGGACCCTAGTCATCGATCGTACACGCTGATAATTATGACGAGAAAGCATAGATGCATTTCATCAGAAAGAATTTTATTTCTTCTGATCTACTTTAGTTTAATTTGATGTATTATTATTAAATTTTATGTCTTGCCTATAAAACTGTGAAATAAAACCCTGTATGGAGAGCATTTTCAAAGCATATTTTTAAAAGGGAAATATATGTGTTAATATCCCAGTGTGCATCGGCCATTGCATATAAATATTCAAATGATTCATTACTACAATCCAACAAAACAAAAACAAACTCAGGCTCTCGGAAAGATACTTCAAAGTTCAAACCAACCCATCGTTGGAGAGAAATTATTGGAAGTCTATTATAAAAGAAAATCCATCCATTTATTATCTTGGACATGTGACGCTGATAAATGATAATAGAGCTGCATATTAAACCATCCTTATCTTGGAAAGCCATCCAACAATGCGAATGGCCTTCTCTCATCACTGGCGATAGGACGGGAGAAACCTTTTATTGTCTCAAGTGCATATGCACAAGTCACTAAAAACAATCATCAAACTATCATTACAAGTTTATATAACCTTTACATATAATCTGTACCTTCTTTGCATCTTTGGGCACTTTATTATTTCTTGTTTCCGGTCCGAAAGTATATATTTTTGGTCCTAACGTGTATATATATGCACAAGGTAGAATTTTTTTATAAAAAAAAACAGCCAGCACGGGCTGCAAACACCCACCCAACCCAAACAGTCCTTTGGTCAAGAACCCACCCAATCTCCGGTTTTGGACCGCGACAGATCCAGGTTTCATCAGCTACAGTGTACAGAGATCTTTTATAGGAGGAAACAATTATGCAGATCAGGCGAAATGCGAAAGGTCCAGACTCATGAAGATCGATGCCACAGGAGTCAGCATCGGAAACGGATGACGATGCATGATATATCGTCCTTGCTCATCTTCCCCAGGGCCTCGGACGTTAGTCGCTTTGCTGCAGTTTGTGGGTCCTTGGTTGACTTCACCAGATTAACAGCTTCTTGGTTCTTTATTACCTTTACCCAGCAAAGACAGCGAAACAAATGATTTGTAAGCTGATGAGTTGCTTTTAGAAATATAAATCAGAATTATGGATATGGCTGTGTTGATGAGTTGCTCAGGCATATCTATTTTTATTTAACGCACAAGAAATAGCAGCATTTTAACTGGAGCACTAATCATAGTGTTTGGAAGCAGGCATGATGTATCTAAACAATAAGACAGCTCCACCGACTAGGCCCAATCTTAACAGTGTCAGATCTGTTAAATTGGTCTTAGGAAGCTGAATTTTTTGGCACGAAATTTTTTTCTGATTTTTCGCAATAAAAAAAGTAAATATAAACTAGTGATAAAAAACCAATGAGAAAAAAATTATGGATTAATATCCAAAATAAAAATGTCAATGTGCGGTCAAAAATCCTGTACTATGGAAGGTGACAATGTAAAGTGAGACTGCCAATGAAAACACATACCTTCCACAATCCATCACTGGCAAGTATAACAAATTCTATACTCGAGTTTATCTGTATATGCTTAATATCTGGTTCTGAGCTCAACTGCGCCTTGAGGCTCTGATCACCGAAAGCTCTTGCAACCGCAAGTTGGCCATTTACGCGAGGAACATCACCTATCAGCAACTAGAAAGTGCATTGAGATAGTTTACATTGAGAATGGATAAAACGATGATGAAATAGTTAGGCAACTAGATACTTACCGGGGAAAGTAGAAACAAAACCACCTTGCTTTTCAATCCTTTTCCGTTCATTAGTTGTATTGGGCTCATGATCAACAGTAAGCTGTTTAGCAGTACCTCTTTCACACACAATAGCTCTTGAATCACCTATATTTGCTATCCACATATCCGTACCGTCAACTACAATAGCAGTAACTGCTGTCGAACCACCTGGTCCTAGTTGTTTAGAATTTTCTAGAATATATTTGTTTGTAGAGCTGTATGCATTTTTAATGGCTTCTTCAGGGTCCGACCAGAAGAGAGGCTGTGAGTACCATAAAAGTGAAATAACATAAGCTTCCTTCAGTACGTTTTACATGGAAATACATAAATTTAGACATGTTTTACATGGAAGATTCATAAGAAAAATAATAAGTTTACCTCTTTCAGTATGTTGTTAAAAAGATTAGCTTTCAAATAACTGGCCACACTATCTCCCAAATGGCCATCATAAATGGCAAACAGACCAAGTTCGTGATCATTTTCATATCTGTACTCTGCTACATGGTAGTCTTCCATGTCATGGCCAGATCTTCCTTCCACTAAGTGAAATCCATGTGTTACTTTGTTGCTTGACAACTTACTTTGTCCTTTTCCAGTCTCAGATGATGACGAAGTGAGACATGCAGCAGTCTTCAGAGTACATGTAGAAATAGAAAACAAAGGTTATCAATAGATTCATTTTAAAATGATAGCAATTTTTAACACACTGATGGAACAAAACAAAGAAAACGATATCCAATCCAAATTTTGGTAAGTTTCCCATTTACAACATTTGATAAGAATGAATATTCTAATTATTATCTACTTAGCGCTGAACTAAAAATATTGAAATGCTAACGGTTGTGCCACCTATCACCACCGTTAGTTCCCTGTCACAACCCTACCATCCTCACTGTGGCATGAAAAGTTGTCGCTGCCAGTTACATCCGCACCACCATCCAATACCAGTTCACGCATCTCTCATGCTACAAAAATTACATCCTCAGCATCCAAAACCTGCCGCAAAACTCCACCAACTGAGCTATCCATCTAATTCCCCTGCTCCAACCACCAGTTGCTGTTCATCTACTGACAACATCAACCTAAGACTCGAGGAAATAACTTTCCATCTGTTCTTTGCTGTATATAATGATCGGTAAATATATTCTAATCTCCAGATGTTGGCAAGCTCTGTTCATTGCTGCGACTTTCAGCTAAATTTCTTCCCCATGGTTCAATAGGCAATAGATTTTTCATGGTTCCTTCTTCATGGAAGTGTTTATCATAGGATGACTTGGATAATGTGGAAACAGAGAAATGACTGTATTTTCCTATAAATCAGATCGAGGTTCCACAGCTGAAAAATGACTTCTTTCAGTTTAATTTCCATTCAACTGCACAGAATGAATACTAAACTAGAGCTATATTTATTTTCTTGGCTAAATGCCATTTTATAGTTTTAACCATAGTTGGTGCCTGTTCCCTTAGTCATTTTATTATCTGCCCTTCTAGACGCCATGCGCAGTTTTCCCTTTTTGTTCCCTGTATATAACATATACCGATTATTACCACTAGAGGCTTCCGCTACTGTTATTTCCCAAGTTCCATAAACACAACAGTTTGGGACACCCCTTTCTTCTACATACTTAGGTATGTGCTGGGTTGGCAAAATATCTGTGGCCTTCATAAATCCAACCGATCCATGAATCCATCATAACCCAGTAAAACCCACCTAGGCTCCCTACTGATTTTTTTTTTTGAACAAATCCCTACTGAAATATGACACTCAGATTCAGAGTTACTCCTTGCGCAGTTGAGCGTAGTACAAAAAGATGCTATATTTCAGTTTCAATTTCAGAAACAATAATGGTTAGCCGAAAACCTTGAGCAGGAAAGCAATAAAAAATCCCACTTTAACGGCTTAGCACTCTCTGACCTGGATGATTAGTTGATTACCAATTACACTCCAAACCCAGCTCCCCTTACAGTGGTGCCTGCGGCTTCATAGTGATCTTATGCAGTCAGGGTCAGGCCTAGGCATGCATCCACTTGTTCATCAGCATCGAATCCTACCCGCTGTAAGGTACCTAACTCTCCTTTTTTTTTTAATTGGTACCTAACCCTCCTCATGGCCAAGCAAACGATCAATCCCCGTGCTACGCTTCAAGCAACCCCAATCGAAAGTCGCATCATTTCCTGGAATCACAGGTTGCTCGGAGCTGCCCGATGGCTCGTACCCCGCCCGCGGGAAGACCAAAAGCTACCAATTTTTTTTTTTCCGAAAGACAAAGCTGGTAACAAATTAAAAGCATGAACCTTCTAGAGGAAGTGAACTTTAAGCAACTTTCCCAAATTAGCGCTCACGATGCACAGTAACAGCAGGATCGCGGATTCAAGGATCTCGTCCCGCGACCGGGACAGGCCGGCGAGCTATCTAGACGTCCTCGCCGGCGCCGAGCAAGCAGAAAAGGACAGCAGAGACAGCGGCAACCCGCCAGATGGTTACCATGAGCATGTTGAGGATGTCGGGCCGCCTCTTGCTGCGATGGAGGCGGGGTCCGCCCCCGGCCGCCGGGCCCGACGGCGAGGACGAGGACGAGGAGGAGCAGGACGCCGAGGCCGACGGCGGTTGGCTGTCCGCCGCCTGCCCGCCAATCATGACCGCCGCCGCCGCCGCACGGGTTCGGTGGGGTCTCCTCGGTTCCCTCGTGTGCTAGCTATGCTCCCCCTTCACTATTTTACATTGGTGTGTCCGTGTCCTTTGCTCCCGTGAATTTCTTTTCCCCATTTCTGACTCCGCTCTCTGTCTCTGTTCATGAGTTCCTTGTGGTTAACGGCGGTGGCCGGCGCGAGGCGCATCAGATAATTAATTTCGCAAAGCCTCATCTTTTATGGTTCACGTGTCATGACCCGTCGACACTGATAGTACGATCTAAAGTACTTAATAATAGTACATGGCATTTTGTTTTTTTTCCAATGTATTTGTATATCGCTATTGTTTTAGTGTGAAAGTATTTTAAATGTACATATAGATTATGGTCATATGATTTTTTTCTCATACGCTGAATCTCGGCGGCCGTAACTATAACGGTCCTAAGGTAGCGAAATATTACGAAACCTAGACCCAAACCGAGCCGCCACATCGTCCGCAATAACTCGCCAATAGCCAAGATCAGCCTTAGCCATCCTAGGACAAGGGATCCCACACGTGGAACCCGCTTAGGTGGGTCCCACAAGTGGACCCCACCATCGGCCCGTGAGACCAAGCGACGTGGGTCCCACAGTGGGCCCCACCATAGACATGGGACCCACAAGTGGGTCCCACCATATGTGGGCCCACAGATCGAATTATATGAGACCCACCACAATTATATTTTTAAAAAATTACAAACATTTCTTAAAATATTTTTAAAATTGTTAAGTTACCGTAGTTCTTATTTTGTTTCTTTAATATAATATCATATTATTTTATTTAAAATATTTATAAATTTATTTATTTAAACAAAGATAATTTTAAATGTTCTAATTTAATTTTTGAATGATCTAATACAATCATTTATAATTTTTACCTTTTATTTTTGTAACATATAAACAATATTTTGGGTGATGGCGTCAACCATGTAATTGCAATATTCTTAGTGCAAAAGTTTCAGATTTTAGGATGTGTTGTATCTTTCCTTTTGAAATATATCTTCTGTTTAAATATAAAGATTTATGCAAGGAAATTAGAAAATATCTCTGAATTTTTAAATTTGCTATGTATAAATTTCTTTCATCACACTTTAAATCAAAAGCTCTTTCCAATTTGCCAGTTAAACATAACATCCAAATACTGAAACACCTTCAAATTTATGAAATTAAAGTAGCTCACAACTTCAAAAATGAAAAAATTTACCATAGATCACACTTTAAATATAAAACATTTTCCAAATTGCCCCAAAATCTAACATCCAAACGCTGAAACACCTTCGAATTAAAAACTTTTCAACATAAATGTTGCTCCAAATTCCAAAAAAGTTTTACAAGTAGAAAATTTTAAAACAAAATGTTCATATTTAAATTCAATGTGCTTTGATAATTTATTTCTTAAAAAATATTTTTTGTAGACATAGGCACATCCACTTACCATGTGCGGCAACGCCGCGAACTTTTCTAGTATAGCACTAACTTGTTTACAACTCTAAAAACTCAACCTGTGGGAAAGATAACCGTCGGCAAGCTGTCTAGTTTTAGATTTGTGCTTGACGTAGGACATGCAAAGGTCTGAAAACTTAGGCAGTCTCAGTGGAAGGGTCATAGAGGAGTGTCATGATATTAAATATCATATTACATCAGCAAATTTGCTTACATGGCAGGGTTATTTATGAGGAGAGAGGAGAGAAAGGGTCATGAGATGAGAGGGGAGGGTCATCACCATGATCCTTGGCTGGCACGAGTCTTCAAGTTTATAGTCTTGGTAATTGTACGATGACCCTCCCACTGAGACTGGCCTTAGAGCAAGTATAATAGCATGCAGTAAGAAGGCTGAATGTTTAGGTGGATGAGAGAGAAGAGGAGAGAGAGGAGAAGTGGGCTATAAACTTACAGTCCGCTTAGGCACAAGAACCAAGAAAAACTGTGAGACAGATAGGGGCCACATATTAATGAGGGAGGGCTAACCACTATACGAGTGTGCTAAGATGTGGGCTGTAAGAATCTATACAGCCAACAACAGGATGTATTATTGGGCCGTGTTTAGTTCCAAAAGTACTTTTTACTTCCTATTCATCCTTCTCACAGAACACGCATCCCCAAAAATTCCTTTTTCTCCTTTCCTATTCATCCCCCTCACATAACACGCATCCCAGAAAAAAAATACTTTTTCTCCACCACAACTAAACACGGCATTAGCCTTGCTAATGGAGCCATCTAACTAACTCAGATATTTGCTTATTTGTAGCTTTATATGAAGAGTGAGATCCAAAATGATATACTTTTTCTAAAGAATGAAATGTGTCTTTATAATTTTGTTTATATTTGATAAAGAGATACACACAAATTTATTTTAAATAAAAAGAAGATAATATACTGCCCGGGCCACTACAAGTTGAGGATAAGAAGGGCGTGAGCCTTTAGCAGATGCCGTACGCAGTAAGCTGAAACAGAAAGACCCACACGAAATGGTCCCTCCGCTCACAGCTTCCGACAGGATCCGGTCAAACCTTGACTACCAATCACTTCCAAAACTTATATCATAATATACGCGGAGACTTCTCATAAAATGATTTCATAATCTCCGATTTTGACTGCACAAATACTTATCTTGATGTCCAAATACGTTACGCCGTCTCAAACCATTTCAAAGAGAACAAACAAAACCTTTTATACCATCAAAAGCAAGAAAAAGAAATGGTTGCCAGGCTTCGCAAATCAGCCCTCCCACCCCCCTAAGCACACCCTTATATCAACATCGTGTAGTCTAGATTGAAGTTTCTACAAGGTTGATATCCATAGGACACATTGCCTTCCTCAACAATTTGACAAAGCAGGGATCCAGTAGTTAGCGTCACTGTCATGACAACTGGCAAGTCAAAATTTTGTTCGAGAAAAAGTGCAGCGCACTACTACAGCATTTTGTGCTTCAGACTCGGCCCACAGCCTGCTAGCGCTCAGATTCTACTAGGCCCAATTCAACTTGTTGCGTGAATTTTAGCAACTGAACCAAAATTGAAACACTAATTTCTTCTTCGAAGGACAGAAGAAACGAACTGAGATGAGAGATCATCCACCAGTTTGCAACGCAGATAATTACTGTTCAACATCACCGCATCAATCTGGTTGATACCTTATCCAATTGGACTGGCTAGTGCCTCTGTCATGCTCATACACTCATACATGATCGGACTGGCTAGTGCCTGGACTGTCTACATAGTAGCTAAAAGAGAACCATATTACATGATAATGGTACATATCATCTATGGAACCCTCTGTTTTAACCGACAGGTGGGACACAGGTCCACCACAACAGACAAACTTGTAGCTAGACCTAACTTGATAACTATATATATAACACAGAAGATGCAAGAATAGCTTCTCTATTATACTTTTCCTAATCACTAAGTACAATCAAACCAGGTTAAATTAGCCTCTCCAGGGTGCCTCCCAAGCTGCTTCAGCTTCACAGCTTTGGTCCGCGACAGTGAAAAGAATACAAAAAAGAGTAGCATCTTTCCAAGTCAATCGTCAATATCTTGGACCCATTGCAAACCTACATATGATAACAAAAAGGTATGCAATATCCCATGGTTAGCAAATTGCAAGTGCATGAAAAATAAGAGCAAAAAAAATACAAGGTTATATAATATTACAAACACATGAAAACGGAAAATAGAAAATAGCATGAATTCACAGGTGATATGTTTACCGGCAAATGAAACTCTAAACTTAGTTCACCCGGTGAAGCTCATTTTAACAAGGATCTGATAACTACACATGTGCACTCTTGATATTCTCCACGTGACAGCGTTTCAATACATTTCCACCTTTATTCAACTTTTGCTTTAAATTTTCTTCGAGCAGTTCTAAGGGCCGATTCAAGACAGAGTTGTGCAAGAATTTTATTGCGCATTAATTTCATAAGAAACCTTCAATTGTGCAGCAATCAACGAATGCCTACACATTCCAAATGGGGCCAAAGAATAGAACTAGCTGTACCAAAATAAACTCATAGAGAAACTAGGTGCCATGAACCTTATTTTCAGAGTGGGAAATGTTTTAGGTGATTTACGAATGCTTAAGCCAGAGCCAAACAAACATTGGCTGTATGTGATTAGAGCATCAGAGGAAAATGTACTACAGACTGGGATGAATCATTGGGTCGAAGGAAAAGAAAAACTTTGAAGTCATTCTTGCAGGATATACGGTAATGAAATAAACCTACTGAAATACAAACTAATTATTCTTCTCTAGTTTCTAACTACAAATTATGTTGCACCAGCAAGCTCAGTTAAAACAACCAAAACATTAGGCAACAAATGTAGACATTTTATTGTGCATCTCCTGTAATACTCTACGTGTTATGGCAAGTGGGCTGGCCCTAGCCAGAGCCACCGGATTGTGACAATGTGAGGATTAGGATCAGTTTATTAGGATTAGGATAAGTTGGATCAGTTTGTTAGCAGATAAGATTAGTTAGTTATTTGGATAAGATTTGTTAGAAGGTTGTTAGGTGCCTGAGCTATAAAGGCAGCCGTGAGTTCTAGGATTAGGCAAGCAGAAATTAGATCAGAGAGCATCTCAGAGCCTCCTGCAGTAGGGTGAGTTAGCTGGTCTAATCTGCCATTAGTCGATCCATATACAACGAAACTCCCTCTGATCACAAATATTAGTTTTAAGTTTGTGCTAAGTTAAAACTTTCTTTTTTAGCTTTGACCATAGTTGACTAAACATCCAAATAGTTTCGAACATGAAGTTGTGGTACTATATTTGTCATGAATAATAGCTTCATAGTATGAAACTTTATATTTGAAATGATATATTTTTATAAAAATTGGTAGTCAAAGTGTCACCTTGTAGACCATGTTGATATCCTAAACTGTGCATATATTTGTGATCTGAGAGAGTAATTAACAGCTAATAGTATCCACAGTTTGATTTCATTATTTTCCAATCATGCAGCCATGCAGGCACAACCACCCACGGTTTCTTTGACTACAGACATTAAAAGTATAATGATATGTGAGTTCTTGGAAGGTAGAACACTGGAACTGACCTTCGAGTACTGACTCCACTGCAGAATTTGGAATAATAAGCCCAACAAATCGTCGGTTATCATTTGTTGTCTCCAAGCGGACAACACGTATTCTCTTGTGACTCTGTCGAACCTATTCGATTATGTAAGCAAAATAATTGCCAATTAGAGAAAAGTATATTAGACACCCTATACGATTCTAGCACATGCAAACCTATTCCATTATTCAATTTCATCATTCTTTCTGATAACTGTGGAAGTTGCTTGTAGTAAGAGAGAACAAAATAGTAGTTGAAAACAGACCTGCTTAGCTAGTGCCTTTTCTACTGCACCCCATACAGGAAGTATTAAACCACCCAAGATATTGATTTCCTGTAACCTTTTGCCCACGGTACAATAGCTTCCAAGTTTGCATTTTGGCCCATGCATACACTGAACGTAAAAAAACTGATTAATGAAAGAACCTAGCCAAGTATGTTAAAAGGGCAGAACATATGGTCAATCATGTCATAGGAAGCGAAATGGCATGCATTATAATTTTTAGACGTGGAACCATAACCTATTGAATTTAATCAAGAGTCAAAACAACAGAATCCTGCGGATGGTCCCTTCAAAAGTGAAAAACATGTTGATGATTAGCCTTTTTCCCAAAGCAAATTGGGGTACAGAAAAACCAAGAGCTAAAAGCACGTTATAGACTTATCCCAAACATTGTTGCATAATTGTCATGCTTTCCCCCTTGTGCTACTGGTATTTCTTTTTCTAATTTCACAGATAACTAGAAACTTAAAATTAAGGTAGATAGCTTGAGGCTAATAAGTTTTTGGGCACTTTATACAAGTACTACAGTCAATGTTCATATCTAACCAAAGTATTACCTGCTTGGATGAAGCATCGTACTCTTCTTGCCAACCTTTGCCAATTTTGTCAACAGATGAGACCTTCCTATACTTGCTTTTAAGCTCAACCAAAGGCATCTCCCTTGAAGCCTCCCCGACAGCAGGACGAATAACTCTGTACATACCTTCCATTGAGCTGGTACAGCAAAAACAAGAACAGTTGCAATAAGGAATCAGGTTTAAAAAAAATAATAATTTGCAACAACTTACAACATGACAATATTTATTGGCAACCAAGCAAACAAACAGCAGTGTGATAACAATGATAGATGTGTACCAGAGCATATTTTATACACCTTTATTCATACACCTGACATCAAACAACACAGTAGTACATGCATGTAATCTTTCATGGCAATAATAGGGATCTTCTTCTCATGTTTTTAAAATTATTACTTGACATCATTCTAGAATTCACAAAACACTTCAAGTTGACAATGTGTTCAATTCTACAGCAGTGTAACAAAATATATCAAGTTTGTCAAAGGACTCATCAAAGTGCAGATTACTTGCTCAATTGCTCATCAGATGCCAGAACAACTACATCACCTTATTTTAATTAGGAAAGTTACTTTCTCAACAAGCTTCATTCTTATGTAAGTTTAAGACAGAAATTCGCAATTCTGACATTTTGCAAAACTGAACTAAAGATAAATAAAGCATACTCATCAACCATATCTTACCCCTCCAAAGCTAGCAGGAAGTGTCTTCTCCCCATCCATTCTTTTCTGGACTCATAGAATCCATCACTTGAAGAACCTGCTTCATCTTTCAGCCTTTCTTCACAAATTGCATTTGCTAACTAAACATTTGCAATTGAAAATAAAGAACAATTCAGTTGTCAGTCCAATGCAGAATCAAATGAAATATGACTACGATTCATGTAGAACCAATTTGAAAGAAAAACAGATAATGGTTTCATAATGCAGCTTACCTCAAACGAAACTCCACGATCAATTGTAAAAGTATATAATACTGTAGTAGCACCAGACAAGGTATCAACGTGGACAGTCTGCACAAACAAACTTCCGTTATAACTATTGGAAGCACAGTTACTACAGCAAAGTTGTATCTGGAAGGAAATACTACCTTTGGTGATTCTTTCATTTCGACACTTTTAGCTTTGATATCAACAATACCAGAATCAAGTTTCCCTTCAGTTCGTGCATTCTGAATGACTAAATCAAGTATGCTTGTGAAAAGATCAAATAATCTGTCAAATTAAGTGTGTTCATAAGTTATCGACTGACTAGGTACCAATATAGTGAAAGAAATTTGTGTTCAGAAAACTTGCCGATTCTGGAAATCTGGAAACAATCCCAGAATACGATTAAGGAAACGGGCCACATCATGCATATCAGAATCAATAATCCTACCAGTAAGCTTTCCACCATTTTTTCCATTGCCTGCCACAACAATAGCTAATCACAGCTCCAATTTTGAACAAAACAGTATAAATTAAATGGTAAAAATTAGCAGAACATTTCTTTGTGCATTGCAAGCATGGTAAGTAGCAATAGCAAGCATCATTCTCATTACACTCATGGGCACGAACTCAGACCGCAGTCGAATTACTATCTCAAACAAATTTCAAATGGACACAAATAATATAATACACAAAGTGAAGCTTATATGCTAAATTGGCCAAAATATACAATTTCGGAGTAAACAACATATATAGCTTTGGGAAGTGTACCCATCGAAAAGGCATCTAAAGCGACACATTTTGTTTATGATAATAACAGGTTTTATTACAAACAGTAGAATGGAACTGCTGAAACATTTAAGTTCAAAAGTGGCATAATTGCTACGCAGAACTAGCTTTAATTATATAGAACATGATATTTTGATAGCAAAACAAACAAAAACAGAACTTTGCAAACTTCATATTTCTAATTTTGCAACAGTACAGAAAAGTTTGTAAAACAGCTTACCCATTACAGGATCCCTGATAATTCCAACTGACACCAAAGCAGCTTTTGCTTTAGTGATGAACTCTTCGAGGGTAGCTTGATTCTCAGAGCACCCAAAAGGCACAACGGGAAATGCATCCTGGTAACCTTGAAAAATATTTTAGAATGATGCATGGACTTCGACATAACCTTCCTTGCACAGGGAAAAGAACAAATATTGACTACTAACCTGTTCCATTATTCCTCTGTACATCATTGTCAGGGCTTTCTTTCCATAATTACTGTCATAGTTAAAGGCACTAAGGGATGGTCCAGCTCTACAAAAGTTAGATCACATAATGTAATCTTCAGGGACATTCAAAGTTAGCACAGACCTAAGCTGATAGAGATCAACTAAAGAGAGAACGAACCTTCGATCTCCCTGTGTTAAAGCTCCAAGAGACTCCAGTCTCTTTGCCACAATTGATGCAAATCGCTTTTCACCACCAAGGTTCGTGAAAAGAAGCCTAGATTGGTGTTTCAAGAATTAAAAATTCACATCAAACATTACTAACTTACAAAGGGTCATTCCCTCTAGCACTGGGTGCATGGTGCATAAGAGTAAAATAAGTTATTGTACTCCACAAGAATCTGAATACTGAATCATCAATAACTCATGAACAATCAGAGCTACAGTATCATCCTGATTTCGGTCACTTTCTTTAATAAAGAATATAAAGAAACAGTATAGATGAGCAAATTGAAACTTTTGGTGTTCATATATAGTACCTATATTGAGGGGCAGAAGTTTGATTAGAACGATGGGTTCTCCCAAACTGCTGAATTGCACGGTCTGCACTCCAAGGAAGCTCTAGTGTTATGTGTACTCTTCTCCTCTGGCATGTGCAGTTAAGCAAGATAAGGAGCATTCCCAGACAATCGTCTTGAACAATTGTATGGATGAGCAGGAGAGGAAAACAACCTGATTTTTTGCCCTTCGATCTGCATGTAGAGAAACACCAGCTGATCCTGCTTCTGATATTATTGCAATATTCTTTTCTCCATTCATGAACTGCTGCTTTTCATGCATATTGATCATCTCCAACGCAACTTCTTTCCTAGAAAAGGGCATAACATTTTAAATGAGAATTACTGAATCAAAGAAGATAATGAACCAGTATAAGAAAGCTCTCACGTGTTTCTCGACTGGTAAATAACACTTTTTCCATTTGATGCTCTTATTAGCATACCACGCCGTCCAGTTATTTCTGCAACATTGTCAGGGCCACCAAGCTACAAAATACAAAGCAGTATTATTGATGACCAAATAATCAACAAAATTCTTTACACAACCATATCTTTCTGCTCTCTCAAAAGTGTCTGAAGGGGACTTATGAAGTTCATAAATAGGACTGAAATTATCAAGACGATAGTTGGATGGGCTCTGTAGATGATACATCAAAAGTGAACACCTAAATTAGTCAAATTTACTCATGTTTTGTTAAGCTACAAAAGCAGTTATCAATAGCTCATTATATATTTCCCTGGCCTAGATTTGGATTCTCATGCTCCTCTTGCAGTATGAGGTTTACCAATACCATCTACTGCTCAGCATTCAATCAAAATTTCATAAGAGGGAATTTCCATCTTGAAATCTCAATTACCTGATCGATGATATCATCTAGAGGATTGTTAGGTAAATCCAATGAACGGATAATGTCAAGAATCTTCGACTTTCGCTCCATGGCAGCATCATACCTGACAACAATGTTTCAGGTAAAAACGCTTATGAACTGGGCCATATCACCATATGAGAATGTTAAGTTAGTGAATAATTGTTGATTCGCATAATAGGCACCTCTTGGACAATTCAGTCAAGTAAGCATCTCTTTCTTTGAAGTAGTTTTCCACTTTCTCCTTGCAACCATAACATGACCAATCATCAGTCAACGTTTCAGTCCAAGGTGGAGTCAGGCAACCAGGATGAACACGTACAGCACAAACAGAGCAATAAAGCAACAAGCTTTTCTCCTGAAATGGCATGCAAATTAAAGGGTTACACAAACTATAAAAAAAAAAGAAAAGAAAAGAAAAGTCAGCCATTGATCCCAATCGTGTACGGTTGCAGGCAGATTGCAAGTAGGGGGGCTTGGCAGGGGCCATGAATTTGCATGGAAGTGTAATATCAATTTCAAGTTTTTAACTACTGATGATGAATATAGAATTGTAGAACAGGTATCATGCATATGAGAAGGTTGTGACTGATGCTTTAGCTAGGAAAATTGTAAGCCATCCATATAAATAAAGCGAATGGCAAACCAAATTAGGGGAAATTAGTTTTGTATCATTCAAAGATCATCAATTCCATAAAAAACCACCAAAAGATTGCTGTTCGAGAAAATAGCACTGAAAGAATGAACTGTTAACTTCAAATAGCATTCCATCCGTCCGCAGCAAACGTCATCAACCTCTCCCCTTCTCCTTAATGGTTTGGTGGTCTCTCCCAATGCCTTCTCACCTACCGGTTCAGCCCCAGGCAACCGCCCGCTCCTGCTCCAGGTCAAGGCCAGAGCCCCATCCAGCCAACCTGGTGCTAGGACGCCCCTACGCCCTTGCTTGGGCGCCAACGGCCCATGTGTCCATACTCTAATGAGCATCGTGGCGAACCAGTGCCACGCTTCGCAGCCCTGGCCTCTGTGATCTGCTTGGTTGCAGGTCCTCGGCGACAACAGCTTGTGGACAGAGCACAGTGGAACTCATCCACTCCATGCAGCATGGATCTATTCCTGTGGCACTCACGTGTCCTAGCAAGGGAGAAAGATGATTGTGCCTGCACATGGCTTGGGTGGAGTCTGGCCTCTGGTGCCCATCAATTTGGTGGAGTCGAAGCCTTGAAGGTTGTGGTGGTGGATTTAGTGCTTGCCCGCATGAAAAATTCAATCAGACAAGAGAGGGGGGAAATTGAGTAGATAGGGAGGCATGCTGCTTGATTCCTCTGTTCGGAGATGCTGGTCTCCCTTGATTGTTTGCTTGCTTGCCAATTCAAGGAGAGGAACAGGGATAGATTGAATCGAATGGAGCAATTGCAACTGATGCTTGAATTGGCGGTGGCTTGCTTTCTTTGGTGGGGAGAGAGAATCGAGTAGAGATGGTGCATGGGTGCAGGACAAGGACAGCGCCCTCACTCGGCCTTGGCATCCTTGGTGGCCTGGAGCTCAGACTCCACCTGGGGGTGTGGCCAGGAGCACCGATTGTAGGCTCCTGTTCATGGTGGCGCAATGCCATACAATCGACGACGAGGAGCAGTCGGCACTCAGCTTGGAATGAGAGGGCAAGCTGGATGGCATTTGATGGCCCTTCCTCTAAACATGACATAATGCTATATCCAGTTGATGGTTCATTCTTTCAATGCTATTTTGTGGAACGATGAACTTTCAATGGCATTTCCTGGATGTGGTGATCTTCCAATGCTATGAAACCAAATTTCCCACCAAATTTTTTTGGCAAAACAGAAACTGGTCAAAGTAAAAATTTGAAAAGGGGGCTTAGGGAGGACATTTATATCTGTTCAGATAAGGACGTAAATTCACACCTTTAAATTTGCACGAACGAGAATACATGAGGCCTTGCCCAACAGCAAGAGCCAGCAGCTAGCTCAAAGGAACTCGGCACAGTGGCAGGAGGTGCTTTGGCGAGTGTGCATGTGAGAGGGAAGCCCTCGGCTAGCATGTGCGATAAGCAAGATAGCAAGCGATAGCGTGCACTATTCATCACTTAAAAAACTCTATGAGCCAGCTTCCAACCTGCCGTTGGAGGAGGCCTGAGCATGCATGAGCATGATATGGTTAGCTATTACCAATGATCTACATATGAAGATTGAAATAAAGAAATAAATCAGAGCAGGAGTGCAGCTCTGACTTCTGATGTGATATTATTGGTAGCTAGCATAGGCCTGGCCAATTTTGCTGGCCCAAACATACTTGGCCATTATTTGGTAGTAGCTGCAGCTTGTAAGAGTAAATCAGATGAAGAGAAGACTGATGGAAATTCCACCTAGACAAATTCAAACTAAATTTTCCAAAATGAAATATACAGCAGTTCATACCCAGTTTTGTGTACATGTCATGTGTATTAATTGATTTGCAATAGCAGCATCCCTTTCCAATAAAAGTGTTCATTTTCTTTCATGGATTTTTTAATGTTGTATAGTTATCATTAGCTACAGATTGTTACAATTAAAATCATATTTTTCCACATACCCAAATCTAAGACAACCCCTTAAGGCCTGCCGAATCTCCAATGTAGTAGACTCAATTGCCCTGGATTAGGACAGGAAATAACTCCCTTCCAACAAAGTAATTTGGTCAGATCCCTGCATATTCTATCAGGGCCTAGGCAAGTAACTGGTTCATATTTACTGGTTTCTGGACGATATAGAACAGTTACCAGGCAGAGCCAGTTTGAACAACCAGGGAATGGGTACTGTTTCAAAATTCAATTAGATTTGGAGTGGTTTAAAACTGGCATTGACATGCAGAAATTTTACCTAAAACGATTTTTAGGATCTGGTGTGATGATAAAATGGTCAGCACGATAGGTAAAAGTGTCAGGCACATTTCCATCAAAAATACAAAAATAGATTGAAATATGAAGTTCTTATTGGAATAAAACAAGTCACCTCCTCAGTGTTGCAGATCTGACACATATAGAATTCATCGTCAGAATCTGTTGATTCGTGATCGGACTCTGCTGCAACATTCAACATAGTGGATCAACAATTAACTCAAGAAATTATTAGGAAAGAGACCATACTTATTCTTCAAACAATCCATGCAACAACAGCATTAACTGTTCGAAATTCTAAACACCACACAGTACTATGAGAAAACATTACTTTACAGTTTCAGAGGTCATAAGTGTTATGTGGATGCTTTCCAGTTCCAGGTCAATCCATGGCAATTATGTAGTTGTTAAGTAATAAATTAGCGCACTATGTGCGTATATGTGCTCGCATAGTCACCAATGAAATAGATAACTAACCTGCTCTGCTAAAACTAAATAAAAACATGCAATAATATGTAAAATCAAACCAGGTCCAGGTTAATTAGTTCTTGAAGATACAAAAGGTGATCTCCTTGTGATTTTTAATGTGAAAGCATGACAATAATTATGCCTGCAATTTCTTGTAGTAAACACACTATTCCTCTTTATTTCCTAGCAGGCAAATCCTGTTGCAACAAACATCAGGATAAGTTTGCCGGTGATAAGTCATTCCTTGGAAAGGGAGAAAAAGAAGATATATCAAACAATGACCATGGATCATATCCTATGTGATTTACACCCCCGTCTCATAAAATTGAAGTGGTTAGAAACATCCACTAATGTCAGGTCTGTGGTTGAGCAACTGTGCACACTATGGAACCTAGGAGGACACAGGAATCTGTATCAACTTTGAGAAGACTTACATCATTGAAATAGAAGTAGTAACTAACTATATATAAAAAAAAAGAAATGTTTTTCCACTGCAGTACCATACATAGCAAACACTATCAGCAATGTAGTCCAGAAACTTACGTGGAGGATAATCGTCACTTCCATTGTCACTCACATTTTCCAGTTTTCCATGTTTACTAACTCGTCCTTTCAAGGACCCATCAGATCCACAATGTCGCTTACGCTGAAACTCCATGACGTTTTCTTCATCTGCAACAGAAGACCCATATTGTTATGAATATAAATTTTACTTAATTCCCCCAATGGATCATAATACATGGAGAGTACACGAGAGGATGAGAGGGAACATAGGAATACAAAAAGAACTATAATACCCTATTATATTGCATTGTATCCATAACACAAATCAAGAGTCTGACACATTTGACAACTACTTTTTGCATGAACATGGGAACAGAAAATTATAAATTACTATATAATGAAACTATTTCTCATGATAAATCCAATGATACCATGTCCATGTAACCAATCCATATAGAGTTCTTTAAAATCTATAGTCAAAGATAAAAAGTCTTGACTGCGTGCATTATAGGAATCATACAACTACAAACGGAGATAGATTTACGGTGGATAAGAACTCAAAGCACACATCTATTTATGGTGGAGAGCAATGAGTTTTACGGCAACTATCAGCTCAAATATTTAAGTTTAGATTAAACTACAAGTCTGACTTTTATCCCATCTATGACAGTGCTGGTGGGCTACGAGTGGGGTTATTGTACATTTGTACAGGAATAAGTGATGGTAAACATGCTGCGCAATAAATATGATAGTAAGGTGTGTGATCTTATATCAGCATATTATAATTCTAAGGCTCCATGAGGGCATGACAATTACTTAATTTTTTTAATAAAAAAAACAGCCTCATCTGCAGCAGCCATAGCAAAAACACAAGTCCATTAGTCATTTATTTATTGCATAACATCATATGGGTACAAACACAAACTCACTTTGGTTTCAGCACAAAACCAACATGAAAACACCCAGGAAAAATATTAAGTAATTACTAATCATGAAAACATCCATTGAAAATTTAATGAACATATTAAAATTATTTGTAAGCATAAGGGACACTAAATTTTGCAAAATTCCATATCATAATTTGGAACATTGCTGATGCAAACCTTGCTGAAAACAATCAGGCTTTGGAGGCAAAGGATAATGATCTTCTACCAGCTTAAGAAGAAGCTCTCTAGGACCAGAAACGAAATCTTCCAATTCAATGCCCTGCCACGTTCAAATTAGAAAACAAAATTGTGGGGAATAAGTTCACCTGCCAAGCTATAAAATACATGGTAGAAAAAGACAAGTAGATAGAAAACACACATATTTTGTAATAGCTTCCTCCGTTCGAGCTTCTCCAGTGCTCTGGAGACCAATCACCACGCATTTTTCTTCTGCTAAGGCTTCTTCTGCCAATCTCACAACAGCAGGCACCTTTGCAGACATACACATATGCCTAAAGAAGCGCTGCGAAAAAGAATATACAGAATGTACTGTTATGAAATTATTAACAATACAGGGGTAAGTTAAAGAGTATATGAAACACATGATCTGGTAATCCCATATCCTGAGTTGGGAACATCAAGGAGTAATAATTATGTGACTTTTTGGGAGACCGTGAACTCTCTTATTGGCTAGCATGTTTAGGGTAATAAACATATTGTTGCACAAAATGAAAGGGAACCACCTGATGACTGGCCCAGTATAGCCGCCACATTTGAGCTGAATTGCCTTTATCTTTTGCATAATATTCAGTGGCTGATAGGAGTTCAACCCGCAATTCAACCCAAAGTGCAGCCGCTTTTCTGTACATATTCTGCAACATGAGATAACTGCAGTTTTAAAAAATTATTTGAAAAAGTTGAATTTAAAAAATATTACTGTATATCAATGAGTAATCACACAATATAACAAAAAAAATCCAACAAAACGGATAAAAAATGGCTCAAATAAAAACTAATCATATCACCAAAACGGAAGGAAAAAGATTGCATGTCAATTTACCATCATTCTTTCATCAAGAGGTGCTTCCAGAACATCAAAGTCAGAACCCTTATAACTTAGGGTACGGCAAACATACATACCTCTGAGGAAGATTTAACAAAAGCAGTATTAATAAACACGCGTACACAAAAACACTGAATTCAAAATTCAGCAACAAGATAATTCTGTGACTTATGTATGACACAGAACATTAGACATATTCACCCACTGCATATGGGCTGTCTATGTTAATTAGTGTGCAGTTGTGCACATATAAGGCAGAAATTGGTCAGTTAGCAGTGCGGCAGTGCCAGAAGCACTAACCTGGCCTTCATGTCCATAGCAACAAGTTCAAGAGCACCCACACCTCCTTTTTCAAGAGCACCTGAAAATTATTCCCATAGATAATGAGAAGAAGTCAAAATCATTATGGTAACTAAACATAGTAGTATCACATAAATGATACAATCCTTACGATTGTGGAATATGTGGGCCTAAAACAGACAGATCCAATATTGCTAAGACAAAGGAATAATTGTCATTGTGGAACATGTGGGCCCAAAACTGACAGATCCATTATTGCTAAGACAAAGGAATATTTGCCTTGCATAGTTACACTGATACCAGGGCGCTAAAAAATAAAAATTGTATCTTGCTGGTAGGGTGCATTTTACAAAGGTAATTTTCAATTTGCAGCATACCTGCAATTTATAAATCCCTATTGAAGGGGTAATCTCTAAGCCTTTTTTTATCAGTGAAGTGAATAGGTAATAGATAGTGCTGCCCTAACATTCAAGTAAAGAGATGCAGATAAATTATCAGATTATTTGATGTTAATTAGGATTTAAACATGAATACTGCCCATGAATAAAAATGAACTGGTGCTCAAGCCATCTATCACACAACAAAAAGTACAGGAACTGCTAGTCTTGCTTTTACATGAACAAACACAGGTTCTTGTAATTTTTGTAATGAAATTGATGCCTTAGAAGGAATATGGTAGAAAAGTTCAGTATTATCATTTATCAGATAGTAAATGTTGTTAGGATAAATAGATCAATGATCAATTGTTTGTGAATTCAGATAATAAATGACAAATGAAAAAAGTATGCACAAAGGGGGGAAAAAGAATAGAGAAATTAACATAAACCTAGAAATTTTTGAAAATTCTCAAATGATGTTCCGTCTCCCCAAAGACCAAGCCGAACCATGTATCCTAAATTTCGAGGCTCAGATGCACCAGTTGCTGAGCAATAAACAACCCGAGCTTGAGGTAACATTTCCTGTGATGTTTGGTGCCATCAGTATATCAATATATCAACAGAAAAAAATAAATTGTCAAAAAAACCATGTGATCTGACAAAATGACATTAACTGACCACCCCCTAGAAAGTAAAAGAATTTTGCTACGACAAAACAAGGGGGCACATTGATTAGACCACAAATATTGTTTAAGTTGAAAAATTCATGGCGACTAACAGAGTTAACGCTAGCAGGCAGCCAGCTCAATCACGGAATTCTCAGACATAAACTTAATGGCATACCCTGGTGGTGAAAGTTCTTTCCTCCAAATAAACACCGTTGCATAAATCTTACAAGGTTTATGCACCGATGGAAGGACAATCCAATTTAAGGTTTCGAAAATAGAAGGCAGTACATAAAATGTTTGTTTTCACATGCAACATAGCTCAAATTCAAGAAATTGGACAGGAAGGCCACAGCAGCACAACGTGCTTTATGTTCACCACAGAGGCAAACAGAGCAAGGAAAAGAACACCGAATTGGACGGGAATGCCACAGCAGGTAAACATATTTTATGTTGATCACATGGGCATACAGAATAAGGAAACATAAACACGAACCTAAACGTACCTGAATCTCAAGAACAGCTTTACCAGTGCGGGTGGGCTGCCCCCCTGCCTCAGGAATCAAATTTTTGGCCTTGTGGCACTGCAAGAGATCTCATTTTAGCACATTAAATTAATGCACATCATGTTTGCATGAATAAATGGATGTTTTCTACAAGATGCCAAATCCTTTCAGTCAATCCACTTTCCTTTTTGTTGGTGACTTACAAGTTCAACCATGTGCTGCCCTAAAAAAAGTTCAAGCATGAGCCTTACGTACCTCATCAAACACTAGAAGACCATCAAAGTCAGATCCACACCACTGTACCAACTGCTGCAAACGGGAAAGGCCTTTCTCAGAGGATGCAATCAAGCTGCTATAAGTTACAAAAACAACTCCATCTGCGATCCCAATGGCTTCAGAGTCTAGCTTAGAATATGGAAGCTTATTTAAAGCATGCACTGCAGAACAAGTATATGGTGTCAGTGGTAAATATCATCAACAGACATGAAATAGATACCTGACACATATGCCTGGTAAAGGTTCAAGGTTATTCATTTCAACACATTTGCTAGAACTTAGAACTAAGGCAGATCATTTGATCAATGAATTCTTAAGTGTTTAATAAGTCTTGCTAGTCTAGTTTCTCATGGAGGCTGTCATAGAGACATCTGAAAAGTGGAAGACAGGAATGCTTCCACCTTCCATACTGTTAACTCTCAGTTCATTCTTATGTTTGATTTAATACTTTGCTCTCCTATATGCATCTCTTATAATGATTTACATAAGTAGCATTGCATGACATCATATGCTTTCATAGAAGTTTTCAACAATGACATGATGTAGATGCATCCTGTTTCCGAATTCCGACTATTTGCATAAGATGGCCTTGCTTGTAGCGAATTGCAATTCCATTATACTCATAAGTCTTAGCTCAAAGAAACTGGTGTGTTTGCAGATTCGCACCTTCAACACACTTAGCACCAACATCATCCAGATCTCTACGAGCATCATATTTCAGGTCCGAACCAATCGAAATCCACCTGACAAATTTACCCATCATTAGAAATACAAAGAAGCAACAAAACATGCAAGTACAGCTGGAAAATTTGGATAGGTGGTTACAGAATTTCTTTTCTTGCAGAAGTTCTTACAAAGCCTTATGCCTTCCATGTTGCCAATTCTCCCAGATCAATCCAGCGATAGTACGTCCTTTACCAACACCAGCTCCATCACCAATGAAGAAACCTGCTCTAGCACCAGTCGGGAGATGATGATGATGCCTCTGCAATACAACACTGACATGAGATGCAATGTATGTAAAAAAACTTCAAACAAATAGGAATGTCAGACAATCAAAAGGGATCTGACCTGACAAGCATACACTAACGTTTCAATTTGTAAGCTCGATAATGCATTGGTTTCATCCAATTCTTCCACGATAATCAACTTGTGAGTAGGTTCAGGAGGTTGCACCGCTGATAAGGAGGATGTTTCTACTACAGGGTCAGGATGTGGAAGACCAAGAGAGAGCTTGGGAGGCCTCTGGAAATAGAATATGCATATGTAAATTTCTTAAAACAACAATAAAAGTGAAACAGAAGGATCTAGGAACTCCAAAGCTGCTCTCCCTTTTTTTCATCAAATATATTAAAGCATCAACTCTTACATAATCAATGAAAGTTTCCCCAAAAGTGCCAGCTTCATCTTCATCACGCTCAACATCAACTGCAACCTGCATGAAACCAATCATTATATAGTTATAAAGCCAGAAACCCAGAACCCTATCAAGAAGACATAGCTAGTTAAGATTTGATAGTTACAGGTGATAGTATGCTATGGGTTGTTGACTGTTCAGTATTTACATGTATAATTCAACAACCAATGAATAAGTGTAAGAAAAAAGCGGAAACAAAGGCAAACTAGTGGTTAGCGCATGCATAAGATGACTACACCAAACTGTATGTGTAGTATACATTAGCACTTCATCAATTCAAACTGCTAGTCAGGGTTCCAGATGACTTACAACTGAGCAAAAAAAACTCAATTAATTTGCAAAGGTGTGGAACTATTTTTCACTTCGTGTCTGATTAGAACTAAACACAAGGTGCTTCCACAAAATAAGATAATTCAAGATCATTCAGATTTAAACTGGGCTTGTTTGGATGTACAGTTTTAGGGGAAAAAACTATGGTTTGAAGATACTGTACTTTAAAAACTAGCAGTGTACTAAACCACAGTTCAGAAAAAAGAGGTCATCAGTGGAGTTTCTAAACCTCTAAAAAACTACAGTTTTAACAATGCCATGGTTTCCAAACTCCAACGTTTGTTGATTCCAAACATTTCATAGATTTCAAAACTGAAGTATTTTTTAAAGAGTGAATTTCACTGTAGGTCCATTAACTTTTCCTGAAGTCCCATTTAGGTCCATCAACTAAAAAACCGGTCATCTAGGTCCATGATCTATTAAACCGAGGTAGTGGAGGTCCATAAGCGTCCACATAGGCATCTTTTGCCTACGTGGCGACGCCAGTGTGGCAATAAATTAAAAAAAAAACTTCTATCTCTCATTTTATACTCTCTCCCGTTCTCGTCTTTCTCTCCCTCTGCTCCGGCAGCGTGGCCTGAACGCCATGGCCGGCAGCACTGGAGCTCGGCGAACAACGGAACTCACTACCCCAAACACAAATCAACCATGCCCAGACCTCCACGGCCAGACTTGTCTCTGGCGAGAACCTGACAGTCAAAATGTCGCCGGCAAGGACAAGAGCGTCGGCAGGGATGAGGATGAGTGAGAAACAAAACGACAAAGGGGCCTTTTGCAAATTATTGCCCCGCTGGCATTGCCACATAGGCAAAAGATGCCTATGTGGACGCTTATGGACCTCCACTACCCCTTTTTAATAGATCATGGACCTAGATGACTGGTTTTTTAGTTGATGGACCTAGATGAGACTTCATAAAAAGTTAATGGACCTATAGCGAAGCTCACTCTTTTTTAAAACCATATTGTTTTTCTAAACTCCAAAAGTATGTTGCATCCAAAAAATTGCCATTGATGTCGTCTGAAGACTAGAAATGTGTGTATGGTTTTCAAATGATATTGTGAGATCGCACAAGAGCACTTTAGAACTAAAAATAGACAATGCTCTGGTTTCTTGTGCAACCAAAGGTTCAGTTTCTCGTCTTGCATAGAAGTCAACGACACCGGGGACCCATCCAACCCCACAAAACTAGAAGAACCAAATAACAGGCTATCTTAGTTAAATGGTGCATCCACAGACAACAGGACAAACACAAGAGATGCAGGTTTTCTTGTGCAAGTTTAAACTTGTCATGACTTGCAATGTTCACAAGTCACGAGCCCTGAAGGTGTGTTGCTCTGGCAAGCTATCTATTAGCTGGCAAGGGTTTTGGCAAACTGAAGCTCCAAGCATTACCAGAATAAGGGCATTGGCATCCAGACAAGCATGTGACTAATTGGGATATGCCATTCACCACAGCAAAAAAACAAGAAGCTAGTTGACATCAAGTCAAAAGACACTGTAATTTTGGCCTTATCATGTCAGGCATTACAAAAAGTATGACTAGTGATACGGTAGACTGACTGACAGCACACCATGAACAGGCAGAGCCGCTCACCTCATTGATCTCCTCAGGTGGCTCAGCAGCAGGTGGGAACATCGGCGCCATGGGGACCGGGAGGTGCGGCGGCATCATAGGCAGGAAGGGCATGTGCGGCATCGGCACTGGTGGCGGCGGTGGCATTGGGGGCGGGATGAAGCCCGGGCCAGCAGCGGAGGCAAGGAAATGGCGGAGCTTGGACATGTCGACGGCGAGGTCGACTCCGCACTGCGGGCAGCGGAAGCGGGAGAGGCCGTGGGGCACGTTGAGGACGGCCTTGCAGCGCGCGCAAGGGAGCTGGATCTTGGTGGGGTCTACGCCCTGTGCCCGGGGAGCGGAGCGGCGAGTGGGGAGGACGGGAGGGTGAGGCGCCGGCAGCGAAGGAGGAGGAGGAGCAGGAGGCGGGGGAGTCGGTGCCGACGGCGGCGGGGTGGGGGAGGCCTTGGGCGGGGAGGGCGGCATGAGCTCCGGCGGGAGGCGCTGCGCCATGCGGCACTTGGGGCAGATGAACTCGGTCATGCCGGGGGCCACGGCGAGGACGCCGCGGCAGCCGGCGCAGCGCACCTGGACGGCGGCCGCCGGGGAGGGGGAGGCGCCGCGGCCGGCCATCGCGGAGGTGGGGGCGAGGGTTTCGGCCGCCGGCGTGGGGAGGGAGGGGGGGGGTTTCCGACGGGGGTGTTGGGGAAAAGGTGTGGGTTTTTACCGGGGTTCTGTCATTTTGGAGAAAATGCTTGCTATTTCGGGAGGCTTGGCACTCATTCCCTGCTTAAATTACGCCTTGAGCATTAAGTGAGCACTAGTAACTAGGGGCGTGTTAGTTCGTACGAGTAATTTTTACTTTCTATTCATCCCCTCACAGAACATATCCACCCCCTCACAGAACATGCATCTCTAAAAATTTCTTTTTTACCTTTTCTATTCATCTCCCTCACATAACACGTATTTCAGAAAAAAAAGTACATTTTCCCACCCTCAACTAAACACGGCCTAGGAACGGAAGCATCTTTCTCTGCTGCAAATCTGCAGTGTCACACTTTCACACCAACGGTGTTATGGGTAAAAATAGGTTTATGGAGGGCTATACTACAAAGACGTCTTGCAATTCGGATTTGGGACCTAGGAAAACTGAAAAAGATAACTTTTTTTTCTGTCACTGTTCTTCTCGCTAGTGTTGCATTTGTAAGATATTTGTAAGATGAAAAAAAAAACTGTTCTGTAACAGTGTGTGTTTATTATTGTGCTCCCTAACCAACACCTTTTTAGTTCCTAATCGATCACCTCAAAACAAAAATTGAGCAACAATGACAATTGAAGAAAATAGTCTTTTAAATATGAGTAAATTCCATTGTAGATCCATAAATTATTATCGATATCTTATCTACGTCCATGAGCTAAAAAAACATGGTCATCCAAGTCCTTAAATTATTATCAAGGTCTCAGTTGGGTCCATAAAATAAAAAAAGTGGCATCTAAGCTCGTGATCTATCAAAGAATAGCTACGCCAACATGGTAAAAATTTGTAAAAGAAAAAAAAACTCTCCATAGAAGAGTGGAGGACTATGGACCTCCATGCAAGAGGAGAGTTTTTTAAATTTTGGCATGTTGGCTTTACCATGTAGGCGAAAAGTGCCTCCATGGACGTTAACAATGGCGCGCCCAAGATGTTTTAGAGCCTGGGCGAACATCGCAATGGATAACAAGATCATACAAATATATCAATCAATGTAAGCATAGATGATAAACTAATAATCAGATAAAGGACTTAGATGACTACTTTTTAATAGATCACAGGCATAGATGACTACTTTTCTAGTTCATGGAGCAAGATGAGATTCGATAAAAGTTTAAGTACCTAGATGACCATTTTTTTAGTTTATGGACCTAGATGAGACCTAGACAATAGTTTAAAGACCTACAATAAAATTTGCTCTTTCAATATCTATGAATTATATTCTGACATCCAAGTAGGACACAAGGAGTGTAAGCATAGAAAGAATGTATGTTGCATCACATGAGAATTACCAAATATTGATCTAGTATGAAAAAACTTTTTAATTCGATTTGGTTAGTGCCTCCTCTCACAACGTACACTTGCTGAGCTAGGTATACAATGGTCAATTATGAACCCATATATAATTTTGGGGTTTCCTAGCCACACCTAGGAAAGGCTCATATAGACCAAGGTTAGCCGTTGCTCTTTGTCGTCCTTTTAGTGGAACTATCACTACTAAAGAATGTTGATGTACCTTGCATCCATCACATATGTCATGATTACATTAGCATGAGTTAACATTAGTGCTGTTTCAGTTGTAGACCTTAAAAGGCATTTAGCATTGGCTCGAAACACCAATCGATATTAAATGATTTCTACGGATGAATTCAAAAGGAAACATATTTTACCTTAGTTTAATCTATCGTACAGGTGACATCGTAAGAATTCTACACAGAAGGTGAAAAGTTCTGAATTTGAATTCTACACCCTACACATATTTTGTGCGAAGAATACCACGACTTGTGACTGGTATCATGTAGCCTACTTTTGAAATATATTTTTAGGTGAATATTACCGGTTTTGGATTTTGGAACGGATGCTAAAACGGGGTTCTCTGGTAGTTCAATCACTCCACATTTGTGTCCCAGTGATTTTGTCACATGAAACAAGGCCCCAGGATTTTGGCTGTTGACCCCTCACTTGTCACTTCGTACTGACATTAATAAGAGTGAGATTTTTGTTCTACAAGCGACCATGGCCATGCTAGGTTGAAGGGAAAGAAGAAAATTGGAGAGACGCTTGGCTCGATATCCAAAACTAGAAAAAAGAGTAAAATGCGTCACCGGTCCTTCAACTTGACAGCGAGTGTCATCCCGGTCCCTGAACTCCCAAAACGCACATCTAAGCCCCCAAACTTGCTAATTTGGTTCACGTGATATCCAAACCTGAGTTAAATTGTATGTGTGGCATGTTGACTGTGTGTTGACGTGGCCCTACCATGTGGGACCCACATGGTAGCCCCTACCTCTCTCTCTTGCCGGTCAAGATCGAGCTGGTCGGCCTTTGATCGACGGCTTCTTGCCTGTGGCAAGCTCGCCGGCGACGAGGGCAACCCCATGAAGCTTCTCCTCGACGATACACATCAATTCTTGGGTGGTCAGCACGAAGAGGAAAAGGCCGGTCATGGCCGGCGACGTGCACCGCGGCTCGCTCCGACGAGGGCGACATGGCGTGTTGGCCTGCAGCTGTGGAGGAAAGGGGGAAAAGGTCCATGAGCATCAGTGGTTCACCAGGAGCCCATTTGTGCGATTGGTTGGGACCGAGGTGGTCGGAGTTGGCCCGGTGACATGGACGCTTCCATGGGGGGTAGTTGTGCTCCAGCGGGCGAGGAATCCTCGATTCTCGGCAGAGGAAGAACCGGAGCTCAGCAAGGTGAGGTGGGGGAGGAGCTAGGGAAGGTGATTGAGCTGTGGGCGAGAGTGATTGAAGAATGGTGGAAGGAGCGTCGTGAATTTTGGTCGGTGGATTGCTCTGCTCGGCGACGACGCAGAGCGATGGGAGGAGGAGGAGAAGGAGGGAGCAGAGGAGGATGAGGCCGAGGAGCGCGACCTTGGCCGGCCGCTTTGCTCTGTGCGCGCATGCCGATCCCGCCCTCCTGCTCCACCGGCCTGTAGTTTGCCCTCCCTGTAACACCCCTAGTTTTTAAATAAAGCTAAACAAGTAATCAAGCCTAACCAAGGTTAATTGAAAGAAAGAAATCAAAAGAAATGCTAAAAGGAATTCGATAAGAAATTAAAAACACCCCAAAAAGAGGCAAAACAAAAACCTTTAAATTTTATATAAGAACTTGAATTTTGGCCAATGCAAAAATTGAAGGAGAGACCAAACCAAGCATCTTCCCTTTTGAAACCATAGCCTAAAAATGTTTGGAAGCATCTCAAATTTCAAACCCCAAACCTTGGATTTGAAATTTCCATTTCAAATTCAAAGCTGAAATGGAATCTTAGCCAAATCTCAAGATTTTGGTACTGAACTAAAAAGAAATCTCCGACAATAAGAGTTGCCGTCAGCACAAATACAGCCCTTCACCACAAACCTCGCCACGGCGTTCGTTCCGCTTGACGACCCTCGAGCGGTGATTTCCGTCACCCTCGAGGCTCCGCAGCCAAGCTCGAGGGGGGCATTCACCCTCGAGTGGCGTTTCCGTCACCCTCGAGGCTCCGCAGCCAAGCTCGAGGGGGGCATTCACCCTCGAGTGGCGTTTCCGTCACCCTCGAGGCTCCGCAGCCAAGCTCGAGGGGGCATTCACCCTCGAGTGGCGTTTCCGTCACTCTCGAGGCTCCGCGGCCAAGCTCGAGGGGGGCATTCACCCTCGAGTGGCGTTTCCGTCACGCTCGAGGCTCGCAAAGCTCGAGCTTGCGATCCAAGCTCGAAGCGCATGGTCGAAGCGCCTAGTCCAAGCTCGGAAGTTGTGTCCCACATCCCAAACTCCAAGCTCGAAGTTCAGTTCAAATTTTTGGAATTTGAGCCATGCCAATCAGTTGACCTTTGCACCGCTCACGGCGCGCTCACGGGTTGCCAGCGCCGCGCCCGCGCGTGCCGCGCTCGCCGCCGGCAAGCGCCTGCCGCCGTCCGGCCTCGCCTGAGCCGACAAGTGACATGGCCGGGTGTCCCCGCTCACGGTGCACGCCTCTGGCAAGGTCTCATGGTCGGAGACGCACTGTAGCGCTGACTCCGCGCTCGCCGTCGCGTCGCCGCCGCGAACCGCCGGGTTTTGCCGTCGCCGCCGTTGCCCGCCGGTCCAAAGCGCGACTTTTGCGCCCCCGCGTGCTCCTTTTTCCTCGCCCTGTCTTTTCCCGCCTCGCCCACGCGCGCCTGCTGCCTGCGCTCGCCTGCGCGCGCGCGTTGACGCCGCGCACGGCGCCAACACGGCCGCGACAAGCCGCTGCCGCCGCGACAGCTCACCGAGCTGCCCTAGCCCTCATCTCGTGCTTCCCGAGCATCCCCTTACTCCCCTCTCGCTCCTACATAAGCCCTCAACAGTTCCCCTCCCTTCCTCGCCGGAAAAACGCTCGCCGGAGCAAGCAGAGGCGCCGCCGAGCTCGCTCCCGTGAGCAGCCCTCTCCACTGCTTCCCCGGCCCAACCAAGGCTCTCACGAGCTTCCCCATCCTCCACTGCCACTCACCGACCCATTCCCGACCCGCTTCCCCCACCAGAGCCACCGGCGTAGCTCGCCGGAGTTCACAAAGCTTCCGCCGCCGAGCCGCGCACGTGGACAGCCCGCTCCACTCCTCCTCCAGCCGAACCGAGGGCACCATTCGCTTCCTCGTGCCGTGCTGGTGCTCACCGACCCCTTCCCCGAGCCTCTCCGACCCCGACGTCGCCGGTAGCCGCTCGCTGGAGCAAGCCGAGCAGCCACCGCCGTCGTTGACCTTGTTTCCGGCCATCCCCGACCTCGAGACCTAGCTCAAACGAATCACGGTAAGCCCCTCTCCATTTCCCCCCACTTCCCCGGCCCGGTCTCGCCGCCGTTTGGCCGGCGTCACCACGCCGGCGAACTCGGGGACACGGTTGTGTCTTCAACCTCTTTCCAGGGGGCTGCATGCAAAATGCAGGGGCCTGTTCGTAAGGGATTCAAAAACTCTAGGGTCAGCCGCGTAAAATAGATTCTATATTTTTGGAATAATTCGCTGAGATCTTCAAAAATTCGTAGAAAATCGTAGAAAAATCAGAAAAATGCCAAACCAATTTTGTAGTGACCAGTGAATCTAGAAGAACAAATTCTTCCTTTGCACCTCACCCAGTTGAGCTGTAGGTTTTGAAATATAAATTTATTTCAGTTTGAGCACATTTCATCATAGTTCAAAATCTACACATGCACTGGAGCTGAGCTTGGGATATGTTGTTAGGGTGATTATCATTAGCCTAATGCGCAAGGGGTGCACAAAAATTCTCAGTAGATTTAGGGTTATGATTTTCCAAACATATACCCTGCTGTTTTGGCAAATAAATCACGGAAAATAAATTACTCAGTGAAAAATCACCTCCTTCACACAGAAAATTAATCAAGACATTAGAAACCTTAGAAAAATGAAAATGGTAATTTTTGGACACTGGAAAATGGCTAAATGATTTTTGGTAGTTTAAACATGGTGAAATTCCACAAACATAACCTTAAATCAAAATCACATGCAAACTTGCAGAGAGGTCACCCTTGGTACCCTACGTCACTGTGCCAAGTGGTTTGGACAAAAACCTTGTAGTTATTTTTGTAGGATTTTAGTTTGTTTTTAGGCAAAAAGATAAGAATAATTTTAATAAAGTATAGAAAAATTATCTTGAGCCAAACTTGGGCTAAACTCCTGCCTTGGCATGAGCAAGCCTCTGGCCAAATGGTACATGAACATAAATTTCCTAAGTTCACCTTTTGAATAGTAGAAAAAGGACTTAAATAGTGGAAAAGAGAAGAAAAAGAAAAGAAAAGAGAAAAACCTAAAACTCTAAGATCAAAGTGAAGGTTCAAAATGAAAAGAATATATTCACTTATAATTAATGTTTATCCTTTCCAATTCACTAACCAAGATTTAAATAAACCCTAACTATTTAAATCTCGATACTTAAGCATTCATGCATTTCGTGTAGATTCGGGTCTCGCCAACGGAGTCTACGAGCTAGTCCCCGCTGCCGAGGAGATCGCCCAGGAGTCCGAGGTGAACGTGGTGCACGTGGATCCGAGCCCCGAGCAGGAGTACCGCTTCGAGCCGGAAGGCAAGCCCCGGAGCATAACCTAACTTTACTTACGCAATTTAATTGATTATATGTTTGTGCATTTAAGTTTCTAGGAGTTGAATGAAACCCTAGATTGCATGATCATAGGTTCCTTTGATTGAACACTAGTATGTTAGGTTCGATAGTGGCTATGCTTAAGACCGATAGAAGTCGAATGTTTCCGACATTCGCGAGATATAGGAGTTGTATGTCTACTCACATCAGAAACACTAGAGATGATGGACGGATGATTGTAGATTCCCGTCTATCGATGTTTTAATTGGAAACATGTGGTACTTTTGTGTCAAGCGTTTGAACGTACCACATA